>JAWNMO010000077.1:0-1200000 GCA_035043915.1 Drosophila paramelanica | reverse complement strand
TGTGAACCACGATTGAGAGAGCCTCTCAATAGTAGTTTTCGCCTTTGATAGTCACGCTGCCGTCGCTCAGTCGTTAGTTGACAGCTGCACGATTAGCACGCGTTGGTCTGGTAGATTTGTGTCACCTGTTCCTTGTGAATTCAATAATTAAATATAATAAAATCAAAAATTATGTTGCGTGTGTTGAAGAAGAGCGCCTTGTTGCGTGCAGAATGTAAAAAGTTTGTGGCCGCTGCGGCCTACTCGGCAATGCCACAGCCACAGACAACTCCAGACGTGCTGTACACTGGCGTAAGTACACATAAATGTGCATATGTATGTATGTACATACATACATATAGCAAACTAAGTGGTGTCTAAACAAAAAACAAAGTACGTATTTATAATCTTACTCTGTCATTCCGATTATTTTGTGACGAGCGCTGCACATTTTTTATTCGCCATCTCTTTTGCTTGACCTTGATAGAGCTCATCTGCCCTTTTCCTTTCGATATTCTATTTGCCGCTATTCAAAAAAAAAAAAAAAACACACACACACACGCAAAAAGCCTAGGCACAAAGCAAGCAGCAATAAAAACGAGGAATATTTACGTACTCGTTCAACAACTACATGTTTGGTTGAATTGATTTAGAATTATGTTTGGAATTAATAGCAAATTCCAGGCTCACAGGCAACAATTTGTATGTATGAGTGAGTTTGTCAAACTATCAAGCATAGGAAAATAACCGAGCGCTGAATATGAACATGCAACCCGGCGAATAGGCAAAAGCAAAGCAGACCAAAAAATTTTTGTGTTATTTACAGCCGGCTGTTGCGTAGTTGCTGCTCGTTCGATGACGCTCTCGTTATATCACAGCCGCGCCTCTATATCTCTCTCTCCCATCTCTCGCTCTCTTTTAAACAGAGCAGCGCCTCCGCTCTTCTTTATCTAAATGCTGTTGCTTTTGTATGAAATGTCAAACGAATTGTAAAAATTTTGAGCTTCTGTTGTGCATACAAATTGTATCTAAATGCAAATATTATTTATTTTGTACACAATTTGATATCTGCCTTAACAAAAATGTGAATTAAACTCTTTTCGATTTATTTCCTATGATATCGTCCTAGATGTGTTTATTTAATTTAGTATTTGATTTCACCTTCGAATCCAAATGTATATACATTTTTATTTATTCATTAAAAATATTTATATTTATGAAATATACACACATGTTCATATAATCCCACTGATATTAAACGCTGATAAGCGTCTTTTTTCAGATTAAATAGTATGTGCATGTATGTGCATTTTTATTTTTTTTAGTGTACCTGTCAATAATTTTGTTTAACAGTAACTAAAAGATAATAGAACTGTACATAAAGCTTCCTTTAGTTTTTCTCTCGGTGAATGTTTACGTATAACACAATATTTATATACCTGCGAACATTCTAAACTTGAAAATTAAATAAAACAAAATTGTTTTTGTTTTTTTTTCATTGTGAAATGGTCAAAATAATATATACATACATCATTTAAATATAAAAAAAAAGTGTATGCTTTTGACTCCGCTTCTAGCAGAAATTGACAACATATATAAAAACCTATAAAAACCTAATTTCATCAGAGTCTGTTCGTCACTAACATTAACAAAGCATACATTCAAAATACACAACTATTGCGGATAGATAAGAAATGTTTTCGGTTATACCGCTAAATGGGCAATCGTGGGGTCTAGACAGTCCCTCACACGTGTGATTCTTGAATTTAAATTGGCGGGCTTGTCGAACGGAAAGTTTTTTCAGTGTTTCAAATTTGCCAAGTCACGCTGAGATTGATAAATTTGAATATACATATATGTATGTATAAAAATGTTAATGATTAACACAAAACGATGCATAAATAAATGTATGAACTTATAAATTGTTATACCCTGCAATGAATGATTGCAAGACATGTATATATAATAGCAATATACATGTATAATCCCAGTCCTTTATATGCGACAGGTTTTAGTTAACCATTCCGCTTAGATATTGGCTGTATTACAATTACAATATTGGCTTATCAATTATTTGCCAACGATGTTTACATCAATTGCTTATCAAATAGTGCACAAAGCACAAAGGGAGCGGCTTATCGAACACAATCAATAAACGAGTACGCGTGCCCCGGCTGAGACTGATCGACTAGCAAATACCCTATGGACAGCCGTAAGGTGCTTTTTTACGCCGGGTACTAAGCCTATTCTTCAGTTTATTTTAAAAATAATATATTTATTCAATGATGGATTTCTTTTCTTAAGAATTATCGTGAAATAATTTTCAAATCAACACCTTTAATATTTCCCACAATAACAATGGTATTTGAGAGTCTGAGTAGTGCCCGATATTTATCGATTTCAGACTTTGCGATAGTTTGAAACAAACGCTATTTGCATACGCTCTACTTTAATCCTTATTCGCAGTATCTAAATATAAAATATAATGAATACAGAGAATCAGATTTTAAAATTAACATTGATAAAACAAAAAAATTCAATCGATCGTAATTTGTTGCACAGCTCTTCATCAACAACGAGTGGCACAAGAGCAAGTCGGGAAAGACCTTCGGCACGATCAACCCAACCACCGAGCAGACCATTGCCGAGATTCAGGCCGGCGGCAAGGAGGACATCGACATTGCTGTCCAGGCAGCCCGTCAGGCGTTCAAGTGAGTAAATTGCGCCTGAATAGCATTAATTCATAAATATTGAAACGAAATTCGTGAATTTTATTATAATTAAAGATTGGGCTCACCCTGGCGTCGCATGGATGCTTCAGAGCGTGGTCGTTTGCTCTATCGCCTGGCTGATCTCATGGAGCGCGATCAGGTCTATTTGGCTGTAAGTGATTTGAGCGGAGCGGAGGCTGCCAAAGAATTTATCTAATTGATACCGTTTAGAGCTTGGAAACCCTGGATAATGGCAAGCCCTATAGCATGTCCTACAATGTGGATTTGCCGACGGCCATTAAAAATCTGCGCTACTTTGCCGGCTGGGCGGACAAGACCCACGGCAAAACGATACCCATGGACGGTGATTACTTTGCCTACACCCGTCACGAGCCGGTGGGTGTGTGCGGTCAGATTATACCCTGGAATTTCCCAATTTTAATGATGGCCTGGAAACTGGGTCCCGCCCTGGCCACCGGCAACACCATTGTCCTAAAGCCCGCCGAGCAAACCAGCCTGACAGCGCTCTACATTGCCCAGCTGGTGAAGGAGGCTGGCTTCCCCGAGGGCGTCGTGAACGTGGTGCCCGGCTTTGGGGACGCTGGCGCTGCACTGTCCAATCACAATGATGTGGATAAGGTCGCCTTCACCGGCTCCACGGATGTGGGCAAACTGATCCAGCTGGCCTCGGGCAATACAAATCTGAAGCGTGTCACCCTCGAGCTGGGCGGCAAATCGCCCAACATTATACTGTCCGATTCGGATCTGGATTATGCCGTGGAGACGGCGCATTTTGGACTCTTCTTCAATATGGGCCAGTGCTGTTGCGCCGGCTCGCGCACCTTTGTGGAGGATAAGATCTACGATGAGTTTGTGGAGCGCAGCGCGGAGCGCGCCAAGAAGCGTACCGTCGGCAATCCGTTCGATCTGAACACCGAACAGGGACCGCAGGTCGATCAGGAGCAAATGGATCGAATTTTGGGCCTCATCCAGACCGGCAAGCAGCAGGGCGCCAAGCTGGTGGCCGGCGGCGCTCGGCCCGAGGGTCTCTCCGGTTACTTTGTGCAGCCAACGGTCTTTGCCAATGTCGAGGACAACATGACCATTGCACGCGAGGAGATTTTCGGACCGGTGCAGCAGCTCATCCGGTTCAAAAAACTGGACGAGGTCATCGAGCGTGCCAATAACTCAGACTACGGCCTGGCTGCCGCCGTCTTTACCAAGGATCTGGACAAAGCCAACTATATTGTGGGCGGCCTGCGCGCCGGCACCGTTTGGGTCAACACCTACAACGCTCTGGCCGCTCAAGCGCCCTTCGGCGGCTACAAGATGTCCGGCCATGGACGCGAGAACGGCGAATATGCGCTCTCCAACTACACGGAGGTCAAGAGCGTCATCGTCAAGGTGCCACAGAAGAACTCCTAAGTGTTAACAGGTCCCTTTTGCGTCTGGCAAACCGAAAGTTAATTTCTCTATATACATATATAGCATTACGCACACATCCTCAATCGTCAATGATATTGCTGTGTATTTTCCAATTGATCGTTTTTAAGTAAAATAAAAAACACTGAAATATGTCTGCTGTTAATTTCTATAAAGAAAGTATAAGTTCTATATTATAGAATTTTTGTCTATTCTTTAAGATACAATTTTAAAGATTTAATCAGATATATTTTTCATTCACCCTCTTCAACGAGCTTACATCTCGTTATATTTATTGTTGTTTTCCCTATGCGAGCTACTTTGTTTACGTGTGTTATCCCCCACAGGGGAAGGGCGGGGGGCTGGGAGATGGGGATGGGGATGGAGTAGCAGGAGCAGCCTGCCCAACTGCCAAAGTTGTTGCATTTATATTGGACAGCAGCTGAGCGTGTCGAGTGTTTTGTGGTCACTGCAAAGTTGCAGCTTATTTTATTTTCCTCTTAGCTTTGATTGTTGTTCTTGTTGTTGTTACTTTTAAATTGAATAAGCGTATTTGTTTGCAATTTATTTAAAATGTGTCTCTTGCCTTGTTTTATAACGGGTACTCTTTGCTTTCGGCTTATTTGATTTATTTACGAGATAAACCTGGCCAGGTGCAACGACAAACTTTGACTGTTATTTCAAGTGATTTTCCTTGTAATATTATGTTAAAGCGTGGAAATTGAAAATAGCAAAATCCAAAAAGCATGCATAAATAATCATTGTAACAAATACCCTGTAAAGCAAATGTAAACTTAAAATAGCTTAACTCGAATGCGTTTATACAGATTTTTATATATCTTTTCGAATTTATTAAGATTTCTAAAATAAATCAATAATTTTTAATAAATAAAACTGCAAGACCCAATTTAGGATCTTTTTACAGGATATCTTCAAGTCGTCTGTAACATTTGGATGCGTTTTTCATTCCACTTCGGTAGATTTTACGCCATTTGAGCATTGGCAACCCCTAATACCCTGCCAATGCAAAATGCAATATATTTCAATAACCTATCTACCTCTCATACAAACCCCCCCCCGTCACCCCACGCCCACGCAATCGCCTGCCCTGCACACATGTCGTATACGAAATTGTTTTTTCTGGCAGCATTTTAAATTGATTTTCACAATGGCAATTTCATGCATATTCAAATATGAAACAAACTAAAAACCTTCAACAATGTAAATGATTCCAAATGCCAAGCGATAGGGGAGTGAACAGGGAGGGAGGGGGCAGAGAGAATGGAGTACCGGAAAAGGGGCAAAGTCTGGGCACTTGCCAAAAGCGCAGCCGTGCGCAATGAGCCGAGTGCACAGGTACGACAGACCGTTGCAAATTCCATCGCGCCCAGCGAAAAGCACTCGAGCATCGAGCATAATTGAAAATCATTTTCTTGTTTTTGTTTTTTGTTTTTGTATATTAAGCACAATAATAATTCGTACTAAATGTGTCAAACCACGGGAAAAACCACCAGCTAAAAAAAAACCAAATTGCCAGCTGACTTATTAGCAGGTTTATTATCCTATATATTGTTGTACCATAAACATGAATAATAATTGAAATGAGTTAAAAGTACTCAAACACAAATTGTATTTTCTAATAAAATATGCTAAATATTTGTTGCACAAAATACTAATACTACTACTAATACTACTGATAATACTAATACTAATTAAAATACTACTTTTCTGACTTGAAATTTTCATTAAAAATTGAATTGTCAAGATATTAAAATCTGAAAATTTCACTAATAACAATATATATATCAATATATAATATATAATTTAAGATACATTTTACTAAGCCTCAACTTTATTTAAAAAATAATATATGTATATAAATATATATATATATGGACCTTTGGCCTTTCGAAGAGTATAACGAATGCGACTAACTCCCCAGAAACACCCACATGCAAGTCATCAAAAAATAGCGGCAATAGCGGTAAATTTTCATGGATGTGCGCCCGGCTGTATCTCAGCGTGCCAACCACAGACCAAAATCATATACGGCCCCATATAGGGCCAATTATAATTACGATGTCGGCGGACCGCAACTATAACTTAGCATTTGGCACTTCATTAAAGAAACCGGGGCGAAGTGAAGTGAAGAAGCTGCAAGGACAGCCAAAGGACGTGCAGGATTACGGCAACAAAAAAGCGCAAAGTTGGCCAATTTGCCGGCACATTTTTATGTTCACTAACACCAAGTGAAAAGAGTATATGCGGTTTATGCACTGAGACGATAAACTGGGATATTTGTAGTCGTTTATATTTTGGCTACGCCTACAAGGGGCGTGGCAAATTGATTTATTCTATATATCAGCCTACTTTTTAATTTCAATTCAGAGCTACAAATCGATAAAAGAAAAAGTCAATTATCGATATTTTGCCAAACAACAATTTTGACTATTTTAAGCTGTTACTTTATTGTGAACGAGTATTGAGCTGTCGGTGACACCCGACCATTTGTTTTTTATACAATTTTGCTATTGTTGCCTCGACTGACATTAAGCGCCAGCAATTCGACTTTATCGCATTGCATACACTCGATTACATTGTTACGGCTCTGGCAAAAGGGCCTAAATGAGCGGATGAGCAGCAAAGAAAAGAAAAAGAAAAAACGTAGCATAACTTAGGGAATAGCTGGAACAACCCATCTTGGCACTTGCCACCTGCCTAGCCCAAAAATATAAAAAAGAGGCAGCACCCGGACTTTGATCATTAGCCATCAAATGGCCAGGGAACGCGCTGTCGCGGATGAGCGCCAAGCAAACACCGCGCGGAAAGACCAAGCACAAAGAGAAGAAGGCAGCCCAGCCCCGAATACCACCCGTGGGGATTAGCTGTGTAAGTAAAGCAGATCAAGACATTTTCACCGTCATCATCTTAAGTCGCATCATCAACGTTGTTCTTCTCGTTTTTATACCCTGAACCCATTGAAAATGGGTAAAAAAGGGTATAATGGTTTTGTGCAAATGTATGTAACAGGCAGAAGGAAGCATCTCCGACCCAATAAAGTATATATATTCTTGATCAGCATCACTAGCCGAGTCGATTTAGCCATGTCCGTCTGTCTGTCTGTCTGTCTGTCCGTCTGTATGAACGCGTCGATTTCAGAGACTACAAAAGCTAGAAAGCTGATCTTGGTCTCATTCGGTTCGTATATTCCATACGCAGATCAAGTTTATTTCAAAACATCGATAACTCCTTCCGTTTTCTTATTATCGATATTTATCGCTTTTTTGACTCGGTTTTTTAAGCATAACTTCCAAACTATAAAAGCTAGAGCCACCAAATTAATTTTTTTATGTTCGCGTATAACATACAAAGAATTTGAATGTTTCAGATTTTGGATAGCTCCCCCCAATCGCCCACAATAATGATAAAACCAAAAAAACAAAGTAAATCAAATACTACACACGTGCAAATTGGTTTGTAGATACATTTCGATGATCTGAATAAGTCCTGAAAATTTCATAACGATCGTACATTTAGTTTACGAGCAAACCAAGAATCTATTTTCAGTAGTGGGGGCAAAGCGCAGCTGCTTGGCAATTTCTGTGTACATGTGCACGCATACATATGCATATGCAAAATTTGTCTTGCGTTTTTCTAGGAATTTTTTTTTGCAACGGTTAAATTGAGTTTTAGCACAACGAAGTGAAGTAAGAGCGTGGTCCAGTGGGTAAGAGTTGTGCCTCATAACGCGGAGGACTGGGTTCGAATTCAGCGCTGGTATGGTAGAGTAATGTTGAATTCTTTTATTTTTTCGTTATTCATAAATATAATTATTATTAATTTGTATCGTTTTAATGACAAGTGCAAAATTTTCGTTTTCCTTGACTTTTTGCGACTTTAAGTAATGTTATATCATTCGCGAAAAATGCGGTATTGTGGTGCAGTTGGTAAGAGTTGTGCATCTTATCACGGAGGTACCGAGTTCAACTCCCGCTTGTGGAGTATTTATTTTTTTGTTGGTAATTATTAGTAAATTTTATTTTTTATTTTTAACAGGCTCAATACTCATCAACTGCCGAGAGTTTGTGTGTATGTGTTCATTTCTGGGTTCAGGGTATCTTCTAGTCGGGCGGTCCCGACTAGAGCAATCTCACTTGTTTA
The DNA here is from genome assembly GCA_035043915.1 of Drosophila paramelanica. Classification (NCBI taxonomy): domain Eukaryota; kingdom Metazoa; phylum Arthropoda; class Insecta; order Diptera; family Drosophilidae; genus Drosophila; species Drosophila paramelanica. The sequence goes on along the minus strand of JAWNMO010000077.1, from coordinate 1,191,727 downwards.
TTTTTTATCTTTCGTATTCACAAGAAAAGTACATGTTTTTTGCACTCTTTCACGAAGCGAAACCTGGTATATTGGGTTCGAGAATTTCCGTTATGTCGTAAAAAACACAAAATTTTCTACATTATAAAAAATGTGTTGGCCACACCCCCTCCCGCCCCCATAATCGCAGAAACCGATATACTTGACAGCTCCCAACGATAACACGCGTCTGTTTCCGACAATTTAAAAGATACCGTTACCAATTTTCAATTTCCAAGTGGATTTCTGGTCATCTTTTTTAAATAATGAAAAATTTTAACTTTCAAAAAACCGATATTTTCCGATGTTTTCTTGTCAACAAAACAATACTTTCCTAAATTGGCTGAATAATTATGAATTATAACATTTAATTTTGGCTATACATTTTCATAATATACATTTATATTTTTACCATATATACTAAAATGTGATCTTTATCTGCATTTCCATTTTAAATACAGAAATATATTTGACTGTCTGTCAACAATATATTTTCAGTATCTACACATATATATGTATATATATATGTATGTAAATTTTCAGCTGATAACCATATCATAAAATATTCGAAGCTTTTATTAATATAAAATGTACTTATTCGAAATGCTTCTCAGACACAAAATTTTCACACATTTTGCTACATTTTGCTCATCAGAAAAAATGAAATCATTAAAAATTACAATTTCCGATAAATATTAATCTCTCGCAATGCCAATTTGTGAATGTTTATTGCGAATAATACAAAAATAAAAAATTATAGTAAATAGTTTCGTTTTAAGTCTACTTTTGCATATTTTCCTTGCGGGATTCGGTTGACCCAAAAAAAAGGCACACAGAAATGCGGTTCAAGTGCGCATTAGAGCAGAATTACATTTTAGATACAAACACACACACACACACACACACACACACACACACACACACACACACACATATGCATATGTTGTAGTGTTTGCATCACACTTAACCCAATATATATATATTTTAAAGTGCCTATCGATGCGCCAGCTGTATGTGTCAGCATTATCCCGCCCTGCCCCGCCAACGCCCGCCAAAATACCGCACAGAGTGTGACACTCGCTTTTAACCACAGTTAAAACACTTTCTGCAGCTAATGCGTCATTTTATGGCCCGATAACCTAATTCTGAATAAAATGTTTATACCATAAGTTTAAATTTTTTGTTGGTCTTCAAAAAGTTGAAAAAGTGCAAAATTTATAATAAAATAATAATAAAATTGTTCATTTCTACATTCATTTCTATATTCTATATTCTCCATTTTTTAAGCTCTAAATAAATGCAGCTTACAATATGATTTATTGGGTTGTCATGTTCAACAGTTTTTTTTTAGATATCGATGTCATTTTTACTATTATCGATTTATGCAAGCAATGCGCGTGAAAATTCACAAGAATTTTCCAACGCCATGTTAAAAAAGCAAACAGGCGAATCGTCAACTCGCCGAAGAGTGAATACCCTAAGAAATGTTCTCAGAACTAAAATAGTTTTATGACACAGAATACAATTTAAGGTTCCCATACTTCGATTATTGTGATCCAAATAATAATAAACACGAGAGCAGAAGAAATACGAAAATATGGATTTTCGTTTTTAACCCGCCCCAAGATATAAATATTTTTAGCTATTTGCCACACCCCCTGTAGCTGTATCTAAAAAATATTTGAGCAATCTTTGCAGGAAGTCATCAGTATTTTGGCTGAACAAATTTGATGTATCTAGCTTTAAAACTAAGGGCGATATATGGTTTAAATTGTTTTGTCACGCCCCCATATTATGGTATAAATTTTAATAAATAATTTATCAACAAAACTAGCTCCTCTTCTTCTTCTGTGTAGTATATATACATTTTTTGATTTGTAAATTGTTCTGCATAAAATTAAAGTACCCGGTTTGGTTAGGGTATGCAAATGTGTCAGGACAGTGGCGCTAAGTAAGTGCAGCCAGACGAGTAGATGGCGACGCGTTGCTGAGGAATTGTGTGCCATTGGGAAATGTAAATGCAAAATGCAGCGAAGCATTCTACCAGTTTTTCTTGTTGATGTTGTTGTGGTGGCTTTTTTGTGATGTTGTTGTTTTTATTGTTGTTGGGCCTTTGCAGATGTTTACACATGTCGCAAATGCACGCGCCATTTGACGGATGCGGATACGGAAATGTGAACAAAGCGAAAGTGAAGGACGCATTGGCATGGTTAGATGGGTGTGGGTGGGTGGGTGGTTGGCAACCACGCCCACTGATGCTGCTGCAGCAATGCCGTGAGGCAACCGGCTAGACACCCGCCCTGGCTGATGAGTTGGCATTGCAGCGCTCTTGGCTATTAACTGTTGCAAATATTTGCACAGGCCGCCGCGCACCAACAGACACTGGCAACAGCAAGCAACACAAGGCAAACACAAAGCAAACAACGCAAACAACGCAATGGCATGCAGCTGGCAACATGCAACATGCAACAGCAGCAGCAACAATAACAATAACAACAACAACAACAACATGACGATGCACGACGAGCACTCAAGGCTCACGTAGTATTAACCATCTTTTTGAATTTCAGACACTTAGCAACATGAACAAGAGAGCTTTTGTAGGGTATGCGCAACTAAAAGATACCCCATATTCAAGTCTAATTGGATTTTTATAAAATTTTTAAAGCAAACACCACAAAACTATGATTTATAACACTAAAATAACATTAAATAAAGTTCTACACTAATTATAATAATAAGATATATGTTATAGTTATCGTAATAATAGCATGAACAATTAATAATACAATATAATAATATAATAATACAGGTGATACTGTCCATATTACTTTTACCTTAATGTTATATACGAAATATAAATGATTTGACTCCGACTCTGATTCCTGGCGCTATATAAAATAAACTGAATAATACTTTTGACAATAATGTAAATGTAAATTTAAAAAAATTTATTATATATTAATTATTATATATGAATAAAAAATATAAATTTAACTTTAATTTTTTGGCTATTAACAAATGGATAAATAGTTTTGAGTCAGGCATTTTTTAATAGAATAATCAAAATCAATGAAAATTCTAAACATATAGTTTCTTATACAGTTTTATGTGTACAGGGTATACAAAAAATATAAAGCCATCTGCAATGCTGCCAACAGGTAATAAACTTGACAGCAGCCTCATGAAATATGATGATGGAATCCAGAGTAGTGTAGCAGGTGTTCTTTTTCGATTCATTCACTTTTTTTTATTTTTAATTTAGCTATTCTCTTTGATTTTGACAAACAAGTGTACAAAACACGAGTACACATTTGCTATGGGATTATTTTAAGTCCCAAAGGTGGCTGGCAGGATTCTATTGTTATTTTCAAATTGAAAACATGACAAACAATATTTCATTTAATAATAAATTTTGCCAATGTGCTTTATTGAAACAGTTTAACTCTCAATTTGTTAAAGTATTTTCAATGATATAAAAAAAAAAATATTTATTTAAAACGCTTTAAAGTGGAATAGTTGCAACATCCAATAAACTACCTTAAGATTAAATTATGACAATTCTAAGCTCTGTGTTACAGTTGTTAACTGAGATACTTTTCGTACATAACTTGAATTACATTTAAAGATATGAAGGGTTTCACTGCTGGGGCATTCCGAAAACCCTTTTTAATTAACTTGCATAAAACGCGCGAGCAAAAGATGCGAAAAATATAACAACAAGAACAACAACAACAACAGGCAACAAATACATTTTAAATCTTGGCAACAGGACATGGCTAAGAGACAGCAACGCCCATGGCCCAAAATACTTAGCAACAGCATTGAGTCGACTTCTGTGTAGAAAATTCTTCTTTGCCTTCTGTGTAATTTTTAATACGCTTTTCGAGGGTATCATACATTTTGTATAGCCATTGATCCATTGCAATAGATAAGTTTTCGTTAAGTGACAATTTCCAATTCTACGATTTTTCTTTTAATATATATAAGATATATATACTATATACAACAGCCAGTCAGTTCACATGTCCGGAAGGGTATTTACAGTTCGGAACTTTTAACAAATCTTTTTGCGGATGCCACCGCTGAGTTTTGCTTTGCTTTACAAATTGTATTTCAACGGTTTTGCGCTTCATTAAAATTGCTGTTAAAATAACACACGCACAAGCGTAACGCAGCAAGAGATGGGGCACTTCGAGGGGGCCGGTCTAGGGGAATGGGGCAACTCTTGCACAAGGACGCTGGAGACAAGCATACATACATACATACATATGTGCGCCAGCTGACAAGGCTTACAACATGATTTTGTGGCGGTGTATCCTTTGTTGTTTGCCTTTGTGCGTACCAAAAAAACAAAAAAACAAAAACAAACAAAAAAATACATAAATAAAAATAAAAGGAAACTGAAACTGAAAATAAAAACATGGCCCACACAACTGCCACGCCCGCAAGCAATCTACAAAAAAAAACATTACCAACAACAATGCGCCTGTTAACCCAAAGTATAACGAAAGCTGTCAGACGTATAAAAAAATATATATATTTTTTCAGGTTGCATCTATGCTAGGCTTTAAAAAGTCGAAAATGTACAAGTTTAAAGTAAATAACTCTTTTTAACTTTATAGAATAGTCTAATTTTTATCCTTATTATTATTATCTACATTTTCTAGCTATATAAGAGACCGATCTTAATGGACCCAAAATTCTTAATTTTGTTTGCAGACATTTTCATATATGAATTTTCCAATTTTTTTTTCAACATTTTTATTAACCATTAAAATATGAAATTATCTTAAACAAAAACAACACATAATTACAGCCTGAAATTCCCAAAATTCCATCAAATTTCCGCAAAGTGTGTCAACTACCAGTTGGAAATCTAAACAGTTTGTGGCCAAAATTAACACAAAAGGTCTTTATTTATTATAGAACCCTGGCAAAATTGTTTTCCAATTTGAACCACAAATATTTCACCAGAAATATATCCACCCACCCAACTAATGCTGTTTGGAAACGCTCTGATAGAGTGACAATAGGCCGGAAAATACGCAACGGAAATTCGAAAGGAAAGTGTATTAAATAACAAGAAGTTAATGAAGCGAGAGCAACACATTGGCGGCAAAACCGGGAGGCCAGTGTAAACAGAAAGTAAACCACAATAAAGTAAGGCCACAGCAAATAAAAAAAAAACAAAACACAAAAAAACCCTTCAAGTAGCATCCAAGTAATTTATTAGTCATATTCGCGCCTACACTTTGGGATTTTTTTCTTTTGTATACCCTGCAGCAAAGTACGAAAGGTGCCTGCTAAAATGTTCATTTTAATTAAAAGTATTTGCAAATTAATTTTTAATGAAACATGAATAACCAACGAGTTAAGAAAATTAATTTATGAAAAGTATCCTTTAAACAAATAAAAAACAAAATCATAGAAAAACTCCTATTTTTTGGTTATACTAAATATACAGGGTATAACGTAGTCTCTCAATTTAGTGTGTATGCTGGCTTCTATTGTTACATTTTGTAGAATGAAATGCGCAGCTGTTGTTTTTAAATTGTGCTCCTTGTTGCCTGCGGTTTTGTCGGCTCGTTGTCACTGTTCCTGTTGCCAACTGCTGCTCCTGCACCAGGCTCCTCCTTATGTAAGTCAAGCGCCAGGCCCCATCGTGGCTGCTTTTTGGGCATTGTCTTTGGAGCTTGCCTTGTGCCATTGTTTCTGACACTTGGCTCTAAGCGGCTGCTTCAGCGCTTAAAATGCCACAAAATTTGCATGTCTTCTTCTTAAGTTTTTTTTCTTTTTGTGTTGTTTTATTTCACAAATTCATTGTCAGCAGTTTTTTGCTCCGTTTTGTTTAACAAAGAAAATTATAATAAAAGTAACAATAGATTTTATTGAAAATAAATTAGAAATTAACTTTTGTTCATTCTTTAGCTATATTTCATTATTAATTATTGGCTATATTTATTATATATTTTTAAGATATTTTACAAGAACTAATTATACAAATTTAATTTTAATTTCATCAAAACTCTCAAACATAATATTCAAATATTTGTAAATTTCAAAAATATTTTTAAATGTAAATGTAAATGTAAATTGTATTTAGGCGTGAATTTAATTGCCAAACTGCTTAACTTGTATTGTTTGAAATTGTATTCGAATTGAATTCGTAAGCAGAGTAAACAGCTGGAAGCTAAGCCACACACACATAGACACATCGCTTAAGCCCGGCACGCGCTAGCCAACACTGGCAAACGCCCACTTTGTGCTTTTCGTAGGTCTCCCTCTTTTATTTATTGACTGTTAAACTTTTCATTAGCCATTTCGTTTAATTCGCACACAATATCAAAGATTCAAAGGCAAAAGCGGCAGCAGCAGAAAAAAAAATAGCAATGGCGACAACCAATGGAACAGCACAAGCAACAACAACAACAACAACAGCACTAAGTATAATGTATTTGTGTTGAAAGCAACCACAGCAGAAACTTTATTGCCTGTATGTGTGTGTATGTGTGTGTTGGTGTGTTTGTGCTGTACCACAGATACAATCAGAGCGCAATTGTCTGCGTTGATGAGCGAAGCAATGGAGCGCCCATCATGTATGCCCATTTCCCCCATTTGGCAAGCTAGCTCCATCCTCACATAACCGCCCATTCACTGTGCTTTTCTTTTTTTTATGACAAAGAGAGCACCACGTAATCACAATGATAAGAATCACGCATCCCGACACAGACTTACTGACAGCTACATTGCGAATGACAAAAACCAGAATTATTTTCGTATGACAAAAAAGAAAAAAAACAAATATATATATATGTATATATGTATGTATAAAAAAAAGAAAAGAGAAGAATTATTTTCGTATGATGATTAAGTGAAAGTTTGCAAGCAACAAAGCAACAAAAAAAGAGCAACGATGATTAAATACGCTTTCTGCTTTAATTGCTGAGAGTGGCTTTAATTTGTTGAATAAAATTAAAAGTTTTTAAAAATTGGCATTAATTTAAAATCATTTAATCATTTAAATTGTAAAAAAAATTATATGTAATTTTAATTTTAATTAAATTTACTTAGTTAAAAAAGAAATCTTATTTAATTTACCTAATTGTAAATTTAAAACAGTTTTTATTTTTGTTCAAATTGGAATATGGAATTGGAATAAAGCGTCTTTTATATTTATAAAGGAAATAGGCAGATAAACAGGAAACACAAATGACATAGGTGAATTCCTGAAGCTGCCAACAACAATTGTCGGCCACACTGCATGACAAGCACAGAATACCCTTTTTGTAAGGGCATAGCGACAACCAGAAATTGTTTCTGCTTTAAGCGAAAACTTTGATTCAATGTGAAACTTTAACAAATATCAAACAACTTTTAGCGAAAGATATATATATATATATATACACACAAAAGAACTAGCTGTGCCATGTAACTGTGATGCTGTACAAAGTACATGTCTGGCTTTGCGTGTGTGTGTGTGTGTGTGTGTGTTATTTGTGCTAAAAACATCTGCGATGTGACAGCATGATGCCGTGCAGTCAGGCAAAGGGCCGGGCAGCTTCTGACCCGTATAAGTATGCTACAAAAGCGTGCAGCTCACCTCCCTTTCCCCGCACAGCTTCTGTGTAGAAGCCTGAAGTCCCAGACACGTTTCCTCTGATTCACACACACACACGCACACCATGCAGCCGTAGAGTTGTGCACAATGCTTGAACAAACATTCGAGTGGTGTGACATATTTGTACATATTGCAGCACTTACCCCCCCACCCCTTTCATCCCTTTGAGCTGAGCCCCCATAGTACTTAGTTGCCCACCGTGCTCCACTTGGCAGCGGTTAAGAACGCAACGTGAGCCGATTTCCATATAGAAATCAATATCGCAGCATAACCGCATAGCTCTAAAGCAAGTTAAGTTGAGGCATTTTTATTGCATTTAGCTTGAGCCAAAGCATTTTTATTTTTTCAGAGCATTAACAGCAGCTTTGTGTGTTCCATTTTTATACTCTGTTAGGAAATGGCAATGCGAGTATATTGGATTTGTTTCAACATAGACAATCATTGTCTTTGTGTCTTCTTTTCGTTGTAATTCACTTTTTAAAGTTCGACATTTTATTGTTGAATTTTTGTTTGCAGCATCTCAGATGCGCTTTTACTCTGTTTTATTTGAATTTGAAAAAATATGTCAACTTTTTAACTGCATATAAAAAAAACCGCGCAATTTATTGCTGCATTTGCTGTTGAATTCAGATTTTTATTCTGTTTATTTTTTGTTTTGTTTTTTGTGATTGCAATTTGTGGTCAGTTTTGCTGGCGGCATCACTTTTGAATGTGCCCTCAGCTGGAAACAAAAAACGCAAATACACGCAAATCAATGTAGTTAATTTTCCAGTGTGGTTAGCCAAAATATATACCAAAGGCATGTAAATTGGTATCAATAAAATATTGTTTTCGTAATTTAATGTGGTTGAGCCTGTTTTAAATATTAACACCCTTTGCATAAACAGCAAATCATTAGAAAGAACAACATTTTGAAAGGATATCGTCTAAATAAATTCATTTTTTTTTAAATATTAAAATATTATATAGAAATATATATTTGTAGATTAATATTTATAAAACATATATAATTAGCGCTCACCTGATGCCGCCCACATTTAATATAATCCGATTTTCGCCATCCATGTTGCATGCAACAGTTGTGAATGCAGCAGCCGCATGCCCAATTTGATTTCAATTTGTCACTCGTTATTATAAACTCATTAGCCGATTCACAAATCGATTAACAATTTCATTAAAGTAAATTTATATAAATTTTTATCTATGATTTAAATTCACTTTTCTTAAAATTTAACACTAGACACAAACGCGACGCGATGTGCTTTTTAATTAGAGACGAGTCCATAAAATAAATGCCCCAACTCCTTGTCGTCCTTTCTGGTCTGCTTTGCACATCCAGTTGGGCCTTTGACTGCAAAGGGAATGAAATTGTTGGTTGGGGCGTTAGTTGTGGTTTTTCTAGAGTAATGTGCAAACCGAAATTGGGTTATAATCCCTGAGCAATGTGTGTGTGCTTAGAAGCGAGTGCAATATGGTATTATGTAAGCGGGTCAAGAGCTCTTTTTCTATACCCTGACACTTACCCTTAAGTTGTACTAAATGTAAATTTGTGATTGATAATGAGAAAGTTAAAAAAAAAAACAATTAAAAGATATTCAAAATATTTGAACAACACAATTTCATAAATATAATCATTTCTGTACTCGACTATTTTATATTGCATACTTTCAGGAGTCTGTAAATTTATAAAAGATTTATTTTTGTAAAAATATATTATTAATTCGCTTTAAAAGCAGACACAAGAACGAGTATTTAATTTTTGCTATCGAAAAAAAATTTGTCTTTTTTTTTCAATTTAATATGAATTTAATGCACTTTCACTTAAAGAGGCTCCTTCGCCTTATTTTGTTAGTAGAAACCTTTTTTTAAATAGAAGGTGCAATTAAAAATTTAGGAAAAAATAATATTAATGATTAATGTAGCAATTAAGGTTATCACCAAATATTCATGTTTGTAACGTATGTTTACTGTTTCCTACTCCATTCGATTCGATAGCATTCGACAGAGACAGTTTGGGTATCATAAAAAAAATCGCATCAATTCGACTTCGACATTCCATTAATTTAATATATACAGAGGCCCTTATCAAAGAATCACAAATACATAATAACTTGAGAGGCAGCACAAGTATGTAAATATGACAGCTGCTTCGACAGCCCCATGTTTAGCGGAAATTCTTCAGTCAATCCACATGAGCGGAAGTATGTTTTTATTTGTGGATGCGGGAAAGATGGAAAAACTTTTGTTGTTTCTGATTGTGCTGATTGATAGTCACGGAAATGAGGGAAAAGTAACGTTGCAATAATAAATAGCACGCGCCCCTAGATGCGAAACTGACAAATGGACCTTCTAAAGACAATGAGAAAAATGTTTTTCACTTTCCATAGTCAAACTTTTGTATTTTGGCGTAAGTTTCTGTAATAAATAATTTTTATAAGCTTTTATTATGTATATTGTCTAACTGTAGTGGAATAATATTCAAATTACAATTTCCTTCTTTTCTTTTTTCTGATCAATAACAAACAAGCACATTGTAGTCGGGTGTAACCGATGGAGAAATACCTCCACAGTTTACAAATTATGAAGATTTTCATCCAAAAATTTTTTCGGAAATATGTAGGGGGAGTACATGATTTTTTGATCAAAAATATAAAAAATAATAATTTTGTATACTTAATATATTTTGAATGCAGAAACAATCTTGAAGTCAAATCATGTCCAAAATGCCATCAAACATGAAAATCGGTTCATTTTTGACAAAGTTATGGGAGTTTGAAACATGGCAGCTATGGGTTCCAGACTTTTACATGTCAAAGTTTCTGTCAATTTGAGCATGTTTTTTGACCAAAAATTTGACTCTCCAAGAATCGGGTCTTATGTTGTTTTTTATACCAATTAAATTTCTTGCTAGAAATTTAAAAGGCGACACAATTAATTTAAGAGGATTGGCGAACTGAGCAGAAAATGTAAAAAAAACACAATTTTTTAGAGTAAACATACACACATACTCTCACACACATATAAATATATAGGCAGAAAAATGTCAGGTCGTTGCGTCATTTTTATGGCCAACAGTCGAATGGACATCGTTGCCACTTGCAACGCATTTAACGATGATATTTTTTTTCATTTTTTTTATATCAACCACTTTGCTGGCTATGCAAATTTTTTACTTGGCCGCACTTTCTGCACATTCCGGTAATAACATTCAAGCCAACTTAGGCCACCCGGCCATGTGCTCGCTGTCAAAATAACAAAATGCTGGTTAAAAGTGCGGCGAGCAGACGACAAAGTCAGTAAAAAAAAAAGAAAAAAAATGAAGCTGGAAAGAAATTGCCATTCAGCTGTCGGTTAATCAACTAGCAAGGACCTAAGAACTTGCTGGCCGTATATCTGACTTGTTAGCAGTATATATATATGTCTATACATATATATATACGAGTACGAGGAGTACTTGCAATTGATTACAGACTGGAACTCCAGCTGAAGCTGGCATTGCTTCAAGTGCGTCATCAATCTCTGCTGGTTCGCAAATTTCCATTCATTGACTGTGGCTAGAAGGACTGTCAGTTGAGTGGGGGTGGGGACGCTTTTTGGGGGAATGAACAAGGATGCTTCAGTGTTGAGTGCTTTCAGTTCGCGCTTTGTCTTAGTCGCATTGTGCGCCGCCTGTTAGTGGCACTCTTGGCCTCAACATTCAGTCAGTCAATCAACGGCTCGTTGATGCTTTCGTGAATTGCCACTTTAAGCACTGAGCAATTTATAGTTGAACATTCGTTTAATTCGATTGAAGGTTCACGCACACATACTAACCATATACATATATATATATAGTAGCTATTACAAGTCTTAGCTTCAAAATTTTACTTTAATAAATAATTTAATATTTATTTTTTATTTATTTAAATAAGATTAAAATAATAATAATAGAAATAGTTTTGAACGATTATATAATTTATGTGTTTGTCTTTTAAAAACAAAAAACAAACTCGTTCACGTTCCATAGCTCCCATATATCAAATCCCCATAACTTTGTCAAATGTGAACCGATTTTCACGTTCGATGGCATTTTGATCATGATTTGTCCTATATATTGACTCCACATTCAAAATATATTCATTTTCGAAAATAAAATTTTTTTGAATTTTTTGGTCAAAAAAGCGTGTACTCCCCCTTGTGAATTTTGGAAAAAAAATTTTTTTCAAAATTTAGAATTGCGAGTTTATAGTTTTAATCGATTTTATTTGTCACAATTAGCATAAAAATCAACATTGAAAGTGATTTTGGGGGGGTCAAATTTTTGGTCAAAAATCATGCCAAAATCGACAAAAATTTTGACATGTAAAGTTGTCAGATTCCATAGTTTCCACACTTGAAACCCCCATAACTTTGTCAAAAGTGAACCGATTTTTACGTTTGAAGGCATTTTGATCATGATTTGTCCTATATATTGATTCTACATTCAAAATATATTCATTTTCGAAAATAAAATTTTTTTGAATTTTTTGGTCAAAAAAGCATGTACTCCCCCTTGTGAATTTTGGAAAAAAAATTTTTCCAAAATTTAAAATTGCGAGTTTATAGTTTTAATCGATTTTATTTGTCACAATTAGCATAAAAATCAACATTGAAAGTGATTTTGGGGGGGTCAAATTTTTGGTCAAAAATCATGCCAAAATCGACAAAAATTTTGACATGTAAAGTTGTCAGATTCCATAGTTTCCACACTTGAAACCCCCATAACTTTGTCAAAAGTGAACCGATTTTTACGTTTGAAGGCATTTTGATCATGATTTGTCCTATATATTGATTCTACATTCAAAATATATTCATTTTCGAAAATAAAATTTTTTTGAATTTTTTGGTCAAAAAAGCATGTACTCCCCCTTGTGAATTTTGGAAAAAAAATTTTTCCAAAATTTAAAATTGCGAGTTTATAGTTTTAATCGATTTTATTTGTCATAATTAGAATAAAAAACAACATTAAAAGTGATTTTGGGGGGGTAAAATTTTTTGTCAAAAATCATCCCAAAATCGACAAAAATTTTGACATGTAAAGTTGTCAGATTCCACAGTTCCCATATATCAAACCCCCATAACTTTGTCAAAAGTAAACCGATTTTCACGTTCGATGGCATTTTGATCATGATTTGTCCTATATATTAACTCCACATTCAAAATATATTCATTTTCGAAAATAAAATTTTTTTGAATTTTTTGGTCAAAAAAGCATGTACTCCCCCTTGTGAATTTTGGAAAAAAATTTTTTTTCAAAATTTAGAAATGCGAGTTTATAGTTTTAATCGATTTTATTTGTCATAATTAGCATAAAAAACAAAATTAAAAGTGATTTTGGGGGGGTCAAATTTTTTGTCAAAAATCATCCCAAAATCGACAAAAATTTTGACATGTAAAGTTGTCAGATTCCATAGTTCCCACACTTCAAACCCCCATAACTTTGTCAAAAGTGAACCGATTTTTACGTTTGAAGGCATTTTGATCATGGTTTGTCCTATATATTGATTCTACATTCAAAATTTATTCATTTTCGAAAATAAAATTTTTTGGAATTTTTTTGGAGGAAGGGGCATGGCTGGGCATTTTTTTACCGATCTTCAAAGGAGCTGACCAGTTAGCTACCTTCCAAAATTTGGACAGCTTTAAAGCTGTTCTTTTAAACATTAGTAGAACATTCACTATTTATTCCAAGCTTTGCGATATCCAAACGAATTTCCAATGTAATAGAGTTCTTCAATATAAAGAGCTAAAAAGCTGCTACTTAGCAACTGTTCAAATATATAAACATATATTTATATGTATATATATGCTAGTATAATTGTGCCTGCGGCAGTGAAAATCAAAAAAGAGAAGCCAAACTGTTGGCAAAACAATGTTGCTTGCCAAATGCCTGACTGAAAAGTTTTGCATTACGCAAACTAAAAACATTGTACAACAAGTTGAGCAAAAGAGGAGTGAAAGCAAACGAAACAAAATAAAGCGAAATGTAGAAAATGGTAAAGGAAAAATGCAGTAACAACTGATCGGACAGACAAGACAGACATAAATATACAAGTTTGCATTTCGCATTGTTTGGCTACTAAATTACAGCCAAAATCAATGGCCAGGAAGTGTGTGTATGTGTGTGTGTGTGTGTCTGAGTCAGTAAGCCAAAACTGCAAGCAGCACAACAAGGTCAAAACGCCATTGTCCGCAACAGAGACATGGCCAAAGGCACATAAAATCAGTTCATCAGTCTGAATCAAAAGAAAAGCAAAGAAAAATTCATTTTCCCAGCAACCACAAAACCAAAGCCAACTGATTTGCTTCCAGTCAAACCAAACAAACTGTCAAATAATTACAAAATTTGAAATTCTACACATAAAACACTAAAGTTAAGATAAAAGATATAATATTTATCTGTCCAAATCCATCGAAACTTTAATCTTGTCAAAGAAAACAAATGACCATAAAAACACTGACAAAGGACAACTTAAAGAAACTTGAAAAACGTTTCAGAGTACAAAATTTTTCCCCTGATAATAGCAGGAAATCCATAATTCATTTATCTGCTCCCTTGAAAAAAAACCAGCATAATCGTAAAGATATTCGACTAGTCCATCTTTGTGCCGCATAAATATGAAGCAAAGAAACAGAATACAAAATCTAATTATGAATACAAAAAAAGAAAAAAATGATAAAACGTGCATAAGAAATCATTGTACGTTGCCAAATGAGATTTTGTATATAGGTATTTATAAAGTTGTGCTATGGGCGTATTTTTTTTCATCCCACTGATAACTGCTTGGCAGATGGTGCCACTTTATGGCACCCAGTTTGGGCGTGGCCCTCTGTTGGGCATAAAAATGGGAGCACAAGAAACTCAATTGTGTTTTATGCGATTTATTATGCAGTACCTCAGCAACATAGACATATAAATATATATATATAAAAATGTATGAAATATGTTTCATAGATGCATAAATAAGTTAGGCGAAAATACATATGTATAGAATAATAAGGAATAGGTATAAGTATTTTTATATAATTTATATTATTTATATAATAAAAATTAAATAAATTTAATGATTTCTTATTGGCAACTCATAAATTTGATAAGCACATGCTAAAGTGATTGTCAACTATAGCACCCAGTGCTTATTGTTCTCAGCAAGATATAAAATGTAGTTTTGTGTGTTAACAACCCATTGTTAAATACGACAGGAAAGCGTAATGTGTTTTGCATAATGTTCAAATATAAAATGCACACATAAAACACATGTAAACAATTAAAAAAATATATATATATGTATTGCAATATTGTCGCTCAACACGAAATCTGCACCAGGTAAACATTTGCCCACTCCCACCAAAACTGAGCAAACATTTTGCGGCAGGGAGCGGGGAGGGGAGCTTGATGGTTTGGTTATCGTAAAACCTTTGCTTTATAGCCCTGAAATGTTTGTGTGGTTTTGCTAACTTAAAAGCAAACATATTTGCTTTTAATTAAAACAGAGCTGATGGCATCAAACTGCAAATACACACACACACACACACACACATGCATATATATCGAATACATCGAACATGAAATGAAATTAGATATTTGCAATATGCACTATGGCAATATCGCTGCATTTCCAAAATCGAAACGATAAATATTGCAATGTTCAATATAAAGATTAAGATGGATTTTGTAATAAAATTTATGTTATCGACAGTTGGCCAAACCAAAGGTTTAAGGCAAATATATATATTTATTCCTGGCTAGCAGGCAATTATAAATGTTTGGAATTAAATAAAACAAAACAGATATTTGGCACACTGAACATAAAGTAGTTAAATATATAATCAAATGTTTAAAAATATTTCACTGAATTTAAGTAAATTCAACCCTAATAAAAAAAAAACAAAATTAATAAAAATATTATTATTTATCGCATATTTAAATAGTACAAAATAACTCAAGTGGTTAATAAACATATCAAATATGATGTGTCTATGAACAGAGTATTTTGAGCAACTGAGCAACTTTATTCCAAGTTCTCATAACTTGCTCAACGTGTGCATATATATAGTCTTTTATGTGCCGTAAGTGCTTGTCGGCTGGCTTTGCGGAGGGAAATGAAAAGAAAATAGTTTCTCGGACGGCCTGCCAATGCCAAATGTCAGATAGTTTCAGTCATCCCAACCCGCCGCCCCTCTTTTGAGCGTATAGTTCAAACAACTTTTTTTCATGACAAACGTTGAAAAATTTTTATAGTTTTGCCTGTGCCTGTGGCAGGGGCAGAAACGGGGAGTAAAGCAATTTCTGATTTATGTTGCATCTAAAGAAGAAGCTGCTGAAAAGTAAGCACTAGAATAAGTTATATAAGTAGATGTATACAGAAATAAGTGTGCATGTGTATGTGTATCCCTCCAGATATATTAAATGTTTTCCTGGCCCAAAGCGGCGTTCAAGCGATTCTCAAAAGTTTAACATAAAACACGGGAATTTGAATGTGATAAATAGTTGCAGAAACATTTGCTGAGAATGTGGCGGACCACAACTGCCAATAAATTGATATAGATCGAGATTTATATTGATTTAAGCAGACCCAACAAGCCATCAGAGCAAAGGCTCATAAATCTTAAAAATATAAATCTTATATCTAAAAGCTATAAATAACAGAAGCAATCAGAGCAAATTTTATACATATTCAATGTTAATTTATACAAAAATACAAAAAATAGCAATTTATTTTTATTTTTACATATATATTTAAGCAAACTTGTTGAAAATAAATTTGACAAATAGATAAAACGATATAGGCAATTATTTAGCTATTTTTATCGATCGCTTTTTATTGCTACGCATTTATCGATATGAATAAAAAGGAAAGAAAGCAAAGCAATTTAATTTTGTAATAATTTCTTTTTATATTTCAATTCTAATTCTATTTTATTATTCAATTTTTTTTGGTATGCTAAGAAATAACGAAAAGTTATAATTAACTTGCAGCTAGTTTTGTTTACAAATACTTTGGCACCAAAAAAAAAATCAAACACCTGCGCAATTTTACTTTGTGGCAAGAAGAAGTTATCAATGTGAAGTCATCAAAGCAATTATGAAGAAATACCGAAGAGAAGGTGTAACGCAAACGAATAGAAAGAAATTATGTTTGCGATGTGACGCTAATTTAATGCCCTACATTAAATATTTAAGCTGGTACAATTCATGCAAAAGACTAAAAGTTTTTAATAAATACAGCAATTGTTGATTTTACAGAAAGGTATGAAAATGTGCGGTCAAGTCATGAACGGTTGGAGAGTATATTTCATGTGGGATGCTGACGCAATGGCTCTGCATGAGCTGTTTAATTAAATTTGCAAAGTATTTTTTCTGCAGTTAATTTTGTCAATGGGGATGCTGCAGCAGCAGCAGCAACAGCAGCAGCAGCAGTGAACAGGAGATGGCCAAAAGCGCAGCTTCCGCATGTTTGTTACCTGGTCGCGACGCGCTGCTTTCTTGCCGCCGGCGCCGGAAAGTGGGCTACACGAGCGTCAGAGTAGGTCAGAGGCCAGATGAGCAGCAGCAGCAGCAGCAGCAGCAGCAGCAGCAGCTGCAGCAGCTGAGTTGTCAACGCGTTTGCCTGAAGCGAAAAGCGAGTAACGAGAAGCGAAGCGGAACCTAACGTAACGGAATGCAAACGCAACGGAACGCAATGTCCCGCATCCGCATCCGCAGCGCGTGCAAAACACCCCGGAGAATGCGAAGGACTAGTCAAGCCTGTTGCCGTAGGCGTCGTCCTTTCGCTGCTGTTTTAACTCTTCAGCTTTCTCGGAATTTTCATAATTTCGGGCATTTTTTTTTTTACCTTTTTGGCAGCAAAATTTTTGGGCGAAAATGTTTATTAAATATCTGGCTTTATGTGAGCGCAAAGAGCAACAACATTGTAGATAACTTTATTAATTATGCTTAAGAGCAAAAGAAATTTATGATATTAATCTTAATCTTAATCTTAATCAGGATCCAATTGTATTGTAAGATAAGCTATATAAGAAAACCAAATTGATTTATATTTCTTTATTTATTTAAATAGGGATAATAATAAAAATATTTTAAAATGCAATAAATATTTGAAAATGTAAATCGTTGTACGGCAAGTTTGATTTAGTATATATTGGGAACTATTTGTATAATATTCCCTTTCTATTCAAGTTGTTGACTAGATCCCATCATTAACAGTTTCTATGAAGTCCATATGCTTTCGGTATTTGCTGCATTTGTAATGCGTTCTGTCTTTATTAAAATTGCTGTGTAAATGATGTTCGCAATAATGCGAATGACTATTGTTGCCGGTCGTTTCGAAATTATCAGATTAAATATTCATATTGCGCATACGCCTCGCTGCACGATTCGCATTTTGATTGCCCATTGGAAGCAACAGCAAATCCTTTTTAAAATTACACGCCAACAACTCGACCAAATTACAGACACAGTTGAACTTTAGTTGGAGCACAAGTAAAACCCATTAGAGACACCCAACCCCCCCTATCGACCATCTACTCTATACCATCTAGACAAAGGAACACACGAGCTGCGTCTGGGGTGTTGCAGGGTCGTAAACCTCAGGACGTGCACAATTGTAGTTTACGCTTCAATTCGTGCTGGCCATAGTTTTGGGAACGTGTTGTAATGGCCATGGCCAAAGCTGAGCCAGCAGCTGGGCACACTCTGAAGCTTAATTACATTGCTCGTTTCAATCAGTCAGATTCCCAGACACGGCCATCCGACTGCACAAGTGCAGCGCGGCCGTCAACTGTCTGGACTATTTACTATTTAAGTTACGGCCATTCTGTGTTGGCATCCTTGGAGTTACGCTCGTAACCCAATTACAGGATAACGGCGCAAACGGCCACCGGCTTCGAAACGCGCTCGTGGGTCATCCATAAAAAACGAAAGCCAAAAAAATGTTTGATAAATGCATAAGGACTTTGCCTTGGGAGTCCTTTGCAGTTGGCTATGTTGTGTTTATGTACCAGTGTCGCAGAAAAAGTGACAAAAGTTGACAACACCGAAAAGTTTTTCGGTATGCCACCCCACCTCTCATCACCCTTGGGTCGTCAAAATGAATGGTTTTAAGCGAGTCCCCAGCCAATCTAAGACCCCATAAATTAAACCTTTTTGTTGTTGTTGTTGTTGTTGTTGTGCATACAAAGTCTACAAAAAATATATCTCAACGCATTATAAACAAACTAACAACTTTTCTTTTTTGTTTGTCATCAAACGGCAAACTAATAAAAAGCATTTGGCAACAATAAAATGCGAAGCATAAATACGCTTTCACAAGTTAACAAATTGAAATTGACCTCGACGCAAAAACATTAAACAGCATTAAATATATAATCGATCTTAAATATATAATCTCGTTGAAATCATCAAGAAAAAATACATCTGAGATCCCAAACTCAGAAAATGTACATTTGAAGCAGTGATTAGAAAATAATTATTAAGATTTGGTATTAATAAGCATTAAAATTTTATTTAAACCTGAAATATATTTATAGATCAAATCGCTTGAAAGTTGCATCTGCTAAGCTATATCATTACCGTTTTGTGTGTAAATCTTAATAACCTTTGAAAGCAAACTAATGAATATTTTTGATCAAAAATTATTAGAATAACGAATTATAAATTAATTATTTCTAATTTTACTTGAATAATAATATGGTTTAATTTGTATTTAATCGTTCGAATCATTTTTTGAAATTAGTAATATTTTATTTAATACCGTTAGAAGATAAATATTAACTTATATATATGTGCTTATCTCATCCAAGTAGGAATAAATTGCTTTCGACGAAAAAACTCGTGTTTAAATTCACAAATTAAATTCCAATATTTACTATTTTAATGAAATCGAGTTCAATATATTTTCTGTATTCTTTGGATGAATAAATAATTAATATTAATTCCCTTTTTTATTAGCTAAATTTGGCTGTAAACATTACACACTTTTTCATTATTGTTCAATTTTTCGTAGATAATTTTAAATGACAAAAAGTTCTACGCTTGTTCTGATTCATATATAAATCTGGCTAATATATTTAACTATTGCATTCGTGTTACTTGGCATTAACAAAGTGCAAATGAATCATTGATATCCCTAAAAGCCATTTCGAGTTCGTTTAGCCATATGTTATCTTTGTCGGAACCAATTCACAGCAAGATTTTTTGACTCCGGTTATAAAGGGCATCGGAAGCCCCATATAAATTGACGCTGACATTATGGGGAAGAGGGAGCAGCTACCTACTGTTGAGCTGCGCTTATTTTATAGCTCCCTAGACGGCACACACACACACTCACACACACAACAGGAAAGAAACAAAAACAGAAACCCCAAGAAAACAGCATGAAACACAGTTAGGCGCATTAAAGTTTGACCGAAAACAAAAGCAACCCACAAAATGAAGTTACAAAGTTGGCCAAACAGAAAGCTATAGATAAGGCTGGTTACCTCGGTCAGATGGCAGATGGCTTAAATCCTTTGAGTAAACTTTTTGGCTGGCAGTAAATATGAAATCCTTTTGCTTGGAGCACTTGTAAGTTTTTCGTTAATAATTTGTTGGTCACACACAAAGATACAGATATACACCAATACACACTCACGGCTAACTGTCGTTCAGTTCAGTTGTTTTCGAGCCACTTTGGCACCTGCAGGTTTGCCGCACACTCTTGTTGGCTTGTTAACACACTTCAACTATTGCCCAGTTGGCGGCCCAAGCCAGTAGTTGTTGGCCAACGCGAGTCGTTCTTTAGCGGGGGGATTTGGGGGCCAAAGTCAAGTGACGAGTTGTTGCTGCCGCACGCACGTCCAAATACGAACTGAACGGTGCACGCAGCCTGCCAAAAGGACATGCCATCGACGGACTCTTACGGTGGCTCTGTCGCTGCCTCTTGTCGCATTACTCCAGCCGTCTAACGGGATGCTGCAACTTCAAGTTGCTGATACAGCGAGAGAGAGAGAGCAAGAGAGAGAGCGGAAGTGAAAGCAGCAGAGAGAAAGCTTAGCCTATGTATGCATGTGTGTGTGTGTGTGTGTGTGTGTGTGTGTGTGTGTGTGCGAGTGTGGTGAATAACGCTGAATCGTACACTGAACATTATTGGGCGTAAATCTGACTGACAATGGATATTAAAATAAATTTTTATAAATAACTTAATGAAATGAAATAAACACAAAAAAAGCACGAAATAAAATGTAACTTAAAATTCAAAATATTTGTTATTATTTATCCAAAAAAAAGCTATTTAATCAATAAGCCAATATAAAGTTAACCAAAAAGATAATAATAATGAACATTTTATTAATAATCAATCTAACTTTAAGGACGAAGCTTAAATTTGCAATTTAAATATGCCAAGAACAAATAACAAATCATCAAATCGTTGTTAATGAACCAAATAAATCACATTGTTGAAACAAATGAAACGCAAACACGAACAAATATGTAAATAAGGTATTTCTTAACATAGCACTGTAAACGCAAACTAATCAAAATGAACAGCACTAGAAAACTACACATTGAATTCCGACAACTTTTAATAAATGCGGACAGACAGACGAGCAGCAGCAGAAGCAGTCGCAAAAAAAATTCTGACGACAAAAATATGCGATTTTAATCAAATGCGTTGCCTGAGGATGGGAACCTTGCGTCGGCGGCTTCTCACAGCGTGTTTAACATGCGTCCAATCAGAGTAGATAAACAGAGCTCTGTTAAGCATTAACATTGCCAGCAGGCCAATGTCAACAGTCGTTGAGGCGAAACAAGTGCATGTAATTAAAGCCAACAGACCGGTAAAACGAAGCACTCTCTCTCTCTCTTTCGCTCGCTCTCTCGACGATCGTTGGCAAAAGCAAGCGAACATCGTAACTTGAACTGTTATCAGCAGCGGCGGCGCGACGTTGGCGTTGACGTCGACAGCGGCAGCGGCAGCGCGAGCGCTTGACGGTGGCAATAAAAAAGGCTAAAAGCAAATTTTTGTTTTAGCGCGTTTTGGAATCTTCAAAAACGCCTTTGTTGGATTCAAATTGAGTTAGTTGTGTTGTTAACGGCGACTCGCGCGCATTCCCGACGGTAACAAAGCAAAGTTGACAGTCAAATACGTCGGCTCATTAGTTAGTCAGTGCTTGTCAAACTGTGAAGCCCCTACCCATAATTCAAACGAAATTAAGTGTAAAATCGTGCACTGCAAAAAAAAAAAAAAAACATTTAGCTCTAATCTAATGCAATAAAACCGTTGACAAATCTTAAAAGATCATATTATAATTTTTATTATACTTCCCCTTTTCACGCGATAAGTAAAAGTTGTACAATTTTGACGCGCCAGTCAAGTTAGAGAGCAGTTCATATTAATTTATCTTTGCCTCCCAGACACTGGTATATATCATGGAAATGTTTAGAACAATAGGTAAGCAAATACTTGTGAAATGTGAATACCCTGTGAAATATTCAAAATCATATTTTAAATATTGATTGACCAGAAAAAGAAATATAACTGACTTCTGAATTTTATCGCTTTTAACTGATCGCTTTCGCTCCTTTGTCATTTAAATAAACAATTAACTACCTAAATTTACATAAGAACAGCTGTCCCATTGATAAGAGCAACATTTTATTGGACTTTATCATTAAGATTGCTATTTCACCATTTCCACTTTAAGTAATATTATTTTGGACAAACAAAAAATAAAATTTAAACAACTAAAGAATACATTTTTAGATAAATAAAAACAAATAAATATAAAATAAATACTTTTTAGCTACATTTGTTAATTTAAGATTTAAAATATTGCTGTGTTAAAAGTCTATATTTTATAAATCATTCAAGTCCGTCAAACATTTCAAATAAATAACATCGGTTTAATTATAGATTTAAAATCAACAAATTTTGTGCTAAGCTTTTAAAACGAATACTTTAAAAAAAAGATACAAATTATATAAATGAATAACCTTTTTATGGCTTTTAATATTCTGGGACAAAGCTCGAAAAAAAATAAAAATTGAATTAAAATTAACATAAACAAAGATACGCTTAAAACTGGTAACAAAATTACTGCATGCAGCTTGACACGTAACTTGGCCCACAATTAATGGCCAGTAGTCAATGGCCTTCAACATAATGTTAAAGTTCGTATTGTTATTTACTTTTGTTTTGGCCCGGTTCGCATACGACGTCAGAGAGTCTTAAGAGGTATGCCTCTTTTTCTTCTTCTTCTTCTTCGTATGATTATCTTGCTAATGCTAAAACCGGATTTAAAGAATGGTGTTTCCCCGAGCAGGAACCAAGTGAACCAGCTCTTAATTGGGCTATGTTAAGCGCGAAATTCCCAAGAATCTATAGAATTGAACAAATCTGACTAGCTGATACCCTGTGATAATACAAAATAAAATAAAACAAAATTGTTGTCGCTGCTTTTTAAATAGAATTTCATAAATTTTTGTTAAAATCTCCCATTTGAATTGTGAAGCTGAGCAAACAAAATCAAAATAATCAACATGTGTACATTAACCTTTTGTTTAGAGAACTTCTCCTTTGTTCTAAATAATTAATATGCAAGTCATTAATGGGTTTTGTTGTATACCAGAAAGCATGCGTAGGCGGCTTTTCCGTCAATCGAGCCGGACTAACTCCTTAAAATAGCCAACTTCGCATGCACGTATACAAACATGTAAATATATATACCTATATATATACATATATATATACATAATACATAAATACATCGCATTTATCATATCGTTAAGCTGCTTAAAATCTTCCACTCGTTGCCCCAGTCCGGCTCGGCATCCGTTTTTATTTCCCAACCTAGCTCAACAAAACCGGCCAATAAAAAAAATAAATAAATAAACTCGGCCAACAGACGTATCTGAATAATTGAAATGCCGCATTGTACAAATTAACAAGCCACAAATAGATACAAATAAATAAATCAAAATTAAACTTGCACTCAACACAAAAGACACATAATTACATATACATACACATAAAAGTAAATATATTCAAAAGTGTGATAAATGTGAAATTTAAAGATGCTGACAAATTGTGTTATGCAAGTTTCAGTCCGATTTAATATGTGACTCGGGAAGTGGAAGTTTGGTAGCTGCATAGCCCCAAAAATTTGCATAAATGTTTATTTTAATTAAAACGAAATTTAAGCCAAGAATGAATAACATTTGTTGGTTTTTCTCGCACTACATTTGCCCGACGATGTCTAATAGAAAAAATGTATTAATTTTAATTTTCTTGGTACAGATTTAATAAATAATATTAACCTGCGTCAGCGATATAAATACTGGGAATTTCACGTGTGCGGTCAACCAAAACTTTATCCAAATAATATGAACTTGTTCTATAACAGAACGCAAATGTGATTTCTAAAAGGTGTAAATTACTGGTAATGCCCGTTGTGTGATTTTTTTTTTGTTTTATGAAAATTCTACTTTAGTCAATGAGAAGTCACCCAATGTGCGGTCATCGTGACTTTTGAGGTACATTTTTGCAGTCATTTTGCAAAATCAGCATCTTAATCAAAATGATTGTCTGTCACTTCAATAAACAATTGAAGGCGCTTAATTAAGAGGTTAGTCATGGTTGAAAAGAAAAATCACAAACAGTTCATAAAGATGCTCACAAATAATCAATTGTTAATTAAGTGCAGGCACTTGGTATACCCTGGAAATAAGCAAGCATTGAAATACGTTCAAATACGTTCGCGAATTGAGCTTAATATAGGGTATTTGTTAGGTGAGCTTGATGACTCTATTACCATAACCCGGATAATCTCTATTTTTAGCCACATCTATGTCTTTATACAGGGTATTTGCAACTCATGCTCGCTTGTGCAAACAGTTTTTTATTCTCATTAAAAATCGATATGCAACAAGTTCCGGTTAAGCAAAAATATATATATAAACATTAATTAGCTACAGACAGACGTAAAACGCATCAGCAGTAATTTAACTCTAGTTTTTAGCACTAGTTCAATCTTTTATAGTATCGGAAAATATATTTTACAAAATTCTAATAGTGTCAAAGGTTGAAATACTTAATTCTGTTGCCTTGAAATGATATTTGATTACCTTTAATTATCTAAAATTATCTATACAGTCAATCATCTACTTCTAATTGATATAACAGAATAAATTAGCATTTATTTAACAAAAGAAAATAAATATTTCAAATTTATAACAAAAACTATGCATTTAGTTATTTGTGCTCGGAAATGTTTTAGGTACACTCATAATTAAGCTATGCATATTTATCTTGGGCTTCAATGAAGTGCCACCTAATTTATAATTAACAGAAGTGCGTTAGCTACGCTCAGAGCCTTTGGCTCGTGGCATAAATCTTTAAGGAGCTTTAAGTGTTGCCAACTAAAAAGACGAAAAATTCTTTATACAATTTTTATGTTTACTTGCTGTTCGTTCTACACTGTCTGTTTTATTTATATTGTTGTTGTTGTTGTTATTTTATTTTGCCTTTTTTTTTGTATATGTATACATTTGTTTTTGTTGTTGCTCTGCCTTTTCATAATTTATGCGCAGTTTTCTTGATATGCTTTGTGTGCGTAAAGGAGCTTCGGCTTTATCTAGTGCGCAATGTTTGGTCCACCACCAGTTGCCATTTACAGCTACGTCCCGGACCCGGTTCCGGTTTGGACTTGGCCCATTGACGTACGTGACTGTGACTGTGTGTGCGTGTGTGTGTGTATGTGTGTGTTTTGAAGAACAGAGTGCTAATTAATTAAATTTGTACGTGCATTGCGTGTGGGCCAACTTGGCTTGCTGGCCATGTGCTGATATTGCCCACAATTGCCTAGCATCATCCAGCTGGCCCAACTGGGCATATGGCCCATGGCCCATGTGTATACATATACAAGCATTAACAGTCAACCGTAAATCATACTTAAATAAAAATACAATCTATGTCTGTTTGGCCTGTCGGCTAACCAGCCAATTCAGTTAATAATAAATATTTGGGAGTTCGCATGATTGACAATGGGTTAAAAAAGAGCCGTTTCAAGGCTAAACTAAGTAGATAACATAACGCAAATATAAGTTATTATTATTTGTTGTCTTTTGTATAGTAATTACATACATAAGATACATAACAATATTATCAAAATAAAAACAATTTTGAATTTAATCCAATTTAAAATAAACTTAATTGTATTATTAAGTATTTATAATTTGAGTGAAATTCATATTTTATAAATTTATCGTATTTATATTGATGTATGTAAAATCGTAAATATCAACCGATTGCCAACTAATTGCCAACACTTTTAGTCTGATTTGCAGCCAATTGGAATTCAAACGAAAAAATAACACAAAAACAACAACCACAACGAAAGCTACAAAAACTGCAAACTATTTTCTGGAGTACACGATAAACACACCAGCAAAACTCAGTCACAATAAAAACAACAACCAACCGCAAGTGAAAAAAAACGTATATCATAATTATGAAAAAATGAGCGCAACAATAAAAACATCAACAGGAAGACAACCAAACTTTGTGAAAAGCAATTACAGTTTGAGTCACAATATGCGGACTCACAACAGCGGTTTTGGCTTAACAGCACAGCTGCTGTTAGCCTGTGGTCTACTGTGCGGCGTCAGCGGCTTGAAGAGCCTTAAAGAGTCCACAGGTAAGTTCCGCCTACGTTAACATAATGTTAATTTTGAAGAGTGTGTAAAGAGAGAGAGACAGCCGATCGTGTCCCAGCTTGGTTCCTCCTTAATGTTAACAGCGTCGCTGCTAGCAGAATGCCTGCTGCAGTTGATGTGCTGTTAAATAGCAGAATAAAAACTTACTTCGACTTCAGACTGTTAAGTAGCCAGCTAATTGCCAAGTGCTAACAGTTTTAGAAATGTTCAATTAACATCTTAATTAGAAGCCAAAACATATCTACAATCTGTTTATCGTGTGAAAAAGGGCAACAAATAATTAACAGTTTTTTGATGCCGCTGCTGACCTTGGCCAAGTTATTGACTGACTTAGCATAAATGGGAATTGTATACAATGCAAATAATGATTGGCTCCGACTTGGCTGATCGCATGCGAATTTGCGTAAGCACTTGCTTACTTACATATCAAATAATGAACGCTAAAGCACTCATAATAATGGCCATAACGAGCCAATCTGAATGTGTTAACAAGCGCAGTCAATAATAAAAAAAAAAAGAAATGTTGTTGTAAAAGTCGCATTTATGTAAATATATATGTACTTAATTTATATGCTAAACTTCTGCTGCTGCATTAGCTTAATAAAAATGTACACACACGTAAAATACACGTAAAAAGATAAAGGCAAAAGTCTGGCATTTCGACATAATTCTAATTTAAAAAAAAAAAAAATTAAAAATCAACAAAAAATAATTTTCAAATGTTTCTTTTATGAAAAAATACCCGTTAAATCATAACAAAATAAATCGAGCAACATCGATATACAATATAGCTAATACAGTCGGCATTTCCGGACTGCGCCATACTCTCTTCACCGTGAAAAACACGCAATCTATGCAATCAGAGATCAAAGAAACCTTCTGTTTGCTGCATATTTATTATAAATGTATATTTTCTTTTTCTTTTCACCCCGATATAATGATGTTTCCTGGTACAGCCCATAAAAATCCATATAATGCAAACAGTTGACAAACAGTTGTGTTATACAATGCCCTAAATCATTTAGCAAGTTGAAGAGTCTCGAATATGGCCAACAAGTACGTGCTTATCAGATTGCAAGACGTCAAATCCTGATATCATGTGGGCGGTCATAAATTTAATGATGTTTTAATGTACAAACATTTTATAGCGTTGTCGGTTGCGAAATTGATTTTCAAATTAACAGATTACTTTTTCAAGCACGCTAAATTATTCGACTAGGAAATACTCTGCAGTCAGGCGTAAAACAAAGAAATTTATCATTTTTTAAAGAGTATCTGAAAGTCATCTTTGCGATCTAAGTAGACAAGCTTTTTTACAGTTAACAAATAGTTGCATGTTAAGATTTGTGTGTAATTCCTTTTATAATTATTTTTTGTTTTTGGTATTGTTTGGTTTATTTAAGTTGTTTTTATGGCATAACTTTTATTGGCCCAGCTGCGGCTTCTTTGTATGAAATTGTGCGACAGACAACAAAGGGAAATTCACTTGGCAAATTTGCATTACCGATTCAATACACCCTGTATTTATAGACATATAGAACCTGCTTAAAGACTTGTAAAAATAATTATTATAAAAACTGGCAAAATGATTTATTTTCGACATCAAAATGTAATTATATGGAAAGATTTAATAATACAATAATTTATATTGTTATTTAAGAGAACGTCTTTTGTTTATATTTTTACAAGTGTGTTAAGATAGCATATTACAGGGTAAAGTAAGTCCAAGTAAAATTTGGAGCGTTACAATTAAACAACGGTTTTTACTGCGACTCGGTTCAAGACCCTCAATTAACCCACGTAATCTGCATTTGTTAGGTAATATGTAATAATTATATTTAAATACATGCCAAATTTCATTTGTAAGTATATTGTTTATTATTAATTGTAAGTAATTGTGTTAAAAACAATTAAAAATTTATGCGCGTGACTCGGACAAAAAAAAAGTGCCGCAAACAAAACAAACAAAAAACTCATTGTTGTCACTTTGCTTTTTTTTTTAATTTTTTATTTGTCTTATTGTTTACTCAGTTTTATCAAACATTTATCATCATACGTTGATTCAATAAACGTTTGGTCGAAAAACAAAGCACGTGTACAGCCTGCAACCACTTCAGTTGGCTTGACAAAAAGCTAATTGCTCTGTAACGCAGCGTTAAGTCGGCTGCGCTTGAAACAGTAAATCGCGTTGAAAATTAGAATATCCTCTTGAGTCAATTCTATTATGCAGTAAAGGAGATTAAACAAAATATAGTTAATTTATATAAATTTGATTTATATCTATATACACAACTTGCGTTACATATTCAATTACTCAATAACAGGACCCGAGCTAATCGTCATTCAACTCAACCACATTTCCGTGCATTCCTTTGATTTACAGGTAGCACATACTGTGAGTACCAGGAGCACAACAATACCCAGCAGAAGGAGCAGGGCGCCGTCTGGTTTGATGCACAGGACAATTGCTTGGTTTACTCGTGCGCCGCGGGCGTCGGAGATGAGCCCCAGGCACACATAGTTGTCACACAGATTGATTGCAATGAATTCTACTGCGATGTGGTTAGTATTCAATGAATATTGAAATATGCAGTTAGGAAATAACCAAGGTAGGGGATACTACAAAAAAAAAAAACAAGAGACGAGCGTTTCAAATTGACAGATTTGTTTGCTTTTGCATTCATTTGAAATGATTTGCAAATTTATTACCCGTTCTGCAGTGATATTAAAGTTAATGATTAATTAGCAACAAGTTTCATCGGACAGTTTTTTTGAAATATGCAATTATAAATTTATGAAAGAAGGGAATTTCAAAAAAAAAAACAAGAGACGAGAGTTTGAAAAGGACAGATTTGTTGGCTTATGCATGGATTTCAAATGATTTCAAATTTATTGTTGCGAACAAAACCTATTTAACAAACCAACGCATTGGTTCAAACCGTGAACCGAACCAACGACAATTTTTATTGTATTTGCAGCAATAATAAAGTTAGCTTTTTTTTTTAAATATAAAAATTTTTAGCATATTTATATTTATATAGTTTCAAAAAATCGAAACAAGACCTGTTTTAATTTATGAAGAAAACCAATTTAGCGAAGGCATGGGTTCGAACCTTAAATTGAACCAAAGATAAATTTATGTGAAAAATTATACCCCTGGGTTGAAATTCTTATGAAGACAGATCACAGGGTTCAGGGTATCTCCTAGTCGGGCGACCCCGACTAGAGCCCTCTCACTTGTTTTAAGATAATATGTATAGACCATAGATAAAATGTTATTTGGTAAATACTTGCAGGGTTCGGAGCTGCACAGAACTGCGGACAGCTGTTGCGGGGAGTGCGTGCGCACCCACTGCCAGCACAACAATACCCTGTACGCGGTGGGCGAGTCCTGGCACAATAATGCCGACTGCACGCTGTTGGAGTGCGTGCGCCGGGACAACAACGAGATTGCCATAAATAGCTATCAGCGCACCTGTCCACCGATCGACGCCAGCTGTCCGCCGGAGCGTTTGTATAGGAACAGCTGTTGCATTGTCTGTCGGTCATTGGCAACGCCACGAATCGAAGAACTCGCTGATATGGAGGCGACACCAGATATCTGGACAGCCGAGTGGTATCGCCAGCATCCGTGCCGGCGCGACTGTCAAGCGGACGCTGCACCAATGACCTGCCACTACACGTTTGTCGTCGAATGGTATCAGACTCTGGCGAAGGCCTGCTTCGACTGCCCCCTCAATCTGACCGACTGCGAGCGGCCGCACTGCATCATGGGCGATGGCTTGCAGCGCAGCATTACCGTTGTCAATCGGATGATGCCGGGTCCGGCGATTGAGGTGTGCGAGGGCGATCAGATTGTGGTCGATGTGAAGAACAATCTGTTGGGCGAGAGCACCACAATTCACTGGCATGGCCTGCACCAGAAGCGAACGCCGTATATGGATGGTGTGCCCCATATAACGCAGTGTCCCATTTCGCCGCACGCCACGTTCCGGTACAGCTTTCCGGCGGACAATGCGGGCACACATTTCTGGCACTCGCACACGGGAATGCAGCGCGGCGACGGCGTCTTCGGATCGCTGATCATACGGCGACCGAAGAGCGCCGAACCGCACGGCGGACTCTACGATTTTGATCTCAGCGAGCACGTGCTGGTCGTACAGGACTGGATACACGAGCCGGGGGCCAGCATCTTTGCCTATCATCATCATTCACGCGGCGACAACAAGCCCCATAATATTCTCATCAATGGCCGTGGTCGGTACTACAATCGCATTTGGGCGGACATGAAGCGGAAACATCGTATGGCCGCAGAGGCGGCACCAACGGAAACACCACCAACGGAAGCACCACCAACAGCACAACCAACGGAAGCACCACAAGCCACACTTCACTTAAAACTTCCAACAAATTTCAGTTTAACAGACAAACATTTAGAGAAAGTAACGGACAACCCTACTGTGGATCAAGGTATATATATCTTATCTATTCTTTTTGACTATACTCCTCCCTCTCCCTGTCATCGTTTTTTATCTGATTGCTGATCAGTCCGTTTGTCTGCTCTCAGAAACTACAAGAGCTCGAAAGCTGAACTTAAATTATCGATAATCTGTTTAGTTTTTGTTATCGATATTTATCGTTTTTTTGACAAAGAACTAAAGCCAACAATTTATGCTTGGAAATTTATGAAAATTGCGACTATGTTATCGGATTTTGATAATTTCATAATAATCTTTCAAATAATTTAAAAGTTATTTAATAAATTTAGTTGAGTTGACCGATTCTCTGGATTTGTTTTGGGAGCTTTAAACATTAAATATTTATTATATATGCAATAATTTGTACTTCAATTGTTTTTATCTTTCCTCGTATTTTGTTTGTGAACTGAACTAGCGTCGCCAACTCCAATGCCACCAAATCTGATCCAATTGCTGTCCAGTGAGGCGCGGTCGGGTCAGCAGGGGGGCAACAGCAGTGGGTCGTTGGCCGTTCCGGTTGTCCGTTCGCGTCGCCGTCGCGGAAATCTGAATGAGATACCGCTGGAGCAGATACCGCATCAGGTGTATCATGTGCGACGCGGCTTTCGGTATCGATTTCGGATCGTCAACGCCGAGTATCTGAACTGTCCGATTGTGGTCTCTGTGGATAATCACACGCTGATCGCCATCAATTCGGATGGCTATGATATCGAGCCGATGGAGGTGGGCTCCATCGTCACCTATTCGGGCGAACGCTTCGATTTTGTGCTCAACGCGAATCAGGAGGTGGACAACTACTGGCTGCGCCTTAAGGGTTTGATGGACTGCAGCGAGAGATTCACCTCCGCCTTTCAGGTGGCCATATTGCGCTACGATGGCGCACCCGAAACGGAACCTGGCGCTCCGCTGGGCTACGATCACAATGCGACGGGCATTCAGCTGAACGTTATGAATCGGGGTCCGGGCTATTCGGACAGCAGGACGGTCGCTGAGATGAGGGCTCTGCCCATATACGACAAGGTATCCGGCATTGATGATGATACACTGAAGCCCGAGGCGGATTACAAGTTTTTTGTGTACTACGATTTCTATCGCAAGGATAACCCAGAATTCCATCACAGCGATTATTATGGCATGGACGCGAATGTGACAAATGAGAATCGATTGTATACGCCGCAATTGAATCACATTTCGCTCAAGTTTCCATCGGTGGCGCTGCTGCCGCAACGACACCAGCTCAGCGATGAGCTTTTCTGCAATGAGACAACGCTCGCCCAGCAGGGCATCGATTGCCGGGAGCAGTTCTGCAAGTGCCATCATGTGCTCCAGGTGCCGCTGAACGCCGTCGTCGAGCTAATCATTGTCGACGAGGGCTTCACCTTCTATGCGAATCATCCGTTTCACCTGCACGGCAACGCGTTCCGCGTCGTCGGACTGGAACGTCTGGGCGATAATGTGACCATCGAGATGGTAAGGTTTTTGCTATATATATCGTAATCCAAATTTCCTAATAAGTCCAATTTGTTCATTGATATTTTGCCAACCGGTTTTTATTTTTATATATGTCACTAAACACAATGCGCTTTAGAAATGAGTCAATTTTAGTGATATTTATTAAACAAAAATTAAAATCGATTTGTTATCAACAAATATGATCGAATTATCGATACATTTTTTTAAACATCACTAACATGATGTTTACGTTCCTTTAATTCGTTCGTACAAAGAATTACCGATTCGAGAGATGTATCACTTGAAAATTCCCGGAACAGAATTGTCGAAATTTAAAGATAAGATAAAAGAGCTTTTTTTGAATTGAACCGAACCGCATATCAAATAAGTTCTATCTTGAATTACTGCAACCAAATTACTTTACGAATGAGAACATATTAACAGATCGAATATTATTATTTGTATATGTCAGATCAAGCAGCTGGATCAGTTTAAGTTGCTCAAACGCAATCTAATCAATCCGCCGGTGAAGGACACCGTTACGGTGCCCGATGGCGGCTATACGATTATACGCTTCGAGGCCTACAATCCGGGCTATTGGCTCTTTCACTGTCACATCGAGTTCCATGCGGAGATCGGTATGGCCCTGGTGCTCAAAGTGGGTGACGACGATAAAATGGTGCCGGTTCCACATAATTTTCCCACCTGCGGTGACTATGTGCCCGATTCCCGAACGGATGTGGAAACATCGCCTGCAGGAGATTTCAGTGACAGCCCAAAAACAACGGCGACACCCACGAAAGACATCTCCGCAAGAAATCTAGCAACGGGATGGCCTCTATTGATCCTCTTGTTAGGCTTACAGCAGCTGTTTCGGATGCATTGAGTGCAGAGTGTAAAAATTGGATGCTATCATGACACTGGTTCACTTTTAAGTCACTGCTAATCGCGATTTCGATATAGGCAAATCTTAGGTTGTTGTTAAATTCAATAAGCACTTGTAACTTTTTAAGATTAGATCATCTGCCTGTCAAACTTTAACATTCGGTTTAAAGTCTGTTAAATATCAGCGCCAAATATTGCCTGCTTTTCGATAGAGTTTTGCATTAATTCAATTAAAAACTTGTTTTCACTTTCTATTTAATAACTGTTGCATTTGAGTACTACTCATACATTCAACACCCAAGTATTCGTTTTATTTGAAACTAGCGAAATACTCAATCATAAAAGCCCCACGTCAACCCATTTAGTTCGATTGCAATTATGATTATTAGCTAGTTTCATTATAACATAAGCATCTGTGATTGTCTAAAACATTTCATTAGATTATAAGCATATAAGAAAACTGTTCTGCTTTTGTAAATAAATTTTAAAAAAAATTTTAATTATTATTTTTAAAATATGGTTTTAAGGATAGGTTAACACAACCGTAGACCAACTTTCATGCTGGGCATATTTCGAGAGTTTGTAATAATGGATTCAGATATTTTAAGGCCATAATCCATACGGTTGCCTCATTCAAAACCGTTTAGATTACTTTAGAAACGATAAATGAATTCCATTTTAAATCAGTTTAAGTTGTTTTCTTGGCCAGCAAAAAATCAGTCCGTATCCGTACAGAAACCGTTCCAGTTTTCCCAAATCACGTTTAAAAAATATTCTACTGTTTAACATATTATTATATTGTATTATGTTACATATTAATTGTTATAATTTAGTTTAAATTATTACTCCGAGAGGAAATTATTGAAATAAAATCGAAAAATAACAAAATTAAAATTTTTTAAAAGCCGTAATTAATAAATATATATTATATATATATATATATACATATTTATTATATTTTCTTTCTTTCTATCAAATCCAAATAACAACCATTTAGACTAGAAACTGTTTGTAAATAAAACATAAAGCAAAAAAATATATATATATATAAAAAATAAAATTGTTGATTTAATTTTTTTGCACTTTTTTTTGGGTCCTAGTTTGCTCAATCATTTCGAAGCAAATGTGTTTAATGTTTATTAGAGTTTAGATTAAGTGGTGTTCACTGTAGTATAGCCCGACCTAAGCTGGCTTGTGGACTCCGATATTCTTATCAAAAGGGCCAACGAACCGGAGAGTTGTCTTATCGGAGCAGCAGAGCATCTGGTTCGAGACAAATGCAGACGTGTTGTCAACGGCAAGGCAAATGCAATGGCACCAATGACCTATGACCCTGACCGTCAGCAGCAGGTGTCGCAGCATTATCAGCGAACGCCCGCGAAAAAGCGGCGTATAAAAGACGCTGTGGATCGAATCAGTGGGCAGTTAAGCAGCTAAGATGTACAACTGGACGGACAAGAATGTGCTCTACGCAGGTGGCTTCAGCGGCATCGGATTCCAGATGCTGCATCAACTGATGCAGCGCCAGAAGCTAAAAATGGTCGGCATCGTGCATCGCATGGAGAACATGGAGATGATGAAGAAACTGCAGGCGGAAAATGCTAGCGTCAAGGTGATCTTCATGCAGGTGAATCTAGTGGACCAAACATCCATCGATCAGGCGATGAAGAAAATGGGCCAAACGATGGGCAACATTGATGTGCTCATCAACTGTGAGGATGTGCTGCTCGACAAGGATATGGAGACAACCATTGGCGTCAATTTGGTAAGTCATCCGAAACCCAATAATAGATATATATATATATATTAATTGTTCCATTTGTATCAGTTGGGCTTGATGCACATGACCATGAAGGCCATGCCGTACATGGACAAGAGCCAAATGGGTCGGGGCGGCATGGTGGTTAACATGTCCTCCGTCTATGGATTGGAGCCGGCGCCAGCGTTTGCTGTCTATGCAGCGGCCAAGCACGGCGTTGTCGGATTCACCCGCTCAATGGGTGACAAGCACATCTATGAACGGACCGGTGTCATGTTTATGGCCATGTGCCCGGGTCTAACCAGCACGGAGCTGATGATGAACCTGCGCGAGAATGTCACCTGGCAGCATTCTGAGCAGCTGGTGGAGGCCATCGAGAGCGCCAAGCAGCAAACGCCCGAAGCGGCAGCCAAGCAAATAATCAAGGCCATCGAAATGATGAAGAACGGCAGCATGTGGATCGTGGACATGGGCGAGCTGAAGGAAGTCCATCCCCAGATGCACTGGCAAATGTGAAGCGTATTCAAATGAGCACACAATAAAAAAAAAAAACAGCAGAAAAAATTGCTTCAAATATTTTTGTGTACTTAAACCGGGTCGTAAAAGTCATAATTCCAGTTTGAAACTAGCAGCCTGTGGTGAGGTGCTGATCAATAAAATTGATCAATTGAAGCTAAGTTTAAAATCATAATCAAAGAAAAGGTAAACGAACAAAGGCAGCAAATACCAATTTCAAATTAAATCATAAGAATTGGTATATTCGATAAGCCGTAGCCGTATTAACAAACCCAGACGTATAGCATAAATGCGAAAAATCGTTTCTTAACAGATTCTGATTGTTTTATAAAAATCAAAATTGTTTTCAGAAAAAAATTATGAAATTTAAGTTGACTGTTGATCTCTGAAATATCTCAGCAGGTAAAAGGGATCAATTTTTTTGTAAAGTTAATATTGCGTTTACATTGGGGCTCAAAAATGATGCGACTCAGCATATATATATATATATATATATATATATATATATATGTACATATATAGAAAAATGAGGATTATTACAAAAATACATATGTACTCACACATGCTAGCGGGCCTTCAAGATGTTATGCGCTTTCAAATTATAAAATGCATTAATAGCGGGAACGATAGCTGTTGTATATAAAATAAATAATTTAACATAAGCTTTTTTAAGCACTTACAAAAATGAATACTTACACATTTTTTTTGTGATATGAGTGTGTTTGCGTGTGTATCAACAATTGATGTATAATATATATATAACTATTTATCGTTTGGTTTTTCATTCTAAACTTATGCACTTATACTCTTTATATTAAAATATAAAAATTAATTAATTTATATATATGTATATATATATTTTTTAAATATATAATCACATAGATTATCTTTAAGATGTGTCTCGCTTGTACTAATTATTAGGCAGAGTATATTGCTCACAAGATCAATTTGAAATGTTTTTTTGTTTGAACTCTGTTTCAGTTGTCGTTGCACAAGTTTTTCTGCACCATTTCGTCCAAATGCGCATCAAATTCAGACTTTGTGTATGGGCGATTCGCGCGAAAGTAGATATCGAGCAGTTTTGCCTGACAGCGACCGACGTTCATCATTGAGCGCCAGTCGGATGCATATTTTGGCGCTCGCCGATGCTCGAGTGGTGCGTAGACTGGCGGCAGGGGGCAGTTATAGTGGCTTTTGCTAACCGTGGGATGCGTGCTTTGCCAGGCGTTGCGGCACAGAAGGCACTCGAATTTGCGAAATAGCGAATCCTCGTCGTTTTCTACGCCGCGCGACGTTTGATAGCCACGCGTTAGCAAATGATTTCGAAGCTGGACATTGTCAATCGGTTTGCGCTTGTTCAGCTTGTGGCCCATGTAGGCCATGTAGGCGTTTTCATTGTCCGCCAATTGAAGCAGATGCGCGGCTAGCGCGCTTGCATTGGCAAATTCATCAATATATATGGCCGATTTGTTTTGCGGCTGCCAATCCTGAAAACAAAGCAAATGTAATTATGAATTTTAACAATTTGCAGGGTATTTGAACATTACGCGTATGCTGGGCGAGCCAAAGTAGATGGGCACAACGCCCGCAACAAGTGGACGCCAGAACTTTTCGGTAATATAATCCTCGCAAACGCCATTCTCAATGGCAATCATGAATTTGTATTTGGACAGGAAGATCATCAGTGAATCCGAATACAGATTGTTCAAATAATCATTTTG
The DNA here is from genome assembly GCA_035043915.1 of Drosophila paramelanica. Lineage (NCBI taxonomy): Eukaryota > Metazoa > Arthropoda > Insecta > Diptera > Drosophilidae > Drosophila > Drosophila paramelanica. Next base: position 1,154,565 of record JAWNMO010000077.1, on the reverse strand, counting down.
TAGGCTGTACGAATAGTGCATATTAGTGCTTAAACAATATCATGGATAAATACGTTATTAAATATAAATAAAACAAATCCCAATTAACAATGGATTAAGTCAAAAAATTAGTTTTTAAAAATATATCGATTTCAAGAGCATCATTTTTTTCCAATTAACAATCTTTTTTCGATATATCGATTCCTCGACTTTTAATCCGATATAAAAATCGATATTCATTGAGAATGGCTAAAAAAGGTTATCGGAAACATCTGTGTAACAAGCGGCCGCATAAATATCGATTAATATCGATTTGAAGACATGATTTGCCAAATAATTCGGCAAAGCCGCATTTGAACTGTGAGCAGGGTATTCGATAGTCGATCAGTAACACATAAATAGGGATATGCCTCACCTCTGTGGCAGATCCCGATTGTGCAGACATCCGCCGTAGGAATCGACCGGTATGTGATTCATCAGTTCACGAACGTAATCCTCGCGGCCGGACATCGTGTTGCAATCGGTTTGCAGGAAGACCACCGAAGCCAATTTATTATTGAACTGGGTGTTCTGCTTGTAGGCGAACGAGCTGATGAAGTCCACCTTGGTTAGATCGCTCGGAAGCGGCAGATACTGCGTGGTCAGCGGCAGGTGGCTAAAACGGCTGAATGTGGACGAGTAGTTGAAGTGCTGCAGGAACTCGGCATACGGCACAAAGGGCACATTCCGCGGCGACTCCTCGTGCAGCAGAGCCCACAGATGCCGGCGCGTGCGCGGCAACGGAAAATCGTGCGCCTTCATATTGGAGCCGTAGAAGAGAACGGCCTGCAAATCATAAATAAAGAACGCTTTATCATTGTGCAACGGATGTGAATTTCCGCTGGGGCCACTTACGCGAGCCTTAATCAAACGCTGGCGATTGTTGGTCACGCGGCACGTCTGAATGCCGCAGTGACGCGTCTCGTCATAGCGCCACTTCATGTCATTCGTCCACCAGAGCAACTCGTAGCCAGTGTCCTTCTGTGGCTCGTTCTGTCCGGCCTCCATGTACCAGTAGAGCAGGCAGACGCAGCACAGCCAGAAAAGCGATATCAGACCGAAGATCTTGCGATACTTTCGCCGGTAACACATAATGCACAGTAAATATCTGTTTTATCTTTGCTTTCAGTTCAATTTAAAAAAGCACGCGCGCCAAAAATAAAGATCGTTGAAATTGCAGCAGGTCTTTTTTTAATTTCAGTTATCTGTTTCGACTTCAGTGCTGTAAAACGCTGGTATTGTTTCGGCACATGCAGTAAGCTACGAAACGATTGGCATGCGAAGCAACGCCAACTTTGAAAAGGAGAATAGCTGGGATTTTTAAATGTTTTTCTATTGAAAGAGAAATGATTATTAATTTCGTTTTATTTTGAATTTTTATATCAATTTTTAACTGTTTTATTATATATTTGACGATTTTTTAATGAAAATAATAATAGTCGTGTCGCGCCTCAGTTCATACGGCCACCGTCCATCAGACCGGTCTGAACGTGCACAGCGGCCGCACAATTTACGAACACTGCCCAACACTGGCGCACGTCATCATAATATTGTTCCATTAACATTTCGCCTGATTTCATAAAAAAAATCCAAAACAAAAACGCCGTTAAACATATAAAACGATGCAAACGGCTTTTAAATAGTAGACAGCAATGGCAGCACGCCGAAATGTAAAATAGACAGCAAATGGAACGCGACGAGAGGCAAACACAAATATTGACATAACACGTCAACATCTGCGGCAAAAATACGGCAAGCGAAAAAAGAAGAGAACAAAAAAGTAAATGAATTATACGGGTCAAAAATAATTTGGCACAACGCACTGAATCACTCAGAAGAATGTGTTATGGCCACAGCGCAGCACAACTCAACAGCAGCAGCAACAGCAGCAGCAACAGCAACAACAACGGAGCAAGTTGCGCTGCCGGAGCGAAAAGAATCCACCGCATCGAACGGCAATTTTAATTTAAATGCGCCCAGCTGGCAAACCTGCTACTACTGCACCCGGGAGCACTTCAAAAGCATCGGGGAGTTTGTCAGGTGAGTCAGTGCAAAAATTAAAAAAAAACGCTCAACTAAAATAGATTTGTATCGGTAATCCTCTCCAGCCATCTGCGCAGTCGGCATTGTACGCGCGAGGGCGGCTCCTTTGTGTGCCGGTATGGATTTAATGGTGTGTGCGCCTCATTGCCGCTGGACGGCGTCTCGGATCGGGATTACGATGCGCACGTGGCCAAATATCATGTGAATCAGCTGACGCGCGAACTGCCGCCAGAATGGGGCGTCTATTCGGCGGCACAGAATCTGCCCGCCGTACTGAACGATCCGCAGCGCGGCAAGCAGGCAAATCTCTTTACCAAAAAGTGGGGCGAACAGTTTGTCGACCGTGTCCAGGTGCCGGGCAGCGTTCGTCTGCCGGATATAACGCACGCTGATTTTGCCGTCTATTTGGGCAGCATTGGCAAACGGTATCGCTGGCACGAGCGGCGCCAGCAACAACAACAACAACAACAACAACAATTGACGCCCGCTGCAAATACGCCGGAACATTCGCATTTGGGCGCTGTGCCCGTGCCGGAGATATTTGTAAAGTCACAACTGCAGCTCCACCATGCGGCCACCTTTGCCCAGGTCTTTCCCAACTATATGCGGTCGAATGAGTGCTCCACCGAGGAGCGCCAGCAAACGGGCCGCCAGCTGCAGGAGCAGCTGTCTCACTATCTGGACATTGTCGAGGTGCGCATAGCACAGCAGGTGGCACAAAAGTCGGCGGCCTTCTTTCATGCGATGACCACACAGCACGCCATCCTGGCCGAGATGCAGCAGGCCGCGGAGCAAGTGCGTCAGCTGCGCTCGGCGCTGGCCCAGCTGCACGGCAGCGCCGTTGTGGATAGCTTCCGTGTGATGCGGTTCGCGCAGCGACGCCAGCACTATCAAAGCACGCTGGACAAGCTGCGCCTGATGGCCACCGTGCACAAGACGCAGCCGATGCTGCAGCTGCTGTTGGGCACACAGGATTATGTTGCGGCGCTCGATTTGATCAGCACCACGCAGGAGATTCTCGCCGCCGAACTGCTGGGCGTTCACTGTTTCAAGCATCTGCCGATGCAGCTGGGCGAAATGGAGAAGCTGATCGATAAAATGCTGACCACAGAATTTGAACGTTATGCGGCCACGGACTTAAATCGACCGCTCGCCGACGCCGACGAACCGGAGACGGACAGCGTCTGCGCCGAGGAGGATAAACTGGTGGCGATCGTAATGGGCCTGCTGCGCAAGCAGAACTTCACCTTTGTCCAGTGCTATCAGCAGGAGGCGATCGCCACCATTCGAACGATCATCAAACAGCTGCTGATCGAGCTGCTCGCCCGCGGCGATCACGAGCTCTGCTTGACCGGCGCCGGTGAGCAATCGTTGGAGCTGACGCTCGCCGAATGGCTAACGATGCTGGAGCGTGCCAGCCACGCTTTAATCGCTGTGCTGGAGCGCATCCGTGCCGTTGTCCAGATCATGCAGCAGACGGCGGACGCGGCTGCCGGCGGTGTCGGCGTCGGCGGTGGCAGCGGCAGCAGTCGCAACGAGCCGTCACATGCCGTCAATCTGATCGACTCGGAGGCGTTCCTTAGCGGTGATCATCACGAGCAGCTCACCGGGCAGCTGCAGCAGCTGCTCCAAACCGTCTGTCACTATTGCCACGAACGCTGCGCGAACATCGTGGCGCCCCACTGCCTGGAACGCAGTGCGGCCACCGAGGCGCAGCTGCTGCAGCTCGGCCAGCTGGTGCATGATTTTGGCGAGGCCACGTTCAGCATTTGCGGGGCGGCCAGTGTGCCGCTCCAGCTGGCGCTCAAGGTGCAGGCGTCCCGTTACGCCCAGCGGTATCATGCGGAGCGCAAACAGAAGCTGTCGCTGCTGCTTGATCAGGAGCGGTGGCGTCAGGTGGACATACCCCATGAATACCAGCGGATCATCGAACGAATGTCAGCCGGCGACTATAGCAAACAGCAAAAGACGCCAGTTGACGGTGGCGGCCATTTGGTTGCCGCTAATCCTGGCAATTCCGCCAATCTTGGCAATCTTGGCAATTCCGGCAGTCCTGTTCTGCTGCTGGAGGGCAAACAGCCGTTTGCTTTGGTCAGCGTCGCCCTGCTGCTCATCCAGATGCTGTACGAATACGGCGGAAGTGCGCATCGTCTGCCGCTGCTGGCCAGCTATCATGCCCGGAACGTGATCGATTTGCTGCGGTGCTTCAATTCGCGCAGCTGCCAGCTGATCATTGGGGCCGGCGCGATGCGCGTCGCCGGCCTGAAGACGATCACCAGCACCAATTTGGCGCTGGTCTCGCGGGCGCTGCAGCTGGTGTTGTATTTGTTGCCGCGTCTGCGCGAACATTTTGGCGCGATGAGCGGTTACGAGGCGATCGAGCGTGACTATCAGGGCCACATCAAGGAGATCGAGCACAAGATTCACGGCATTGTCTCGGAGCGCATCGCTGTACAGCTGGAGGCGTGGGATGCCAAGCCGCCGATACCATCGGCCACATTTCGTCACATCTCCCGGCATTTGGTCAAACTGCACGAGGCAATTGCCGGCGTTCTGCCGGAAATGCAAATCCACGAAATTTACGGCGTTGTCCATCGCAATTTCAAGGATAAACTGCGGGAGCAGCTCCTCAAGCTGAACATCTACAACAACGGCGGGCCGCAGCACGGCGTGGTCACCTCCGAGCTGACCTTCTACATGGAAACGTTGCGCACGCTGAAAGCGCTGCCCACGCCTCAGCTGGACAACTCCATTCTCGACCGCATCTGGCTCTATTAAACGTAGTATTCCCAAAAAAAAAAAAACTAAAACTAAACTACAAATTCTTACCATAGTCGCTGTTTTTGTTGCCCCTTTCTTGTTGTTTTGCTTTTTGTGCTCGCCTTTTTCCACTGTTTTCTATTCATGTAAGCATATTTTATATACAAACAAACATACACGCATATATTTTTGTACAATTCTGATATAAATTTTGGTTCATTCGCAACTTAAATTACATTTGGACACTCGGATCACAACTGATCAAATTAAATGACAAATAAAATTCAAGCAAGCAAGAACGTTTCAGTCGGGCGTTACCGACTGCGTTATACTCGTGCACATTCTTAATTGTTATTGTTTTTTTTTTTTTAGGACTTTTCGGTTTTTGGTAATCGTGGTATGGTGGGCGTGGCCGGGATATTAAGGTCGCATTCTTTGGAGACAATCACCAGCTATTTACGTAACAGTCCCGTAATGTATCCCGTAATGTAATGCTGTTACAGGGTATTCAGATTTAAAACAGTTTTATATTTCCATTTTATTTCAAATTTCTGGGAGAATCTCCAGTAGCAACGAGACAAAGTCGCGCTATTTGGCGATTTTTAATCAGTTTATGTGACTTCTGAGCGTGATGTGTGTGTGTGTGTGTGTGTGTGTGTCTGACCATGCACAGCACGGATGTTTGCTGATATCAGTCAAATAGAAGCATATCTGTTATACATATATATATATGTATATATTGCTTAACATTATTTAAATTTCAATTTAAGTCGAATTTTTAAAGAAAAAAAAAAAAATTTAATGAAAATAGTTAAACATATTTTCAATTTCGAGGATTACATTACGAACATTCCGAGTAAAATATTCTAAGAAAGTTCTCACTAAATTTCCGTTAAATAGCAACATAGAGAAGGCTTTACTCGAGGTATCGATTCTTATCGATATTAATGAAACAAAGCAAGTTATCGATAAGAAATGATAGAAGATAAAAACCCGTTGATTGATTTCGAAATCAAAAATTGTATTGTTTAATACAAATAAAAATATTTTAAAATATTTAACTTAAATGAACCAAATCATAATCGTAAGATAAATAAAATTAAATAAAAATTAAATATTCATGAAAATGTTTCAAGTTTCGTCTAAGCGATACAAAAGATCGCGTGCGATAATCGTGATATAATCCAACAAGCTCGTCTTAAGACTCACCAATTCAATTCTTGACATATTTTCCCATTATTTCATAAATATACATAAATGCCATGTGTCAAAAACATCGCCAGACAGTTTAGAGTCCAAGTTCAGGCAACAATCTCTCCACTGATAAGGTGCTCAGAATTCGGCTTCATGGTAAATTTCTTGATCGCGTTTCGTCAGTTTTAAATTGACAAAGCTGTGCACCGGAATCTAATCAAATCTCGAATTATTATATTCAAAATGAATACTGTGTTTAGTATTTTAATATTTGTGTTAATACCCTGTATGGCAAACGCAAGTGAACAAACGGTTAGTGTACTAAATTAAATATCAACAATTATAAGCTAATCTATAGATTTACTCAGTGCTCAAAGGATGCGAGAGAGAAGGATGCCCAGTGTGGCACCTACTGTCTCCAAGTGGTGAAGCCACTCCTAAACTACGCGTCATCAATGAGATCTAAAGAAGAACAATTCTCAGAGCTGCAAAGTAAAATCCGTGAACTAGAGTTAACCATAGTCAACAAGGAGTCGCAACTGACCAAACAAACCGAGTTAACCGCCTCAAAGGATGCTTTAATAGCTAGTTTGCAATCTCAAATAAAATCAAAAGAATCGCAAAGTGATGAAAAAGATAAACAAATGGGAAGCCTGAAATCCAAACTGAAAAATAAGGAATTAAATATTACTCAAAAAGACGAGGAAGTGTTAAAGCTTAAGTCTGTGATCAAGGACAAAGATGTTGAAATCGCGAAACTAAATTCTACAAATGCAAAACAATTCGCAGAATTACAAGGGAAGATCCGGGACCAAGCGACGAATATAGCGAGCCTAAAGGAATATACTGCCTCAAAGGATGTTCTTATAGCTAAATTGCAATCTGAAAAAGATCAACAAATGGATAAATTGCAAAAAGATAGTGAATTGAACGTTGTCAAAATCAACCAACTTGAGTCGACGATCGCAGAGTGCGAAGATATGTCTATATCTCCCAGCTGCATTAATAAATCAACCAATTTGCATTGGATCAAAGTGCCAGATATTGACCCATTCCCTGTGCCCTGCGACTCCAAGCTTGGCGGTGGGGGGTGGACCGTTATCCAACGTCGAGTGGATGGCCCTATGGATTTTAATAGAAACTGGGAAGAGTATAAAGAAGGATTTGGAGATTTGCGCGGCGAATTTTTCTTGGGTCTTGAGAAACTGCATCTGCTAACGAAATCTCAGCCTCACGAACTTTTTATATACATGGAAAGCGTTAAAAATAAAACTTATTATGCGAAGTACAGTCACTTTGTTATTGGAAACGAGACAGAAGCTTATGAGTTAAAAACGCTTGGAGATTATTCTGGAAATGCTAGGGATGTCATGGAATATTATTTAAACATGAAGTTTACTACAAAAGATAGGGACAATGATGAGTGGGAAAAGGGTAACTGTGCGACAATGAACAAGTCTGGATGGTGGTTTAAGTGGTAAATTAAAAAAACAAACATTTTGCAAATATTACTTATTATTTATTAACATTTGCAGTAATTTTAATGGACCATATGAATTTGTCAGACTTTGGGTCAGCAGGTATTTAAGGACATTAAAATCTGCACAAATGATGATCAGACCAACGCCAACGCGTGCTTAACTTATAAATAAGATGATGTACATTTTGTGCTATTTTGAAATTTCCCAATAAATGTGTTTAGGTGCACGCAGTGGCGAATAAACGTTTGAATATATACAATTTTCGAACATTTCCTTTGATATATACCCTAAACCCTCCGATCTGCCTCCACATGTCATTCATAAAAGTTCACACATATTCACACACACACACACACACGCACACACGCACACAAATGCATATCGGACGCAGTATATAAACTAAATACTTCTTTTCTCCGAGATATGGTAAGAAGAAGAAAGGCTTTTATCGATTCTTATCGATAAAAATAAAGTAAGTTATCGAAAAAATGATAAGCTGGTTCTGCGTATGATATTGACTAGGTTTTTTTTGGTTTTCGAGATCGGTGCGTTCATACAGACGGACAGATAGACAGACACACAGATGGACAGGGCTATAAATATTTTGTGGGGTCGGAGATGCCTCCTTCTGCCAGTCGCATACATTTGCACAAAACCATTATACCCTTTCTACCCATTTTGCAGGGTATAACAACTAAGAACGTTGCAGCCGGTGTGGGATATTTGATCGATCATTCCAGTAATATATGGGAAAAAATTATAGGGGTATTTGATTTTTTAAGGCGGGCCGCTGGGGGCGTTACAGTGGGCGTGGCCGGGATATCAAGGACACAATCTTTTGGGGCGGTCAAGTTTGGTGATTCTTTGTTTCAAATCGTGGACTTTATCGAATTGCGAATTATCGTTTGCCACGCCCCCAGTGGGCGCGCTGCCCAACGCTGTCCTTCACACTCTATCTGAAACCCGTACACCCGAGCATTTATCCAACATTTCAAGACTCTAGCTTCAATAGCACGGGCAGGCGGACATTGCACAAAACCAATATACATTTCCTGATTGAGTATAAAAACGAGTTTACATTTATTTATAGTGTATTGCTAAGTTGAACAAGTCGTAAGTCTAATTTTAGATTGTCTCTTTTTGGCTGTGAAAAAGTACAAAAGTTTATTTTAAATGAAAAAATTGAATAGTTTTCCCCAATTTTTATCTTCACTGAAAGCATTTTCGAAAAAATGTGAATTTTAGCAAATATTTTTTGATCGAATTTTCGCTTAAATTCAAAATTAAAATAGGCAAAAGTGGAACGGACAAAAACTCAAATTTGCAGTGTGCATTTTCCTAAGTGTAAAGTTTTTACAAAGATTTTGAATTTATAGTTAAGCGCGATCGGACAAAGTGACGAAATTTATACATAACAAAGATCTCTGAAAAAATTTAATTTCGATTGAATAAAAACAATTAAACTTTCTCCAATTTCAGTTCTGTTTTGACGGAGGCTTATTAGAAAATTTTAAATTTGCTACTTCGGATCTTATCAAAGGAATTCTAAAAGTCACAGCTAACATCTTAATATAACACACACACACACACACATATATATATATATAAATAAAAGAATCTGACATCGGCGTAGCTCAAATCGGACGTCACAAACAACACAAATTTGAATACACTTCGAACAAACTATAAACTTATCGTAACCGGCAAATAAAATTGCATAGTGCTAATAAACGTGTTCAATAATACTTAAATCTTTAGAAGCTCCTGCTCGAGATCGATATCATATATAATTGGCGGCAGCTTGGGCTCAAATATATCGCCGCTTAAATTTTCCTCAGTTTCGTATATTTTACGCTCCATTGGCTTCAAGGCAAACGCATCAGCATCGGTATCAGGATGAACTGGGATTTCGTAGGGCATTTCCTCATCGGTTTCCACTGAATCGCATAGAAGTTTCGATATGAGATCGTCGCTTAGCACCGGTTGCAGACGGCTCTGCAATTTGGCTGTAAATATATACATTCTATATTAAATATTAAATAATAAAATGTTTAAAATCGAACATTGGTTCAGTTTTGTCAGAGTTATGGGAATTTGAAAAATTGCGTTTGCATGATAGATGCATTTAGATAGACGGACGGACAGCCAGGTGGGAAGAGCATATAGCGAATTGCCGCTAAATCTCAACACCGTTTGTGGATTAAGGGCGGGACCACATATCTTGCCTCTATTTTCAATTTTGCAGAAAGCAAATATATAAATTAATATGAACGCACGTTTTTGGCAGTTCTTTAAACATTTCTTGCTCGGAAAATCCATATAGTCGAACATATCGAGGCCAGTGTGGCCGCCATGCGATTGGGGCGCATCGTGTTTGTTTTGCTGCCGGCGATGTTGTTTTTGCAGCGTCTCGCGGCACAGCGAAACTTTTGGCGCCCATTTTGCGCGGTCGCCGTTAAATGGCGTCAAGTGCGTTTTGTTGTAAAGCACATTGTCCAGTTTGCCAAGAACGCTCTTTTTGCCGCTGTCGCCCGTCGTCTTGCAGGCGGACCTTGGCGGCACTGTGAAGAAAAAAATAAGAGAATATCAATTACAATTTTGGTGTGCAAAATATTTACAGTTGCATTCACTTACTGTGCGCACCGGCATTTTCATCGTCCATCCAAATTTGCGGCATGCTGTTTACTTTTTGGAATAATCAGAAATTTTGTTATTTGCATTAATCAACCAACGTTTCGTTATTTAATTTTAACAAATTTAATCAACGCCAAGCTACTTAGAATTTTTTTTTTTGTTTAACTGCTTCACATTGTAGTGTGACCGCAGCTGATTATCCGAAAATGCCAAAAACAAAAAAAAAAGATAACATGTCAACGTGGTATGTTACCCTATAAGCGCTGTCCAAATTCGCCCAAATACCAACAAAGGCCAATACACAAAATTATCGATAGGTCGCGTACAGAAATGTTAACTCAGAATGGCACTGTTCGTTCACATAGTGTGAGGGTAAACTGTTTATGTTCTGGTCTCGCTCTTGAGTTCAACAAAGACCATTGAACGGGTCGGTCGTGCGTCGGTGCGGTAAGAATTTCGGAAAAAATCGCCGTGGGTGACTCGTTGCGACGCGTGTGTGGATAAGTGTGTGTGTTCAAATAAATAAATAAAAAGAAGCTTATAAATTTAACAATTATGAATATGCAATGATAATCGTGGTAATTAATTGTGTGCTCAATTAAACAACAAATAATTCACACAAAGCGCGTCACCCGGAGAGCGTGAGTGGCAATTTTAAGACAAAATGGCTGCATTTCAACGCAGTTAATGCGCGCACAAAAACAACAACACAAGAGAACAACATACACAAAGCATAAGCAAACATGTAAGTATGTGTGGCGTCGGTGTATTAGATTGAATGTGTGTGAGTAAAATAGGCAGTGAATAAAAGGCGGTTTAACAGCATTTAATTAGCACCACAAAACTGTGATATGTAAATAAAAATTTAAAATAAGTAAATTTCTAAAAAAAAAAAAAATATGCTAAAAACAAAAATGGCAAACAATAAAATTTTGTTTATAACGATTGCAGTATGTGTGTGTTTGTTGCTATGTTTTGACTTTCTTGTTTGTGTCGCGACAACAACAAAACAAACAAAATTCAAGTCCATTTTGAGAACTCAACAACAACAACATAAATATTCTATGCAATTTCATTGAGTTTGCGCTCTCTTGTTTTCTTGCTCGCTCTTTCGCATATTTTTGTGAGTTTCTCTTTCAGACTGTTATGTTGAGTGAGTACTTTTTATGGTTTTGAGTTTTCCTTGAGTGCTTCTTTCAATTTTTTATATTTCAAGTTTGTGCTTGCGATAGGAAATCGGTAAAATTGTAGGGCAAGTTTATATGTAGTTATAAAGTATTTAAGGAACTGCTAAAATTGTTAATATACATATGTGCGTGTGCGTGTATGCCAATAAAAGTGTTTTATGTCTGCATTTTTTGTCTCGTTCACACCGCCGACTTAAGACGCACAAGAAGAACAACAATAAGACTCAAAATACACTCACGCAAGCAACAGCTGCTGCCCGCTTAATGCTCTCTTCCCACTTATATCTTATTTTCCGTCTTATTTTGCAGCACTGCTAACATAACAGCGCAGGCAAAAAACAACAACAGCAACAAGAACAACAACAGAAGCAGCAGCAGCAGCAGCAGCAATAACAACAGCGCCAATAATTTTAAATTGTGAATTTCGTCGCGATTATTTTTCCCGCATCTTCGTTTTCGCTTTTCTTTCTTTTCAATGATAATTTACACGAAGCGCACGCAAAAATAAATCAAATAAAATATAAGTGAAAAGCAATGAATAAAAATCATAAATAATAATATATATAAATTTTACAGTGGGTGTAAAAATATAATATCATAAAAAAATAAAATAAAAAATATTGATACAGTGGGCACTTCGACAAAAAATCGTGCGTGGAAAAGTGTTGTAAAAGTGTTTTACGGCCACTGTTCGTGTGTGTGCGTTCGTGTGTGTGTGTGTGTGTGTGTTTTTGTGAATGCAAAATAGTAAATTTTAAATGGCAATCAATTTCAATTGGAAAATAGTTGCAGTTAGTTAAGATCGGTAAACGACGATTAGAAAACAAAAAAATATATAAATATATATTTATAGTATATATATATTTATATATATAACAAAATAGGAGCGTTTATCAAAATTAAAATCAACAACAACATAACTTGCGGAGTTTCAGCTTTGGATCCCATTCGCATATAATGTCATCAACATGTGGATTAAAGATGGTTTTCACGTCGATCATTTTCATTATCATCGTAAATGGTAAGTTTCGACAACATATTTATTTACAATTGCAAAAACTTGTTGCATATTTTGTTAATTTAATGCTTTAATCAATAGTATATTTTAGTAGTATATTTTTTTTTTTAACATAATGCCTTAATGCCTTTGATTATTTATATTTTTATTATTTTTTTAAATTTATGCGTCGAATTTCTTAAGTTGTCGTTTCTGACTCATTCAAAGAGTTTCTTGAAGTCAATTTTGTGTCAGTTTCACACAGTTAACGCGCTGTTTTAAAATGAACAAAAACTAAAACAAAAAAAAACATAAATATGTATGCGGTTAACATATAAAATCTGACAACTGGTTCTTATTCTCAAGACCTTGACACCTGCGGGCTAAACAGACGAATCCATTGTTTTACTTCAGAGACTTTCCAAGTATCTGTTGTACAAGTTTTTTTGTTTTAAATTATAAAAGACAGTTTTATTTATCTTTTGTTTGGTTTGTTTTCTGATCGTACTAACACTAACTAACTTGAGGAACCTTTAACATTAACCTAAAATATTTTGAAAGCTCCTTTTGCAGAAATATAGAAAATGCAGAAAATACCCTCGAATTATACGAAAAATTAAATGCAAAGAAACTCTACTAAAATCAAATACTGTGTAACTCGCGCAAGGAATTTTTAATCCCTTTTTGTACATGCCCCTCCCGCCTCTAACCCTCCATAAATCTCTTTTGCCAAGCGCACACATATAAATGAGTAAAGCGATTAAATGCAGTCGCCGCAAGCGAAAAAGGAGAACACAGAACAATGCCAAATAATTAGAAAAGTGGGTACTAAAATTATAAGTGTACCAAAAGTATTATCCCGCACAGCCCCGCCCTCCGCAGCGTTTAAATCGCTGTGCGTAATTATTTGCTGTTGTTGTACTCGCGGTGCCTTTATGAAAATGTTAACTTAATTTCCACATGATTGAGCATTTATTTCAATGTTATTGTGCATGGTTCTCGGATCTCGAGCATTTATAACGCCCACAGCTCGAAGCCCGCCCACAAAGCATTTATCTGTCTTTTGTACGGTTGTAATTGTTGTTTTGAATTGTGCACAACAGTTTAATATTATTAAATATGAGTAATAAGAGAATTTTTTCTTGTAACAATACTACTATAAACATTGGAACATGGCCAGACAAATACTTAATAAATTATGTAGCATGGCAATTAAAAGCCAGTCGCCTTAATTTGTTGGTCCAGCTCTACAAAATGCGGGCAGCTCTTAGCCAAATAAAAGCAACAACAGCCACTACAACTACTTAGCTAATTAGCAGTGTTAAGCAACCACAACAACAACAACAACAACAACAACAACAACAACAACAACAACAACAACAACAACAACAACATAAATAAGCCAAGTGAAAACCGGTTAATCCCGTCTTTGTTGCCGGCTAATTTAGAAAACGAAAAAATCAAAAACAGTCCGAAGAAAATTTTGCATTGTTTGTTTTTTTTTACTTTACTGAAACGAATTCGAAGGGTCAACGTCTTGAGTCTCGGACAGCGACCATAGTAAACAAAATACAACAACATATCCATATATATATATATATATATATGTGTATATATATGGGTGTAGCGCCAATAAACACAAAGTGCCGAGCAACAAATGCAGATAGAGATACAGATACAGATAAAGACACAAAGATACAAAGATACAGATTGGTCTTTGGCTCACACGCTCCGCTTATCTGGCAACTGCCTGCGCCTTCGTCTGTTGCTCCCTGCCCCCTGTCTCAATCTTGACCAAGTGACCACAGCGGAAGCGCAACAACAACACGTTAATACAGCATGAGCAACAGTTTCAGATACAGATACAGATACGGATACGGACGGCAGCAACTACTGAGCACAAATACTCGTTTTACTTATAATCAGCCTGGCTGCGACTACTTTGTTGGCACTTTTTGTGGTTCGTTTTTTCAGTTTTCTTTTGTTTTTTGTTATTTCCTTTTTGTCGCTCATTTCTGTACATATTGAATCATACAAGTTTCTGCTGGTGCTGTTTTTTATATTTTCATTATAAAGAATTTTTTTTATGTGTAAAAAATTTCTTACGCGAATTTTTAAAAAATTAGATTTTAAATAGATTTATTTTTGTTAATTTTTATTAATTTTAAAGTTTGTATCAGAAGCCGAATTAGATAAGGATAAAAGACGTGTGCTAAAATTAGGATTTCGAACTGTTAAATGAGCAAACCTGATTCATTATCACGAATGACTTTGTGACATGTGATTACGAATGTTATTCGATTATTTATTCATTAGAATATATAATAAAAAACGCTGCGCCCTGGTTTTCATATATTCATCTAATTAATTTAACCAGATTGCTGTTAAAACAAAAATGCCATTTGCCATCAGCTAACTACAAATAGAGCCAAATGCATTATTTACAACAATTTACGTGAATTCAGAAGTGACATTAATTACCATTAATTTTTCAACTTTTTGTGAACTTGCATAAATTCAAATGAACAAACGAAATAAAATACAATTTTTTTAAAATCATATTTTTCACATTTTATATATATAATTATAGAATAAATATAATAATAATTTCAATATTTAACGGTATCAGAAATAGAATTTCATTTCTTATGAGCACAGATCAATTATGAATGACTTCTGAAAGGCATTTCTACTCGAATAACTTAGCTTAATGATAGTTTAGCAAGCTAACAAATTGATAATGAATTGGGTAAGCTTATTGCTTTAAATATACAGTTATCGCTATAAAGCCATACACACACACACACGTTCACACACATGCATTAATCAGTGCTGCCGTTTCAAATGAGGCAAACCACAAGGGAAATCTTTAAGCACAGCTGCTGTTTGCATCGATTATTTTATATAAGTAAAAAAAATAAACATAAATATATATGTATATATTTTTTTTATTTGATAAGCAGCGGTTGAGTTCCATTTAAAAAATGTTTTATATATATACATATTCATAATTGATATACATTTTATTTTCGATATGATCAAGGCGCACGCAACTTTAAATAAATAATAATTATTGTGGTGAGCGGTAGAGGGATGAAGGGGTTGGGGGCTTGAAATGAGACAACAGCAATCGCCTTTTAGTTGAGAAAAGCTTTGTAAATATTCTGAATGTTCTTTCCTATACCCTTACTCAGTGTGTTCTGTCCTACTGCTATTAAATATGTAACGCATTCAATTCAAAATTAAAAGTTTTAATTCGAATATTCGATTGGGTTTTTTGACCACCTTTGAAAAAGTAAACTTATAATTAATTTTAAAGGAATTTATTTGTTATTTAATATATAATATAATATCGTAGAAAGAAAATTGGGACAAGGTTTCAAGGGTATTTAAAGCTTCGGCCAGCTGAACTAAAATACTCTTACTAGATTTTATTTGCAGTACGTGTCAAGTGCAACGAACAAACAAATGGAGCACACACACACACACATACACACACATTCGCACACACTCGTCCACCCAACGCCCACTGTCATTGGCACACGCCCGTTTCTAGCTGCTGTTATGGCCCCATTTTCTCGTTTTTTCTTTTCGCTCTGTTGTTTTTTCGCTTGATTTTTTTTTGTGATTTCCACGTATGATTGACTGCTGGCCCAATATATCTGCAGCTATTTGTTTTGTATCTGACAGATACATGCGCAAGCTATGCTGCAAATGTGTTTCAGTCAGCACTCAAAATGCAATGCCAGCTGACATTTATGGCCACGCAAACAGCATATATCTATATATATATATGTATATATATATATCTTTCGTTTATCTCTGAAATACTTTTGCTGGTAAATCCTTTAAGCTGGGCTGCATATGTCAAGCGCTTTGGGTGCTGCTCCAAAATTGATGAGTGGCTTTAATAAAAGGGCGTGACTTGCTGTAAATAGCGCTGCCAAACACCTGACAAGCCCCAAAAGTAACGGGTAACACGAATCCGAAAGCGCTCGGCAAGAGGAGGGGAGGGATTGGAACACTTACACGTGTGCGTCGTTTAACCATGACAGGCAAAGGGATAAAAGCAACGACACACAATTGTAATTTTCAGTGCAAAAAAGCCAAAAATAAAAAAATAATAAATACTAATAAAAAAAAAAAGAAATCGAAATGCGAAATGTGATATTTTTTTTGTTAGTTTTCCTACTTGTTCTTATTATGTGCATTGCATTGGTTATCCTGGCAATGCAGTCTATAAGATACGCCTAAAACTCAGCTGAATATGAGTTTCAGGCCTTCAAAAACGAAAGAATTTTCTAACCTCAATATTTCATGCTCTTATTGTCATTTCCGTTTGATGCTTGACAATGTGTAAACTGAATTATTTTGAGTACAGTTTGAGCCTTTGGTTAATTTGTTTGAATGTGTGGCACACTCTTTATGAGGGTATGTGTGTGTGTGTGTGTGTGAACTCTATGTAATTTAATAAGGAAGCTGCCATCTAAAAATGCGCCTGAATTAGCTTTTATGTGCAAATTATGCCGCCTCATTATGCCAAATGGCTAACATAACAATCAAAGCTCCTCACACAGAGAAGGTCGAAACGACGAAAACAAGAAAAAAAAGAAAGAATTTAATTAAATTATTAAAGCAATGCGGTAAGCCACAGACCAGGCAGTCAAACAAATAAACAAACAAAACAAACAGACAGAAAAAGTGGCACAGCAGCAGCAGACAAAGGCACACAACTTTTCCAGTTTGAGGAAAAAGGAACGGCCTCAGGGAGAGTAAATAATGAAAGTCAAGTCAAGTTGCGAGCGAGAAACACAGTGAAACAAACATTGGACATTGCGCAGATACAGATACTTATGCACAGGCTCTTACGCATAGACTGAGAAATACCCAAAAAAAAAAAGGAGGAGCAAACACATGTCATTCAATCGGGCACTATATATATATTTAGGGTATAAGCTTGTCAGAACTCTATCGCACAGCAGCTGTTCAGCGCCTTTCGTTTAACACACGGCAAATTATGTGCATCTATTTTGTGTTGCCACACGAAGATACATTTTGTTAGCCCAATAGATACGAAAAAGGTTCTACTTTTTTCGGTCTATTTTTGTTGTTTTTTGTTTTTTCTTATAGCACATTAATAAATGTATTTCATTTTCATTTTAAGTAAACTGGCGCCAAATAGTTTCACGTGCAGTCAGCAAAACTTTGCCTCTATCAACAAATACGAACGAAAAAAATTACTTTTCAATGTATTTTCGTCTCTTATTGTGTCCGTATCTTTAAGTTTTCGCCAGGCTCTAAGCAGGAAATACTCTATAAAGTGGCGGCTGCCATATGTTTACAGTTAGATAATGCGAAAGCATTTTTTTAAGCTTAAAATTCGCTCAAAATGATTTCTTTGAAAAAAAAAAAAACAAATAATAAAATAAATTCTGTTTTTTTTTTCTGTTAGAATTGTATATTTATGTTTTTTTTAATATATATTAATTTGATTTCTATATTGCTTATATTTGGCGAGGGCATTTCGAGATCGTCATACATCTTCAATTATTTTCTATATTCCTGCTTTGCCCTTTGCAAGCAATTTTGTGAGTAGTTGCTATTGTTGTTGTTGTTGCTGTTGTTGTCTTCTGCCACTTCATTGTTCTGGCTGCTGCCTTCGCCTTTATGCGTTATTCCACTTTGTGTCTGTCTCGCAATTTTCTTATACTTGCAGAAGGGTGGGCATACATGGCGCAATAATGAAGGGAGGAGCCGTTTGTTATGGCATTTTTGCTTTTATTTTTATTGCGTCTGCTGCTGATGTTGCTTCTGCTGCTGCTGCTGCTGCTGTCGCTGCTGAGTCGCCGACATTTTGTGCTGCGCGCTTTTTTGGGCATTGATGCTGTGTTTTTCTTGTTGTTCGTGTTCTTGTGTCGTCTGCAGCTGTGTGGCAAAGTTTATTTTCATTAGTTTTAATGCTGCTCATTATGCTCATAGCCACAGTCTCGGATGTCTACCGTTTCTGTAACTGTAGACGTGTGTCTGCGTAAATGTGTATCTCTATCTGAATCGGTGTCTGCATTTGTATCTGTTGTCTGTGGTCGCTGCCTCCCCTTTTGCCTTGGGGCACATCGTGTGCGTAGCACGGCACAACTGATTGCTGTTAATAATAATAATTGTTGTTGTTGCTGTTGTTGTTGTTGTGGTCGAAACCCAAACCCAAATACCGGGAGTTGTGGCAAAATATGCCGGAATGTCGATAACACAATTCAGGTTGAATTTTTCGAGGCTGCGTGGATAGGAAAAGTAAAATTAGATAAATATGTCTTCTAATTTTTTAGCTTGCTTGGCTACATTATTTGAAATAAATAATTTCTGGAGTACTTAAGTAAAATATTAGTAATTAAAGTCAAATTAGTTTATTCGCAAGTCAAAATTAAATTCAATTCAACCAGTCAAAGCTTTCTGTTTGTTGCGTTGATTCAAGTTTTCATAAAGTTATATTCTATATACGATATACGATTTGAAATGTTATTTTGAAACATTTTTAGATTTTCTTAATTTATTAGATAAAACAACAAACAAATATTTGTGTCGCAGACGTATCAATCAATTCTTAATCCCCTTCATTTTCATATAAGCTTTGGCGAGCGGCTCAATTTTGCTAAATAACTTCCCATTAACTTCGAGTCCCAAACATATATTTCATTCTATCGCCGACTCTTGCAACACTCCCCCTTGCCCGCTCATTAAACCAAATTTGGGCGAAAGCGTTTCACCACCCCTTCAAAAAAATGTTCATTTGATTTGCATAAAATTGATAAACGAGCGCCAATCAACCGGGGCCAAAGCATGCAAAGGGTTAAAGAGAGAACAATTTATTAGGTTTTGTGAGCTCTTCTGTAATATAACACAGTATACTTAATGTACTTTCTTTTCCAAAAGTCAAATTAAAACGCGGAATAAAATATAAACAGTTTATGGGATAGCAGATACTTTTTTTAGCCTGAAAATCATTGTATAAATCAATTTTAACTCCGAAGTAAATCGTCTGTTCAGATTTCTAAAACAAATGTAACTTTATAGAGCATTTTTGGCAGGGTATTCAAGTACTGCGTTGACAACTGCTTTTAGTTTTATTCTCGTTGTATTTTGAAACCGATTTAATCAGCTGTTCCAGCAAATTAAACACATGACGCAACGACTGAAATTTCATTCTTATAAAATTGCGCTCGTCTGGCACTTTTGACCAAGTTATAAATTTGTTGGCGTCGAGCGTGTTCACCGCTCACTGTGGAGAATCGTAATGCGAAGCGAACTCGGGTCGCATGTGTCTTGGGGCGCTCGTGTGTGGCTTAAATGCTTGGCGCATTCAGAACGCACATGTTCGCCGTGGTGCCAAGGCCATGGTGGGAACGCGGTCTCAACAGTTTTCTACCCTTCATAACAAGGTTTTTGTTTTGTTTTTTTTTTATTGTTGTGTTTTCATATATCCGGTTTTTGTGGAAAATCCAAGTCAATGACAGCAGCGCTGCTGTTGACGCACTGGCAATTAGTGGCAACGCACAGTCGCTGTGAAAAATCAACGCACAGCCCACCACGTGCATATATACAATATATATAGTACTATTTACATTTCATTGGAATTATTAAATATATTTTCCGTGCGTTTAATATTTATATTTAACAAGCGCTACTTCAGCTATTTGCTCATATATATATTTATGCACATGTAAAAACATGAATATTTTTCGTGTTGCACGTTTTTTTATATGTTACATGTAGAAATGCCCAAAAAACTTCCACTCAGTTTCAAATATTTGCTTTTGCCAATGCAATACATATCTGAATATTCATATCAAAAGGAATATGCATTTTAAAAGGATATGACCGATTCCGAAATTGATATGCCCTGTTGTTTATTAAAATTAAAATATGATTAATAAAAATCAAATTATATTATTGTTTACATCGAATTATTTTTCTCAGTCTTCAATTTGAATTAAAGAATTTTATATTTATTACCAAAAATATATTTTTCGTTTCTAATGTTCTGCTATTTTGTCCAAATTGTTTGGCTTCTCATCGTCGCACCAGCAATATTTAAGGTTATAAAATGTTGTGCAGCGACAATTGCCAAAAATTTAGTTCACTTTTTAAAGTTTGGTTTTTTGGTTTTCGGTTAACTTGATAAAGTCGACATTTAAATGTAAATCCATTTAAATCGGATTTCAGTTTTACGCTGTCCAATCTCGAACGCTCTCTTTCGCGCTCGCACTCTTTCTATTTGGGCTTTGCAAACAATGCATTGAATCATTCGTTTGTAAAAAAAGAAATATAAATTGAATTAAATACGCGCTGGAAAAGAGAAAAAGAGAGAAAAAAAGCCGTACAAACAATACCATAAAAAGTAAGCACTTGCTCAATTGCAGCCGGAAAACCATTTTACTTTATTATTTCGACTTTCTTTCATATTTTTAACATTCTATATAAAAGATATTGTACGTAGCACAAATATATATGCATATATTTTTTTATATATTTGTATATGTATATATGAAGTATTTGGTCAAAACGATTACCAAACAATTGTTTGGGAGTCAGCGCCATAAAGTCAGCCAGAGGCACGCTTCAGTTCACTTAAATGTGATTTATGTGCCGTGCACAGCAGCCCCAAACTGAACCCAAGCGAACCGAGTCCAAAATCAGCTAACTAACTGACTGACATTTCCTACGAAAGTGCGTGGCATCATAAATTTTTTTTGTGATATTCACCTGAATTTTCGCATTAGCAAACATCAAGATTAAAGCTTTGCCAACCAAATTTTGAAAGTTGTAGATGCCACAATTTGCATGGGCGTTTCGCAATTGCCACAACTACATTCACAAAAAAAAATATATATATATATATATAAAAAAATAACAAAACTACTTAAAGAGTATGTAAGTCGGCTTAGGATGATTTTTTTACGGTTATGCGCGGTAAATTTGGAAAATAATTGCTATTATATCAATGGGGAATTAAAACAAGTTCTTTGTATTCTTTGTAAATCGAGACTAAAATGCCATCTAGAATAAAAATCGGTTCAGTTTTGATAAAGTACTGGGAATTGGGAGTATAGGAGCTCTGAATCAGATTACATTACATTACATGTCCATATTTTGGGCCTTAGAAACAGTTTTACAACAACACTATTATTGTTCTTTTTTGACTCGCATAGTTCATGACCCATAATGTTAGTCAAGCTTGAAAATGAATGAATGCATCTTATTTGTTTGTGGCTATGATTTTCATTTTTCGCTTTGGTCGAACGCGTGCCCATGAATTTCCCCCCAAAAAGTAAATATCATTTTTCTCATTGTAAGGTAATTATTTGTTGCCTTTACGTCTTGCCGCACTTGTCTCTGGAAAGATGGAAAGACTTAATTGAATTATGCCTTTGCTTTCGACAATGTGCGAATAAAGCAACCCAAACGCTGTTATTAAATTGTTTCACTGTGCCAGTCATGCTTCGGATGTAGCTTTGTTGCCGTTGCCGTTGTCGTTGCTGTTTCAAGTGGCTGTCATTAATTTATACAATTTATATATGTGCGCTATTTAGGGGTTAAATTTTGGGATAGCCGATCCAGCTGGCAATCAACGTACTACCCAAAAGGGGTTGGCAAATGATTTATAATCAGTTTTTGTGCGGTTTCAAATTACCACCAAAAGCCACATAATTGTTGAAAAATACAGAAATAGAAATAGAATAGAATATAATAGAAATCTCAAATTATTTTATTCGAAATAAAATACTAATCTAAAAGGTTGTTTATGAATATTGATTGTTGATGTACTAAATTTTATGTGTTTATTTACCTAATTTATTGATTAGTATTTACTATGAGTATATGCCGGCATAATCTAGGGTATCTATGAGCGTTAAATCATTTGGTGCTATCGAAGCATTCAGAAATTGATATCTGCTAATAATGATTTTGATAATGGTATGGAAATACTTTTAATTGTACATTGTTTTTTTTTACATTTGTGCATGCATTTTTCTGAAGTTAATGTGATTGCGCCACTGTGCATTGACTAGCAAGAGCAGCTGCAACATTATAGCTCCCAATTCAAGCCCCAGCAAAACTCAATATAAATGAACATTGCAAAATGCACAAGCTTTAAACATTTATTACTTAATACAATTTAATTTCCACGCCATTTGTGCAATGTGCAATGCGCAGTCGGTTGCATTGTGGCAACGATGACAACGGCAACAACAACAACAACAGCAACGCACATCATGTAACATTAACTACAACACACAGCTGCTTCGCGGCGATACGCAGACCAAAACGCAGCGACAGAAACAGTGAAATATTTTTCTTTTTCTTTTTTTTTGGTTTTGAAATACCCTGTACAAATAAAACAAATTGAGCAAAGAATCTCTGTCCTCAAACCATGTTATATTATTATTTTTATTTCAATCTGATTTTATAATTTTAACATAGTTATACAATTTTTTTTAAGTAAATAAAGAGCTAAACTATAATTGTAAAATATTATTTCCTTTCAAATATTTTGATAATAATATTTATATTATTTTTATAAAATCATAATACTTTTCTCAACGAAATCCTTTTTTTTCACATTATTTTTAATGCATGATGTCTTCAAATGTTATCTATCAGCTACAGGGAAACTGCTGGCGAGCACGCTCCAATGGAGTGCTCTCGATTATTTTTATTTTACAATTTTCACATTGTCTGCCACACGTATTTTAAAGTTAATGCTGTCGGGCAAAGCTGACCAAATGGCCTGGCAAAGCCATCCTTTCCACCCGTTTGCGCTCTCTCTGGTTATTATTAAACATGATTATGGAATTTTAACAATTATTATTAATGAAGATATGAATTGGTTCACGCATGCTGCTGCCAATTCACACACACACACACACACACACAACTCCATTTATATATTTCCTTGTAAATTGTAATTAAAGCAACGCGAACAACGTTGCGTATACGCAATGTGGCACTCTGCCTCTACATACGTACGTATATATTTGCACTGACTGTTCGTTTTGCACGATTAGTTAAATTGCATTGGAAATGAAGTTGGCAGCTGGCTGCTGCTCAGCTTTGCGTCTCTAATTTAAATGTGCGCATCCAAGTCTGAAGCAAAAAAGTGAAATGTTGTAGGAAATTGTTGGTTTGGCTGCACTCAAGCGTTAACCTGAATTATTTAATGCACTTTAATTGGGATTATTAATATATATATATCTTCATATTTGTAGTTTTGTATTGATAAAAGAGCTATTTTATGTTTTACCGAAAAGCTTACAAATTTTTTTTGATTTAAAGAAAACATTTGTTAAACAATTTGTGTTTTTCTTTTCTTGATCGATTTTAAAAGAGCATCAACAAGTTGTGTTTTCTTTAATGTCAGTTTTCTTTATTGTCATTTCTCATGCTTAAAGTTTGGCTGCATATTTTCTGAAATTGAGCTGGAGAAACTTGATTCAATTACTTAGCGACTGCCAGTTGAAATAAATGGTGGCTTGAGTGCACACGCTGGATTTACTAGTAATTTACTGCTCAGGCACACGCACACACACATAGAGCTTTTGCATACCACTTTGACATTCTACTGCAGCTTTTGTATGCAGTTTGTCGGCATCGTTTTTAAGAACTGCGGGTCGAGGGGCCGGCGGGGCTGATGATGGCTGCGCCCGCAGCTAAAATGCCAGCGAGACAAAAGACTGTCGCTCTCCTGGCCTCAGCCATCCACAAAATAGAAAAAATAAAAAACCTAATGAATTAAAATCTGAAATGAATTAGTTTTTCAGCCACAGATTTTATGCCCGTTGGCAGAAATAGAGAAGTAGACAGCAAAGAAAAAAAAAGAAAGGAAACGGAAGAATGATGAGTAGAAATGTCATTTTGTGCTGTGTGTGATCAAAGGATCAAAGAAAAGTGCACATGTGAAAGGAAATTCAAGGAAGAAAAATATAAAACATTCTTTGCGTATGTCTGGGAAAACGTAACGTACATAAAGTAGATAGACGACCATCATTAATTGAACAATAGATAAATCTAAATTTAACAAATAATTTGTACTTACATTTTCATAAATGCAAGCTAAAAATTGTGAATCGTAGTTGAGAAAATATATACAATTAACACAATTTTATAAAAATATTAAGGATCAAATATATGTTGCGAAAATCTTATAAATTTTAATTAGTAAATTTGAGTTTCCAAGAAAAACATTAAAGACTATGTTTCTCCCATGGCATGTTAACTTGCTAATAATTGATAACACTTTACAAATATGGATTATAATTGGGAGTATTAATTTTATTAATTTGCACAGCTTTGTATGGTCATTATTAACGCAGGCCATTTGCACCCCAATAAAACATTTAAAGTCAATTAACCGGCAATGCATTAATTCGCATGCATGAGCCACGCCCACACACATAAAGAATAATTACACGTACATATATGTATATATGTTTATGCGATAACTAATAATTACAAATAATATTTAATGTTCATTTTACCAATGTTGCAAACACAACGAAACTACAGCAACAGCAACAACAGCTAACACGCACAGCCAACAATAATTTAGTTCGCGGCAATTTGTAAAACACGCCTCGCACCAGTCTACACTACTCATACCCCGCTCTTATGAAAATTTGTAAAATAGTTTTCACATTTTGGCTTTTTTTTTTTTTTTGTTTTTGCAATTAAAACGAATATTCATTCTGATCCTATTGTTGTGTTTCCTCAGCTCTTCCTCCTCTGGCTACAATTGTTTTATATGCAAATGTGAATTTGGCGTTAATTATACGTACACAAAACAAACAAAAACCAAACCTAAAATGCTAAAGGCAAATAATAATAATTATAATAGTTAAAACAGCTGAAACCAACCAAATGTTGTGCATTATGCTGCAAATATAAACAAGAAAAATATAGACAAAAGGCTAGAAAATATTACAATTATTTTATGCATTTTCCTTTAATATTTTTTTGCGATTTCTCAAACAAAAAAAAACACTAATTGCACAGAAAGCTCAAAAAGATCTACAGGAAACAAATATATCTTTTTATATATCTTATGTATATATATTTTTTTGTATTACAATTATTTTTATTTTTTCATAAATACAATAATGCGTAATTGTTTATCAAGTTCTACTGAAATGTTTGTTCACAAATATTTTGTGAATTTGCTTAGCTCATTTAATCGCAATTTCATATGACTCACTTTCGCATTTCTTATCTATATTAAATTTGCATATAATAATTTTGAAAAGGGTGAAAATGTTTCAGCATTTGCAGTGCATCAAAAATTTTTAGAGTTGCTATAGGGTTATCGCAAGTCTTAACTTTGCCAGCGAGATATTTTATTTATTTTATTTTACGTTTCAGGAAGGAAACATTTTTCCTGGCTGCACTTTACTCACTGAAGTGGTTTTTAATTTGAATACTTACCATTTTTTGCGCCCAAAACTCTTGAGCTCTGTCGGGCGCACAAGTTGAGGTCGTGCAGTCCCTTTTCTCCTGTTTGCTGCGGTTCAAGGCGGCGTGGGGAGGGCGGCTTGAACCTGAGTTTTGGCCTTTTTTTCTTTGCATATTTGTTTGCGCCGTTAACATTTAACAGAATATTAAAAAATACCACAAATATTATTTTTGTATAAGTACTTGTGGAATTAACTATTAAAAAGTTTTGTTTTTCTTTCTACTTACAGGCTACGCAAAAGATATTTCCGGAGTTGAAAGAGGTAAGCGTCGAGCTCAGTTTCGAGCCAGACACATTACGACTATCAATGCAATTTAATGGCAAACGTCTCAAGAAGTCCACATGGCACATTCCTTTTGCCTAAGCCCCCCACAGAATAGCACTCGTGTGCACTCACTTAACCATAAAAATGCCAAGCAAACACTCAAAAGTGGAACTGGGTGCTTTTTATGGAGAACGGGCCAAGGGAATAGTCGCTGCACTTCGAAAAAAGATTTCAAATTCAAATTAAAGTGTAATGATAAATGATATTTTCCATCATAGAGATTTGACGTATAATATTACATTTTTTTTTTTATTACATTAAACATTGACAATATTGATAAATATTGATAATACAAAATCGGAGGGTATTTAATGTTTCTTAAAAAACATTTTCATCAAATATTCCAAGAAACATATTCTCCTAATGAAATTGCATAGCCACAACAAGAATCAGCCGCTTGGTGTGTTTGGGGCTTTTGGTTTGAGCCATAAACTAGCTGAAAGACCGCTAAATGTTGGCGGGGAAAAGTCCATGTGCTGCTTTTAGTGCGCTCTTCGACCATTCACACGCCGGCACTTCCCGAACCAAGCAGCGAGTGCTCCCCATAGTGCAATTTATTACACATATGTGCCGACAAAAATTTGAAAAAAATTCTACACTGTGGAACAATAATGAAAAATAAATTGTAAAAATGCGCTTGTTGGTATTGTGGGAGCTGTGTTAGGTAAAATATACAAATATGCCCCACTTGTTGTGTGAATTAAAAATGTATATTAAAACACAGATAATTAAAACAATTAATGTATCTATATAAATACATATTTATTTTTGACAGCATATTTTTTGAACTTGACGTAACTAAATACAAATCTTTCTTTGTGGAAGTTTTTTTTTATCCCAAAATTTCTAATTTTCTGCCACAGTACTGATAGGGCCAACTTTACAATCGACTCAGTCGTTTGTAAGTCCCGCTAGTCCATGCAGTTTGTGCTGTTGACTTGTCTGTCTGTCGTCCAACGGCTGGCTTAGATAGATGACGCTCAGTTACAGCTGGTGGGGCAAAGAAGAAGAAGCAGTCGCTGCCAAAGTTGTTGCCGCATGCAAAACATGTAAATGCGTGCTGCATACTGTGCGGCGCGCTGGCTGGGCGTGGCGGCAGCACACACAATCACACCGAGCCACATCAGTATGTGTACGCGCACATTTTTGGCTTGTGTTTGTTTGGTAACTTTTCTTTCAAGAAAAGAGCATATTGGGTTTGTGCAATATACATATATACTGAAGAGGTCCTTCAAAGATCACATTATATTTTGTTTTTGTGATCACATTATGTTTTGTTCCATACGTAAACATAAATAAATAATAAAATAGTCGTAATTATTTTGTATTACGATTGTTTTTTTTTTTTTTTTTTCAAAGTCAGTTACACCCGACTGCAATGTTCTCTTTCCCATTTTTTTTGGTTTTTGTTTTTGTGATTTGATGTCGAGTGGCTGCTTTCCTACAATGCCACAAAATCAATGAAGCTGTTGGCAGCAAGACAAGCAAAATGGCCGACAGTCGTGAAAACTTGCTCCCCCACCCTGCCACTGCCGCGCCCTTGCAGTTCACTAGTCATTATTTATTGAAAATATAGTTTGATGAGTTTTTTAGCGCACTGTGCCCTGTACATTGAACCGGTTTAACGGAAGCCACGCCCCCCAGCCCAGCTCAGCTTTATCTTAAGCTGCAACATTCACAGCCAGCAGCTGCAGCAGCTACTGCTGTTTGTTGTTCTTGTCCCGTTGCGGTCAATTTAATGATTTTTTTCGGCTGCTGGTTAAATTGGTAAAGTCGGTAAACTTTTGGCCGCCCCCACATATTTTTTGTATACCTTTTGACAGGGTATTAAAACATTGGCCAAAACAGTTGGTTTAAATTGCTAGTTTTTTTCCTAAGTTGTTTTGGGGTTTTGGGTTATTGAAATTAATTTTATTATATATTTTATTTTAATATTTGAATAAAGGATTTAAATTTAATTTTTAATAATTTTTATTTCCCAGCTTATACTACATTTATTTAAGTTTTTTCATATTTAAAATGAAAATGTAAGATATTTTACACAGTTCCGTGAATATGATCTTATATAAGCACTTTCCCCCATTCCATTTGAATAATTTTGATGCATAAGCGAGCAGCGAACCATGTTCCATGTTCCAGCCTCCAAAAACTCCGACTTTTTGGGTATTTTGTAGCGTTCCGGTTGTCTGTTGTTTTTTTTTTTTTTTGCCCTTTGGCAGAAGCACGAGTTGGCCAACTGCATAACCATGTTTCTGTCTTTCTGCATGGGGTAAAAGGCATCTTGGCAAACGTAAAAAATGTTTTCACTGATTGCGTGGGCGTAGGCGGGCAATGCTATTAACTGGTCATAACACCCCCCAATTCCCCCCCTAGCGCCCTGCCGCCGTTAAGTACCAATAGTCTGCACTGTGTTTTTCTCTCGGTCTCTCTGTTTTATGGTACATATATCAGTGCTTGTACCGCTTGAGGGCACACGGATTCATTTCACTCGCTTGTTGTTGCTGTAAATGTCTCTCGCCCATAATCGCATCAGCTGTAGATTTGTAATACGAAGCGAAAGATATAGTCAACGCCGCCCCATCCCCGCCCACAGATACATATATGAAAGTCATTGCGATTCGATTGCCAAAGCGATTTATTGTTAAAGTGTTGTTGTTGCAACCCTGCCCCAAGCCATCGAGTGTTAACCCTATACGATTTCTATTTTTGTAGAGTAAACGATATTCTATTCTACTTCAAATATATTCGTAATAAAAAAATTACAAAGAAAATGAATTAAAAAAAATATATAAATATAAAAATTATGTTTATAATTTATATTTAATTTTTTTGTAACGCAATGCAGCTTATTTCTCATCGCCTTTTTAGTTGCTGTGGTATGGGATGGTCGGTGGCGGGGAGGGGGGAGTGCTATGTCGCAAATACTCAAAGTGTCAGATGTAGGAGTCAAGGATTTAATTTTCTTTTCTTTATTTTTTTTTTGTGCTTGTTTTTGCACAGAGTTTTTGTTGGATCTTCTTTGTTATTTCTCGACGAGTACGAATCGTTTGCTGCCAGTTGTGACAACAGCAACTGAAATTGAAAAAAGAACGAAATAAAGTCTGAAACATGAAATAAAGATGAAGCGAGTGTCGAACAGTTGAGTCAGTCAACAAATGACAATTGAGACATGGGGACTAGTAGGGTATATAAGAATATTGTTTTTGATTTTGTAAGTAAGAAAGAAATTAAAATTTGTTTGTTCGTTTGATTTATGTGCGCTTGGAAGGGATTGTTGGATATACTTTTACTTTATTGTTTTACACTTCGGAAAATCTAAAGCAATTTGTATATATAAATTATCGTTTTTTTTTAGCACTATATCACTATAATATGATATGTGTATGTTTACCTTTTTTATGATAGATTTACATGATTATTTATAAATTAATTTTAATGTATTCGAACGAATAATTTAAAGAAATGTATCCTTTTTTTTTGTAAATTAAAATATTTTTTTTATGTATTTTGTGTACATTTTAAAATATATAAAAAACAGATATAGTAATTTTCGGTTTCCAAATTTATTGTTTATAGTCGATTTTTGTAAATATTTTATTTGTATATTTATTCATTTATGATGTATGTTTATTATATTATTTTCCATTTATTGTTATTTATATTTCAAATTTATAGCTTTTATTTCTTTATTTGATGTTTGTTAAATATGGCTTACAAACGTTAATTTCTTTCAGTGTTTGCGCACAAATGTAAATCGTTTTTATGACAATCCCCGCTGTGTCGATGTCTTTAGCCAGCCTACAGCTGCTGCTGCTGCTGCTGTTGTTGCTGTTGCTGCTGACTATTTGTCTCCTTCAATTCGTAATCATTTAAATTGATTTTTCTTGTCTTTGACGCTGTTCAACCTTCCAATCAAGTTGGAAGCCATTGAGCCTGGCTCTCTGCGTCGTCTTAATTGATGAATATCCTACTGCCGACTGCTGCAGCTGGCTGGCTGATGAGTATCATTGCCAATCTATCTAAAGTCACCCACCCACACAGCAGCAACAGCAGGCAAATACCTTTTATGCTGGCGCTTTTCCTAAAATTCTTATCTGTATATTCGCTTTGTTTCGCTCTTTTTTCTTGTTTTAAGAATTTTTATTATTTTATTTGATTTTTTGTTTTTAACAACTGACCCCAACTTGTCCTTCAGCTTGTGGCCATTGAACTTTGGCTTTACTCGTTAAGTGTTGCCAATCTCTGTACGAGGCAAGAATGCAAATTGCTGGCATTGACAACAACAGAAACAACAACTACCGGTAAATTAAAGCCAAGTTTACCTGCTCCAACGAATATTGCCGCATTTTGAGTTTGACTCAAAGCAATTACGTAAATAAAAACCTTTATTAATATTGCATGTCACACACACCAAAAAAAACTGGATGTGCCCTCGGGCGCTCTGTAATTGAGATTGATGCAATCGTATATAAAATTCATATGATTTACTTGAGACTTGAACTAACCGAGTGCGAAGCTGCTTGCATTCTTTTCAACTGAAAAACCCGTTTGTGACGTTGCAGCTTCGCCCAAATGACTCATAAACACGGAGTCGGAGCCGGTTAACATTGAGTGTAAAATAAGCACAGGGTGAATCATCCTTTGAAAGGGTCACCTGAACTAGAAAGTTGGCTTTAATTCATATATAATATTATAGTTAAGGCTTAACAGAGATTGATTTAAGAACTAATCCTGTCCGTTGCAACAAATTTTTAAGAACATTTTTATTTTATAGAGCTTTCTATTATTGAAACTAAAAGAAAATGAATTGAACAAAGTAATCGGTAGAATAAGGTCCACTCTAATAAGGCGCTTAACAAGCAAACTGCCCGTGACATATGGATGTATGTATGTACACTTGTATTTGGATGTACACTCATATGTATACATATATGTGTGTGATGTACGTATGCGTGATTATGTATGGCAAAATGAAATGACATTTGAAAACATGTGTCAAGTTCCATAGCACTTGTTTTACGCCGAGCCCCACTCGAGAGCTACATACATGCATATGTATGCCATATGTGTATATATGTATGTATGTGTTCAGTATGTGTGTGTATTGTGAAATTGCGGACTTGGGCTTCGGCTCAGTGTCGTCGTCGCATCGCCCAACATTTCGCTTCCTTTTCGCTGCTGAGCGCAGCTGAGGCAACTCATGAAACGTGTTTGTTGATAAACACGACCATGAATCATTTTGTGTGCTCTCTCAGCTCCGCAGTCTCTGAACGTTTTTGTTTCGCTTGATTTGCATACTTATGCATATACATATACATATATGCATATATATATATGTGTGTGTGTGTGTCTATGTTTCACAAGACTGTGTCGACCGCTGTTTCGTGTCTTCTTGTTGCGCTTTTTAATGCCCTTCCCCAAGGGTTGTCACAAAATACATAAGTAAAAATGTATGTAAATAAAAATCATTGTTTTCTAAATTAGTTGGATTTACAATTTGTCAGATATGTAGTTTTTGTATATGTATATATGTATGCTTTTTCTTGTTATGATTTGTTTGAGATTTTCACGCCTCGTTTCGTTTAGTTTGTCTTTATACGCTTTATGGAGCTTCACGTAAACATACACACATACACATTTACTGAGCAGCGTATGTGCTTGTTCTTATCTTCGGCCTACGTTCGCTCTTTGGCTTATTTTTCTGCTCAAACTCCAACTCGCGCTCACGTTCGTATTTAAATTCATACTCACGCTCGCTCTCTCTCATTTAAGTTTTTATTCAAGCTCGCACTTACTCCCTCTCTCTCACCCCTTCTCTCTTTTCTTGTGTGATTTGGCTGCACGTTCCATCATTACATGCTGTTATTGTTGCTTCTAATCTCTTTGTTTTTTGCAGCATTATGCCTCCTCTCTTGCTGTTGTTTTTGTTGTTATTCGGACCAGGCCCATCGGCATGCTTTACTGATAAATAAACACGCATAAAATTCATAAATTTATAACGCTTGGATTAGGGCTGCTGCTGCTTCTTGTTCGCCTTAAAGTTCTCGAAATATACATACAAATTTCTTGGCACATTTGTTGAATGCTAATTTAACTTGGAATTGTTGTGGAAATTTGTATACTCGTTCACGAACACCGTCATACTGTCTATCTGTCCGTCCGCCTGTCCGATATATACTTGAAGTTATCCTCTTCAGAAAAAGCTGGGTAACATGTCAATAAACCTCGAATCGCAAATCGTGGGCGGCCCCCGCCTAAAAATCTGAGATCAAATTAATGATTATTTCGAAAAGTCTTCTGTGACTTTTGTCACAGACTTTTGTTGACAATTTTTAGTTGGCGAATCTGTTGAAAGACATCTTGCAATTTTCTGTAAAAGAATTTTTTAATAGCATTTATATCAAATGCAATTAATCGTAATTGCTCGTTTACGCACATATGGAATACATTGTGTTAAGTGCGTTACGCATTTGCGACTGATTCAGGCTGTGTTGGTCTTTATTCGCACCCCACTTGGACAGCACTTACAGCGATCCAGCGAAACCAGGAAAAGACACCGAAACGTGACGAATGGCTAACAAAAAAAATTACAAAATACAAATACCAAAATGGGAGGAAGAAAATCGCAAAAAAAAACGAATAAAAGCAAATGTAGTTGTTTAGTTATTCTGCAATACCCTTATATATATATATATATATATATATAGATATATATATATATATATATATATATATATATATATATCTGATGGTACAAAAATATGCATATTTATGTATATAAAAAAAGCTGACAAAATCTTAGTTAAAAAAGTATATATATACATTTTAATTATTTAAATTTATTTATTTAATAAAAAACGTAAACATTTCATTAATAAGGAAAAAAACAGCTCTAATTTACAATGATTCAATATAAATAATAAGCAGAAAATAATAATAATATTTAAGAGTGCATTTTATTAAACATAATATAATTATAATACCCTGTGTTAGGGTATTCAACACAAAATTTGTACAGCTTCTACATGGAACAGCACACAGCTCATATTTAATAGATAGAGTGGG
Source organism: Drosophila paramelanica (assembly GCA_035043915.1). NCBI lineage: Eukaryota > Metazoa > Arthropoda > Insecta > Diptera > Drosophilidae > Drosophila > Drosophila paramelanica. The sequence goes on along the minus strand of JAWNMO010000077.1, from coordinate 1,121,363 downwards.
ATTGTGCGAGGACGGGCGAGAGGGGGATCGAGTGTATCTGATAATACCCCCACTCGCATATACACATACATCAAATAAAACGTGGAAAGTACAAAATTGTTGCATCTATTTAGCTGCTGCCCCGCCACTCGCACAGACTATGTGTGTGTGTGTGTGCGCTCTCTTTATGAGGTCAATTACCTGTCATTTGCATGACTGACAGCCGCACCGGGTTGCGGCTCGAATTAGGTGGGGTGGTGGGGTTGGGCGGCTCAGGCGCGCTCTTTGGTTCCGTAAGGTGTCAGTTACCAGGTCTCGAGCTTTTTTTCTCTTTTCATTTTTTCAGGTCTCTCTTTGACATTCTGCCGTTGCATAAATCGCAGTCGGCACTGAACCTTAAACGAAGGTCAGCAACGTCAACTTGATTTGAATGTTTACATATACATATATATATATATATATATGTACATATATGTATACATATTGTATATATTTTTTTATTGTTGTCTTTACTTACTTTCTTTTACTTGTTCAACCCGATGATTTAACCCCTTTGACATGTGTTGGCTGGCTATTTTTGTTATTTCATTTTTTGCTTCGCATTGCAGTTCAAATGTCAAGTCGCAAGCTGATACGAATTCTAAATTCAATTGAAAGTTTGTTTTGTCATTTAATATGTTGTGTTTTAATGAAAATCTATTTCTTAGAATCTAGTATGGTGTTCATTTACTCGAAATTTGCAGCACAATTTGTTAATAAGTAAATTACAAAATTTTAAATATTTTTAAAGACTTTCTTCAATTTTTTTTTTAAATAATTAATAAATTAATTAAATTAAAGTAACAAGAAATTAAAAATGTCTTTTAAACAGATTTAATAATGAGATTTAAAGAATGTTAAGCAATATATACATATATATGTATAACATATATGTTTCTATTTGACTGATATCAGCAAACATCCGTGCTGTGCATGGTCAGACACACACACACACACACACACATCACGTGACTTTGTCTTGTTGCTACTGGAGATTCTCCCAGAAATTTGAAATAAAATAAAACACTAACAGGAAAGTATAAAGTGTTTGAAATCAAAATACCCTGTAATAAAAATTATTATTAAATATTTAAATAAAACGGCAATTATGTGCGTGTGTGTGAATGGAATTTGTGTAGACAGATCGCCTGGTTTAGGGTATATAATAAATAAAATGTTCGAAAAATGTATATAATCAAAATTTTATTCGCCACTGCGTGCACCACACATTTATTGGGAAATTTCAAAATAGCACAAAATGTACATCATCTTATTTATAAGTTAAGCACGCGTTGGTCTGATCATCATTTGTGCAGATTTTAATGTCTTTAAATACCTGCTGAAATACCTGCTGACCCAAAGTGTGCCATATTCATATGGTCCATTCAAATTACTGCAAATGTTAATAAACAATAAATAATGTTTGCAAAACGGTTGTTTTTTTTAATTTACCATTTACCGCAGCGATTAAACCACCATCCAGACTCGTACATTTTCGCACAGTTACCATCTTCCCACTTATCAGTGTCCCTATCTTTTGTAGTAAATTTCATGTTTAAATGATATTTCATGGCATCCTCAGCATTTCCAGAATAATATCCAAGCATTTTTAACTCATAATCTTCTGTCTCGTTTCCAATAACAAAGTGAGTGTACTCCGCATAAGAAGTTTTATTTTTATCGTTTTCCATGTATATATAAAGTTCGTGAGGCTGAGATTTCGTTAGCAGATGCAGTTTCTCAAGACCCAAGAAAAAATCGCCGCGCAAATCTCCAAATCCTTCTTTATACTCTTTCCAGTTTCTATCAAAATCCACTTTCCCATTCAATCGACGTTGGATAACGGTCCACCCCCCACCGCCAAGCTTGGAGTCGCAGGGCACAGAGAATGGCGCTATATCTGGTATTTTGATCCAATGCAAATCGGTTGATTTACCTAAGCAGCTGGAAGGTAATGAGTTTGCTTTGCACTCTGCAAGCCTCGACTCAAGTTGGTTGATTTTGACAACGTTCAATTCACTATCTTTTTGCAATTTATCCATTTGTTTATCTTTTTCAGATTGCAGATTGTCAATAAGAACATCCTTTGAGGCAGTAGTTTCCTTTAGGCTCGCTATATTCGTCGCTTGGTCACGGATCTTCTCTTGTAATTCTGCATATTGTTCAGCATTTTTAGAATTTAGATTCGAGATTTCAACGTCTTTGTTGTTGTTCACAGACTTCAGCTTTAACACTTCCTCATTCTTTTCAATTATATTCAATTCATTTTTTTTCAGCTGTGATTGCAGGTTTTCTATTTGTTTAACTTTTTCATCACTTTGCGATTCTATTAATTTTATTTGAGATTGCAGACTAGCTATTAAAGCATCCTTTGAGGCGGTTAACTCGGTTTGTTTGGTCAGTTGCGACTCCTTGTTGACTATGGTTAACTCTAGTTCACGGATCTTACTTTGCAGCTCTGAGAATTGTTCTTCTTTAGACCTTGCAGAGACGATGTAGTTTAGAAGAGGTTCAACCAAATGATGGCAAAAGGCTGAACACTGCACCTCTTTTTCTTTAGGATCTTTCAAGAACTAAATAAATGTTCAGATTATGTTACAAATAATCGTTAAAATACATTTACATTTAAAACACTAACCCAGCTATTTGTCGATTCTTCACTTGAGTTTACTAAAAAAGGTATTAACAAAAATACCAATTGATTAAACACAATTTTCATTTTGAATGAAATAATTCGAGATTTCTATCCGTTGCACAGCTTTGTAAATTTTAAACTGACTGAGACGTGGTTGCGAATCGCGCGACGAAAACAAATTTCTTATATATATACATATATGAGCGTAGCAACTGTGGGGCATAGGGGGGGCTACGAGCTAAATTTATTCAAAATATACATACGCTGCTCCCTCCCATCCGAGAGATCATGCCTACTCCCTTGCTATATATAATACATAATTCTATCAGCATTGAAATGCTTCTTGGGTCAAATGTTAAGATTCAATGTGTTTCTTTTTTTGTACGCATCGAATGATTATTTGCTACACGTGCCGACCGGCTCTACACTCGATTATGTAGTCTGTTATTTAGCAAGTGAGATTGCTCTAGTCGGGATCGCCCGACCAGTAGATACCCTGACAAAGTGACAAAAAAAAAAAAAATGTAACTATAAATACCAACGAAAAAAAAAAATAATAAAAGCTGCGGACTGGAATGCATCGAGTGCGTCACTCGGTAAAGCTCGGTAAAGCTGTCATTGCAATGTTTAGGAGTCTGCAATGCTCGACTGCAATTGTTTGTATTTGTAATAAACCAATCTATTTTTGGATTTTGAAATTTAACACTCAAAACGGGTTTTTAATATATTCAGACTCTTTACTAGATGCTATAAAGATGCTTTTGAGTAATATTTCTTATAATAAAAGATGGCTCAAATGCGTAACCCATTGTGTTCGTGTTTCCCCGCTTTTCTTGCTATGCTTTTTTTTGTTGTCAGTTTTTCATGCGTTTTTGGTGCGAAATGTTGAAAAATGTGATAACGTGACAGTCATTTCCTGTAACAGGATATATCACACCCAACACAACATAGATATATAGCGTGTGTGACAAATATGATACGCGAATATCAAAGCAACTAACACACACATACACACACGCACACACATTGATGCCGAGTTTTTGCAAAGCTATTTGGTGAATATTTATATCGCTGTTTTCCCTCTGAAAGGTATTTTCATTTAAAATATTTTGCAAATGGCCGAAATATTTGAAGCCAGGTAAAACACGCCAAAAATCTTTTGTGCCAGCTATGAAATTTTCTCATATGTATATGTAAATCTAAATACGCCTCAAAAGACTCTTTTTGCAGTTGTTTGAGTTTTAGTTGGCATAAAGTCGAATAATTCTTTAGAGTTTTTTTAACATACAAAATTTTGACGCATGAATTTCATTTCTTTTTTTTTTGTGGGTAAAACGAAATAGTACATTTTATTTCGCATGATTCGGAATAACATAAAGCATTTAAAACCTTAAACAGCCAAATATATTTCTATGTTAAAAACAAGCATGAAAAAACATTAAATTTTATTTTCTTTTTCTTACAACTCACAACTTTAAAAAAAGCAATATTAAACCAGAACTATTTATACAAGCATATTTAGTAAGAATTTTTTTCAATAGAACATTGAATGTCTTTCCAAGGGTATTTAAACGTCGGTACCCGAAGACAACTGTTCTAGCTTCTTTCGATTATTGCCAGTTTCATAGTGAAAATTTAATAATTCATATTTTTGCAACGTGTAATTTCCGCTGATTTGAAATAAAAACGACTGAATTTTCTTCTTATTTTTTATTTTCTAAACTTTGTATTTTAACAGTTTTTTTTTACTCCCATAATTTTTTGTATACCCTATGTCCACGGAAAATATAGAAAAGGGTGTCGAGGCAAGCTGTTTAATGGTGAAATTTTGTACTCTATTTACTAGGTATGAATAATCGTATATATTTGAAACATATTTACTCATATTACTTTGATTTTTATTTCGATATGTTACCGTCTCTTAATTTTAAAACGATAAATATCGATTAGGGGAGCCAAGGTTATTATGAAGCACATTTTCAATAAGAATATTTTTTCGTGTTGAATTAGGCATAAATTGATGTTGCAATAGTTATGATACGGGCACAGGGCATCTTTTAGTCGGTTACTCGTTACCTTTGCCATTCGCCTGCTTCACCAAATGCAAACACAAGCGGCGTTCCGTCGTACGTGCCTGTTCCTGTTGTTCAGTGTGTGTTTTGTGTGTGTGTGTGTGTGTGTGTGTGTTAGAGATCTATGTATATATATATTAGTGTGTGTGTGTGTGTGTGTGTATTTTTTATTTGAATTGCAACGAAATAATATTTACTACTCCGTCGCTGAAGAGCGAAGTGCAACAGCAGCGGCACCAAAACAAGCAATGTGCCAGCCGCTGCCTCGTTGCTGCTCCTTTCTGCTCCTGCTGCCAGTCAGACGGGGCTGCAAATCAAAAAGGATAAACTGTGCTTTGGCTAACATGCCAAATGGCATAGCCAGTGTAATCTGTAGATGTGGGGCTCAGCATGATTATGAATTCGTTGCGAAAATGCAAACTTCCGCCATTGAGTTGTGAGTTTTGCCGTTTGCGCTTTGATTTCTCAGTTTGTGCGAATAGCCTGGATTCCCCTATTCCAGCTTTATATGTGTCTGTGTAAGCTGTATGCGTTTCACTCTGTTTGCCGTTGGCAGGGGGCTGTCAAGGGTGTATGTGTGTGCCATATCGGAACAGTCCTGAATGCGTTGAACTTTTGTGCAAAGTGCAATTGCATTTTGTTTCGTGTGCCCCTGCGACTGCACTCTATGCTTTTTATTTCCAATTTTATATGCGATGTGTTTTTTTTTTTTTTTTTAGCATAGCGCAGCAGCAACTTCAAATGCCTTTTGCCCATATTTAAGCTGAATATTAACCAATAGTTAAGGCATATAGACTAGTTTAATACATTTCTTTTTTGAATTAGCAACTTTCCTCCTAACTCAAAAATAGTTTAAATAATTCAAAGCGCGGTTGTAAACTGAACGCAGACTTTGCTTTAGACCTTGGTCACACTCGTTTATATGTGTGTTTTTTTTTACATTACATTAAATTGTGTTTTTTTTTATTTATATATATGCAGCTATTTTTGGAAAGAGTATTCCATGCGTGGGTGTACTCACTGAATTTTCCTTTTTTGTTTTTTTTATTTTTACTAATGAAAAGGACCCGTTTAGAATGTTAAGCAAATAGAACGTGAGTACGGGCAATACAGGAGCGAACGAGCCTGTGTTGGTTGCTTGGCTGTTTGGACCATCATCCAGTGATGTATGTGTGTACTGTATAATCCTGTTATATACGAGCCTGACAAGCTATACACCAAATACACCCACACACAGACACACAGACACACACACATACATTCATGTCCCTGGCACTGCCATTGCATTTTCATTTTGCGCACACTGTTTTACCATAGAATTTTAATGCTCATTATGCATTTTTGTTGCCGTTGCCGTTGCCGTGAGCATTACTGATGCCACTGATCCCCCCCACCCCCACCCCCATCGCTGCCCTCTGCCACAAAGCGGTGTACCCCTCCTTACCGGCAAACGTCTCTTGCTACTGGCGCGCACACTCTTGTTTATTATGTTTATTACTATTAAATAATTTGTATGCAATTAATTTAGTAACCAACACAGACAGAGACACAGAAACATTTAAATAGAGAGTGCGACAGAGATAGCGTCGCAAGGAGCCTGATTATGGCCATAATTCGGCCCAGTTTCATTTCTCATTAGCAATGAGAGTGTATGGCGAAGCTTTAATCATACTGAAAATAATATCCAATTAAAGCAAGTCCAATCTTTCTGATTTCCGAATCATTTTTCAATTGTTCTGACAACTATTTAAAACTTTCTGATAGAGTAAAGAATAAAATATAATTGATTTTGATAATGAACCTTTTTTATTGTTTAATATAATAGAAAAAAGAAATATTTGTGGCCAGTACCCCCACTCCCCCACCCGCCCCCAAAAACGTCGTATCTCTATATCTCAAACATTTTTAAAGCTATAGTCACCAAATTTTGGAAGGTATTCAACTGGTCAGCTTCTTTGAAAATTAGTAAAAATGCCCAGCCATGCCCATTCCGCCCACACATATATCATGTGACAAATAAAATCGATTGAGTACAAGAGTACCAAAAAGTTCAAAAAATTGTATTTTCGAAAATGAATATATTTTGAATGTAGAATCAATATATAGGACAAATTATGATCAAAATGCCATCAAACGTGAAAATCGGTTCACTTTTGACAAAGTTATGGGGGTTTGATATTTGGGAACTATGGAATCTTACAGCTTTACATGTCAAAATTTTTTTCGATTTTGGCATGATTTTTGACCAAAAATTTGACCCCCTCAGAATCACCTCAAATGTTCTTTTTTATGCTAATTTTGACAAATAAAATCGATTAAAACTATAAATCCGCAATTCTAAATTTTGAAAAAAAATTTTTTTTCAAAATTCACAAGGGGGAGTACATGCTTTTTTGACCAAAAAAATCCAAAAAATTGTATTTTTGAAAATGAATATATTTTGAATGTAGAATCAATATATAGGACAAATCATGATCAAAATGCCATCAAACGTGAAAATCGGTTCACTTTTGACAAAGTTATGGGGGTTTGATATATGGGAGCTATGGAATCTGACAACCTTACATGTCAAAATTTATGTCGATTTTGGCATGATTTTTGACCAAAAATTTGACCCCCTCAGAATCACCTCAAATGTTGTTTTTTATGCTAATTTTGACAAATAAAATCGATTAAAACTATAAATCCGCAATTCTAAATTTTGAAAAAATTTTTTTTTCAAAATTCACAAGGGGGGAGTACATGCTTTTTTGACCAAAAAAATCCAAAAAATTGTATTTTCGAAAATGAATATATTTTGAATGTAGAATCAATATATAGGACAAATCATGATCAAAATGCCATCAAACGTGAAAATCGGTTCACTTTTGACAAAGTTATGGGGGTTTGATATATGGGAGCTATGGAATCTGACAACCTTACATGTCAAAATTTTTGTCGATTTTGGCATGATTTTTGACCAAAAATTTGACCCCCTCAGAATCACCTCAAATGTTGTTTTTTATGCTAATTTTGACAAATAAAATCGATTAAAACTATAAATCCGCAATTCTAAATTTTGAAAAATTTTTTTTTTCAAAATTCACAAGGGGGAGTACATGCTTTTTTGACCAAAAAAATCCAAAGAATTGTATTTTCGAAAATAAATATATTTTGAATGTAGAATCAATATATAGGACAAATCATGATCAAAATGCCATCAAACGTGAAAATCGGTTCACTTTTGACAAAGTTATGGGGGTTTGATATTTGGGAACTATGGAATCTTACAGCTTTACATGTCAAAATTTTTGTCGATTTTGGCATGATTTTTGACCAAAAATTTGACCCCCTCAGAATCACCTCAAATGTTCTTTTTTATGCTAATTTTGACAAATAATATCGATTAAAACTATAAATCCGCAATTCTAAATTTTGAAAAAAATTTTTTTTTCAAAATTCACAAGGGGGAGTACATGCTTTTTTGACCAAAAAATCCAAAAAATTGTATTTTTGAAAATGAATATATTTTGAATGTAGAATCAATATATAGGACAAATCATGATCAAAATGCCATCAAACGTGAAAATCGGTTCACTTTTGACAAAGTTATGGGGGTTTGATATATGGGAACTATGGAATCTGACAGCTTTACATGTCAAAATTTTTGTCGATTTTGGCATGATTTTTGACCAAAAATTTGACCCCCTCAGAATCACCTCAAATGTTGTTTTTTATGCTAATTTTGACAAATAAAATCGATTAAAACTATAAATCCGCAATTCTAAATTTTGAAAAAAATTTTTTTTCAAAATTCACAAGGGGGAGTACATGCTTTTTTGACCAAAAAATCCAAAAAATTGTATTTTCGAAAATGAATATATTTTGAATGTAGAATCATAATATAGGACAAATCATGATCAAAATGCCATCAAACGTGAACATCGGTTCTGATTTGATCTGGTTTGATTCTGCATTTTATTTTGTACACTGAACGAGTATTCAGCTGTCGGATATACCCAACTACAACGTACTTATTTTTATTATTATCATATATATATATAGTTTTGTGTTTGTTGGCAAAGTTGCTTCACTGCCAGCTTGTTGCGTAGCTTGGCAATTATGGGTGAAGACTGTTTAATTCGCCGTCAACTGGCACGCTTAACACATGACGACGCCCTTAGACCTTTGACGTTTGAGCCAATTTGATGCAAGCAGAGCTACCTTGGCAACCAACAAATGATGAGCTGAGTTGAGTTACGTGCCATGGAATTGAGCTTTAGCCTCAGTAATTGGTCGACAGCCCATCTATCTCTCTATAAATGCACATTTATTTAATATACATAAAATAACACATATCGGCTTGGTTTTCGCAAAAATTATCTTACCTTGAACTTGACGCATGCCTTGGCGGAGGCCATAAACATTTCTGGCCTAGTGATTTGGCATTTTAATGGCCACCGATTGTCAATATATTCTATGCTATACTTTTATTTCCAATTCCAACTGACTTTTATATAGCAGCCGATACAAAGGCAGCAAAAACCTTTTGTCTAAACTGTGTGTGTGTGTGTGTGTGTGTGTGTTTGGGTGTGCTTTTGTGTTGGTGTTTGTGTTATTTGCGCTTTCGCCTAAATTATGGCAACGTGCCGAAAATTTGTTTTCCTTATGGACCGCCCAGCGTTCTTTTCTTTCTTTCTTTCTTTTTTTTTTTTGTATTCATTTTTATGGGTTTTATGGGGCAAGCTCTTTGGCTACTTGTTTTCTATTGTTTTAGTCACTTTTGTTATTGTATCGTTTTGGCTGGTTTTTCTTTCAAGCGCGCTTTTAAATGATATTTTGTAATTATCTGTTGTTGTTGTTATTTGTACTAAATGGCTTTTTTTTATTTCTTGATTAAAAAATAAATAGCACAACATATTTCAAATTCATTAAGAACCAAAATTTTTTAAATGTTTATATACACTCATGTTCAAACTAATAGGTTAACGTACGTAACTGCTCTTTCTCTGTTCAATACTATTTATTGGGTAGATATATGAATGGTTTAATGTATAGAAATTCACAATTTATTAAAATAAAGTGCAATTAATAAAATTCTCTTATGAGTTGCGTGCATATTTATTCCACTCACAATGGCATTCTTCAAACGTGTATTGTTTTTTTTTTTTTCATTATTATTATCTGTTTTGACATATCAATAAGTTTGAATGCAATTAATTTTGATTAATTACCATTTGCAATTCAAATAAACTGAAATCAAACATTCCAAACGATTCCCATATGATTTTTTAATATAAATCAATCTTTTACAATTTTATATAAAAGCTTTAATATAAAATAATATATTAAAACAAAAAATTTGAAATGCATTTGATAATGTTTTTCGATATAATCTCTTTAGGTAAATACATTTAATATTGTAATATATAAAAGTTGTTTGCCATTAGTTGTTGACTGTTTGAAGTTCTGTCTAAGATCGACGCTTGACTGGGTCTTGCCTCCGCCTTTCTAACGCCCTTAGCTAAGCGCTCAACAGCTCGCACAACTCGCCCGTTGTCATGATGTTTATAATGACAATAATAATAAACAGGCAACCGGGCACTAGAGAATACAACAACAATGGAGAGCATGGGATATGGTCGCAGGCCCAAGAGGACAACATATGACGAGGATGATGGCGTTGACAATCGCACAACAATAATAACAGAGCATGATGAGAGTTTGCAGCGTGTGTGCGTATGCGTTTGTGTATGTGTGTGTGTCTGTCTGTTCTACATGTTGTACATGTTGTGCGTGCTGTTGTTGGTGTTGTTGCTGTCGTTGACTCAACATATTGTCGCTGTCATTGTTGGTTGTCACAGTTTATATAATCAAATCTCATGCTTCGTTAATTCGAAATGTCGTTACGTGTTAGATGACAAGCGGCCCCAGCTACCAGCTACCAACTATTGTCGCAAGCGCTAAGAAAATCATATCAACAATGTCCCATCTCTTTGTTCCATATTCTTCTCTCTCTCTCTCTCTCTCTCTCGCTGGCAATTCACAGCTGTAGCTAGTGAAACGTTAATAATGTTGAGGCTCTAAACGAATAGAATTGAAACCGTCAACGGTTCAACGGTACAACAGCGCCTTATCAAGCCCCCATGTGACGGGCCAGGACGCGCCCGCATGTATTTCACACAGAAACACGCAGACAGTTGGTGGATAAACAAGTTGGCAGCCCCATTGATTGCATTGCACGTGGATTGGTGAAGACTTTCTGTCAGATTTTGAATACCCTGTAATGTGTTCAAACTGACTCAAGAAATTCGTAATTTTGTAATTAACAGAAAATCGAAAAATTTACGTAACAATTATCTCTGTCAGTGAACATAATAATTCAGAATTAGATTTAAATTTGAACAATGTTTTTTAACTTTAATTACGAGTTGCAAAATTAAAATTTGTATAACATTATGTGCAAATTTATATATAGTAATAAAACAGTTTATCTAAACATTTATTTAGCTAAATAATAGTTTAAAAATAACTAATTCTCTATCAGCATATGCCTTTCACTGTTGGACATTACATTTAGAGGGTATCTTTAAGTCATGCTCAAAGGTAATTCGTATGGTTATTTCTATTAGAAGGCCTGCAGTATTTGCAGCTTGTCAAAAGCAGCAGCAACCGGCAGGACGATGAAGGACGAAGAGGAGGCCTAGACATAGGTCTGTTATTTTTGTTGGGGTCCCTTTAAACCGGTTGGACAATAGATATGCGCACTGTCCGACGGCCATACGATGGGACACTTTATAACCCAGCTATTCTTATATTGTTATTGTTGTTGCTGTTGTTGCCTGAAATGGGCTATATAATCTATAGTTGTTGGCCCTCTGCAGCGCACTTGCCGTCCTCGGCTTGTGGGTGTTTGCTATGCAGCCTGTTTAGCGCTGCCATAAACATTATTTGCGTTTATTGTTATTGGCATTGTCTGTGCCCATTTTATGCCACCTATAAATTTGGATCAGAATTCCACACAACGAACAACGGGAGTTTACTCTATATGTGTATATACATATGTATATATATAAATATATATATCTTTTTTTTTTTGTTTACATTTATAATTTGATGTTAATGTTCTCTCAGTAGTTACAATCTCCATCTTCACTTTTTTTGGCACTCGCTTCGGGGTTGAGTTTTTGTTGCCAATTGACTTGATGATACTTTAAAATACCGTTGCTCTTTTTATATGTATACATAAAGTATATTGCCTTGAATATATAAGAATACAAAAATATAAAAGAAATAAACCAAAAAAATTTAACAAGTTAAATAATTATTCATTTATAAAGAGTAATAAAAGTAATAATGAAAGAATAAATATAAGAGTAATTAATTATTTAATTTAAATATTAACAAATATATTTACTATAATCCATGATTATTTTCGCTCAATTCACGTTAGCTTTTATATGCATTATTATAATAATTACAGTTCAATTTTGAAGAATTTTGAAAGCTATTTTTCCGGCACTTGAGGTACATTACGTTACGATATCCTGTACTTTTTTTTGTGGCAAACAATCGACAGGACTGAAGCCTAACTTTGGCCTTGTCCATTTTCAATTAACTGTCGGGGGAAAAGGAAGACAAATGCTGCCTAATGATGCCGCAGCTGGTTGGATTGTGTACCTTTACTTACTGCAAATTAATTGCCGCACTCACAATTTATTTTGTAATTGTGAAATTAATAAGTTTCGTGGTTCGCCTTCTGACTGCCGGTCCGAGCTTTGTGTCTGTCCGTGTGTGTGTGTGCGCGGGTGTTCCACTCCCCTCTCCTACTCACAGCGTAATGAACAAATTTTTAATTGCTAGTGTCGTCAGCGCTGGCATCGTCACCAAAACTCCAAAGTTCCACCCGGTTGCCAACTTGCAGACGACAACGAACATTCCAACAGAGTTCTCATAGTTCTCAACTTTCAGATAACGTCATGAAGCAGTGCCCGTAATACCTGTAGCATGAGGCATGCCGGAGCCATCAGCATAATGAAAAGTTTTCAACTGTTTTTCACGTACAATGGGCGATAAACGAACTAATGTCAAAACATTTTCCAGACATATTTTCATTGAGAGTAAAAATAATCAGAAAACATTTTTTTTTCAACCATATTTAAAAGTATTTAATTTTTTTTTATTTGCATTTATTTAATTTCAATCAATAATTTACATGTTTTTAGTTTTTGAGCAGCATAAAATACAAATTTTTCAATTTTGTTTTAGTTTTATGTGAACGTTTGCTTTCTCCATGGTACATCAATTTTTTGTTTTTGTTGTTTTTTTGTTTGGTGTTTCTATGTCTCGTGCTCATTTCCTTTACGTTTTACTTTTGCAATATGCTCATTATAAATGTGCATTGTGCGCAGGCAAATTCTGTTCTGTTCAGCACCTGCCCCAACTTCAATATGTAAAACATTTTACCAAAGTCAGTCGCTCGCGAAAAGAACACAAAACTCTTTTTACCATAGTTTTTTTATTTTTTATTTTTAACGCTCATTGTCTATTTGTTGTTCTTGTTGTTGCGGATATAACGTGGATTTGATAAACAGCTTCGACATGGGCATAAACTATATATATATATATAGTGTGCAGCTGCCAGTTGATAATAGGTACCTTATATATGTACATATAGTATATGTTTAAGTCTGAATGCGAGATGACGAGCAGCTATGGTGCTCAGCCAAGCGCTGGAAACGTGCTAAACGTCTAGCCCAATTAACAATTTGAAGGGAAATACTGTGAAAAGGAGAACAAAGAAGTAGTTTTCCACGAATACCATTGCAACAAATATCAATAATGTTCACTATCTATCTACAAACATTAACTTAAAAATAAATACAAGTAAATAAAAACAAAGCAAATAAGAATATATTAAACAAATAAAAGATAAAAATAATAATATCTGAAATGTGATCTGAATATCTATATTCATTAAAGTACAAATTATAGTTTATAGTTATTTGAGCCTTATTTTTTGGGAATGGTAACATTGATTTTTACTTAAATAGGTTAAATCTATTACTGTGTACTTTAACTCTGCGCTGCAAACGAAAACCAATTTTTCCACAACAACACACAAAACACATTGATAAGTTTTGACTTTTAACCTAAGAAACACACAAACGAATAAGGCAACGATAATATATGTGTCATTTTACGACGTAGCCATGATTACATGTATAAATGCACATTTACTAACAGCTTTTCGATTAGTTTTGTTTGCAACCACGTCTCAGTCAGTTTTTAATTTGCAAAGCTGTGCAACGGATAGAAATCTCGAATTATTTCATTCAAAATGAAAATTGTGTTTAATCAGTTGGTATTTTTGTTAATACCTTTTCTAGTAAACTCAAGTGAAGAATCGACAAATAGCTGGGTTAGTGTCTTAAATGTAAATGTATTTTAACGATTATTTGTAACATAATCCGAACATTTATTTAGTTCTTGAAAGAGCCTAAAGAAAAAGAGGTGCAGTGTTCACGCTTTTGCTATCATGTGGTTGAACCTCTTCTAAACTACATCGTCTCTGCAAGGTCTAAAGAAGAACAATTCTCAGAGCTGCAAAGTAAAATCCGTGAACTAGAGTTAACCATAGTCAACAAGGAGTCACAACTGACCAAACAAACCGAGTTAACCGCCTCAAAGGATGCTTTAATAGCTAGTCTGCAATCTCAAATAAAATTAATAGAATCGCAAAGTGATGAAAAAGTTAAACAAATAGAAAACCTGCAATCCCAGCTGAAAAAAAATGAATTGAATATAATTGAAAAGAATGAGGAAGTGTTAAAGCTGAAGTCTGTGAACAACAACAAAGACGTTGAAATCTCGAATCTAAATTCTAAAAATGCTGAACAATTCGCAGAATTACAAGGGAAGATCCGGGACCAAGCGACGAATATAGCGAGCCTAAAGGAAACTACTGCCTCAAAGGATGTTCTTATAGACAATCTGCAATCTGAACAAGTGAGATTGCTCTAGTCGGGACCGCCCGACTAGTAGATACCCTGAACCCAGAAATGAACACATACACACACACTCTCGGCACTTGATGAGTATGGATCCTATTAAAAATAATAATAAAAAAAAAAACAATTACCAACGGAAAAAGAAATGTTCCGCAGCCGGGGCTTGAACTCGGTCTCCCCGTCTTAAGATGCACGACTCTTACCAACTGCACCACACTATCACATTTTTCGCGAACGATATAACATTACTTAACCATCGCAAAAAGTCAACGAAAACGAAAATTTGGAAGTTGTCATTAAAACGATACAAATTAATAAAAATAATAATTATAAATAAATAAAAAAATAAAACAATTCATCATTGCTCTACCATACCATCGCTGAATTCGAACCCGGACCTCCGCGCTACGCGGCACAACTCTTACCCACTAGACCACGCTCTTACTTCACTTCGTTGTGTTAAAATTCAATTTAACCGTTGCCTAAAAAAATTCCTAGGAAAACGCAAGACTTTCTGGACGTGCATATGTATGCGTGCACATGTACACAGAAATTGCCAAGCAGCTGCGCTTTGCCCCCACTACTGAAAATAGATTCTTGATTTGCTCGTAAGCTAAATGTACGATCGTTATGAAATTTTCAGGACTTATTCAGATCACCGATATGTATGTACAAACCAATTTGCACGTGTGTAGTATTTGATTTGTGTTTTTTTGGTTTTATCGATATTGGGGGCGATTGGGGGAGGTATCCAAAACCTGAAGGGCTTAAATTCTTCGTATGTTTTACGCGAACATAAAAAAATAAATTTGGTGGCTCTAGCTTTTATAGTTTGGGAGTTATGCTTAAAAAACCGAGTCAAAAAAGCGATAATTATCGATAATAAGAAAACGGAAGGAGTTATCGATGTTTTGAAATAAACTTGATCTGCGTATGAAATATACGAACCGAATGAGACCAAGATCAGCTTTCTAGCTTTTGTAGTCTCTGAAATCGACGCGTTCATACAGACAGACGGACAGACGGACAGACGGACAGACGGACAGACAGACAGACGGACATGGCTAAATCGACTCGGCTAGTGATGCTGATCAAGAATATATATACTTTATGGGGTCGGAGATGCTTCCTTCTGCCTGTTACATACATTTGCACAAAACCATTATACCCTTTTTTACCCATTTTCAATGGGTTCAGGGTATAAAAAGATAAACAAATGGATAAATTGCAAAAAGATAGTGAATTGAACGTTGTCAAAATCAACCAACTTGAGTCGAGGCTCGCAGAGTGCAAAGTAAACTCATTACCTTCCAGCTGCCTAGGTAAATCAACCGATTTGCACTGGATCAAAATACCAGATATAGCGCCATTCTCTGTGCCCTGCGACTCCAAGCTTGGCGGTGGGGGGTGGACCGTTATCCAACGTCAATTTAATGGCAGTGTGGATTTTGATAGAAACTGGGAAGAGTATAAAGAAGGATTTGGAGATTTGCGCGGCGAATTTTTCTTGGGTCTTGAGAAACTGCATCTGCTAACGAATTCTCAGCCTCACGAACTTTTTATATACATGGAAAGCGTTAAAAATAAAACTTATTATGCGAAGTACAGTCACTTTGTTATTGGAAACGAGACAGAAGATTATGAGTTAAAAATGCTTGGAGATTATTCTGGAGATGCTAGGGATGCTATGAAATATCATTTAAACATGAAGTTTACTACAAAAGATAGGGACAATGATAAGTGGGAAAATGGTAACTGTGCGAAAATGTACGAGTCTGGATGGTGGTTTAATCGCTGCGGTAAATGGTAAATTAAAAAAACAAACATTTTGCAAACATTATTTATTATTTATTAACCTTTTCAGTAATCTAAATGGATTTTTCGAAAATGATCTTTATTGGTTCGCCGCGGATGTGAATTACTTAAAATCTGTACAAATGATGATCAGGCCAACTCGTGCTTAAATTATAAATAAGATGATGCACATTTTGTGCTATTTTGAAATTTCACGCACACACACACGCACACACACACACACACACACACACACACACACACACACACACACACACACACACACACACACACACACAAAGAAAGCAAGTTCCGCCCTTCCCACATGTTGAATTATGAATATTATGAACAAATTAGCTGCCCAGGTAGGATTATGTGGCGTGCTTTTGTTGTTCAAATTGCATAAATTAACGAACTCCCCTCAAGTCCCCCTCCCACTAACCAGACAACAGTTGCTGTAATCTGTGCTAAATCTGCTTGTAATCTGTTTAAAATAATTGGAGAAATGGGTATTAGCGGTGCCAGCAATGTGTTCTAATAGCGCTTGTTAGGGTAAGCTGTGCACTCAAAAAAATAACCCGCTTCAATTTCAAAAGCACGTTTTCCAAAAATATCAAAAATTTCCGAAACTTATAGTTTGTATATACGAAACGTAACATGTTTCGTGAATAGGGAAAAAATTATACACTTAAAGAAAAAACCGCTTCAATTCCAAATAAACGTTTTCTAAAAATTACATAAATTTTCGTATTTAAAATGCATACATTATAAAATGGATTTATTAAGTTTAGCCTATCCGACTTAATACGATTGGAGACGCAACATGGGTAGTGAATATATGTATATAAATACCCTACGCAGGGGCAAAAGAAGTTCACCTTTTCGCGCATGCACAAAGGACGCAGAAAGGCTGTCACACATTTTAGGTAAATGCCATTTGCAGTCATTGAACAGCGCCACGGCGCCACAGCGCCATCTAGTGTCACGTGCAGCAGTGACCATTAAACCAAATGTTGCAGCAACCTGGTAATTAAAGCCGTGCACGCCGCAAATGTCAGCCAGCGGTAGCAGCAGGTACCAGAGCCATGGAAACTGGTCGAGAACAAGGACGTGCCCCAAGTCAACATGCCGTGCCCCCCCTCACTCCACCCTTGCTACAAAGCGTGGCATACGTATGTGTGTGTCTGCGCTAGTTAACGCTGTTGTTGCCCAACTGTGAGAGCTGCTGCTGCTGCTGCTGCTGATTGCGCTACGTGGCCATAACCGGACCTCGGCTGCCCGCCACTAGCTCTGCCACGCACAAAATGGCGACGTCTTGCCGCGTTTCATTTACTGCAACTGGAACTGGAACAGCTTTGGCTTTGGCAATGGCGATTTCGGCTGCATTCCGCATTTGTGCATTGTGGAGTTGTGAATTGTGCATTGTGCGTGTGCATTAGCAAGCGGACGTTCTGTTCGACCGTCCGCCCATCGAGTACATTGAACACAGCTGAAAACTTAAGCACCTGCACACTGGTGCAACACTTAAGTTTAATTAGGTATAATAATAAATACTTGATTTATATATACAATACTATTTTTATTTACAAAAAAGCTTTCTCAAAAAATAATTATATAATAACTATAAATAGTAAACAAAAAAGAGTTGCCAGATGTATATGAAAAATAAATAAAAATAATATAAAATAAAATTTAATATAAATAAAAAGATAAAAAGGGAAGAATTTGTGCAATAATTTTAATAGCTAATTTAAACATGGCATACAGCATTTAACAAATAAAGCCTCTTTTATATCAGTAATATTGTTTGTTAAATTTTTTGCCTGTCGTGTTTAATATACCTATTAATATAACTATACAAATTCTTTCTTTGTTTTAATTTAACATATGCTGAAAATGAGACAGCAGATATTAAATGTAATTTTGCATCGTTTAAATGTTCACTTCAAACCACTGTGCACTGGACAGCTGCTGTACTCAGCATCCGGTATGTGCGCACTGTACTACTCAAACACACATACATACATGCATATATACCCAGCAATCCGGCAACCTGCCCAACATGTTAATGTGCCAGGCGATGATTTCGTCTCGACTGCTTGGCTTCTATTTTAGTGTATTGGGGGACAGGGGAAAGGGTGCAATTTTAGTGGCTATTGGTTCTATTCGCTTCCCTCATTTTGCATTCTTCTGCTTTTTGTGCTGCATTTTTGCTAGTATTTTTATTTCTATTGCATTTATTATATTTTACTTCTGCTATTTATATTTGATTGTATTGCTTTACATGTTGCTTTTGTTTTACTTTCTTCTCGTGAGTTTTTTTTTATTGTTTTCCTGTTTTTCTGACTTTTAGGAATTGTGCATATAGATCTGGTGTAAAATACGAAAAGATTGCATAGAATATTTTGAGAATATTTTAAACTTTATTTTGTTTTTAATATTTCGCTATAAGCTCAATAAGATATAATTGCCGTTTTAATTGAATATTTAATAATAATTTTTATTACAGGGTATTTTGATTTGAAACACTTTATACTTTCCTGTTTGTGTTTTATTTTATTTCAAATTTCTGGCAGAATCTCCAGTAGCAACAAGACAAAGTCGCGCTATTTGGGGATTTTTAATCAGTTTATGTGCCCCCGAATGACGTCTGAGCGTGATGTGTGTGTGTGTGTGTGATGTGTGTGCGCGTGTGTCTGACCATGCACAGCACGGATGTTTGCTGATATCAGTCAAATAGACATATATGTTATACATATATATATGTACATATTGCTTAACATTATTTAAATCTCATTATTAAATCTGTTTAAAAGACATTTTTAATTTCTTGTTAGTTTAAGACAAAAGTAAAATTTGAAGAAAGTCTCTATGAATATATTTAAAATTTTGAATAAATGAACACCATAAATAATTCGAAGAAAAAGATTTTCATTAAAATAACAAAATAAGTGCAAGTCCGGCGTAGAAACAAACTTTCAATCGAATTTAGAATTCGTATCAGCTTGCGACTTGACATTTGAACTGCAATGAGAAGCAAAAAAATGAAATAAAAAGCAAAACAAAACAAATAAGAACTTTGCCGACTGCAATATTTAAATATTGCTATTTTACAAAATTTCGGTATTTTGCATTTTGTGTGTTGCTGGTGGTGCGGGGGGAGAGTCGGTCGTAGGCAACATTTTGTTCCTCTCTTTAAAGAAGGTAACCAGTTATCTACCCACAAAATGTGATAACTCTAGCTTAAAAACTGTGGGAAATATGTTCCTTTTTTAGATAGATTTTTGCCGTTGTTATGACTGTCCGTATGCGTGACACAAGATAAGCTCTGGTTAGCAACAACAATAATGTGATAAGGAACACTGGGAAACTGTGAGACATGCAAACAACAACGCTACGTGTCTAATGATGCGACAAGGCGCCAATACACAACACAAAAGCACACACACACACACACACACATACTGAAACCATCAGCGATGCACTGAAAATGTCAATCGCATTAGCCTTTTGTCAACAGCACTTAAAAGCGATGTTGCAATGGCATCAACATAAGCCGCAGCAACAAAAGCAACAACTATTGTTGCCAACTTCCTGCTATTCGAATTTTAGCATTTTATATTTGTACGAACATTCGTTTAATCACACAGTTTTTATGTCGAATGTCCAATGCGCTGGATTGTCGCTCAAGTTGCGTGCCCTGCAGTGCAGTAAATGACATTATTAACCCAGTTTCAGCTGTTTTAAACTTACTTCACATATAACACACCCAACGCCCTGGCACGCCGCCTTCTCAACTATGTTGCGCATTGACACCCACATTAAAACACAACACGCAAGTGTAAGCAACAGCAAAAGATGCAAACTCAAAACAACGAATTGCAAATGCACTTCATTGCCAAGTCAAATTTAATTGCCATTTCGGTTCGGTTCATTACTCGAACCAATGGCCTGATTTTAGATTCGGTTCGTGAACCTGGTTTACCACATAAATAAATCCGCTTTTGTGGTTGTTTTTATTTATTTAATTTATTTTGAAATATACATATACGAAGAGTTCTTGTTTATAGCTTGGTTTTTTATTCGGCAGAACATTCAGTTTTTCTCAATTTTGAAGAAAATAAGTTCTGTGTTCTAATGTACCCTTCTGAGGAAGTGTATAACAAGAGCAGAAACTTGTGCGATCTTTGGTTGTTTGTTTTTCGCTTCACATGCTTCTTATTATGCTGCTGCTTGTAGTCGGTTACAGCTGTTGTTATTTTTGTTGTTGTTGTTGTTGTTGTGCTGGTGTTGAGCTGACAACAACAACAACAAGAGACGTTAGACAACCCACCTAAGTGGAAAACCACCTCTCCCTCTTCAGTACGCCAGAAAGCTGTTTCAAAGCACTTTAACAGTCAACGCCTTGTGTTGTATTCAACATTATTATCACAAAAAAAAAAAAAAACAAACAAAAAAAGAATATGCATATTCCGACGAGAAAATACCCTATTCTTAAACTGCTCACTTCATATATAAATATTTAATATTTATATTTCTAAATATCTTAAATATCTTTATCATTGAGAAAAGAAAAACAAAATCTTTTTATATATATATAAATATAGAATAGAATATATATATTTATATAGAATAAACTAGAGGGAGTGGGAGTGGGAAATAGGAAGTTGAAATTCCTAAAATTATTTTCTACAGGGTATAAAAATCTTGCCAGCACCATGCTGCTCGAAAGAGTACAAATCTCGTTTAAGTATTTATTTACATTTCACTCTGCACTCTAAGCTCTACTCCCAACAAGCACAAATTTCGCATCATTTTACGCATTGTTTAGAAATTAGAGACTGTTTTTCGCATCTCGTCTCATATTTGAACTGATAAGAACCTCTGCGTAAAATGAGCTAAGCAGAGGCTGAAGAAAAGGCTAACGAAGAGATTAATTATTGCGAATATGGCTCGAAAAAATGGAAACTAAATCAAATAATTCTTTTATAGATACATTTTAAACTTATTTATAGATATTTTCAAGTGTCTATATATCTATATTTTTATATATATAAATATATATTGCATCCAATCGGATTTTCATTAGGTCCCCTGTCGTTACTCGAACAATGCTCAAAGCTTTATTAAATAAATAAAGTAAATACCCTAGTGATTAATTTGCAACAAACTGGGGCAACAAAACCGTGTCGAGCAACTTGACCACAGCGACCAGCTGCATCTCTTCTCCTACCCTCCTCTCTCCTCCACGGCCAACACTTTTCCAATACATACAGTTTTTACCTTCACCGTTTTCGCTCACGAGACAATGGCAATTTCTCTGCTGCCAGGACGACCATTAAGCAAGAGCTCCAAGTATCGTCAGATGGCTACTTATACGATAGATACCCTCGCTAGAGATGGCTTATGTAGATGGATGGTCTGCTGGTAGTTGGGCTCCGTTAGTTTCGTGGTGTCTGCGTTAGCCTGCTCATAAATCTAATTATAAGTTGCTCCTGGTAACGCTCTTTGCCAATGTCCTGAAATATGCATGCAAAGAAAAAACGATAGAAATACACATTGGAATCAGAGGCAAATAAAAAACAAATTCAAAGATGTTTCCTATAACAATAATTTTATATATAATACATTTTTTTATTTGTATGCTTTATCAATTTTACTTATAAACATTTTTCAATTTGTCTTTGCAGGTAAATTTTGAAAAAAAAGTGAACTTGACTTGAACACATTATATATTTTGTGGTAAGAATTAAAAAATATTCCGTTTTCAAATAAAATAAATAATAAAAGGTAATTAATTATTTTAATAATGTTTTTTTTTGTCATCAATTACCTTATTCAACAGAATAAAGGATAAGCTCTTAATGTTGAATTAATAAATGTGCATCCTTTAGTCTGTCTTTCGTGTCGATTTTGTTGCTGATGGCACTTGGCAACACTTTGATTTTGTGCTGTAAAATTAATTATAAACTAATTTGCGTATCTGCTTGCCTTTGGCTGCGCCAACAACTATTTGGACGACAACGATGAAGATCCCGGCGCCTTAAGGTGCAGTTTGCAGATTGTTGCCACTTTTTGTGGCCATCCAGAGGAAAAGTTGGAAAAGCTGGCCAACAATTTTGTGTGATTAGCTCAAGTGGCCAAACAGCCGCCAACTGCAACTGGCCTTAAATCAGAGACAAACTAGTCCAACAGAACTTTATAATGATTACAAAAAATTTTATTTTTATTTTTATTATTATAATTATAATATTGTTGTTGTCGTTTGTGGTTTTTTATTCGGTGGCACGACTTTTAATTACAAATCTGCCGGCAATTTATGTTACACTTGAGCACTGCATAAAGTTTTCAAGTTTTGCACTTGGCTTCATCTGCGGTCCGTTGTTGGGGTCAAGTGTGTGCCGGTTGGCGGTGGCTAGCGGAATGCCATGTGTTAACATGGTTAACAAACGTTCACCAAAAGGCTGAGGTTGGCGCAGGTTGTTAAGATTTACCAAAGTAACAGAACAAGTTTCGAGAGATTAATTAAGAATTTTACTTTCGTTTTGATTAAGAAATTCAAGTTAAGTCTTAATAAAAAAGTTGGAAAAACTTTATTTTAATCAAGTTTAGCTGATTAATTTTTTTTTTTAGAAAGTTGTTGAGTTGCAACTAAAATTTAATACTAAAATAAATAGTTTTGTAGTTTCTTTAAAAAAAAAAAATGAATTTTTGTGAATAATTTAAATTAACCTAAATATATAATTTTTTTTTATTTGTTTTTGATACTACTGATGTGTAGAACAGGCAAATTATATTTTATAAATAGAATAATAAATAAAATTAGTTGAAAATTTATTATTGAAACGACCCTGTTGCTGAACTATTCTGCAAGCTAAAATTGGCTTAACTTATCTTTTATCTCCTTAGTTTACACAATAATTGAATTACGCAGCTTTCACTTGATTAAATTGAATATATACATCGATTGTAACTATTTAACCGGTCAACCTGAGAGACTTATGTTCCCTCTCTCTCCCACCACGCCCACTAGTTTCTGATGTCATTGTAAGAAGTTTGGGACATTAGCCCTGTTTTCTTTGGGCGACGGTCTATGCGGTCTTTATGATATTTCCCAAAGCTTATTAGTTTTGAGCAAAAGTTTTGTTTTCTATGCCCTAACTGGGATTGCACCATCGCAGGAGTGGCCATGTTATATTTATATATAGCCGCCAGCCATAGAGGAGTCGGTAATCATTATTGTTGTCTCGTCAACAATCGCCTGGTCGGGTACAAGGACAAAGTTTTGATCTCCCCAGCCGTATATATAAATTCAAATTGTTTTGTATTTCGTAAGCGTCGAGCTCATGTTTTTGTTTGTCTTGTTTTCTGTGGCAAAAGGTGGCGGCAATATGTTGAAACTATGTTGACGGTATAGTACAACAAAAGTTTTTATCAACATTCATTCATTCATTCATTCATTCAACCCGCAAACTCTAAAAACCGATGCCAACCACCCACCCCGCTGACAGAATAGTTGCGCCAGCCTGTTGTTAGTTTTTGGCCACGTTGATGAAGTTTTGCCGCAAAGCAACGAGCACATGACCCAAGTTCTCAGATGAGTTACTAATATGATAATAATATTTGCCATGGCGCAAATGTTTTATTAACCCAACTAACGGTACAAATTAATTCAAATTGATGGCAAACTTCAACATGACAAAGTTGCCCAATTGCAAAAAGTCAGCCGCGCTGTTGTAAGTGCATATGACAGCATCGTTTTTGGCTCACTCTAAAGTATTTTTCAATTAAAAAAAACTTTGACAGCTGCACCTTTTCTGAGTGCCAGCGGAGCAAAGAGTCGCAAAAGTTCTAATTAGACAGTTTCCCCAAAGAGTTCTATGTTCTGTTTGAGAATGTCGAGAAAATTCTTTTAGTTTTATAAGAATCAAAAATATGAAAAAAGAATTTGACGAAACCAAACTGAAAACAGGAAATGTAAAAGAAAGTTTAATCTAATTAGTTTCTATGTTATGGGAGTTTAAAGCTTGACAGTTAATATTTGGAATCGATACTAATTTTATACCGATCTTTATCTACTTTCCCAATTTGGTAACTCTAGTTGAAAAACAGTGGGAGATATACGCCTCTCCGGCGTATACCTCCTCGTCACGCAAATTGCACACCTTGAAGTGGACCCCTTCTGGTGTGTAATTTATTAGATTTTTGGCAAATATTTTGCCAACAGCATTTCAGTGTCAGAAACTGGCAGCGAAGCCAGCAGAGTTGGCTTTATGTAAGTACATATAAAATATGTACTATATCTTTAACAGGCAACTGCTTATGATGTAATGTTTTCATAAGTTTTACCCTCAACTTCATTGTCTTATATATATATATATATATATATACCAACTTTGGCAGACTTTGGCTCAAAGCAATCTTTGGCGTCTTTGAGTTGCTTTTGGCCATTGTTTTCGCGTGTTCGCTATGCGGCTGACAGCTGCCTGCCAATAGTTGATTTTCACAATATACGTTTTCCACTTGATTTTCCCCCTCGTTTGGCTCAACTTTGCCCCACAGGACTGGCGTCATATCGCTGGCCCCCTTTGTGCTAAACGTTCTTCTTTTCTTGGCCCAGACCCCTCATCCCTTCTGTCTGTCTGAGCCCGAGTCTGAGTCAAAGTCCGTTGGCTCCATTGGCTTGGTGGCTGCGCCAAAAAAGCAAACCAAATTTAATGTGTGCCAAAGTAACTGCATTTGCTTGATGGCAGCGTATCCTTGCCAAGGAGCTGGCTGCAGCCGTTGAGGCAATTATATCATTGATAGTTAAAGCGCACAAACATTTTAACTGCTAACACTCACTTTGTATTCACGCTGAATAAGTTTAAAAAATAATATATAATATTACCTGTTTTTGATGAAATTTTAAATAATTAACCAATTTTGTGTGTGTTTTATTGCAATCAATAATATACAATAACATTATATTAGTCTTATTAACATTTGTAATGTTCTATTCAAAAATTTAATTTTTCGTTGTTAAAATGTAAATTAATCGTGCTGCACAATTGCATTTGTTTCAATGCCAACGTAATTGTGCTCCTTGTGGCAATAAAATGTGCATGATATACCCAAGTGGCAAGCCAATTTGTATATTTATACATATATACATATAGATACATATATATATCCAATTGCCAATTGCAAAACTTTTGTCTTACATTTTCATTTTTAGCACAAATACTCGCTCGGCAAAGTTGTGTGTAAATATTGATTACGCGCATATCACGTACGCTACTTGAGCGCTAAGATTTTCGCCCCACACACACACACACAAACACACACTAATGCTGGCACACACCGAATCGAAGTGCGCCCAAAGTTTTGTAGAGTATGAGAATATTCTACCTAGTGGCAATTTTAGCTCTGCTTGCTAGCGTGTATCTGGCTTAAGATGTACTTATATCTAAATATATGTATGTCTATGCATATGTATACGAGTGTGTGTGTGTGTGTGTGTGTGTTTGTCGTGTGGCACACGTCCTTGTGCTAGTTTCCGTTGCTATTTGTTGCTGCCTTCGGTTGCCTTTTCGCTGACGACTGCCTTTTTGGCTGGCTGCCTGGGAAATTGAAAGTCGCTCTGCCACTGCCGCCTGTTAGAGAGGGGGAGGGTGTACGTGTGTGTGTGTTTGTGTGCGTGTGCGAAAACATTTAACGTTACGTTGAAGCTTCAGGACACGTGCTGCAACCATCAATTGAGCTATTTGCCATTTATTTACGTAGGCTGCCACTGTCATGTGTTAAGTGCTAATTGGGTTAGCAGTACGCTACACTCACACACACACACACACACACACACACACACACACACACACACACACACACACACATACACATCTCCTATTCCTTTCCCGCTACTTCAATTGGCCACCGTCTTGTGTCTTTGCTTGTTTCGGCCAATAATTGACAGCAGCAGCGCGTCTGGCTGGCTGATTAATTTTTAAAATTACTTAATGGCTAATGCCCGCTAATTATATCAAAGTGTAGCCAAGTGCCAGCCACGCCCCTCTTAAATTCAACCACTACTCGCATGGGCTCAAAGCAAGCACTTTGTTAGGAGCAGGGCTAATAAAAGTTTTAAGTGCTTAGCCAAACGGCGAACTGAAAGCCAAGTTAGGCCTCGCACAACAGCTGCCAGCTGTTTGGCCATTATTTTTACCGTTCGCAGCCAAAATACACACACACACACACAAAAAAAAAAAACGGAAAAGCTGGCAACGCAAATGTGTTTGCCTAAGATTTCAGCTAATTAGCTTTTTGTTTTCGTGAATAGAGTATAAAGCCGATGCTTAAGGCTCCCATTTAAGGCTTGCCTTGATGCTTCCACACCGAGATTGAAACAAAAACATACAGAAAAAGTTGATGAACAGATTACAAAAACTCTGGAAAGTATTAAAAATGTATATACACATACATTTTTATACTCTTTTTCCAAAGTGAAGACAATATTGGGTTTGTTGCGTTTCATAAAGTGCTCCATGTGTTCATTTCTAGTCTCAGGGCGGTCCCGACTAGAGCAATTTCACTTGTTTTTTTTATAGCTTTTCGCATAACATTTTTTTAATATGCCCAAATAGATCAAATAAAATTTCCCAGAATTTTAGAGCTAGTTGTCAGCAGTCAGTAAATTTGTCAGACAGAAGTCAGTAAAGCAGAAAATTAGTAAATTATTCGATTTATTTTCATTTTTCATATATTACATTTTTATTAAAAACAAACAAAATTTATAAAAAATTGTAAAAGTGTGTGGTTTTTATTATGTAATTATTATTTTTTAACTTTTAAACAATATTTAAAAAGTAATAATTATATTTTAAGGCAATCTATTTTATGAAAAAAATAAGAACAGTTATGTTCTCCGATTCATATACATTAAATACACTGCGCCCAAGCAAAAATGTATACCTTTCACACGCAGATACACACACACACACACACACACACACACACACACACACACACACACACACACACACACACACACACACTCACACACACACACACACAAACACTGGTCGCTGGGTTAAAAGGCTGCTTAGTCAACAATTTGCTTTGGAGTTCACTTGCAGTTGCGCTGGCATTAAACTATCGTCTAGCATATTGTTGGTTTTGTTGGCTATTCAAGACAACTTGAGACGTGCTGCTTTAACCCTCCCCAAGCCCCCATCTCCATGGCTAGCTTCACATCCTGTTCAGTCATTTGGCTTTTGGCCAGGCAGCCGCTGAATGCGCGTTGGCCTTTATCAGCCTTGCATATCAAATGGGCCTGGTGACGACAGCAAGGAGTACTGACAGGACAACCAGTTTATGGCATTTCTTGTGCAACATCTTGATAATGACCAGTGACCCCAATACGAGCAGCAGGAGCTCACGGATACACTTTCACTAACCCGGCAAATGTGTGTAAAAAAACAAAAAAACAAAAAACACAAAAACGTTTGCTTGGCTACACTTTCACCAGGGTGTGTGTGTGTGTGAGTGTGTGTGCGGCTTTTGGTTTTGCTTTTAATGTACATTTTCAACACCAAGCACGTGCATAAATCATGAGGCTCGTGCGCCCAACTTTTGCTCAAGGCTAAGTCTCAGGCGTTGCCTGCATATCCTGGCAACCCTCCCAGGCTGTGTAATGTCACCTGGCACATTGAGGGCAGCTCGGCTTTGCGTTCTATGCGAAATGCATCAAATAATAATGCATAATGCAGGCAGTAGGCAGCAGCAGTAGGCAGCAGCAGCAGCAGGACACTTGTCCTGATTGTGACTTGGGCCACTGTGTAAAGTGTCGACCGAGAGCAACCACCAACAAGGCGAATCTGGTTGCAGCAGCAGCTGTTGCAATGCTGCACTTGCATTTTTTATCCCCCTCTCTCTCTCTCTCTCACTCTCTCTCTATCTTTCTCTTTCCCGTTCTTTTACACCCTCTCACTCTCTTGTCTGTTTGTTGTGGCAAACATTTGTTTTGACTGCTGCAACACGGCGCTAAACGGATTGTGTGTGTGTGTGTGTGTGTGTGTGTGTGTGTGCTTAAATGACCAACATCGGTTTAAATTTATATCGAGGCTGCAATATTTAATTTTCTCATGTATTTTCCAGTCGTTTCCGGTCTCTGTCAATAAGTTTCCAAATAGAATCGACAACAAAAGTTTCGGTTTTCAGCAAAATTTAAAGAAAATTTGAGAAAAGTAAACAATGTGCATTAACAATTTATTAACACATATTTAGGTTCTAAAAAAACAATGCTCTGATCATAATTTGTGTAAATTTAAGTGGTTTGTTATTCCAGTCATTCCAATGTATTCCTTTGGAATCTTTACCATTATCATCGGATGTATATACCCCGTTTAGATTACTGAAAAGTTAAAGAAAAAATTTAATGTTTGCAAATATTTTACTTTAACAATTAATTTTAATTTACCACTGAGAGCAGTTATTAAACCACCATCCAGAACCGTACATTTTCGCACAGTTATTAGACTCGTTGTCCCTATCTGTTGTACTAAAATTCATGTTTAGATGATATTCCAGTGAATTTCCAGCATTTCCGGAATAATTTCCAAGAGTCTTTATCTTATACGATTCTGTCTCATCTCCAATATAAAAATCCGTATACTGGGCATAACGAGCTTCGTTTTCAAAGTTTACGAGGTGTATATATAGTTCGTGTGGTTGGGCTACTGTCATACGGTGAATTTTCTCCAGCCCAAGAAAAAATTCACCGTGTAAATCACCAAAACCGAATTTGTACGCTACCCACGGTTGATTAAAATCGACACTGTTATCCATTCGACGCTGGATCACTGTCCACCCGAGGCCGGCCAGGTTTGAATCGCAGAGCACGGAGAATGGCGCTATATTGGGCACTTTGATCGTATGGATATCGGTCAATTTACCCAGACAGCTGGCAGGCATACACGTCAATTTGAACTCTTCGAGTTTTCGCTCAAGTCGGTTCATTTTGGCCATGGTATTAAAAGCATTTAAGGTTATTTGGTGCATTATTTGCATGTTATTTTGAATCATGATTATACGGAAGTTAGTTAACAGGGTTTCGATGTTATTTGTATGTTTGTTTATATTACCCATCATCCGTTCACCATGTTCAAGCTTAAAAGAAGATTCTGCCAGCAATAATATCTTATTAATTTTTTCATTAAACCTTGCATTAATTTCATTCATGCTTCTAATAGTATCATTCATGCTTCTAATAGTATCATTCAGTCTTTTAATGATGATTACTTGTTCCTGAAGCTTGGCTTCTTTTCCTGCCAACTCTTGTTCCTTCAAGAATACACGAGAGGCGTGTTCAAGAAGGGGTTTTACAATTTTGTAACAATAGCCTCCGCATTGGGCGTCCAATTCCCTGGAAACAGTGCAATGCTGAAATTTGGATTACTTAGCGAAAATTTAGCTCGCAATTATAATTGCAAAAACTAACCGAATTTTCCATTGTGACACCGTTAACTTTAAATATTATGCAAAATGTTAACATGGAAAGCAACCTGAAGTATTTTTCCATAATTAATTGAACTATATATCAGTCTGTCTCGCAATGAAATCAAATTTAAACTAAAGCTGGCTGAGTGCAAATCGCTGAAAGAAATTTGTTATCATTGAAAAAAGCGCGTCCGCCAAAAATGCTATAATCCCTGACTTAAAAAATATTTATAAATTTAACTCATGCTAAATACAATGCTTATCACGTATGAACAACGTGATCATCTATTAACAAAAGATAATAAAATCATCTATTATACACACACAGGTACGTAGCCTATAATTTAATTTCATAGACTTTTCGAATATTCATTTTATTCAAAAGGGAATATAGTCCGAAAGTTGTATTTATCGAGTGGCAACTGTAACCAATTTTATGTACTTTTAGTTAGCGAACTCCATTGTGACATTTCCGATGTGCAGGCACTTAAAGCAAACAAACAATTGACTTATTTTAAACTTTAGCTGCTGCCTCCCCTCTCCTCCTCCTACAGTGTTGACCAACGTCACGCATAATTCTTCCCCCAACTGGCACTTGGTAGTTTCTCAATGCCGCACACATTCACGCCCAAAAGCTGGCAATAAAATGCCAGCGCCAAAAGAGCGATGCGGGCCACGCCCACACGAGAGAGCTGCCTTTCAATTTCGGTTGAAACACACTTTTGCGTGGCAAGGCTAGTGGCAATAAGATGGGGCGCCGGGCACGGCTACTGCAAATGGAATGGGGCACTGCAGTCTGCAATTGTTTGCATTTGCTGCATATTGCTTTATACACTTGCAGAGTATTATATTTTTCTCAGGGAAATTTAAGATAGATTTGAAATAATGATCTTTAAAGATCTAATTTTGGAAAAAACATCAGAAACATAATTATATATACATAATAGTTAAAACTGCTTTGATTTGATTGATTCAAAGATGCCATAAATAAATTTGGGAATCGATAGTCTCAAAATATTTCCAAGTAAATTTATAATCTTTTTTGGTGCAATTAATTGAATTAATTAACTATACAAATATGTTGAATATGTCCACAAGGGTATTTCAAAGTCTGTATCCCAATAATGGCATTTCTTTCGTGTTTTTTCTCTTTCTTTTGGTTGTCCATTTGTGCCTTTGGGAGGCAACTGCTGCAATTTGCGCGCCCGGCCTTTGTCAAAAAAAAAAACAAGAATAAAAAACTGGCAAAAAAATAGCACAACACACCTATTGTGGCACAGTGTGGGGTGAGGCGACTGCGAGGGCGTGTGCTTTGCTTTGTGGTGCATTTAGTGCAAAATTTTCACTTTCTTTGGGCTCGTGCTCATATATTACTTATTCACACGCCTGGTTTTTAAACAAATTGCATAAACATTTGTTACCTGACTAAAGCAGCTTTTATACTGTTCTAGACACATACCACATTTATTACACACACACACTAGTGTGTGTGTGTGTGTGTGTGTGCGCGCGCGTTTGCTACATTTTTGATCTGAAAGTTACGGCAGCTGCAGGTGCAAATTGCAATTTCATGGCCGCGTTCAGCTTTTACGTTCTTAAGTCCGTTTTATACCTGTTGTTTATTTATAGTCTTTTTTGTGTTTCAAACCCGTTTTAACTATTTGCTTTCTTTTTTCCCTTTCTTTCATCATTTTTTTTTATTTTTGCTTTGCCGCTTATAGTTCAGGTTTGGGACCCATAACTTTGCCAAATCTGAACCGATTTTTAAGTTTGATGGCATTTTGATCATGATTTGCTCTCTAGATTGATTCTGCATTCAAAATCTATCCATTATGAAAAATAATTTTTTTTTTAAATTTTTGGCCAAAAAATCATGTACTCCCCCCTTAGATATTTTCGAAAAAAAAATTTTTTTTTAGTTTAAAATTCCGAGTTTATGTTTTTAATCGATTGTAATCGTCGAAATTAGTTTAAAAAACAACATTAAGCCCGATTTTGGGGGGGTCCAATTTTTGGTCAAAAATCATGCCAAAATTGAGAAAAATTTTGACATGTAAAGCTCTCGAATCCCAAAATCCCATACTTCAAACTTCCATAATTTTGCCAAATCTGAACCGATTTTTAAGTTTGATGGCATTTTGATCATGATTTGCTCTCTAGATTGATTCTGCATTCAAAATCTATCCATTATGAAAAATAATTTTTTTTTGAAATTTTTGGCCAAAAAATCATGTACTCCCCCCTTAGATATTTTCGAAAAAAAAATTTTTTTTAGTTTAAAATTCCGAGTTTATGTTTTTAATCGATTGTAATCGTCGAAATTAGTTTAAAAAACAACATTAAGCCCGATTTTGGGGGGTCAAATTTTGGTCAAAAATCATGCCAAAATTGAGAAAAAATTTTGACATGTAAGCTCTGAAATCCCAAAATCCCATACTTCAAACTTCCATAATTTTGACAAATCTGAACCGATTTTCATTGAGGGAATTTTGAACATGATTTGCTCTCTAGATTGATTCTGCATTCAAAATCTATCCATTATCAAAAATAAAATTTTTTTGAAATTTTTGGTCAAAAAATCATGTACTCCCCCCTTAGATATTTTGGAAAAAAAAATTTTTTTTAGTTTAAAATTGCGAGTTTATGTTTTTAATCGATTGTAATCGCTAAAATTAGTTTAAAAAACAACATTAAACCCGATTTTGGGGGGGTCCAATTTTTGCTCAAAAA
Source organism: Drosophila paramelanica (assembly GCA_035043915.1). NCBI lineage: Eukaryota > Metazoa > Arthropoda > Insecta > Diptera > Drosophilidae > Drosophila > Drosophila paramelanica. The sequence goes on along the minus strand of JAWNMO010000077.1, from coordinate 1,088,652 downwards.
TCATGCCAAAATTGAGAAAAATTTTGACATGTAAAGCTCTCGAATCCCAAAATCCCATACTTCAAACTTCCATAATTTTGCCAAATCTGAACCGATTTTCATGTTTGAGGGCATTTTGAACATGATTTGCTCTCTAGATTGATTCTGCATTCAAAATCTATCCATTATCAAAAATAAAATTTTTTTGAAATTTTTGGTCAAAAAATCATGTACTCCCCCCTAGATATTTTCGAAAAAAAAATTTTTTTTAGTTTAAATTGCGAGTTATGTTTTTAATCGATTGTAATCGCTAAAATTAGTTTAAAAACAACATTAAACCCGTGGGGGGGTCCAATTTTTGCTCAAAAATCATGCCAAAATTGAGAAAAATTTTGACATGTAAAGCTCTGAAATCCCAAAATCCCAAACTTCAAACTTCCATAATTTTGCCAAATCTGAACCGATTTTTAAGTTTGATGGCATTTTGATCATGATTTGCTCTCTAGATTGATTCTGCATTTAAAATCTATCCATTATGAAAAATAAAATTTTTTGAAATTTTTTTACAAATTTCTTGTAATCCAGAATCTACAATTTATTAAAGTTTAGTTACCTTTAATAAAAAACGTTTTAAAACAACGCAAGAATAGCAAACACAGTTTCGCAATACTTATAAAATATTCACATTGGTCAGTGGATAAACAAAGTGGAGTGAAAGTAAAAGAGAGGGGGCATTGCGGTCTGACTTTTGGCCAAAAGTCATTCATTCAAAGGACGTCATAATCAAGTCCCAAAAGACAAACAGCAATCTGTCAGAGTATACAAATACATACAAGCGAAAATTATTTATTAATTACTCACACCAGCTCTTGCAGATTTTGTGTGGCAATTAAATCAATATAAAGAGCAACAAAATGAATGCATAAATAATTGATTTAATTTCCATGTTCGCCTCAAAGGGAAATAGTACGAGAAAGAGAAGGAGAGAAAATGTGAGTGGGAGAGAGAGTGAGAGTTGGAGCTTGGAATTGGTTTCGATAGTACGTTATTTATTATGCAACAAATATTGTATTTAATTTTCGACATGTGCACAGCTCACTAAAAAGCATCTCATGCAAAAGGCGAGACAAAAATAACTTCATACATATATACAGAAAAAATTTAATTTTATTTACAATACAACTCGATGCATTGCTAACCCTTTAATGAGAGCCACAAATTTTTAAATAGGCATGCAAACTTATTTCTTTAATAAAAATTATATTTAACCATAAAACAAAAACAAACAGAAAAAAATAGCAGCTTTATAAATATATTTTAGTATTGCTTTTATACAAAGAGTCCCCCGACAAATTCACTTCTTGCGAAGCTCTGGGCATAGAGCAATGCTGCAAATATAAATTATAAATGTATGTGTTAAATTTCGACGCGGCTTTGTCGCTGCCAGCGGCATCCATTTTTATATTACGAATTTATGTGCAGTCTGGACAAAAAAATCAAATAAAACAAAACAAATACTTTATATATACATACAGATATATATATAAATATATATACACAAATGTATGCATGGCATATTTTCAGGGCAGTTGTGCACTCAAAAACCAACAACAACAGCTCTTGTGTGTGTGTGTATATATATATATATATTGCATAAAAAAACGACTTGGAAATCATATGGCGATCCAATATGAAATATAGTCGTATTTATACAATGTCTGACAGTAGCTCGGTCTGTCGCTGCGTCTAACTGAGAGTGCGTCATTTGAGCGTCGGTTTTGCACAGCTCATTCCCCGTTTGTGGGGCGGGGCCTGGGTGCATTCAGCCCCTTCCGCCCTGCCGCTGATTGTTTGTCGCACAGTTTGACACTTGTGCTGATATGCAGTGGGCATTTGTCATTACAAACATTGTTCGAACTATAAATGGAATTTTTATTAAGTTTTCATTAAAAACATTTTTCGTTTCACATTTTCAATATGCATGCGATATTAATTTTGAAACAAATTTAAATCGGTCTAATCATGATTTGAACCAACTTTATTTCATTTGAATGCCAAGTAGTCCATAATACACCAGGCTCCACATCGTTTCCAATCGCATAAAGTCCATTCGGATTACTGGTACTGATAAAACAAAAAAAAAAAAAAAATTAATTTTTTAAAGATATTTATATAGATTTTAAATAAATTTGTTTACCAGTCGGAGTCAAAAGAGTTGTCGCATGTTTCATAAGTGAATTTTCTGTTGGCATGTTTGGCCAATGAATCTCCGGCATTGCCACTATACTCGCCGAGAATTTGCAATTCGTACGACGCTGCCTCATCGGCTATCAGGATTTCACTGTAGCGGGCATATCGCTGTTCGTTTTCAAAATCCTCTATGTAGATATATAGCTCGTGGGGCTGCCATTTGGTCATCTGGTGCAGTTTTTCAAGACCAATGAAAAAGTCACCACGCAGATCACCAAATCCTTCGCGATATTCCTGCCAGTCACGGCTAAAACTTACAGTGCCATCCTGGCGCCTCTGTATGACAGTCCAGCCGGAACCGGGCGCCAAAGTTGAATCGCAGTACACGGAAAATACGTCGACGCCGGGCAAACTTATCTGATAAACATCAGTTAATTTATCAACGCAACTCGATGCTAGCGAATTTTCATTTGCATCGTCTGTGGACAATAGTTGATCAATGTATGCATTAAAATTGTTTTGCAATTCTGCCAACTGATTCAATAGTTTCTTCTTAATTGCGTCTCTTTCCTTAATCAGTTGTTCGTTCTCTGCTATGTCTTTCAACACTGGCTGCATATTATTTGCAAAGTTTTCATCCCAAACTTTTTTATTTCCCATGTGAAATCTGCTTCACTTTTTTGTTTCACTTTTATTTTCCGATGAAAATATAATAAAAATTAGAGCAACACCTATCAAAATATTTATACCCCCACTATCGTTATTTCGCATTTTTATAATAAATGCGCGTTTGCGAACCTCACACAAGTAACTTTGGAGAACGACTGAATTTGGTTGCCTCGATCCAATGACACGAAGTCTCGTAAACATATATATGTATATATATATTTATATTTCTATAAACACAAGCAACTTGTAATAGTTGCTTATCCGACTGTGTTCGTATATATATTCAGACTTATAGTATACACAAAGACAATATAAACACATACATACATCAATTTATATTTACACACATCACACATCAGCGCTGAGAGCGCATTCTATTTTTAGAATTTTACGCTCTTTAAATTGTGAGAGCGCAAGTGAACCGATTTCGTTTTCGTTCTCAATTTTGAAAAATATCAAGCTGCCTTGTACAATTTCGGTGTACTGCGTTACTCATCTTAGTGTTTATATTGTCTTTGGTATACATGCATTTGTTTGCCAATGCCGATAAGCCACGTGCATATAAACCCAAAGTGCAAAATGATCCCACCGATTTTTCAAGCACTGCCTTTATTTATTTTATTTATTTTTATTTTATACTGAAAAAAAAACGCTTTTAATTTTTCTGTTGTAATTTTCATTCAATCTTCGAAAATAAAATGTGTACAAGGTCGATAACAAAGTTTGCTGATTATAAAACCGGGAGTTTATTGAACTTTTAAGTGCTTTACAATTTCTTAATATGGGTTCAATAGATCAACAGTACATTAAAATAAATCAATAAATGCATAATACATTTAGATTAGATCATCATCATATAGTACAGTCAAACACAACATAAATAGTACTTATATTGATTTTGGCATAGTTTTGTCCCACTGTGCTGGCTGAGCTCCCATCTTGTTTTTGATGGGGCGACGAAGGCGCCGGCTCATTGAGTCGGTGAGTCAGCGCGTCGTCTCGTATTGGGTTCTGGCTTTCCAGGCACGGCTCTCCAGCGGATTCAATTTTCATCATCATAAAAATCTGTTGAAATGAAATCGATATGGGTAACTTAATCATGAAATAAAGTCAACGTTGTCTTTAATTTTTCAATTTCAAGTTACCTTCACATATGTATTTGTAAGGGGTATTTTGGTCCATTGCATAACTAACTGTTTTTATTATAAATATTTTTATAATATTATTATTTTAATGCATTACGAATTTTGTTGCTATGAAAAGTTTCGCTTTTTATACCCTGAACCCATTTAAAATGGGTAAAAAAGGGTATAATGGTTTTGTGCAAATGTATGTAACAGGCAGAAGGAAGCATCTCCGACCCCATAAAGTGTATATATTCTTGATCAGCATCACTAGCCGAGTCAATTTAGCCATGTCCGTCTGTCTGTCCGTCTGTCTGTCCGTCTGTCTGTCCGTCTGTCTGTCCGTCTGTCTGTATGAACGCGTCGATTTCAGAGACTACAAAAGCTAGAAAGCTGATCTTGGTCTCATTCGGTTCGTATATTCCATACGCAGATCAAGTTTATTTCAAAACATCGATAACTCCTTCCGTTTTCTTATTATCGATATTTATCGCTTTTTTGACTTCGTTTTTTAAGCATAACTCCCAAACTATAAAAGCTAGAGCCACCAAATTTATTATTTTATGTTTGCGCAAAATATACGAAGAATTTAAGCCCTTCAGGTTTTGGATACCTCCCCCAATCGCCCCCAATATTGAAAAAACCATAAAAACAAAGCAATGATCTGAATAAGCCCTGAAAATTTCATAACGATCGTACATTTAGTTTACGAGCAAATCAAGAATCTATTTTCAGTAGTGGGGGCAAAGCGCAGCTGCTTGGCAATTTCTGTGTACATGTGCACGCATACATATGCATATGCAAAATTTGTCTTGCGTTCTTCTAGGAATTTTGTTTGCAACGGTTAAATTGAATTTTAACACAACGAGGAGAAGATAGAGCGTGGTCCAGTTGGTAAGAGTTATGCCGTGTAGCGTGGAGGTCCGGGTTCGAATTCAGCGCTGGTATGGTAGAGCAATGTTGGATTTCTTTATTTTTTCGTTATTCATAATTATTATCATTATTAATTTGTATCGTTTTAATGACAAGTGCAATATTTTCGTTTTCCTTGACTTTTTGCGATGGTTAAGTAATGTTATATCATTCGCAAAAAATGTGGTGGTGTGGTGCAGTTGGTAAGAGTCGTGCAACTTAGAACGCAGAGAGCGAGTTCGAGACCCGGTTGAGGAACATTTCTTTTTCCGTTGGTAATTTTTTTTTTTTTTTTAACAGGATCAATACTCATTAACTGCCGAGAGTTTGTGTGTATGTGTTCATTTCTGGGTTCAGGGTATCTACTAGTCGGGCGGTCCCGACTAGAGCAATCTCACTTGTTAGATACTGAAAGTGCTCCACCACTTTTATTTTTTTTTCGTAGTTTAAAGGGTATTTATAAAACGAACAGAGACTGTTCGCCTTCATGTGGGCGCTGTTCGTCCGTTCGTCCAACTATTTTTCCACTTGGTTCTTTGTTTACCTATGAGCGGTTATTCGAATCCGAATAATGAGTGGCCAAAACTTGTTCCATGCCTGTGCTTATCTTCATGTTCGCTTGCGTGAGTGCTAAACAAAAGCGATACGATAAAAAAGTCTGTACAAAACTATTTTCAGTTATACGCCTCTGTTTATGGCTGACTTCAATCACTGTTCTACCAGTTCTCCAATTGAAGTTTCGACTTACTTTACACAGGTTTGTCCTGCGCACTTTTTTATATTAATTTTATAGCACAGTTTTCAAACAATTGTGGGTTGAATTCGACATTTTGTTATTTTCAACTTGGCCATAAAATTTTCTTTAACTTGCCGTTGAATTGGGCCAAAAATATTTCAAGCATACATTTATTTCACTTTGAAAAATTGTATTTATATGTTAACTTTTTTTTGTATTAAACATTTATTTATTGAGGTTAGATCTGAAATGTGCACTTCTCGACAACATTCTACATGTCTCACATAAATATGCACAGTGTATTAACTGTAAATATCACTGTAAAATGTAGCTGTCAATGGCATTGTGGTGGATTATATTTAATATAGCATATAACGACCACACAATGACCTACATTGCAGAATACTTTTGTGGGTGTCCTAAAAAAAAATGTCCTTCAATTATTTTTTATCGGACTTGTCGCTGGAAATTCGTTTTTTTCTTCTTCTTGGTTTTTCTTTTTGTCAGCCTTTCTGACAAGGTAAAAATTTGTAGCGCTTGCGCTGACATTGAGCGAGGTAGGAAATCAAATAGAACAAAAATAAATTCTATAAATTTTGCATGTTACTTAAAGTTCATTTAACATTTATGCTTAACATAAAACAGAGTGACAGATGGGTCGAGAAAGAGAGCGAGATAGAAAAGGCGGAAAGAGGGAGCGGCTTTTATATAACTGCTTCAATATGCGTATATAAATTTTGAGTATATAAATTTTTGAGAATAAATTTTGAGAATTTTTCAATTGTATTTTATTGTACATTTTTAGTTTTATTTATGCGTTTGCCATATTTCAACTGGCCGCAATTAGCAAAGTTTTACAGTTCAATTGTGCGACACATTTTGCTATCGTTTTGACAGTTTGGCAATACGCTTGAAATGTCATCAGCAATCCACAATATTCCCTCCTGGCCAACAGCAGCAACAACAACAACAACAACAACAACAAATAAATTAACTTTTACTGGTACAGCTGTTGATACTTTTTGATTGCTATCACTGCACAAAACTGTGAATCGCTTTACAAATACGCACAAAATAGAAAAAATATCCATATATAAATGCATATATGTTTTGCATTTGTATGCAGTTGACAACTCTGCTGCAGACAATCTACCCAATGCGGGTGACAACTTTTCTCATTTTCCATCTGAACTTGTTTGCCTGTGTTGCCTTTTTCTCTCGGTTATAGGTTGAATGGGGCTTAGAAGCTTGTTTCTTAAGCTTAAACTTTTCTTATTTTTTGTTAAAACAGAAGCATACTACAATAAAAAATATATATAGACGCTGGATAATAAAAATTTTCAGAAATTCAAATCATTTATTTAAAAAATCCATTTTATTATTCATTAGACTTTCCGTTTCTTTAATTTTAAGTAAAAGAAAAATTTTTATTTTGCTGTATGTTCTTTCTAGGATAGATTTTAATTACTATTCACAGCCAGTGAACAATTTCATGTTTTAACCCTAGTGGGCATTTCGTGTACTAGCTACGACCCAGTTATTGTGAATAATTGGCGTTGCACAACACTGTCCCGCTACAGTTATGCATTGAAAGATGGAGAGAGTGTACGGGCGAGTGAGAACCAAATAAAAACACAAACATTGCGCACAATAGTTGAGTAAAATAAACAAAACTTTCCGCCGCTCGGGCACATTGAAACTTTATTCATGTGCATCGTTCGTTTATTTTGTTATTTTTCGTTATTATTGTTGCTGCTCTGTCATTTTGTTGTTTATTTCAGCAAAAACAAATATGAAAATAAAAAAATGTAAAAGTTTTTCTTTGGTTATATTCTTGTTTCTAGCTCATTATACCCATTCAAAATGGGTAAAACAAGGGTATAATGGTTTTGTGCAAATGTATGTAACAGGCAGAGGGAAGCATCTCCGATCCCATAAAGTATATATATTCTTGATCAGCATCACTAGCCGAGTCAATTTCTGGGTTCAGGGTATCTACTGGTCGAGCGATCCCGATTAGAACAATCTCACTTGTTAAATAACAGACTAAATAATCGAGTGTAGAGCCGGTCGGCAAGTTTAGCAAATAATAATTCGATGAGTCTTAACATTTGACCCAAGAAGCATTTCAATGCTGATAGAATTATGTATTATATATAGCAAGGGAGTAGGCATGATCTCTCGGATGGGAGGGAGCGTATGTATATATATATATATATATATATATATATATATATATATATATATATATATATATATAAGACAGCTTCTAAATTTGTTTTCGTCGCGCGATCCGCAACCACGTCTCAGTCACTTTAAAATTTACAAAACTGTGCAACGGATAGAAATCTCGAATTATTTCATTCAAAATGAAAATTGTGTTTAATCAATTGGTATTTTTGTTAATACCTTTTCTAGTAAATTCAAGTGAAGAATCGACAAATAGCTGGGTTAGTGTTTTAAATGTAAATGTATTTTGACGATTATTTGTAACATAATCTGAACATTTATTTAGTTCTTAAAAGATCCTAAAGAAAAAGAGGTGCAGTGTTCAGCCTTTTGCTATCATGTGGTTGAACCTCTTCTAAACTACACCGCCTCTATAAGGTCTAAAGAAAACCAATTCTCAGAGATGCAAAGTAAAATCCGTAAACTAGAGTTAACCATAGTCAACAAGGAGTCGCAACTGACCAAACAAATCGCGCTAACCGCCAGAAAAGATGCTTTAATAGCGAATCTACAATCTCAAATAAAATTAAAAAAATCGCAAAATGATAAAAAAGATAGACAAATAAGTACCATGCAATCCCAGCTGAAAAATAATCAACTGAATATAATTGAAAAGAACGAGGAAGTGTTAAAGCTTAAGTCTGTAAGCAACAACAAAGAAGTTGAAATCTCGAATCTAAATTCTACAAATGCTGAAAACGCGCAGCAATTTGCAGAATTTCAAGGGAAGATCCGGGACCAAGCAACGAATATAGCGAGCCTAAAGGAAACTACTGCCTCAAAGGATGTTCTTATAGCTAATCTGCAACCTGTAAAAGATAAACAAATAGATAAATTGCAAAAAGATATTGAATTGAACAGTGTCGAAGTCAACCAATTTCTTTCGATGCTCGTAGAGTACGAAGCAAGATCTTTACCTTCCAGCTGCCTAGGTAAATCAACCGATTTGCATAGGATCAAAGTGCCAGATATAGCGCCATTCTCTGTGCCCTGCGAATCAAAGCTTGGCGGTGGGGGTGGACCGTTATCCAACGTCAATTTAATGGCAGTGTGGATTTTGATAGAAACTGGGAAGAGTATAAAGAAGGATTTGGAGATTTGCGCGGCGAATTCTTCTTGGGTCTTGAGAAACTGCATCTGCTAACGAAATCTCAGCCTCACGAACTTTTTATATACATGGAAGACGATAAGACGAATAAAACTTCTTATGCGAAGTACAGTCACTTTGTTATTGGAAACGAGACAGAAGCTTATGAGTTAAAAATGCTTGGAGATTATTCTGGAGATGCTAGGGATGCCATGAAATATCATTTAAACATGAAGTTTACTACAAAAGATAGGGACAATGATATGTTGGAAAATGGTAACTGTGCGGAAAAGTCCGACTCTGCATGGTGGTTTAAAAAGTGCGGTTATTGGTAAATTAGAAAAACAAACATTTTGCAAACATTATTTATTATTTATTAACCTTTTCAGCAATCTAAATGGACTATATGGATATGGCGTAGTTTGGACCACCTGGTATACTAGGGTATTAAAATCGGCACAAATGATGATCAGGCCAACGCCAACGCCTGCTTAACTTATAAATAAGATGATGTACATTTCGTGCTACATTGAAATTTCCCAATAAATGTGTTGAGATGCACACAGTGGCGAATAAAATTTTGATTATATACAATTTTCGGACAATTCAAATTCCATTCATACATATGTATGTACATGCATATATTCACTTTAATTCACTTAATTAAGAGCGTGGTCCAGTTGGTAAGAGTTTTCACACATAACATGGCGGTCTGGGTATCTACTAGTCGGGCGGTCCCGACTAGAGCAATCTCACTTGTTTTTACTGCCTGTTTACTGCTGAGTGAATATTTTACTCATCTTCAATATTTTTGCTCGACTCGCACCCTGTCCTTGATGCCAGTTCCAATTGCTGAAATTTTGTTTAGCTTCAGCTCCTTTGTGGCATAGTTTGCATGCCTTCAGAGTCTGTGATTGAAAGGCATTTCTGGCTTTTTCAGAGATGTGATTTTCGCTCTGAACATTTGTTGCATGTCACATTGTTGCTGCTGACTGCAACATAGTTGTGCAAGTAGTTGCTGTTGCTGCCTGCCTTTTGTTCGGCTCGACTTACAAATGTTGCAACGTGCAACTATTAAATAGTTTTGCAGCAGCTGCCACTTCCTTCCATCCAATGGGCGAGCTGAGGCGACTGCCACAAGAACTTTGCGCTTTTGTGCCACTTAAATGTGACCCAACTATTTTACAAACTACAAGTAAAAATAAAGCAAAAAACAAAAACAACTTTTGCAATATCTTTAAACAAAAGCCAATTGTTTGTTGCTGATTCTCCTTGTGCCCTCAAACTGAGAAAACTAATCAAGAGTATTCAAATATTTTTCATTTTCTTAGTTTACTCACAATTTTCATCTCAATAAAAAATATGCAACATTTGTAACTATTTTGTGTTAACATTATATTGTTGTGCATAGATTTTATTCATTTGAATATGAAATTCTAATTCAGACTCAACTCAGATTTAATATGCTTGCATACTTTAATAAATTCAATTCTAAATTGCTATAATCAAATTATCGAATCGAAAGGTCTCTTTAGTAAATAATGTTTTTAAGCACTGTTCGAATTGAAGACCGCACAGATTCTATTTAGGGGATTACAATCTGTTTATTGCCCATTAATTTGTTTAACCAAATGCTGCACCAAAAGCTGGCTCCCAGCCGCAGCTCAACCGCTCCACAGGAGTTTAGTTGCCTTCAATCAATTTTGTAGTATTTGCCAAGTGGAGCATTTCACAAGCCCATCTTGATAACGAAACGTTATTAATAAATAATAAACAAGGTAAATATCAGGCATATTTGCCTCAAGTATTCGCATCAGTGCCTTTGATCGATTGGAGTTGTGGCCGGCTGTCTGTTGTCTATCAGACACACGTTGACAATATTGCCATAGTTTCTATCTATTTATTTATGCATTTACTCATCTATCTATCTACAACATTTCAGTGAAATGAGCACACATCATAATTATTTTCATAACCAAAACCTTTTGTTTCGATTGTCTACATTCTTCGTATTGATTATGCATTCAATCGTTTGTCTTGGCTGATAATTTTCTGTCGGTAATTTAATACAAAATTGACAACTAATATTTGCTTATTATATATATTTTATATTGTTGTGCAACTTGGGATATTTAAAATATTCGGAATATCCTCTCGTAAATATAAATAATAATAACTGGAAGAGAAACAAGCAGAAAGCAAACACTAATCAACATGGCATATAATTAACGCTAAACCAGTTCAAAATGCGACAAATTAAAAGTGGCCAGAAAATTGTGTCTATTAAAGAAAATGGAAAACATCAAATAAAAGGGAGCTTATCAAGTAGCAAAAAACGAAAAAAAAAATTATAATATGAAAACCAGTTGAAATGTGCCTGAGCAAATCGTCGTATTATAAACTAAATGAAGGCAGCTATAAAGTAATTTAAATGTCGAGCAGAGCTAGCTGGAGAATCGGGTCCAAAAGGACGGTTTTACACACATTTAATGAGCGGCCGGGCACAGCGGGTAAAACTCGTTAACAGCACTGGTCACAAAAGAACTTAAGGGGAATCTAGTTAGTAGGGCGCGCGGGGGGATTATTCCTGAATAGCGCAGCATAAAGAAAAGGTAGCAAAGTTGAATGAAAAACCCAGCAAGGGGCGCAAAATACAACAAAAAAGAAAAAAGGACAATTTTCATTTGAAAGGAGCTGCGAGTGGGGCGGTCCATTCAGTGGTGGTGATGGTGCGGGGTGTGGGCGATCGATGTGCGGCATTGTGCGCTCACTGTCAACTGTCGAACGCTGGGCGAAACGCCAATCATTCAACTGATTAGTTTGATTTTAGCGCTGCGCTATTTCCGTAATCAATGGAGCTGCAATGGAAGCGACCAATCGCATGGACAGCGTGTCGCAAAGGGTGCTGAAAAGGGGTTTGGTGCGCTGCAAATACAAACTGGACAATGGACTTGAATAACAACTGGTGTGGCAGTAATTGGGCAACGACTAGTGCCGGGTGGGTGGGCGGCATGCCACATCCGTTTGTGGGCCGAGCGTAACAATTATGGACACGTCAATCCGCCAACCAAAAAAAAATAAAAAAAAAAGTAACGTAACCAACACTAATTGCTTGACTAGTTAGCATTTGGCTACAGCAGTTTCCCTTTTGCCCTTTTTCTTTTATCCCTTTTTTCGAGTTTGGCAAATTGAAATATTGATTAAGTTATTTTTGGAAGGACCACAAGGATTTGCTGCATGTGCAAAACGGAGAGCAGCAAAAAATGCATTAAACATTGCGGGCATTGTGCTATGGTTTTTAATTGCATTGCTTAGGCATTATATATATATGTCTACATATATATCATATATTTTTTTTAATTAATCTGAAAAACGAAATGCTTTCAAATACTTTTTGAACGTAATATTCTATTTTTAAAAATAGACATAACACGTTTTTATAAGAATTACTGTTTAAAAATTAATTAATCAATCCAAGCTTCGACATTACACTGCTAAAAAATAGTCTAGCTTTGATTTTTTAAGTATTACATTAAGACAAGTTTGGCTAACTTTAATAAATGTGTTACATATATATATTTTATATAGAAATGTCGCTTGGTTGTTGTTTGCGGACCTTTTATGTGCTGTTGTTGCTGACGCCCAAATGTAGGCAACATTTTTGTTTTTCCGGTATCTCAACGTTTTGCACGGGTCACGCCCATAATCCATAAGTTAAACTCGCTGCTTAGATGCGAGTTTGTGTGCGGTCGCTAACTGTATCTGTTTGGGCGCCTCCCGTGCTGCGGCTTCTACGGCCAGCAAATAAACAAAGTGCAAAAAAACCAAACCAAAAACTAGAACCACAAACCCAAATCGCACGCGTTCGGTCTAAAGGGTTAAATTGGCTTTAAACGGCGCATGGGGCGCGTGTCCTGTGTCCTGTGTCCTATGGCAAAAGAGGCGTGCATTTTGTTAACAATTTATGATTATTTTTACTTGCTCGTGCGCCTTTTTACTTAACTTTATTTTCTCTTTTCGTGTTTCCTTCTTTGCCATTCGCTTGGCCAGCCGCTGACCCGCAGAGAGAGAGGGATAGAGAGAGAAGGAATACAAAAAGGTTAAAGGTTCTTTGGGGCTGGCCAAACATATATGTTTTGCATAAATAGAAAGTTGAGTTGGGGCCACATTTTCGCAGTCGCTGATGATGTGCTAATCCTGACGCACGAAAATTGCTCATACGCCACATTGGCCAAGCACACGGGTGTGTGTGTGTGAGTGTGCGGGCATGTTAAACGTGGAACGGGCAGGCCGGTCAAGTGAGCGCCGCAACAATATACTCATTTGATGATGTCTTTGTTTGCAACATTTAACGATTGTCAGTGGTGCTTAGAAAACCAACAAAATGAGATGTTGTACATAGAATAAGTTGCATATATAACACATATTGATGTTCAACCAGTAATAAGTAAATAATTTATTAAAATAAAACAAAATTATGAGCAAATGAGTAAGCAAAAATATGTTTACTACATAACATAATATATATTTTAATTATACTGAAATTCATCATACTTCTTCTTCTAAGGTATTAGCATTTAATCGTAAGCAAATCGTAGAAACTAAGAATGTATATACTGCCATTTAATTATATGGCTTCAAATTTGGAATTCCTTTTTGAACTTGCTGCAAAAGTTGATACTAGCTTTTGATTTGCGTATTGCAATAACGAGTTGACAGCATGATTTATTTAAATATGAAATTTGTACATATTTTCAATTTGGCATATGCAAGATTGCAAGACACAAAAAATTTAATTAAATTGTCTTCTGAGCACTAATTTGACTCGTGTTTGGCCTGCTCTTGATTATGTCCAATAATTTCTAACTGTTGTCCAGGGCAGAAGAAATTCATTAAATATTGATTACAGATATGCCAAGGCATACAGCAGCTAGTCCTGGCCAGCAGCTAAGCAAATTATATGAATACCAAGTGGGACAGCGGCAGCAGCAGGATGCTGCAGGATAATCCCAAACATTCAGTTCATATCGTTGCTCTACACTGCTGTTAATTGCAATTTAAGCTTTGGCATTTTGCAATTTTGTATCGTCGTTGGCAACGCTGCATTTCTTATAACATTTTCTTGTCCTTGTTGCTGTTGTTGTGCTGTTGTCATATTTGTTTTTGCCATTTTCACAGCTGCATTTCAACTATTTTCGGGCTATTTGCTTTTTCGGTTGCCTCAGCCCGTGTCAATTACTTGTTAGATAAATTCCGTAAAATTCTGCTAAATGAAATGAAAGGCTGTACTTTTCATTTACTTGCTTTAAATTGCCACAAATGCTTGCATATTTGCACATATACGTATATATATTTGCATTGGAATTTTATATATATGTGATCAGCTAAAGGCGTCTTAACAAATTCTGCAGTTAGTCCTTGCTGATTGTTGGGTTAAGCCATTTGATACGATTTGTTTTAAATGGCATCTCTGTTGAACTTGCTGCACAATTTTCAACTGGTTTTAGTTTTGTCTTCAAGTTTCACTTTGGGTTCGAAGCTAAGGAGCAAAGCCTTTCGGCCATATTGGAAAATGCCGATTTAATTGCGTAACCAAATCAAAGTTATTTATGTACAACAAACTGTACTGTTTTGTTTACTTTCGTTATGATTTTTTAAAGCATCATTAATTGATGAATTAATAACAATTAATAAAAACAATAATAAGTTGTAATAAATTATAAAATTCTTTAGCAGAAATGTTAACAACACAAAGTTTCACAACTGTTAAACATTAAAATGGTATTTAAAACAATGTGTTTCTTTTTTCATTTTATTTATTTTTTTTATATTTTCTGCTCATTTTAAGTTTTTGTTGTTCATATGCATGCAAATTGAAAAATCTCGGTCAATAAGCATAATATGCTGGATCCCCGTCCTCCCGCCCCTTTGCCATCCCTTTGTTATTTCGTGACCCAAACGCTTGTAAGGGAAAGCGTTGACAAAGCAAACCACACACACACACACACACACTCACACAGACTGGCTAACTGCAACAGCCGCCATTTTCATTTTCATTTCATTCGCTATTCTCGGATTTTGGTTTTGGGGTTATTGCGTGGGGGGCGGGGGGCTGCTCTTGTCATTTGGTTAGCCGAAACGTCGCTTGCATACAAAGCACAACATAAATTCAATATAATAAACATGTGGAGCTCAACACAGTCCAGCCCCCCAGCCACGCCCACCCATCAAAAATGCTTAACAATTGCAATCGGCTAAACAATAACATGGCAAGCCTTCTAACCAAGTCGCTGCTGACCCAGTTGTGTAACGCGCACTAAAACAAAACAACAAAAAAACAGGACGTGTGGCAGTCAAACGTATCCGACTAGCAGATGCCCTGTTGCAGCTGCATAGTACATAAATTTTCACAAAATCTTTATACCCTTTAGATTAGGGAATATTTTACTTGTTTTTTTTTCTTTCATTTTAAGTTTATTGTTTCACACACACACATACACATACTGCCAGCTGATGGATGTGGCGTTGCCACATTTCTAGTTGACTCTCTCATTGCTTGAAACTAAAGTTTTAGCCCCACTATTGAGCTGGGGCTGAGCTGTTGTGGCTCTGCCAAGTGAAATTGCTTGTAACGCATTACAAAGCAAAAACTTTTCCATTGCCCCTTGCCCCAGTAACTGAACTGTCAGTCTGCCTGTCTTGTGTCGCTTTTACTTATTTTGCACTAGCTTTGTCGACCAACTTGCCCCCCTCCCCACCCACTCCCCCCAACAGGGCAATTGCTGCCTTTGGTTGGAGGGTTTTGAGTTTAGTTCTGTCAGATTATTGGCTGGTTTATGCCTTCGATGGAACCTCTGTCGCCTCTTGTCTCTCGTCTGCCTTTTGGCGTTATCTTTCGATATGCAGCTTCTTTTTGTTTGTGTGTGTGTGTGTTTGTGTGTGTTTTTTTAGACTGGGAGGTCAACTTTGTCTTGATTATTTTTGCAGTCAATGCTGGACAAAGTTTCGTTCAACTCTGTTGAATTTAATATGGTAATTATTTTTGAGCCAAGCAACGATTTAAGAGTATGTTGCAGCTGCATTAAGACTGCAATTTGTTGGTTTTAAGTCAATTGGGTATTAAGGGCACAAAGCCGTTTAGACTAATAGTCCTTGGTTGGCGTATGTGTTTATATATACATATATATACAGCCAGACAAATCGGATTGTGCGAGATTTTCTACACATTTCAGCTTAATTGCTTTTAGTCAAGCATATTATAATTTGCTCATGCTGTGTATAATGTTGAAAATTATATGAAATATGCATATTTAAGAATATAGTAGAATAATAAGTGATATAATTTTTTTACATTTCGATAGATATATATATTTTTTTAAATTAAATATTTTATTTAGCTTTAAAGCTAATTTTCATCTTAGTATCTGGAATTTATCCCCTCCCTTTTTAATCTCAGCAAGCAATCGATAATTTGCTGTAAATTTGCAGAAAAATTATGTGAATTGCTGCGCCTCGTGTCCGTTGTTAATAAGCAAAATTGAGCCAAGTTGGCAGCGCTTCAGTCATGTTTATGCAAATTGACAGCCTGCGCCTAATGGCAAAATGCTCTCAACCAGCGCCAACGCCAACGCCAGTTACTTCACCACCGAAATCCGGCACAGTCTATTGCACAGCGCAAATTCACAGACATCCCTCTAATTCGCATGCCCCCCGCCGGCCACGTGCCGCACTCCATCTGGCAACCCAATTTCCGAATATTTCACACACTCAGCCACTCAACACTCACAAACGGCTTATTAACTAAGCTCAAAGTTAACCGAAAGAGAAAAAATGCTTTTAAATGTTTCGAGGCGTACGTGTGTCAGAAAATTCATATATATATATATATATATATATAGATAACGCATACGCCCCGTCAGCCAGGGTTCATTACTCATACGCCACATAATCCGCTGATTGCTCTGCTCATATTTTATGCACTTTGGCAAAGTTTGCGACAAAAAAAAATAAAAAATATGCTGATATCTAATTTTGTTATCACAATTTTCTATGTGGTAAACAGAAGAAAACAAAAAGAGTGTTCACATATTTCTGGCGTCTGCGGCAACCACAGTTGCATGTCTCTTCTGCAAAACACATTATCGAAATGAATTTTTGGCTAAAACAGCAACAGCAGCAGCCAAAACAACAAGCATAAACCAGTCTTAAACACTGTCGGGTGGCTCGTGTGCTCCCATCGCAGTTAACATGCTCGTGCCCCTCGTCAGCTGACGTAAATACAAGAAATATGTTGGCTGACAAGCACACACACACACACACACACACACACATGCACAGGACAGTGGTGAATGCGACCCCAAAAAAGGCTTACTGTATTTTTCAGCTTTTATTCCAATGTGGCTAGCATAAAAAGCTTCAATGCAAATGAATACAAATTCTTTTATACACTATTCCCACTAGCTAAGAGTGACTAAACTAGGCCTGTGCGATGCGTTTAAATGGTGTTTTAATTGGGTTCTTAAACTTTCGGATAACAATTATTTTACAGACTTGAGCAACTTTTTTGATTTAATTAATTGTATGCAAAAATTTAATATTAATCGGTTTTCTGTCAATCATAAAATATGTACTTTCAACTGGCAAACAGAGTACCTTGCAGTCGTGTGTTTTTTATAGTCACACTTTTATTATTGTTTTTTTTTTTTTTGCTTTTTTCAATGCACTTTTGGCTGCCATTGGCTTTAATTCCTTTGTTGTTTTCATTTTCATTTAAGCTGATTTACTTTTTACGGCAGCTGAAACCGTTTTGTATTTGTTTTATTTTTTGGCCTCTTTTTTATAAGTCTTTTTCTGGCAGCAAAAATGTTGTAAATTGCTCGTATAAATGTTTTACATTTAAAATTTATTTTCTGTTTATTTATTTAAATGCATTCGGTCCAATTGCAATAAATAACATAATGTAAAGATACATTTATGTTGAGATTACGCAAGGTAATTAATAAATAAAACAGCAATAACATATTATACTATTAATATGCTAATATGAAGCACAAAATAATCAATTTTGAAATAGTTAATAGAAAATACAAAAGTATTATATTGTTGATAATTGATTTAAATGCTTACATGAAATTGAAAACGAGTGGCAAAGATTGTAAATAACATTATTTATTTAAATAATTTAAATATTACACTTTATTTTATAGCTTACTGCATGTTCCTGCTTTTGCACAATGAAAAACTGGATATGTTGTTGTTTAGTTCTCCTACTAATTCTTTCTGTTAAATGTTTCTGTACTTTGCCCAAATGCAGTCAATTAATTAACCGGGCTAATGTGACGCTTTAAAGGTCTATCTTTAAGCTGGCGAGTTGGGAGTTGCGGCATGCAGAGAAAACGGCAGCTGCGCTGTCGCTTGGCGGAGCAGCTTAGGAATTGGATTTTATATTTAAGCTGCGTACAAATTGGGCAGCTAAAAGCAAACATACACACTCACACGTACACACACACACACACACACACACATGATGTTGCATTAGTTTGGGGGGCTATCTTTGCCCTCCTACTCTGTCCCAGATCCCAGTCATGCCTGTTGGACAACCATAAACGAGTTGGGGCAACGCCCACAAGGCGACAGCAGCTGCTAATGTGCCTTTGTCTTTGGCTTTGTGAACGCCTAGCCGGTATACATGTGTGTGTGTTTGTGGGTGTGTGTATTTGCGCCTGTGTATATGCAATGCTTTGCTGTTGTAATTGCTGCTATTACAGCTGCCTGTTTGTTTGTTTGCTTGTATTGTTGCTGTTGCCTTTAAGCTAAAGACTTAATGCGCTTTGCCTGGCCAGCAGGCGAACCCTGCCCGAAAGAGAGCGCAATGTTGAGCGAAAGTGCGAGAGAGCGAGAGAGCTGGGTGCAATGTACGCTCCGCACAAGCACAAAATTATGCACAAAAAGCGAAAATAAAAGTTAAATCAGTGCAAGTACTTAGATGTTCTTGATGAGGTTGAAAGCATTTCTACGAAAGTGGAAAAAATGTTGATAAAAAAAAACAAGGTCTTCCACACACACACACACGCACACACACACGCGTCTGGCTGTTGTACAATTTCCCATGTTGTGTATAAAAAAAGTCTTTTGTCAGTTGCTTGCGTCTTTGGTCCTTGGTGACTTTGCAATTTGCTTGCTTTTCGCTTTTCAAGAGGGTTTTTCAAATTATGCACTCCACACACACACACACACACACACACACACACTCTCACACACATCCTTGTTGTTACCTTGCCTGCTTAGGTGTGTTGTTGTTGCTGTTGTTTCTATTGTGACTGCGAACTTTTAGCAGCGCACTCTGAAGTGCAAACAATGTCAACATGTAATTTTGTTGAACACAATTTGCTAGTCTAGTGCAAGGCTATATTAAAATTTGGAAAAACATCAACAATGCATATCTTTTGTAGTCGGGAGACTTTTCGCAACATTTTCAAGTGTTTACTTTATAGTTGTTTATGCTTTATTATTATTAAAAACTACAACAATTTATTTAACTGAATTAATTAATTTTATTTTTTTATTAATTGCAATCGTTTTGCCTTCATTAATTATTGTCTCTGTAGATTATTTAAATTTCTTTACCCGCAATAAATCACCAATGGCAACCTGTATTTCCTTTACAAGTTTTTCGTCCAATTTAGTACACAATTTTCCACCGCCCCATCGAAAATATACTCAAATTACTGGGCACGTGCGTAAGGTCGGTTGCCCCATCAATTTACATGTAAATCGAAAGAATATAAAATGAAAAAATAACATAAAAATATATAAGAATGCAAAAGAAACCGCAGCAATCAATTGATTTCATTTCCATTCCACGCTGAAATTCTGAACTTGAAGTCGCATTTTCATCTGATTGGATGATGGCCCCAAATTCAACAAACAAGGCTTTAAGTCGCTGCGCAACACGAAAAGGAAATGGAAAATGAACCGCAGAAAATAAGAACCAAAATACCAGTAAAATAATTTTTTATTAAGTTTACCTTAAAAATATATAAATAAATAAATGCGCACAAAAGGTTTTTAAGCTTCCTTAAATTTTAAAATTATTGGCAAATAAAATTATTTTTTATATAATTTTCTTTATTGTTGTGGAAAGAACTTTTAGCTGCCACTGTTTGTTTTTTAGCCAAGTTTTATTTTACTTATTGTTTTTTTGAAAAACTTTGCGCTGATGAAATGATTGCTGTGGTACGTGATTTATTGCACTTTTCTTGGATTTTATTTGACAACCTTTCGCTCGGGTTTTCCGCGCTGCTCTGACGCTGACTTTGCTGCGGCTGCGGTCAATCCGCTTTCGTTCTTTCACATCCATTTTGTTGGTATTCAAGTTGCCAAGTCTTTTCATTCTGGTTGAAAACCGTTCTGTATTTACGCCAGGAATCTATCAGTTGACCCGCAGCTTATAAACCTCTGAAAAATTAAAAAAAAATCTCATTTCAACCTGTTTGCATTCATTCAAACATATAAAATTTTATTTGTGATTTTTTCGGTAATATCGATATTGGGGGCGATTGGGAGAAGGTATCCAAGGCCCGAAATATTAAAATATTATTTTCGTATATGTTACGCGAATATATTGGTGGCTTTACCTTTTATAATTTAGGAGTTATGCTTAAAAAAACCTGGTCAAAAAATCGATAAATATCTACAATAAGAAAACGAAAAGATTATCAATGCCCATTTTAAAAAAAACTTGATCTGCGTATGGTATATACGGGCCTTTCAGGCTTTTGTTCATACAGACGGACAAGCGGTTAGCGTAGTAGAAATACATGAAAAATATAGAAACCACCAAAAAGCAGTTTTAAATTGCCAAAAAGCAGGCAATATAAGCGAAAAACCAATCTCAATGCCCACATCATCCATCAACTTGGAGCTTTGGGAAGCCCAAGCGAAAATGATGGTCAATTCAGAACGGGCGCTTCGAAGTCTTATCTAAAACGTGGCGTTGTGGAAAAGTGCAGTAGCAAAGCAGGCAGGCAGCGCTCAAAGTGAAATCAGCTTAACGAGATTGCACACATACACTTACGCTCACACACACTCACATACATATATATACACACTGACAGACTTAAGCCTATCAATCAAAATGAGCATATAACCAACCAAAACGCTGACCAAAAGCTTAAAATATTCAACTTGTGCGCATTTAAGCTCATTTTGTGCGAGCTACTGCAACCAAATTGAATCATCATTGAACATGTGTAGGGATTTTTAAGGGAGGGGCAGCGGCTAGAAATTGCGGCTGCTGGGCGCATCATATATGACACCATCCAGTTAAAAATGAATAAACGCGGTCAGCGTACAAAATTTCCGCTTTCGATGCGGTCGCATTAAACGCTCGTTTTGCCTGACGCAAAACCGACGTGGATCGATTGGCCACCAAAGACACATCAACAATTTTGGGTTAATGGAATTTAAGTGAGAACTGAAGAGAATGAAAACACACAAAAAATGAAAATGAAGAGGTTACTTTTGGGTTGCCGAGCTTTAAACTCGCAAACAAATTTCTGTATTTTTTTTATTAAATTTAATCAGTTAATATAATAATCTAAGCCGGTAAATTGCGTTACCCGGTTTTTTTTCATGTACATATCAAAAATGTATCTATGAAGTTCAATGGGTTTTTGTTTTGCCCCGCAGGCATATTCAAACGCACAAAGAGCACTTTTTGTGGGCGTGGGCGTGGGCGGCAGCTGATTGAACATTTTTCAATCAACTGTACAGCAGCCGGCGCCCAAAGCAACCAATTTGAGTTCAGAAAGAGCTTGAGAAAGAAGCAGAGACAAGTTTTGCCAATTTGGCGAGTGCTTCCAGAGATCTAAGCCAAACCGGTTTCTACATAAAATAGTTTTTCACTGTTATCGATGAGTCAAACGACAAACTAAATAAGAGAGAGAGAGACGAGACGAGAAAGAAAACAAATGAGATGTAAAGAAAATGAAAAGTTGTTCGCCGTAAAAGTCGGGCTATTGTCGGTCCATGGCTATTTGCAGTTGTTTTTCATTTGCTTGGCTTTCGATGTTGGTCAAACGTTTTGCCATATTTAATTTTTTTTTTTTTGTAAAATTTTCTTCACTTCGCCGTCGCAAATAGCGAAAGTCGTTTTCAGCCCGTTTCTTATGTGGGCCAAATGTGCAGCTGCTTGCCACAAGCTGACCAAAAAAATACAAATAAAATAATAATACTAAGAATAAAAAAAAAACAAAACAAAATATAAAATATGCCCAACTCGCTAGGGTAGTAGGCAACAGGCTGTAACAGAGCTCCCAGCTCTGATAAGAAATATACTTTTTTTGGGCATGCTCCAAAGTTCGTGTGACAAATTGTTCAACTTGTGGCTTACTTAAATAATCTTTTTTTAACTGTATATATGACCTACTTAAAAAAAATTCTAAATAAAATAAATGAAAATAAAACATAATCTAGTTGAACGGAGTCTCTGTCCCTTGACTTTGAATACATATTTTATATATTTTGCCGGAGCTGAAACCGGGGCTTATCTATGTGGCAAAGCCATCATATATATATATTTATATATATATATTTATGTATTTTTCAAGCTTTCGCAATGTTATTTTTGAATCTGTCACTGAATAACACAACTTAATCGTTGATTACATTATATTAAATTTATTGAACGTCAATAATATAATATAATACAATATAATAACAAAATAAATAAAGTAATATAATATAATATAAAGAGTTTGCCTAAGCATTTTGTGTAATTACCTCTTTTTTAATTTGTTTGCTTTAGCATTTTTCAGCCCGAATATTATGCTCATCTTCGCTGGCACTCGTTTTTGAGCGGGTCCCGCATTTCCCATGCCCTGCCCCGCAGCAGCAGTCACTTTGGCACGCTTCTTGCGTATTTTCCATTATTTTGGCGCACTTTAAGTAATTAGGATTTCTCACTCGTGGCAAAAACATATACTTATACATTGTGTATCTGTGCCTGTACATATCTATATGTATCTATAGCTGTGTGTGTATGTATCTATGCTTCCATTCTGTATCTGTGTTGACCGCAGTTATTCTGACTTTATTTTCATTTTACTATCGATTTTTGTGGTTTTTCGAATGCAATTAACCTTCTGCTGTGGCTCTTTTTTCTGCTTTGGTTTGAATATTCTGAAACTTTTTGGCTTGATGAGCAAATAGTTGTTGTTGTTGTTGCTATCGTTGTTGTTGTTGTGAACGTCGTTACTCTTCGTTGACTCTTCCTATTGAATTCTATCTGCCTTTCTGCTATTCCACTTTGTTTCACCAGCTGTCGGTTTGTCTCAATCCTTCGTTTGTATTTACTTTGCTAATCCTTGCCGATAATTTGATGTGGTTCCTGAATATCTGTGGTCCAGTCTAGGCCCTGTTAGATTGCCTGCAAATATTTGTGGCATTTGGATTAGTTTTGCACTCAGTTCATTTCGGCTGCTATTTTTAGTGAATTTGCGGCTTTCGTGGCAAATCCAAAATAAATAGGAATGTGCAAATTAATACAATTCGTTTTAATAACATTTGTTGGCAATTGATTTCATTTGGGCAACGGTTAAAGGGTAAACTTGAATCAATACAAATTACTATTAAATTAAATTTAATTTAATTTTTATAATTAAACTATAAAACTATAAACAAATTCTAAATTTATCAGCAAAAAAACGATAAATATATCGATACCTAAATTTCGATACTTAGCATAAACTGAATTAATCCGAACTAGTTCAAAATTCGATTTGCAAAACGGCCCAAAATAATTTATAATTAAAAAAATAACAAAAAATTTATCAAAATAATTTTTTAATAATGAAAATGCGAAAATAGAACTTACAATACACAAAATTAGAATGAATTCAATTCAATTGATTAAGTTGTGCGCTATTTTAATCCGCTTCATTGTACGTACTCAAACATATTCGAGAATCGCATGACAGTCATCAGTATGTAACAATAAATCTTGGCGCAAATCCCAAATCCAATTGCACAAATCCAGCTCGGATTGGCTAGCCGCAATTTCAAATTAATTGTAGGCCGGAAATTGAAACGCAACGTCAACGTTGCCTGCTACTATACCCCTTAATTTCCTACACAGCAACAAGAACAACAGCAGCAACAACAACCATTCCCAATGTTGGCTGCATTTCATTGGCATTTGAGCTTCGGTTTTATTCGCTTCGCTTAATACTTTTAACGTTTCATAGCATTTAATGGCTACAAAAGTGGGCCAAAACCACCCGGCCCTGGTTCGGTTTTCATCTCGGGCTCTTGCGTCTCGCCTGTGCGTATGCAATGCATTTTCTTGTAATGCATTTTACTTTTTTCGTTTCGTCTTCGCCCCCTGTATACCCATTTGTGGGCGTGGCCTGTCGAACTTGAAGTGCAAGTGTAAAAGTGGCAAAGTGGAGCCTTGTGCCTGCCACAAACATATTTATTTTGGCAGATGGACTGGAAACCAAACCAGAAATGGCAACACCCAAACGACACACACACACACACACTCTGGCATACATCTGCTTGCAGCATCAGCAGCTTGTGCAACATTTTTAATGCATTTACAAACACACACAGACACACAGACACACACACACACAGACACACAGACACACACACACACAGACACACTCATAAATGCATTACTTGTGTGCATGTTGGCTGTCGCCTGTTCGCCTGGCTTAAGTCTGGGCGTGCCCGATTGCCTAATGGAGTGTTCTACTCCAGCTCACATCTAAACATATATATTTATATATACATATATATGTGTACATATAAGACTGTGGTAACAAACAAGTTGAAAGCATTTAACATACTGATTGGTATTCTAATACCTAAAGTAATTCAAGCACACTGAAGCATCGTCGATAACTTTCACCGTTTTCCTATAATCGATAAAAATCTACAACAACCTTCATTCGTGTTTACCTTATTCCCTTTATATTTTCCAATAGACCCAAAATTTCATTCAAATAAATATTTTAAATTGTAAAATAATATATACTGAATATAAGATATGCTATATCTGATAACTGTCTTTAATGTTTTGTTGTTACTTTTTATATGCAGGTCGAGAGCGACTCAACGAATACATATCCCACTATGAAACACTCAACTATGATCAGGAGCACATTCGAGCTAGTCACAATAGAGCGCGACGATCGGTGACCAAAGATCATTTTGTACATTTAAAGTTTGCAGCACATGGAAGGGACTTCCATCTTAGATTAAAACGTGATTTAAATACATTTAGTGATAAGTTAGACGTGAGTACCGTCAATCTAATTATCCACATAAATAAATAAATTATATAATTCTTTTTTTTATTTTTTAGTTTTATGATAGCAACGGCCCCATTGATGTCTCAACGGATCATATCTATGAGGGCGATGTGATAGGGGATCGTAATAGTTATGTATTTGGTTCCATACACAATGGGATATTCGAGGGTAAAATTATAACGGAACGTGATGCCTATTATGTTGAACATGCCAAACATTATTTTCCCACAAATCGCACGACGACGGCGACAGCAACAACAACAACGACGACGACCACCGCAACAACATTGTCCTCGTTGACAACGGGGTCCAACAACATCAACAATATTAACAAAACTGCCATTGATAATAAGACGGACAAGTTAATATATAAAAATGCTGAAAGCACATCCACAACCACATTCCCAGCGCATCCACAAAGCAGCTCCTCCGAGCGGGCGGATTCAACGACAGCCACGACAACAAATGGCTATGTGCTTGAGGACGGGGACGAGGATGAGGCGAAGGATGGAAATGCCGCACAGGACGAACTTGATTTTCACTCCATTATCTACAAGGAGTCACACGTTGAGGATGCCTACGAGAATGTGCGCGAAGGTAAGTCGCAAACAACTTTCCCCAAAGTGAAAAATTTTGCACGTTTATTATTGAGTACAGCAAACACACGAAAAGCAAAAAAAAAAAAGAAAACAGCAGCAAGAAAAAACTTTTTTTTCATAATGATTTATATGCCTTGAGAAAGTTGAGGAGTCATCCGTTTCTTTTTTTTTTACGCGCGCTAACCTTGAAAATGTTTGATAACATTTCCGTTAAGTTTTGGCACTTGGTTGGGCTGTGTGTTTTCCCCAAATGCGTGGCTAATAATTGTCGTACCCGAAAGTGGCCGCAACTTGTCATTGAGGTATCATAAATAGCATTTGGCTTTAAAAAGCCATTTAAAGGTTAGCGGGTCTTAAACATAACATTATTAATATCGTAGTATTTTATGGAACAAAAATATTCACCTTATTATTTAAAAGGTTGCCCTGGGCTACTTCAGTCCCGAGCTAGCCGAAATATCATTATTATTGTTAAAATAAGGATACAAATTGAACTTTCACTGTGGCACAAGAAACTTTTCTACCAACAAGTCGTCGCTCCCATAAGAAGATATAAAATGCAAATTTAGGGGAATAGCAGCTAATTCTAGAAGTTCCTTAAATTCGTAATTTCTTAAATTACAAATTATTTAATTTTTTTATAATACATAAAATTCTGTAATTTCTTGTGCAGTTTTTAAAGTTATTATTTATTTGGTTTCAAAATTTTGTCTGTTGTCCAACAAGAAAAGCGTATTTAAATCTTTTATTGAAAGTTGGCAACGTTGCCATTTTCATATTCTGCCACAAAGAAATAGAGAAATGTCAGCTGCAGCAGCGTTGCCACCAAACAAACATCTACAGCAAAATAAAAGAGATTCTTTTGCCAGTTGTATGGTCAGTTTTTTTCTTTGCTTCTTTTTGTAACTCTGCAACGAACATTGTTACAGATGACAACGTTGCGGCAACAATGACACTGGCAATGAAAGTTGCTGCAACATGTGCTCATTGTGCATGCAACATGCTCGTTGTTATTGTGCAAGCAACAACAATGACAAAATCAGTTTCTTGTTCATAATCAAGGCGTGGCAGGTCCAACAAAAACAAATAAAAAAAAATAGTAAAAGAGCTGTCGGCAACAGCAAAAAAGCAACTAGCAAAAAATTAAAATAAAACTAAAATAGAAGCGGAAAGAATAAGCAGCTTCGACGTGACGAAGTTTAAATACCCTATGAAATTGTGCGCTATAATTGATTAGGATTTCTTTAAAAGCTATTCTGATTGGGCAGACATCGATAATTATATATATATATATGCTTTATAGTGTCACATCTCCTATGCAGCACACATTTCATAGCGTAATAAAAGAACTCTCTGCAAGAGTATCAAAAATTTAATGCATAGTTAAGCAACTGTAACAAGGGTCAGGTGGGGAGGGGATTCGTTCGGGTTTGTTGCAAAAATTGTGCGCAATTTGACAGACAGCAGCAGTGACAACAACAACAACAATCAACAATTGTTGTAAGCGCATTTTGTTATGTTCTGTGTGTGCATTTAATTTTGGAGGCGTGTCAAGTGCATGTGTGTGTGTGTGTGTGTGCATTTGGGTATAATCATTTTAATGAGCTTACACAAAAGCCACTTACATTTTAGCCAGTCCCAAATTGTTGTTAGTTAGGCGACATTTGTTGCATTTGATTGATGCACTTTACACAGATTCTCTCTCTCACTCTCTCTGTCAGATTTAATTAGCCTCGTTTGGGTTGCGCGCTTCCATTTAGCATACTTTGTGTTTAGACAACAGCTTAAAATAGCATGTCAAAATGTTTGAAATGCCAAACATAAATCATGCTAATTAAAAGTCTTTATGAACTGGTACTTCAATGGAAATACTGAATAAACAATCGAGGCCAACAGTAGCTTTTCTAGATAGGAAGGCAAAAATAATAATTATGTAAAAATACATTATTGAAAGAATAGTATAGAAAATTAGCAAACGATTTAATATTGCAAAATTGTCTAAGTAAGATTAAAGTAAATATATATATATATATATATATCGGGACAACAATAATTTAATTAAATAATTATTTTGAAAAGTTTTCAATCATAATATTTACAGCTATATTGTCAGTTTGCCTATTGATTGTGTTTTGTTTTTCCTCAGTGTGGCAACAATGACAATTAAATTGGTTTGTTTGCGCAGAAAAATAATCACAGTGAAGAGCAATAAATTATAATTTTACTGCACGTGCATAAAATTAGATTTTGAACTCAAACGATAAACGATAAAAAATTTCATTTCAAATGCATCTAAATGATAAATAATTATTTTGCAATATTGTCAAATTTCAGTTTATTTTAATAAACTGTCAAAAATTAAGAGTTAGGTTCTTGAAATTTCAACAATAATAAACAATTTTCCACTTTCATTGCTAGATTTTCAATTAATATTCCTTTTGAGTTCGAATCCCATATAAAACGGAAACTATAAATAATTTCGCAAATATAAACTTGCAATTGTCCACACTTGGAAACTTTTTAGTACTTGAAAGAGGTTTCACTTTAAAGGTTTCTAATTTATTACCTAATAAGAAGAAGAGCAATTTTTGTGTTCAGCTGCAGCGGTGCAAAAAGTGAACCAAAAGTACGTAAAAAGTTCATGGAACTTAGCCAAAGAGCAGGACATAAAGTTCGATTAGTGCAAAGTGCACTGTTGCCATGCTTCACTTGTTGACATAGACGCAACTAAAAGCGCAACTTTTGCCATTTGTTTTTTCGCTTTAAGTTATTTGTGTTTTTTTTTTGCCTCGCCCCTTACTCGCCCAGTTTTTAGTGCCTTTATGGCTTAATTGCTGCCCCGGCCATTGCGGCAGCGTCTTAAACTGTCCAACTTTATTAGCTACTCTCGGCAGGCAAGCACGCAACAAAGTATGAAAAAAAGAGAAGCAACAGTGTTTTAATCAAGGATACCCTGTAGTTTAAATCGGAATAAAGTTTGAGAGCTTGAAACTTTTAAATTGGTAAATATCGATCGTGACGATCGATTACGAGAATGTGTACAAGAACAATTATTGCACACATTTCCATAAATTCAGAATACCCTTGTTGTGTACGGACATTTTCATGGGTGCAGGGTATTAAAAAGGATGAAAACTATGTCGAGGTGTTTACGCTAGCAGGCTTATCAAATATGTAGTGCAGTCCTCTGGCAACCCTCTCGACTCCGAGAACGACCCCGCATCTGACAGACGGACGCTCTTCTCCCCATTTAATGCCATTTAGCAGCATATTAAGCTTTGTGCTAGAAATGAGCAGTTGCTCGAAAACTGCATAGTAGCAAAACAGGGGGAGGGTAAACGGAGGGTATTTTCCCCCCACTTTGATTACATTGTTATGTGTGTGTGTGTGTGTGTGCGGCGCGTCGTGTTGAATGCGTGTGTTAAAATCAACCAAGCGAGGACACGCATGTTGCCGCAGCCCCTTTCACTGAAGTGCGCAGGACTTGGGCTTGACACAGTGCTAGTCAGTTGGCAAGTAGCGAAGCGTACTCAAGACGTTTCCCACACGCACACTCACACTCAAAAAGGCGTCAATACACGCACACACACACACACACAGTCAGCTTTTGCCACTTGAATGCTGCATGGAAATCACAATTTATACACATTGTTGTAATATAATTTTTGCACAGCCAAACAGAATGCAACTCAAGTGGCAGTTTTCCAAAGCACTACATGCGATTAAATTGGGTATATTGGTTAGTAGACCCAGTATATATATATTCAGATTATATAAAACAATATATTAAAAAAAATATATATAAATAATTATAACTTTAAAATTTAAAAAATAAATCGATTTTCCTATTTTTTTTTTTACATTTCAAACAACGAGCTAAAGCAAAGATAAGAAGTAGAAAATAAAAGTCAAAATTTAACCAAATTAAGGCAAACGCGGATCAAATTTAGTACTAAAAACTATATTGTCAAAGTAACAAAAAATATACCAATTTGACAATACGATTTTGCTGAACTGCGTACGAAGCATCTTTTCAGTCGGGCACTCTCGACTTGAGCACTTTTACTTGTTGTTTTTCCCTCTTATTTTTGTTTTTTATTTTTTTTTTTTGCCACATTGTTTGGCCGCGTTTCAGGCACCCCAAAGACTCGCCTCTTGGGCGCGCTCTCCCCGCTCCCCCTCGTTTTATTACTCGAGTGCATTGTCCGTGGCAGGTTTATGCAGCTGCCTGCAACTGCCATTAATGCAATGCGGCTCATTTTATTTATGACACTTTGTTTTATTGCACTTCTTTTTTTTAATATTATGGTTATTTGTAGACGGAGACTCTGTGCCCCACTGCACGCTCGGCACAACTATTGGCGTATAAATGTCAACAACCGATTAGAGAATTTTTATACTCGTTCAAGGTAGTGAAAAGAGTGCATTGATTAGCGACTTGAACTGTTCAGATAGTTACTCGTCTGTATTCGCGTCAGATAAAGTTTTAAGGATTAAAGGTGACCTCCCCTAACGAACGCGATCCCAGCTAAAAAGTTAATAAGAAAATTAGTTTGCATATATTTCAAATATGAGCTCGAAAGCTCAGAGTTATTGTTAATTTTAATCTGTCAATAAAAATCGTATGCGACTCTTCAAGCATGAATTTTTGTAATTTAGGATTAATTCAAAAAATATATGCGACAACGCAGAAGATGACACATTAACCCCTCGCTGAGTTCGCATTGAACCTGGCTCCTAGTTATTGGTTTTTTTGTTTAGCCTGGTTTTAAGCAATCGTCAAAATATTTGCTATAGCACAGTGCTATATTCGATATTCGACCAACGATGCATGAAATCAGCGCCCAGCCAAAAACCGAACGCATGTTTATATAAACAGGAATTACACACAACTTGCCGCGATTGCTGTAATGTTGTTGTCGATGAGGACGATGTGCCATAGCGTACAATAATTTCCGGCATTTGATAACAACAATAGCAATAACAGCAGCAACAACAAACATCAGAAATAACAAGAACAACAACAAAAACAGTAAGGGGAGTTTGGCGATTGTAAACAAACAAATTTCATGCTACGTTTCACCGGAAAGTTCAAAGCCACGTCGAGGGGCGGACTGAAGGCGGCACAGAACAAAAAATACCCAAATTGACAAGCGGCCGGAAATACACTGTATTTTTTATGTTCCATCATTTTTTACTGGTTTTTGTTTTTTCTTATACCCTGTAGTCATTGAAAATGACATGCATGGTTTCCAATAAGCAGCAGAATGGAATATGAAATTCTAGTTTCTGTATATTCTGATGAAATTATCCAAAACTCAAAAAAAGATTCACATCGAAAACTGTTAAAACTCAATATTGTACTTTTATGTGGATATCTGTAGGTCGGGCTTATCTCAACTACTTTCTTTGTTGCTGAAATTGTACGTTTTTTTTGAGCGCATTATTAAAACGAATTGAAATCAGGCTGGCAGCCAATGGCCACGTTAATTGGCAGACATGGGGCACGCACATAATTGAAATCAAGTGCGTTGAGCAGCGCAATAACCCTAGAAGAGAATGAATATGTATAAATAAAGTATGTATGGTATATGTCGTGCTTGTGTGTGTGTGGGTGTGGGTGTGTGCACCGGTCAACGTCGCGTTCTGCTCTGTGCTGCGGTTGGATAAATACATTTTGCATGCGTGGCGACATGTGTCAACTTCTATTAAGTTAACGCTGGTCATTCAACCCGTACCCGCCCAGTCGGCACACTCGAGCCACCCCCTGCGCCGCCCCCCCACTGTGGTCAGCAGTCTGCAGTTGCCAATTGATGCGAGCAATGCTAAAAGTGCGACTTGGCCACAACGCATTTGCGACCAAACAGGGCATGTATTGTACAGCCACAGTGCGGACTTGAAGTTGAAAGCTGAAGCTTGTCAGGCGATTTAGCAAAACAGTTTTAGATTAACGTGCTGCAAGTGGAAACGCAGCTAATCGCATTACAACTGCAAAGCAAAAAGCATCAAATGCTTTGGAAGAGTACTTGAACACTAAAAAAAAGCGTTTTTAACTTTATATTTTGGTTAAAAAGTCTCCAATATGCCATATAACCAATAAACTTAAAAATAAATTAAATAAATATTTGATCTTAGTTTTTATCACACACATTATTGCAAAAGAAATGTCAATTAAAAGATTTCCATTTTATGTTACTCATCAAATTTAAATTTTTACAAAATTATAGAAATGAAAAACTTTCTTACTATTTGTTTGATTATTTTTTACTTTTTTTAAATTAAAAATTTTAAAAATAAATAATAAAATAACTAAAATAACATTTCTGCCGAAAATACGGATGATTGATGTTTATTTTATTGAGTTAATTTAACCAACACGCACTTTAAATATTTAAACCCAATCAGAATTTTTTGTATCATTTATTACAAAATTAACCCAACAGAATGGGTCACTCACTGCGTTTTAATAATTACAATGCAAGTGTCAACAAAATCAAAGGCCACAGCAATTACAGCTGACAAATTATTAAAAATAAATAGCAAAATGAAAAAGATGTAAATAAATAAAACAAAAAATGTGTAACAATTATATATGCAGGATTGCGTGGACAGAGTTTGCACATTTCAAACTTTTTTAATTATTTTCGTACAAGTCTCGCATTGTGGGTGATATTATTGTTGTTATTTTACTTTTTTTCTGTTTGCAAAATGTTGTTTGGCAACAACCGCAATTGCATTTGTTGTGCAAAAAGCGATAAGCTTCAAAGCATTCCCCCAAGCACCACAGCGTCCAGAGTTGCCAGAGTGCGCACAGCGCGTTGATTGTTGCAAACACTATGCAAAATTGCGGTTAATTGAATTCAGTGAACACCATTTGCAGCTGTTTTCTTGTTGTTGTTTTTGTTGTTACTGCTGTTAGTTGAGCATTAATTGAAGTTCTGCACTCCAATGGGGTTGAGCGACCCAACTAAATCGCGCTTGACTAATTTTCATGTTACTTTTTTATAGCGTCCAAAAGAGAACAACTAAAAAACGGACAGTTATACCCTTAAAAAAAAACAAAAACGTTTAAAAAGTTAGTCGTTTGCCATTTTATACATTTTAAATCATGCCGATTTATACTCTTAGTTATATAGACCCCAAAAACTAAGTTTATGTAGGAAACCCCGTTTTGTTTTTCAAGATACCAAACAAATTTGATAACTAAGATTTAACACTATGTTTTATCATAAAGTTGTTTTTGTCAAAAATATTTATTTAGAGAAAAATATATTTCAACTTTTGCAAGGGTATTAAATCGTCAGCACACCGTGCCGACTTATTTGTGATGTGCCTTTTTTGTGTGTTGCTTTCCGTTGAATACTCTTTTCTAAGCTTCAGTTTTAATTGACAGTTGTTCGTTGATAATAAAACGCTGATATGAGTGTGTGTCACATGCCAAATTGACAATTCGTTTCG
This sequence comes from Drosophila paramelanica, assembly GCA_035043915.1. Classification (NCBI taxonomy): domain Eukaryota; kingdom Metazoa; phylum Arthropoda; class Insecta; order Diptera; family Drosophilidae; genus Drosophila; species Drosophila paramelanica. The sequence continues at coordinate 1,055,353 of JAWNMO010000077.1, read as the reverse complement.
TCATGCTCGCCTGGTTTTCACGTTCGTTGTCAGCAGCAAAACTTTATGGTTGATGTTGCGTGTTGCATGTTGCACGATTTGTGTGGCAGCTGCACTCTTGCTGCCATTCGAGTTGTTGTTGTTGTTGCTGCTGCTGTCCTTTTATGTTTCAGCTGCTCTCAAACAGACAACACCAATAAAAGTCTGTAATGGAAGTGCATCAAATGACATTTCTCTATCTTCATTGGTATTCAAAGGATGTTGGAAATTGCTCGAATGATAATGAACAGATACATTGTTCTATTGCTGATGCCGATGCTGATGCTGCTTCTGCTGAATGAATGCATTCCACGCATTTCTTAATCAAAGTGGCAATGTTTTTTCCTTTTAAATTTCTTAGAAATATTTGATGCTCCTTGAAAATATTCAATTGCACTTTGAACCTTTGCTAAAGCTGCCTCTGAGCTAATTAAAAATAAAAATGATTTCTATGTCTTAAAAATGTTCTTTTTTATGTAGTTTATATGTAAAACATAATTTATATTCACTACAAAACCTTTTTGAGGTTTCAATTTGCATGCAAAACTTTTGTTTTCCCTTTTGTTTTTTTTTGATAATCCATGCACACACATCCTGAAAAGTATGCTACAAAATACAATAGCTCCCCAAATAAATGCCCGTTAGACAAGAGTCCTGGATTGGTTTTTGTTTTTGTTTTTGTTGTTGCCATCCGATTGCACAAAAGTGCATTTTAAATGTATATTGAGGCCAGCATTGCCCCGGGATCGCTTTGGCATCTGCCTCTATTTATGCATGCAACTTGCAGTTGAAATTTTCACTGTGCAGCGGCTGCTGTCAACAACAATACGAAATGCATTGCAGCCGTGAATATTAACTGCATACGAATGTGCCATAACTTATGTGACAGCCTGGGCAGCTGCTGATCATAAATATATATATATATATATGTGTATATGTATATGTACAGGACACCTAAGTCCCATGTGGAGTGTTCCATTTGGCCCCAGCCAACCCAATTGGCCACCCACTTTGGCCTCCGCTCTGTCGCACTCGCTCAATAATCAATTCCATGCTGTTGCTTTTCGGTTTCATCCTGTTGGAGTTGACGCCTTCACATTGACGATGCTCTTGTTGTCATTCTCGGTACGTTCGGTTCTCGTCTTTTAATACCCTGTACTCATAGAGTTGAACAATAGGGTACTCCGATACCGTACCTTTTCTTTAGCAACTGTTTAACAAATATCTTTTTAATTTAATTTAGTGCTTATTTGTGAGCATTGAAAAATTTAAATATAATTTATTTATACACATATTCTTAATAAATCATTTTTGTTTTAGTTCAGGCATTGTTACAGAGTATCTCACTGTCGAGCACTTCGCCTTGTCTCATCTTCAGTTGTTTTTCGTTACACTTGGGTTAGTTTTATAACCCTTTGTTGTTGTCGCCAGCATTGCCGTTGTGCTTGTCGTCTACCTCGCCATGTGGCGTGAAAATTCAAATTAGATTTTAAAATTTAATAAATGTTTGTGCAAATTAAAACGTGGCAAAAGCATCAGTTGCCCCAACGCCTCAGTTGAAAACAACTGAACAGAACGGAGCGCCAGACAGCGTGAAAACCCACAATAATCCAAGTCGCTTTTAATGGGTATCTAAAATAATGATTGTGTTGCAGCTACTATTTGTGACCAAATATTTTTAGTTTTGATTCTTTAAATTGAGAATTACACTTATTGGACAACTTTTCAAATAAACAATATAACTAATTTAATGCGGCTTTGGTTTTATCATCATTTGCGCAAACTGTAGGGAACTCGTATGCCAGGCAAACCAATTGATGCCATACTGTTCTGTTGCTTTTGCAGTCAAATATTGCCCATTCAAGTTACTAAAAAATAATAATAAAAAAATTATATATATTTCTATATATTTGCATATCATAGTTACAATTTTTACCAGTAATAACATTTTCTGTACCACCAACCGGCATGAAATTCTTTGGCGCAATTATTGGGTCCCCGATCATTGTCTCGATCCGGTGTCGAAAATTGCATATTCATTTGCGAGGCTAAAGCATCGCCTGCCGTTCCATCATATGCGCCCAGCCTGCTTAAACGATAATAATCGGACTCGTCGGCAATCTGAAAATGCTCGTAGTGAGCGTAGCGGGTTTCATCATCGAAATCCTGCAGATATATAAATAGTTCATGGTGCTGTGACTTGGTCATCAAATGGATTTTCTCCAGGCCAATGAAAAACTCTCCGCGCATATCACCGAAACCCAAACGATACTCGGTCCAATTGCGGTTAAAATTGACAGAGCCGTCGCGACGCCGCAACAGAACCGTCCACCCGGAATCGACCAAAGTTGAGTCACAAAACACCGGAAAGGGCTCGACACCGATCAAACGTATCATATGTATATCGGTGGACTTGTCCAAACAGCTTGTCGTTCCATATTTCTTTAGTTCGAACTCATTTTGAAAGATTTTTTCTTTCAATGCATTCAGTTGGATAGCGTCCGCATTGATTTTGGATTTTTGCGCCAAAATAAGTGTATCTTTCGTTTTGATGATGGCTTCCAGTTCGTGTATACGCCGATCCTTAAGTTCGATATTAATCAACTCGGCCTGAGATGTGGAGCGCTGTTTCTCGATCAGCGCCTTATTTGTTGCTATCAGAATATCCTTCACTTTGCTATTATTATTGCACGACGCATTCAGATCTTGTAGCTGAGCATACTGCACTTCTCGATTTCTCACAGTTTCCTCGCAGATCCCAAATTGATTTTGCAGCCTCGCCAATTGATTCTCCAGGCTCTTCACGCTATCCTCCACTTTATCGGATCTCTTTTGTAACTCCTTCAGTTGGGTTGCCTTGCGATTGAGTTGCTCGGTCGCTAGAGTCTCCCGGTTTTTCGTAGCATCCTCGCAGACGCCAAGTTTGATTTGAACGGCATTTAGCTGATTCTCTGTATTCTTAATGATCACATTTAGATCGCTGATTTTGTCTTGCAGCTCTGTAAACTGATGCTGCTTTGTTTGCTGCAAAATGGGCTTAACTATACCAAAACAATATGTATTACATTGTCCTTCCATATCCTTGAACAAAGTCAATGACTAGAATGTATTAAATGTAAATTAAAAAGTTTACAATAATAATAATTATAATAATAATAATAATATACAAACCCACCGGCACAGCCATTCCGTTTTTGTCCACTGCTCCAAAGCTTCGTTTTGCCAGTGTGATTAGCAATAAAATTCTCATCACATATTCCTTATTTTGCATTTCGTTTTATTTAGATCTAATTATAAATTAAGGTTCCTTTTCAATTAAACTAAATGTATTATTTTCAATTTAGAAACTATTTTATTGCTATTTTTCTTAATACGCAAAAAGCTCTTTAATCTCCAGTGGTCGGGCTAAAACTAAATAGGGCGTTGTCCACTTGAATAACAAATGAATGGCAATGGAAGTAAATTCCATATTGTTAACAACAACAAACAGCTGTTGTTATTAGTTTTATTAAAACTTTTACTTTATTTACAACACTTATGTTTTTGGTTTTGCCTTGAATACTGGAACATAATATTTGCAGCTGTGGAATTCAATACGATATTGGGAATAAAAGGCACGTCTATATAAATCATATATAATCATATCAAATATATATATTTATATATATATATATATATATATATATAATCAGTATGTGATTAAAAAAAAAACTTAGAAGTAACATTTTTAATAGAAGTTGAAGTTGAAGAAGTTAAAACTTAAAATTTTTAAAAACCGAAATAACAATAAAAACAAAAATGTGTTTTTAAAAACATTTGATAGTAAACTTCTATGTTGAAAACATTTTATTTATAGTCTTTTTGTATTATTAAAGAAGTTTTTAATGTATATATATATATATATATATATATATAATATCTCATTATAGGTAAGCTTAATTTTATTACCCATTTGTGTATAATTCGGACAGCTTTTTAATTGTTCACTCCTGGCATAAGCTTAGCTGCAGCACGTAAACCGCAGTCTGTCGTTTTGAATATTTCAATATTTCGAGCAGAGATTTTCGGGCCGTCCGCACCACATCTAGACACGTTTCCAGTTGGCACCAATTTGCATTGTTGGCACCTAGACAAAAGCGGGCGACGGCGGCTATTCCACACACACTTAAACATTTGCATAAATTTTAATGTCCACATTCGAACGAGAACACACACACACACACACACCGGCGGACACGTGAGAGCCACAACAAATGTTGGCCAGGCAACAGCTGTGGGCTGAGTTGGGGCTGTGCGACAGGTTTAAATACATTTTGCACTTGGCAATGGAAAACAACAAAAACAGCATACGGCCAATGGCCTCAGCAACGTTGGCAACAATTTTGGGTAATATACATGTATCTATATATATATATATATATGTGTGTGTGTGTGTGTGTGGGTGTGCGTAGTGCATGCACCGTAATAACGAGTTTTGCGGCAAATTGAATTGTTGAACATTCCACACTAAAAGCGTTCCGTTCGCTTCTCGCTGCGGTTGAGGTTGATGTTGTTGCCATTGCCGCCAGGTCAATCCGATCCTTTACAGTTATGCCTGCACCAAGTTGGCTTTCGCTTCAAATATTTATCAATGTGCGCTGGCTAGCCTTTAACAACAGGACATGCCCCGAAAATGCATGCGGCTAAAAATTATGACGCTCATCAATTTTATTTCCGTCAAATCTAGTTATTTGCCCGGCGGGCTAAATCAGAATTGTAAGGGTGCATTTTGGTACACAATTATTCAATGCCATTTTTGTAAACTTTAAGCAAAATATTTTATAAAAAAATGTGTTTGAAAATAATTAAAAACAAAAATTTAATTAAAGGATATGGTAAAAGTTAAGTTTATTTAGAGAATAAATCATTATATTATTAATAAACTCCAAGATCAATGAAATTATTCATTCACAATATTTGAAATAAAACTTACTTTATTTACGCAACGATTGACAAATACCATAATATTGGTATATATTGTGAACATATCCCTGAATTAGTGCATGTTGGCAATATTCCCATTACACACGAATGTGAATAAACAAGAAAGCAGCCAAGCGGCAGGCAAGTCAAAGTTTTGCCAGTGCTACATGGCGTATGCGTAATGTGCCCAATTGGATTTACTGTGTTTACACACACGCACACGCCCATACACACAGAAACATATGGACTGGACTGACACGAAGCGAAGATTTTAGCCAATGTCTTGCGCCATAATTCAGACGGCTGCAGTTCATGTCCTTGTGACAGCTGCAGCAGCGCACCAAGGACAAATTCAAACAATTTTAAAATTTAGAGCACACATGCCACTTGAGTGGGTGGGTCGCTTGGCATCGCATCGCATGGCATAAAAGTGGGTGGTCTGCAACGAAAATTCAACTTAGAAATTTTTGCTTGTCTTCTGCTTTTGCGAGCTTCAAAATACGCATAAATCTTGTGCTGAAAATTTATATTTACATTTTGTGCTCGTGCTATTTAACAACATTTGGTCAGCCACGGCAACTGGTTCCAGACGAGAGAGAAGCCTTCAGCAAAGCACTGTTGAATATTTTGTGGTTCTCCGCAACCACCTCGCAACGCCCCAAACGTCTACCCACTGAACTCGCCATCGACGTTGCCGTTATGCGGTTTGTGCAACGGCTTCAGAAAGTTTTGCATTTTACCACTTTGCACTTGTTCCTGTTAGTTTTTTTTTTTTTTTTTTTTTTTGAGGGGGCGGGGGCGAGACGGCTGCAGCTGTGTTTTTGTTTGTTTTATTACAAGTGCCAAATAATTTAACTACTAAAATATTAAATTTCTGTTTGAATTGTCGTCAGTATCCTTGTGTGTGTAGCCTCTGGCAGTGGCCATAAATTGTTAGCTGCCTAAATTCCCACACCCCACCATACATGTGTGTGTGTGTGTGTGTGTGTGTGTGCACACATATGTACACTGTGGCAACTCAATGTGTGTTTGGGGAATCAACGGGTCATGTGTTTGAGTTTAATTAAAAAGGGGCATTAGGATAAAAACTTTTATATACGTGCCCATATCCACTCGCATTGCTAAATGATGTATACTGCAAGTTTTACCAGAGAAAGAAAGAGCCAAAGAGAGTCCAATGTGTGGGAGAGGGCGAAATATTGTGGACATTTTATGCAGTTTATACAGGTGTATTAGTTTACTTGGCATATATGTGAGCTGACCCTTCGAGTCCGAGAGCAGTTAAAGCCCTTTTTTAATGGTAAACTATAACTTTTTGCATATGTTTGTTTAATTCAAATTCCTCAAGCCTTCTATATGTTAGGTATATAGTTTCATTATTAAGTTGTAGTCCCATTTTTATACCCTGAACCCATTTAAAATTGACAAAAAGGGTATAATGGTTTTGTTGAAATGTATGTAACAGGCAGAAGGAGGCATCTCCGACCCCATAAAGTATATATACTCTTGATCAAGACGACGAGCTCAAATGATTTGGCCATGCCCGTCTGTCCGACTGTCCGAATGTCCGTCTGTCCGTCTGTATGCACGCAGCGATCTCGGAAACTAAAAAAGCTAGAAAGCTGATCTTGGTCTCATTAATTTCGTACATATCTCGGAGAAAAGAAGTATTAAGTTTATATACTGCGTCCAATATGCATTTGTGTGTGTGTGTGTGCGTGTGTGTGAATATGTGAGAATTTTTATGAATGAAATGTGCAGATCGGAGGGTTTAGGGTATATATCAAATGAAATGGTCGAAGAATGTATATAATCAAACTTTTATTCGCCACTGCGTGCATCTAAACACATTTATTGGGAAATTTCAAAATAGCACAAAATGTACAAAATCTTATTTATAAGTTAAGCACGCGTTGGCCTGATCATCATTTGTATAGATTTTATTAGCTTATAATTCCAGGTGTACCAATATAGCCCACTTCCACAATGTCCATTTACATTACTGAAAAGGTTAATAAATAATAAATAATGTTTGCAAAATGTTTTTTTTTTTAATTTACCATTCACTGCAGTCATTGATCCACCATCCAGACTTGTGGTTTGCCGCACAGTTACCATATTCCCACTTATCATTGTCCCTATCTTTTGTAGTAAATTTCATATTTAAATGATAATTCATGGCATCCCCAGCATCTCCAGAATAATCTCCAAGCATTTTTAACTCATAAGCTTCTGTCTCGTTTCCAATAACAAAGTGACTGTACTTCAAATAAGCAGTGTCACCATCAGGGACTTCCATGTGTATATAAAGTTCGTGAGGCTGAGATTTCGTTAGCAGATGCAGTTTCTCAAGACCCAAGAAGAATTCGCCGCGCAAATCTCCAAATCCTTCTTTATACTCTTTCCAGTTTCTATCAAAATCCACACTGCCACTAAATTGACGTTGGATAACAGTCCACCCCCCACCGCCAATCTTTGAGTCGCAGGGCACAGAGAATGGCGCTATATCTGGTATTTTGATCACATTCAAATTGCTTGATTTACCCAGACAGCTGGAGGGTAATGAGTTTGCTTTGCACTCTGCGAGCCTCGACTCAAGTTCGTTGATTTTGACAACGTTCAGTTCACTATCTTTTTGAAGTTTATCTATTTGTTTATCTTTTCCATCAGTTTGCGATTCTTTTAATTTTATTTGAGATTGCAAACTAGCTATTAAAGCATGCTTTGAGGCAATATTGCTTTTATATGCGGCGGTTAACTCGATTTGTTTGGTCAGTTGCGACTCCTTGTTGACTATGGTTAACTCTAGTTCACGGATTTTACTTTGCATTTCTGAGAATTGTTCTTCTTTAGACCTTGCAGAGACGATGTAGTTTAGAAGAGGGTCCACCAAATGATAGCAAAAGCCTGAACACTGCACCTCTTTTTCTTTAGGATCTTTCAAGAACTAAATAAATGTTCAGATTATGTTACAAATAATCGTTAAAATACAATTACATTTAAGACACTAACCCAGCTATTTGTCGATTCTTCACTTGAGTTTACTAGAAAAGGTATTAACAAAAATACCAACTGATTAAACACAATTTTCATTTTGAATGAAATAATTCGAGATTTCTATCCGTTGCACAGCTTTGTAAATTTTAAACTGACTGAGACGTGGTTGAAAATCGCGCGACGAAAACAAATTTCTTATCTTATATATATACATATATATATATGTATATATATATATATAAATAAATAAATATATATGGGCATAGATAAGGGGGCTACAAGCTAAATTTATTCCGAGAGATCATGCCTACTGCCTTACTGTATATAATGCTAAGAAAATGCTCAAATATATTCGAATATATTCTACATCATTTCATAGTCTGTTATTTAAAAAGTGAGATCGCCCGACTGGGAGATACTCTGCACGGGTACTTAACGAGTATTGCTGTACAATTTTTTACCTATTTTCAATTTGTCCAGGGTATAATAAATACTTTCAGGCTCAGACAGAAAATTTTCCTTAATTTAATAAAAAAAATGAACTTCTTCAATTTAATTTGAAAATCAAATTAAATTAATGGCAGTCTTATTTTTAAGACACATTCCAAATGCACGTAATCCACATAAATATTGGCAACAGATTATGCAAAATTGTTATCTTAATTTGAAGCCTTTCAGTATTTGTGCAATTTTTGTGCAAAATTCAAGTATTGCTTGGTTCGTGACTATTTGGTAAATGCTCGTTAACAGCCTTAGATTATGCTTGAGTGCGGGCAGTCATAACTGAAACGTAAACGCAGTCATAAACCAATTTTATCATGCCCAAACACGATGTCTTGTAGTTCGCTTCATTCATTTGGAGTCCTTCGGCCAGCAACTGGCAACTGTATGTCTGGCTTTTATCTAATGTACTCGTCTGCTGCTACTTTTACCCTGAAGCCAGGCCACTAACTAAGTATCCTTCATCAAACGCACCCGCACTCACTGAGGTCCTCCGTAAAGGCTCTTCAAACCCAACCGGAGGGCAAGTAAATATTTCCAGTTTTCGGCCACAAATGCAATTGGGCTTGATGATATTTGTTACTTCCGTTTTGGCCTGCAACAGAGGAAATGAAACGAGTGCTGCTATTGCTGTTGTTTTTGCTGTTTTTGTACACTGCAACAACCATCGCTTGGACAATTTTACTAAGATTTGTCAGCTTAGCAATTGTCTGAGTTGTTCTTCAGTAATTTATATTGTGATTTTGTACATTTTTGTTTATTGTGGAATGCAAAAATATTTTTATAGACTTTGCTTGCAATATTTAATTTAATGTAAAAAGTCCAATTTGAAAGCACAAAAAGTAAAAGGAGAAAAGGGGCTTAGTCAAATAGTTTAGCTTTTATTTATTCATTGAAAATTTAATTTAATTGAATAATCGATTATATTGTTTTGTGTATTTCTCCTACAAAATATTTTATTTCGTTTGATTATTTGAATTCAGTGAAATTTTCTTAATTATAAATCTATCTTTTAACAAACAGTTTACGTAAGAATTAAACCAGTTTTTTTAATTTTATATAAATAATTCATAGATTAATTTCAGTTGTATCCGCATTTAATTTAGCTAAAAAAATTGTATTTGAATGAGCTAACAACAACTATTATTCGCTCAGTGCATTGGCATATTTACCACAAATTTCCTGTTGATGTTGTACACATATTTTTTTTTGTTTTTTTTTTTTTTATTTTCGTAAATCTCTTCGAGCAATTTGCGTATACATCAATTTGAGTGCGCTACCCCAAACAGGATGAACTATTATTCACTATTCAACATTCACTACTCACCATTCACCATTCACCATTCTATTTTTAGGCTTAGGTGTGCGTAGGTAAACCGAAAAATAAAACCACAATGTTTCATTTGTTTTATGGTCAAATTGCATGCAATGAAAATTCAAGCTAAACACAAATACATGTGCATATCTATGTGTGTGTGTGTGTGTGTGTGCATTCTCCTGAGTACGTTTCCTTTGCTTTGGCTGCTATACCTTATTCTCATTGCTTTCTTATCTGTGGGCATTAGCAGCGCCTGCAATGTGCATAATCGAAATTTCTGGCCTTATATCTCGTCCATGTCCATACATATACATATACATATACATATACATATACATATACATATACATATACATATACATATACATATACATATACATATACATATACATATACATATACATATATATATTTATATGTGCATGTGTCCAATGCCAAGCCAGGCACCTGTTCCCATTGAAACCTTGTGTGACAAGTCGACATATTTCTCTCTGTCGAGTATGTGCTACCCCCTAAACTTCCAAATCCCCTACGTCTGTGTGTGTGTGTGTGTGTGTGTGTGTGTCGAGTTTTGTGCTTCTGGTTTGTCTCTGGTCGCTTGTTGATATTGCACTTTGGTTTGCATGCAAAATTTGGCAGCCGTAGCAGCCAGGTTCAGGTCGAGTCAAGGGGCCAAAAGCCAAACAGTTGCTCTGCCAAATGAACTTTTCCAATTCCATGAACCAAACTCGACTCCCCCCCTATTCGAGATGAGCTAGAAACGGGTGTACTCTTCGTGCCTCGTTTTATGGTACTGCAAATTATTCTGTCGTTAATTAGTGAGGAATACACACACACACACACACGCACTCACACATATATGTATATAGTAAAGTCCAAAGATTTGGCTTATTTCTACATCATTTGCACGCACTCAACGTTGTCTATCTGTAACTCGGAACTGATGTCTTGTCATTTCGTCGCTATATGAACAATTTCAGCCTCTACCGCCCACCCACCCATCCGCCTGGCTTGACCACAAATTGCTTGGCTACCATTTTCATTTGCTGTTAGCTTCTAACTAAGCATTTTGCTCGTTTTCTCTACAAAATTCTTGTTTATCTTTTGGTGCGGCACTTGAATTAAGTGACAAGCGGCCATAGAAATAGCCTGGCATAGGGATAGGGAAAGAAGAGGAGTTCAGGCACAAGTATTTAACAGCTACAACAATTAGGCAGACACAAAATGTTCCCTTTGAAGTTCATGATTCATGAGGAGCGCTTTAATAAAGCAATATATATTATTCACACATTTTCAAACGTATTAATAATGGGTATCGATAAATATCGATCCGCTTAGCTAAGACAGTTTCAACTTTATTTTTAAAAATGTTTTAGTTTAACTTTAATTCTATGTTTAATGTATATAAAATGTTAAAATTACTGTTTCAAAACGTCGAAATAATGGTCATAAAAGTAACATCTCATAAGTATATAAATTTCTAAACTTCTCCGTGCAAATCCCATGTAATTTCTATTTGTAAGCGGCTCATCTCTAACTCTGTCCCGAAAGAAATATTTCCAAGGCAACTCTTATTTAGGTCTGCCGCATTTACACAAAAACTAATGCATATGTACTGTGACTGTGTATTTAATATTAATGTGTTTAAGCTGGAAAAAAATATAACAAAAAACAGATGCCAGCACCTTTCCCATAGAGCGGGACGGAAGAGATCCAGTCCGACTGCGGAGTCTCAGTCGCAAAAACTAATTTGTATGCGGAAGGCGATGGTGTTGCTGTCGCCAGAACCGACTGTCCGACGTATTTGTTGGTCTACACCCGCGCCGGACGCTGCCAAAATGCGTAATTTCGTACTTGACGGCGGGCTTTGGGGTGGGGACGCAAGAGGGTATCCCCTGGCCAAGTGGGCGAGTGGCTTTCCTGGCTTTTCCTATTCCGGCTGGCATAATGTGCGAGCGTTGAAGCGCAGGTGACGGCAACAGGAAGAGCTATAGCTGCTGGCAGCTCGACAACCCTCACCCAACAATTATCTGTATATCTAAATATAGCTAGATATATGTAGGTTATTATATGAGCATTGACCACACAGCTAGCTGGCGGCGTTGTGTAAATGAATCGAAGATTTGTTTTGCCCAACGAACGAACTGGGTATCGATTCTCGAGGCATCTGCTTTCTAATGGTTACAGTGTGGAATAAAAGTATACATTTATTGAGGTTTGGATAGCTTAAGAAAATACTTTTGATTACTTTTTAACGATTTGATTTTGTTATTAAACATTATTTTTACTGCACAGCAAATTGCCTTGTAGAACAATTGAAAATTGACTTTAGTTTATGTAGTTTAAAAGATCGGTGGAAATTGAATTATTGAGGACAGCAATTAAAAAACGATTAGGAACCTAAACTCTAAACTACTTAAGCACTTAATTAATTGAGCAAAGTAATTGAGTTTTTTCTTAAATTTAATTGTTAATGAACGTTTGTGAGCTGAACTTAACGAAAAGCCCCTATATGCCAGGTCCTGCATCATAAGCTGATTAGGGAATTTAAGGCTTTCAATCTCTGGAGCACACACATAGAACACGAACACGGGGAGAGCTTAAGCAATGCCTTGATAAATTAAAACATTTTTTAATTAAAACAAATAATAATTTGTATGCAAACATAAAACAACAGTTGCAAAGTAAACAAATTACGGCTGAGAAATGACGTTGACATTGACGATGATGATGATGATGATGATGATGATTAAGAAGATGAAGATGGGGGAATAAAAATGGAAATGACGACAGAGGCGATGTAAACAAAACAAAAGAAAACAAAGTGAGCAACAAGAATAAAATAATCAAATCATTTGCAAAATGAAAGCAAATTACTGAAAATTATATGTAATGTATTTACACACACACAAACACACACACACCCACACAGACGCGTTTGCAAAAGCGTTCTGTATACGTACTAAAGCACCACGCCCATTTAATGTACACGCCCTCGAACTTTGCCTGCAGAACATTAGCTACATGTGACGCCCTCTTGCCATTGAATATATATATATATATATATTTTTTTCTTCTTCTTCTACATTTCCAAGAACACAGCATGAGGTTTTCTTATAAAATACAATCGTAAAAATTCGTTGTGAATATAAAAAGTATTTATTATAATTATTGATTGTTTTGCGTATAATACGGATGTATTATAAATGAAAGCGCCGACTGTTAAATGACACGAATTATATATTTATTAAATTCTTTTTCGTATATTGTACAGAAATTTTTGATTGATTGCTCTCTGAAAGAATAAATAAAAGATGAAATTGTGGGGAATTTGGGTTTATCGATATATTATTGTTGGTTAAATTAAAAGCACACTTTCTCTAGTTTGTTCTAAAATATGATTATTAAATATATAGAAAGATTATCAAAACAAAATTCAAATTATATTTTATAAATTGTAATATTCAAATTATGAGCAAGGAAATTAATAATACACTCATTTATGGAGTATTTAATCTTCGTTCATGTTCAGGTTTTCCGTGCTACTTGTTGTTGGCTAAAACGCGTTCCTTGCATGCTTAAAGCGTCGAAATTGTAAAAAACGTCTGTTTTTTGCCTGTTGGGATTTGTTGTATGGTATGCGGGTGTTTTCATTTTTTGTTATTTTGTATTTTTTTTCGCTTTGTAAGGGTATTGTGGGCGTTTTTCGCCTCAATTTCATTTGCAATTGAATTTGGGATTATTTTTCATTTTTGCTGCGCATCTTGCAGAGGTCACAAGTGGCCTGAATGGCACCGAGTGGTAAAGATTGTGTGAGCTGAGGGGTAACTAGTGCCCCTCCCTCTCTCTCTCTCTTTCTTTCTCTCTCTCTCTCTCTCCTTATCTCTTTCTGATAAAAGCCGCTTGCATGTCTGAGCGCCGTTTGTCTCTGACTGGCGTTGTTGTTATTGCTGTTGTTGTTGTATTCGAAATCCCCTGGCAGTAGCATGTTGTAGGGGAGGGACAAACCCTAAGCTGGCCTGAACTGGCAACGGGAAGTTGTAAAATTCATAAGTCGAGCGCGCGTGGCTTTTGTACAATCGGAGCAACAAGAAACGAAAGCCAACGGCAAAAAAAATATAAAAAAAAATAAAAATCTTGTACAAGTGCAAGTTGCCTCGGCTTGGAAGAGGGGCATACGTGGGTTAGGGGGGGTCCGGGAACGAGACTTGAATTGGGTGTCGAAGCGACTGCAGGCAAAGATAACACCAAAGTGCACTTTAATCTATGTGAAGAAATCTCAGAGCGTCGCGACGCTGCAGCAAAATATGATTGAAGTGTCGGTTTGAAGAGTGGCCAAGGGGCAGGGGGGCAGGGGAGCCCATTTAGAGGGCTAGCTCCTGCAGGGTGTGCAACGACGAAAAGGCACAAAAAGCAAGCAAGCGCTTGACTGGCAGCGACATAGCGATAGAGCGAGACAGTGATACAAATTGGAAGAACACAAAAAAAAAAACAAAAAATGAAATGTGAAGAAAACTGCGCCAACAGCTGTTGATTGAAATGGCGCGACTGCTGAGGCCCGCACACACACAAAGATAACTTCAAATACAGTAATGTCATACACACACAGAGAGACACACACAAAGACAGATAGAAGGTGGGTGCTGTGGGTGCCAGCTCGAGTGCCACTCTGAAAGCAGCGCACAGCATAAAGACCGAAAATCAGACAACATCTTGGGCAAAGGCCCGTCCGTCCAGGCAAGCACACATCAGATAAGCACGATTGAATGCAAGCCCCGAACCAAATCCAAATCCAAGTGCGAGGGGCGCAACAACAAAGCTGCCTGTCCTAAAAACCAGCCAAAGGAAAGTAAAGGCCCAGCAACAACAACAACAGCAAAATGAAAGAAAGCACAAAAAAAAACGAAATAAAAACGGGTCATTGGAGTAAGATGAGCGGACCAGCTCCCCAAACCAGAAAGAGTCCCAAGCCCTGCTTAAAATGGAAATGCCGCGGTGCACAAAGAGCTATACAGCATGCACATAGTTGGCATTTACGCAAATCGCTTATATACGACTACCAGATGCCCTGTATTAAAGGCAGCATAGACAAATATCTGAAATACACCATTTAAAAACTTCAACAAAATTGATTAATTTATTTTTAAAACCAAAAAAAAAGTTGCAAACTGTAAACAATTTTTTCATTTGATTCATCTTTTTTTTTATATATTTAAAAAATAAAATAGCTTTATTTAAAAACATAAATCGTAATTAATTTAAAAAACATTTATTTGCTTTTATTGTTTCGATTATTTGCATTATTAATATTGCGTTTATTATTCATTTAATTTAAATTTTTTTGAAATTTTCAAGTAGACTTAAAACAGACAAAGTTTAATGCAAATAGAGAATCCATTTAGATTTAACACATAATTCTTCGTTTGCACACGCAAAGAAATATAATAATAAAATGCAGCTAATGATATTTCCCAAACGATTTGGCAAGGCATTGCAATAAATTCATAAGCGCGTATACCCTATGCAGTCGTTTCGCTTATAGGGCATTAAGAGAGACTGCGAATCAAGGGAAGGATGCCTTTGAAATGCAAATTACACCCCAGGGACGTGGATAGATGGAGATGCAGCGGAAAAGAAAATGCGGAAGCTGCGCGCTGTCGGATTCTTGGCTTGTCGAGTGTTATGTATTTAGTGGCTGCTTCAGCTGTTGCTAACCCGCTCTCTCTCTCTCTCTCTCGCTGTCGCTCTCTCTTTCGCTCAGCTGGCCATCGTGGCTGTTTAGCACCTGCGGTACAATTTGTGCTTTGGCATAGGTCGCGTTCTGATGTTGCGGCGTTGCCACACAGTTTTAGTCTGCTGAAGTTTGGCAACACTGTGTGGACGCAATGCAAAGAAATAATAAAGACAAACAATGCATTGTGCGTTAGGTTGTGGAATGCGGCGGGGCTACCAAAGGGGACAAGTATAATGATAATGGCAGCAGCAGCCATAACTCCACCCCCCTTTCCCCCTTTCTCCCTGCCACGCCGTTTTAACCCTGCCTGCCAACTTGACACAATAGCAGGCAGCCAAATAAAAATTTATGGCACAGCTGAAAACTGCAGTGTTGCCAGTGTGTACACACCCGGGTCCAAAGTCCCATTCGAATCGGGACTCGGGCAGTTGGGGAGAATTTCTCTGAATGGGCCAGTACAAAACTGGGTGGCCCGTTATGAGTTTTAACGGTTCGTTGAAGCTGGTCAGCACGAGAGAGAGAGAGAGAGAGAGAGGAATTAAACCAAGAACGAAAATAACGAAAACTTTTAATGAAAAGTGCACTGAATGCTTAATGCCGGCGTATTTGTATAGCACACTTTCGATTATTTACATTAAAGTCCGATTAAGGCACTCATACAAAATAATAATATAAGTAAATATAAATCAGAGAAAATTCTTAAAAATTCGTTTTTACATGTTGCTTAAAAATGCAAGTAAAAAAGTTGTTGAATTAAATTCTTACCAATCGCTCTTAATCCTGTAATTTTGTGTACCCTTATTTAAGTTATGTTTATTTAAATGTAAATATGATTATTTTATGTTAAAACCCCAAGTTAATTCTCAAATCTCTTTGCGTGCAATTAAAATTGAACGATCATTTTATAAAAATCATATAATTATAAAATTCGTTCATCAAATCTTCTTTCAAAAGCAGTTTTAAGGGAATTTTAGTATTTAACTAAAATTTGTATTCAGTTAAAGCGGCTTTAAGCATTGTCTTACTGCCCCAGAGCGAACCGAGCCCATATTGCGGGCAAGATATGTATGTAAAATGTATGTAAATTGCTGAGACCGTAAAAATGCGGGCAGCTATTCAAAAAAAAAAATATATATATATATAATGAAAATAATCCTGGGCGGTTGAGTTGACAATTGCACTGGTTGGAAACAGGCGCGTGCAAAGCGCGTCAAGATAAAACCAAAAAATAAAAATTAAATTAAATTAAGGAGGAAGCGTACAGGCTTAAACAATAAAACAATAAATTTTCATTACCGGACGCTGGGCTATTAACTGTTTCCGTTAGCCAGAAGAAAATGCATTTAAAAGGCAACAGTTGAATATAAAATATAAATTGTGTGCGTATAAATTTTTGGCTGCTGCGCTTATGTGCAGTCGCCGCAAAAAGTATCCAACACTTTAATATAT
Source organism: Drosophila paramelanica (assembly GCA_035043915.1). Classification (NCBI taxonomy): domain Eukaryota; kingdom Metazoa; phylum Arthropoda; class Insecta; order Diptera; family Drosophilidae; genus Drosophila; species Drosophila paramelanica. Next base: position 1,038,374 of record JAWNMO010000077.1, on the reverse strand, counting down.
TTAGTTTAAAATTCTGCTTTCAAACATTTCACTTTGGTATTTGCTTAAAAATTTAATTTAATTTGTTTTTCATTATGCTTATTTATTTATTATATTTTGATATTTTATTTACTTAATATTATTATTTTTTAAATTTTGTTTGGCTACTTTCAACTCTTTGTCTCCCGCCGCTGCTCTGAATGTGTGTTTTGCGTTTTAATTACATTTTCGTGGTTTTCATTTTGTGCACCATAAATAATTTCACCATGCAACACCCTTTTTTCATTAATTTATTTGGTATACCCATTGAAAATTGCAAAAGGGGTATGAGGGGTATAACAAAATACTACCCAAGACAAATAGGTATCAAATTCAATGCTGATAGAATTATGTAGAATATACTCAATGTATTTGCGCATTTTCTTAGCATTATATATAGCAAGGGAGTAAGCATGATCTCTCGGATGGGAGGGAGCAGCCTATGTATATTTTGAATAAATTTAGCTCGTAGCCCCCCCTTATCTATGCCTCACAGTTGCTACGCTCATATATATTTATATATAAGATAAGAAATTTGTTTTCGTCGCGCGATTCGCAACCACGTCTCAGTCAGTGCAACGGATAGAAATCTCGAATTATTTCATTCAAAATGAAAATTGTGTTTAACCAATTGGTATTTTTGTTAATACCTTTTCTAGTAAACTCAAGTGAAGAATCGACAAATAGCTGGGTTAGTGTTTGAAATGTAAATGTATTTTAATAATTATTTGTAGGATTTCGGTGTACTGCGTTACTCATCTTAGTGTTTATATTGTCTTTGGTAAAACTCTATATTGCTGCTGCATCAGCATTAATTTGCTTAAAATGAAAACGTGCTGCAATACACTTTTTTGTATTTTAATTTTCTTATGTATATATATATTTTTTCAAGTCTGTTCTCAGCTCAAATTCAAGTCAGAATTAACTTTTATGTATTGTTTGTTTTGTTCATACTTGCAGGTCACGTGGGCGGCTGCGGAATAACGGAGGAGGTCTCACAATGGATGGAGAATATACAAAATTCAGCGGTTGAAGAGCTGCCGGTGCCCATGTCCAAGGATGTCCAAAAGCTGCATCGGAAACAGCAGCACAAAAAGGCTGCTGGTCCCCAGCAACAACAACAACAACAACAACATCCACCGAAGAAATACGCCAGCGGCGATGATGATTTCAAATTTCCACATCAGAAATATACAAAGGAGGCCAACTTTGCCGATGCTGGGACCTTCTATGATCCGGAGACCGGTCGACGATTGGGCACAGCGGCCAATGTGGACGAATGGCATCAACTGGTGCACGAGCGCGTGCGACGCGCCACTGGTGGCAGCAACAACAACAGCGGCTCCTCAGCCAGCGGCTCGAGCAGCTCGGCAGGCACCGGACGCGGCCGCGAGGATAACAAAAATACCTGCTCGCTGTATATACAAACAGATCCATTGATTTGGCGCCACATACGCGAGGGTATCGCCGATGTAAGTCTGACTATAAAATGAGGAGGGCACCGGGAAATTGGTCGCTGCCACCAAATTAAAAGCATGGCAGCAATGAATGGGGGCAGGGAAGGGAATTGCGTATCGAAAAAAACACACACAGACACACCCGCACACACACACAACAAAAAAAACCATGAATTTTGCAATTTTTTACGAGCGAACGCTTCACTTTTGGCTCTGCGCATAAAACAAAAGGCCGTGCACTGGCGCTCGTGCTTTTATGCTGCACGGCCAAAAACGAAAAAAAAAAGAAAGAAGGAAAAACAAAAAATAAAAAACACAACGAATTCACTGGCAGCAATGGGAAGTTTGGAGCACGAGTGCGAGGTGTACGCCATTTGTTGTTTTACGGCTATGCAAAGAAATTGACTGATGCGCTACGTTAAGTGAAAATTGTTCTTTAGTTGGGTGAAAGTTCGGTTAGATTGCGAAAAGTTTGGTTAAGTTGAAAGTTAAGCAAAAGTTAGTTCGTTGGCATGCTTTAAGAATCTTAATGGAAAATGCGCTACACAGATTTATAAAAGCTTTTATTTAATTTCAATACGATATGTTCGAAAAGAATTGAAAAATAATGAATTGACGCAGTTTCTCATTTTCTGTCAGGCGATACATAATCGTATTGATCAGGACGTTTGCCTCTTTCAATCATAACTAAGAAAATTAGAGAGAAAGTTATAGATTTTAATCTTAAATAATAATGACACTATAGATATAGATATTGATAAGGGACAGCCCCTGCATACATCATTTTGATCTCCTATTTCAACCACTTTCCCTTTAAGTTAATTAATTAAAATGCGATTATTATGCGAGCTAACAATAATCTGAAGCATTCCGCACACATCAAATCATTTAGAGCATAATTCAAGCACCACTCAATCATTACCTGCCCCTGCTGCAGCCCCAATTTTTCGAATAGGTCGTTCAATCACAGCTTTTATATTTTTGCAGTAAACTTATTTTCATGCCTTTCAGAAATTTGCTTGAGTGTTGCCTGCTTTGCGGCGTCTTCAAAGCAATCAACCAATCAGCTGGCCTGCTTCGGGTTTTACAGCGCATGCAATCAACCGTTGAAGCCCGTCTGCCTGTCTGCTCTCTTCGCTCGCCTTGTCTCTATTTATCATTTTTTTTTTCTCTCAATTTCTCTTTCCCTATGCTTTCCCGTTTGCAAGCAATTCTTTTGCCGCACTTTATGTTTACGTTCATTTTTTCGTATTGTACGCGACGTTGTCGACGTCAACATCCTCATCAGGGTCGTCCTGCATCAAACGCCCACCCCACCACCCCCCACCTGCTGATATCCGCAGCCCGATTCTCTCTTCTCTGTTTTGTCTGTTTATTTGCAATGAGTTTTGCATAATTCGCGCATTTGTTTCGTTCGTCGCTGCGTTCGTGACGCGTTTTTTTAATACCGTATAACAAAAATTTAAAAGGGGTATATTCATTTTTTTCATTTCCAATCAGTATTTGATTGTTTTTAAATATAACAGTACCAGAGCAACATAAATAAATATATTACAGATATTTTAATTAAATTGCAGTTTACATTTCTTACTCCTTTAATATTATTACAAGTTTCTGTATTAATTTCTTCTTATTTTTGTATTTTCTTGTGATTTTTTTATGTTTGGAAATTATAAATTGCTTTCATTTTGATTTCATTGTTTATTAAATCCGGTAACATATTTTTTGTACGGGGTATTTGTTGGCCTATTGCCATTCATGTCGTGGCTTATTCGCTCTTTATTTTTTGTGGCTAAGCCCGGCGGCGTTTTGATTTTGGAACCAAAAACTGCCGTTAGCGGTGCGATGATAGACCCGCCCCACCCATCCTCTCTGCAGAGCCTCACCCTTACCCCACGCAATCCTGCAAAGCCACCCGCTAAACGCGCGCGTATAAAAATGAATAAACTTCTGAAAAATATTCGACGGGTTTTTAGCTGAATTTGCATTTTTATACAAATATATTTGAAGAGTGCTTGTTGTGTACGTGTATGTGTGTGTGTGTGTGTGTGTGTGAGAGGGGCTTGGGGAGCAATCTTGGTATGGGGTTGTTTGTCTGGCCGCTTTGTTTGCCACACCCAAACTGCGGCTGCTTGTTTGCTAGAAATGTCAAGCGCAGCGGCATTGCGGTTGAGATTTTTATTACGCACAGCGCCTAAAAGTCAAACTTATATATTTTATAATAAAAAAAGAATTTTTATGTTTTTTTTTTTTGATTAATTAATTTTCCAATTTTCATTTTGTTCGCTTTGCTTGCAGCACGATCGCGGTCGCAAGTACGAGGTGGATGTGAAAACCCGTGAGGAAATCACATCGCTGATTGCACATCATGTGACGGCCGTTAATTACATTTACCGCAACACAAAGTTCGACGGACGTACCGAGCATCGCAACATACGCTTTGAGGTAAGTGCAGCAGCAGCAGCAGCAGCATCAGCAGCAGCGACAGCAGCGCCCCCTGTGGTTGGCAATTGCCAACAGCGTTGGTCCAACAATGGGTTTGAGAACAAAGGGCGCGCGTCCCTTGAATCTCGGGTCCTCGTCAGGGTTGTTAAGAGAAACGTTTAAACGGAGACAGCCCCAATAATTATGCGTGAAACGACGAGTCGCTGGCGACATGAATTGAGTCCAGTTGAGCCGGGTTGGGTTGGAGATTTTATCCGTCCTTAAAGCAAAGCTATTGGCCAAAAAGTGCTGGAATTAAAAATTTGTGGTTTTTTTCATTTTTAATTTTTCAATATGAAGTGTTCCAACTAGAATTGGAACAGCTTACAAATTAAATATATAAAAATAAAAATAAATATTATTTTCATTCAACCTTTGGCTTGAATTAAATTTTCGTTTTCATTTAAAGCTAATGTTTTCATGTTAAACATGAAAAAATATAAAATTCTGAATTCTTAAAGTATTTTTTGCAACATTTTTTATGGAATTATATCGATTTTTTTTATGAAATATAAACATTATTTCAAATACGTAAAATAATAATACAAAATTTGAATATAATATATAATAATACAATTATTATTAATTATTATTAATTATATTTTGTTTGTCTAAATTCATTTTTCTACTCCAGGTTCAACGCATTAAAATCGATGATGATTCGGCCTGTCGAAATTCGTATAATGGTCCTCACAATGCTTTCTGCAACGAGCACATGGATGTCTCGAACTTTTTGAATCTCCACTCATTAGAGGATCACTCGGACTTTTGCCTAGCTTATGTATTCACCTACAGGTGAGTGACATTAAACAATGCTAATTGATTGTATTTTGTGTATTCTCACCTGCCGCTTACAGAGATTTCACGGGCGGCACTTTGGGCTTGGCCTGGGTGGCCAGCGCCTCGGGCGCATCTGGCGGCATTTGCGAGAAGTACAAGACCTACACGGAGACGGTGGGTGGCCAGTACCAGAGCACTAAGCGCTCTCTGAACACGGGCATCATCACGTTCGTCAACTACAACAGTCGCGTGCCGCCAAAAGTATCGCAACTGACACTGGCCCACGAGATTGGTCACAATTTTGGATCACCGGTCAGTAAAAAAAAAAATGAGACAGGACTGAGAAGAGTTTTCTATTTACCCCACATCTCAATTCAAATTATATTTTCTTTTATGTCTTTGAGTTCTTTAATATGATAATAATTTATCTATATCCAATCGGGAAATTTTCGTTAAGCATGAATCCATTCCATCGTTTCATTCAAATTTGAATTCCTGTTCAACTCCAACGTTCCACCAAAAAATGTTAAGCCACATAAGTAAATTTATAAGTTAATTTATTTCGGATTTATTGTATATTTCGATGTTCCATTCCATTGTTCCGTTTAGTAATTTTTTATATTTTTGCCCGTTTTACAGCATGACTATCCGCAAGAATGCCGCCCTGGTGGTCTCAATGGCAACTTCATTATGTTCGCCAGCGCCACGTCCGGTGATCGTCCAAACAATTCAAAATTCTCACCGTGTTCGATACGAAACATATCGAATGTACTTGACGTACTCGTTGGGAATACGAAGCGCGACTGCTTCAAGGCGTCGGAGGGCGCCTTCTGCGGCAACAAGATCGTCGAGTCGGGCGAGGAATGCGACTGTGGCTTCAACGAGGAGGAGTGCAAGGACAAGTGCTGCTATCCGCGTCTGATCAGCGAATACGATCAGTCGCTGAACTCGAGCGCCAAGGGCTGCAAGCGTCGCGCCAAGACGCAATGCTCGCCCTCGCAGGGACCCTGCTGCCTGGCCAACTCGTGCGCGTTTGTGCCCACGCACTACCATCAGAAGTGCAAGGAGGAGACGGAGTGCAGCTGGTCGAGCACCTGCAATGGCACCACGGCCGAGTGTCCCGAGCCGCGGCATCGCGACGACAAGACCATGTGCAATAACGGCACCGCCCTCTGCATACGCGGCGAGTGCAGTGGCTCGCCCTGTCTGCTGTGGAACATGACAAAATGTTTTCTCACATCGACAACGCTGCCGCACGTGGACAAGCGGAAGCTGTGCGAGCTGGCCTGCCAGGATGGCAACGACACGAGCACCTGCCGCAGCACCAGCGAATTTGCCGCCGAGTATAATATACAGCCGGGCGGCATTAGTCTGCAGCCGGGGTCACCCTGTGACAATTTCCAAGGCTACTGCGATGTCTTCCTCAAGTGTCGCGCCGTCGATGCCGATGGACCCCTTCTCCGCCTGAAGAATCTGCTCCTCAATCGCGAAACCCTGCAAACCGTTGCCGAGTGGGTCACCGGCAATTGGTATCTGGTGGTGCTTATCGGTGTCGCCTTCATTGTCGTCCTCGGCGCCTTCATCAAATGCTGTGCCGTTCACACGCCCAGCTCCAATCCAAAGAAGCGTCGCGCCAGACGCATCAGCGAAACGCTCCGTGCGCCCATGAACACGTTGCGCAGAATGGTAAGGAACAAAGGGAACACATATTGGTTTTGTTCAATCCGTCCGTCTTGCTGTCCGTATGTCCGTGAAAACCCGATCTTTTAAAACTCCTCTAACCTTGATAAAACTAATCCGGTTTTCAATTTTTAAATAATTTTTACTTTTGCCCCGATTTGTTGGTCAAAAATCATGCCACAATTGACAAAAATGTTGACATGTAAAGCTCATGGATCCATAGTTCCCATACTTCAAACTCCCATAACTCGGCCAAAACTGAACCGATTTTGACGTATGATGGCATTTTAATCATGATTTGGCCTCTAAATTAATTCTGCATTTAAAATATGTCCATTTTTGAAAATAAAATTTTTTTGATTTTTTTTCATGAAAAAATCACCTACTCCCCCCTTAGTCTTTTTTGAAAAAAAAATTTTTTCAAAATTTAGAATTACAAATTTATATTTTTAATCGATTACGGGTGTCATAATTAGTATAAAAAACAACATTTGACCCGATTTTGGGATGGTCGAATTTTTGGTCAAAAATCATGCCAAAATTGACAAAAATTTTGACATGTAAAGCTCATGGATCCATAGTTCCCATACTTCAAACTCGCATAACTCGGCCAAAACTGAACCGATTTTGACGTATGATGGCATTTTAATCATGATTTGGCCTTTAAATTAATTCTGCATTTAAAATATGTCCATTTTTGAAAATAAAATTTTTTTGATTTTTTTCATGAAAAAATCACCTACTCCCCCCTTATTCATTTTTGAAAAAAAATTTTTTCAAAATTTAGAATTTCAAATTTATATTTTTAATCGATTACGGGTGTCATAATTAGTATAAAAAACAACATTTGACCCGATTTTGGGATGGTCGAATTTTTGGTCAAAAATCATGCCAAAATTGACAAAAATTTTGACATGTAAAGCTCATGGATCCATAGTTTCCATACTTCAAACTCGCATAACTCGGCCAAAACTGAACCGATTTTGACGTATGATGGCATTTTAATCATGATTTGGCCTCTAAATTAATTCTGCATTTAAAATATGTCCATTTTTGAAAATAAAATTTGTTTGATTTTTTTCATGAAAAAATCACCTACTCCCCCCTTATACATTTTTGAAAAAAAAATTTTTTCAAAATTTAGAATTACAAATTTATATTTTTAATCGATTACGGGTGTCATAATTAGTATAAAAAACAACATTTGACCCGATTTTGGGATGGTCGAATTTTTGGTCAAAAATCATGCCAAAATTGACAAAAATTTTGACATGTAAAGCTCATGGATCCATAGTTCCCATCCTTCAAACTCCCATAACTCGGCCAAAACTGAACCGATTTTGACGTATGATGGCATTTTAATCATGATTTGGCCTCTAAATTAATTCTGCATTTAAAATATGTCCATTTTTGAAAATAAAATTTTTTTGATTTTTTTCATGAAAAAATCACCTACTCCCCCCTTATTCATTTTTGAAAAAAAATTTTTTCAAAATTTAGAATTTCAAATTTATATTTTTAATCGATTACGGGTGTCATAATTAGTATAAAAAACAACATTTGACCCGATTTTGGGATGGTCGAATTTTTGGTCAAAAATCATGCCAAAATTGACAAAAATTTTGACATGTAAAGCTCATGGATCCATAGTTTCCATACTTCAAACTCGCATAACTCGGCCAAAACTGAACCGATTTTGACGTATGATGGCATTTTAATCATGATTTGGCCTCTAAATTAATTCTGCATTTAAAATATGTCCATTTTTGAAAATAAAATTTTTTTGATTTTTTTTCATGAAAAAATCACCTACTCCCCCCTTAGTCTTTTTTGAAAAAAAAATTTTTTCAAAATTTAGAATTACAAATTTATATTTTTAATCGATTACGGGTGTCATAATTAGTATAAAAAACAACATTTGACCCGATTTTGGGATGGTCGAATTTTTGGTCAAAAATCATGCCAAAATTGACAAAAATTTTGACATGTAAAGCTCATGGATCCATAGTTCCCATACTTCAAACTCGCATAACTCGGCCAAAACTGAACCGATTTTGACGTATGATGGCATTTTAATCATGATTTGGCCTCTAAATTAATTCTGCATTTAAAATATGTCCATTTTTGAAAATAAAATTTTTTTGATTTTTTTCATGAAAAAATCACCTACTCCCCCCTTATACATTTTTGAAAAAAAAATTTTTTCAAAATTTAGAATTACAAATTTATATTTTTAATCGATTACGGGTGTCATAATTAGTATAAAAAACAACATTTGACCCGATTTTGGGATGGTCGAATTTTTGGTCAAAAATCATGCCAAAATTGACAAAAATTTTGACATGTAAAGCTCATGGATCCATAGTTCCCATCCTTCAAACTCCCATAACTCGGCCAAAACTGAACCGATTTTGACGTATGATGGCATTTTAATCATGATTTGGCCTCTAAATTAATTCTGCATTTAAAATATGTAAATTTTTGAAACTAATATCTATCTCTTCCCGTGAATACAGCAGCGTCATCCGCATCAGCGCGGGGCCGGACCGCGAAGCATTCCGCCGCCGGCGCATGAGGCACAGCACTATCCGCGCGGCGGGGCCGGGGGACGCAACGGTGGAGCGGGGCGTGGAGCGCATCATCACAGCGGGCATCCGCACGAATGGGATCGGCAGCAGGGCGGGCATTCGATAGTGCCGCTGCCCACCGGCGGCAGTCACGCCAGTCGCAGCTCGGCGGCGAATCAGGCGCGTCGCAGCGATGGACGCGGCGCGAGGCCTAGCAGCAGCGGACGGCCGCAGGCGCGTTCTGGGTATGGAGCCGAGCTGGCTGTGGGTGCTGGTGGTGGTGGTGGTGGTGGTGCGATTGGTGGTGGTGTGCAGGCAGCCATCAGCAGTGGCGGCGTTGTGGCGCGTGCGCAGCTGCCATTGCCGTTGCCGCCGGCCAATGCACAACAGCAGCAGCAGCAACAACAACAACAACAAGCAGCAGCAGCAGTTCTCTCGCCGCAGCAACAACAACAACCACAATCACAGGCGTTTTATGCGCCGAAAGGTGCGTGTTCCCCCGCCAGTTCCACAATTCCATAGAGTTTGTCCAGTAGTTTCAGCGCGAGCTGCTGTTTCAATTCTCATATTGTTCCAAAACACACAATTTAATTTTGAATTTTGTCCTCTATTTTCTTTTCGGTTTTCGTCCTTGTTTTTCTGCTCCACCAAAAACAAATGAAAATTCAGAATTACCACCGCGCAATAAATCCCGGTCGTCGCGTATTAACAACAACACTACCAACAACACAACAGCCACGCCCTCAATGGGCGCTAGTAGTAGTAAGAACGCCAAAAGTGCCAAAGCCAAAGACACAAACGAACAACAACAGCAACAACAGAACAAACACAACAACAGCAATCGCAGTCGCAGCAGCAGCAAAGACAAAAAGGGCGCCAAAACGCGTCGCAATATTGTCTACTAAAACTGGAACGCGTGAAATTGGAACGCTTTACAATTGCCATACTCGCAAACAAAACAAACAAAATAAACGAATGCAAATACCCCAAAACATATAACCCAAGCCATTTTCAACGTTCCAAACCAAATCAGAATTCGATCAGCAATTGGTATGATATATTTTCCTTAATGGAGCGTTCTTTTTATATTCTGTTTATTGTTTTTTTTATTGGTTTTCCTATCCGTTTCCACTAACACACGTTTATTTTTCGTAATTTGTAGTTGCATGTTTCGAATTTGTTCAAATGTTTTTGTTTTTATGGAATTGGATTTGTTTGAGATTTTTCATTTTTTGTGGCCCCTTTTATTTAATTGTTTACCCTGCATATTGTTGTTGTTTTTGTTATTGCATGCGCATTAAATACAAATATGTTTAATAATTAATATATTTTATAAGCAAATAACAACTAAAAAACTATAAGCAAAGTAATAAGAAAACAATTTTTAATATATTTTAAACTAACAAAAATGCATTTTTCACATTAGTTAAAATTTAAATTTTAACTTATTTAAAACAGTTTGCCATTTATTGCACAAAAATTTCAATTTAAAAGTTTACAATAACTTAAAATAAGTTTTTCGAATATATAGTTTTAAAACTTTGCTTATGAAAAAGCCAAAAAAACATAATTTCATATTGAAAAACAAGTTTAAAAGTTTCGGAATTTTTGATACGTTTTTAAAGGCATTTTATTTGCATAGTTATTAAAACAAGAGCACTACCAAAACCACTACTGAAATAGTTTGATTGCGTATGTGTGTGTGTGTGTGAGTGTGAGTGTATTTGTGGGTTTTAATATAAATCGATAAGCTGCACATGGCCTAATTCAACTAGCCCACCCCGGGTGGGGCCACTTGAGCTGGCGCCATGGCAACCGAGTCAAGAAACTAATTCAACTTTTGATGTGTTCTTTTTTTCTTTCGCCCTCCCACCACCACCCCCTCTCTGGTGTGGTATAGGCGTCGCGCCCCCGCCGCCGCTACAAGTAAGCTATAGTCGGCCGACATCGCTGCATGAGCAACAGCCGCAACAACAACAGCCACCGCTGGAGGAGCTGCAGCAGCAGGACCCAGACCAACAACAACAACAACAACATGCTTATGCCGACGCCTATGCGGCTTTGGGGCGTGGCCACTATGAGGCGACGACGCGAGCGCCCAACAACAACAAAGTTTGACAGCCAAAAATGATGTCGGAGCGCCATAAAAAACCGAAAGCAAAGCGACAAAAGCAACATCAACAACAACAGCAACAACAACAACAACAGCAACAACAGCTAGCACAGCCACAACAACAACAAGAACAAAAATCAAATGAACTCAAATTAAATGTAAATGTAATTTTTATGCTAATTATTTTTATTTAAACCAAGCATGGGAAAAAACCAACAAAAAAAAGAGAGAAAAAAACAAATTACAAAAAAAAAAAAAAATAGAGAGAAAAGCGAGAACAAATGAAAAATTTCATAAGTACCAACAAAAAAAAAAATACTAAAAAAAAAACTGAACGATATTTTTGATTAAATTAATTGATATGAAAATGCAAATCATTATTATTATAAATAATTAAAAAGGCAGATTGCATAATATATATAGTCAATAAACAGAAAAAAACATATATATATATATACATACACATTATATATATATATTGATTGTGCGTACTTATTTACAAAGCAGCAACAACATGAATAAAATACAAAAAAAAACAAAACAAAATAACATATGAAAATGTACGCAAAAACAAAAAGTAAATAATATTTAAAAACCCTAAATGTCGAACATTTAAAACACAGCAAGGCAAGAAGAATTAATTACAATTTCCAATACGCAAACATACGGTTTTGTATAAAAAAAGCAAGAACAACCAATTCTGCAAATTAATTAAGCGGCTGGCAAAGCATTTAAATTGTATTTATTTGTAAACAAAAAAAAAGGCCGAAACTTTAATCAAAGCCGTCGAAAATGCATTTGTAAGCTAGCAAAAAGTAAAAGTAAACAAAAAAAGAACAAACACAAAATCAAAAAAATCATTGCATGCAAATTTTTATTTCGAACATTTTCAAATATTTGTTGCCAAAGTCTTTTGCTTAAAAAAAGTTCAAGCGCTGCTCTATTCATATGAAATTCTTAAAACAATATAAATAAATTTAACAAGCATCGAATAAAGCAAGCAATAATAATTCAATAATAAACGCAATTCTTTAGTTTCCATAGACACACACACACACACATAATTGAATACACATAGTATATGTAATTTAGAATTATAGTATTGATTTTCTATTGTCATTTTGTATTAGGTTTAAAGCTTTATGTTTAATGTTTAATGAGCTGTATTTTTGTAGCCAGCAACTGATTATGTTACATGTTACTCATCTCGTATTTGTCGTGTATATCCTCCATTAATTGTAAGTAAACAATTAACCATAAACTGTATTGTATTTGTTGTATTTGTATTATAAGAATTTCTAGTTTATGTTTTTTGTTTGTGTACTTTTCGCTTTGGCATGCCAAAAAATTTGAAAGCAAAATTCAAAAAATCTCAAAACTCTTAAGGAAAAACTACAAAACATCACTTTAAAGGTGCATCATTTTATTGATTGGTGCAAAACTTTTAAAACTATTTTACAGATATTTGTAGAACCAATTTTTTTGCAAAATATTTAAATTACAATTTCAATTTGCATTTCAGGACTCGAAATAGTATTTTAGTCTGTTACATTTTCTAGTATTTTACTTTTGTATGGCAACAAACTTTTATTTGGGCATTGAAAAATAGTATTTTTTTGCAATTCATTTTCAAAACAATTTCATCCATTCTGATTTAAAAAATTTTACATTTTACATTCTTGCTAAACTAAAAGACAAAACCAAACTTGTAAATAGAAAAATCTCTAAGAAATATATATATATAAATATATTTAAAAAACAGAAGGAAACAACCATTAATTAAGTAAACTGAAGATAAGAGTTTAATTGCATATACACAAAGACAAACAAACATTAGTTTAACAGTAATTACTTAAATTGATATATAAAATATGTATGAAATTAAATTGAACAACAAATGAAAACTATGCTATTAGTTTATCGCTGGACAAAAACAAACAGACAAAATGCAAAAACAAAAAACATTTAACTATTAATTTAACTATATAATGTAATGAATAAATTAATTGAATTTAAGGCTAAAAACACTGCTACAAAAACAACAAAAAAAAAACCATAAGAAATGATAATAAAAACAAGAACAAAACTACTATTTTATAAAATACAAAAATATGTTTTTGTTTTATGCCAATTTAAAATATATAAGCGACAGATTTCTAAATTTGATGAAAAAAGTAATCGGTAATTTATTATGGAAATAGGTAAGTATTACAATGTTCAAAATTTAAAAATTTAAATAAAAATTAAGCTGAGCAATATAGGGAAAATTATTAAAATTATTTATGGATTTTGCTGATTCGAGATTCCGCTAAACACCGCGAATGCTTGTTCAAAAAATCCTATATTAACAACAGTTTATATTTCTGCAAGCAGATCCATCAACTTAAAGATTTCCGAGTATATCCCGCAATATATATAAACATTTCAATCAACTTATTTAATTTTCGGATTTTTTTTTTATTATTCGCGTTTGTGTTAGCAAACATTTAAGGCACTTTACAACATTAAATATTAAAATACAAATACTTAAAAATTAGTAATCAAAAAACACATTTTTGGTTAATTGGCGAAAAAACACACAGTTGGACACGACGAACGTAGAGCATCCGCCGGAGTCATTCTAGGCGCGCACTCGAGATGCCTTCTTGCTCTTGTCGGCTTTGGGCGGCGCTGGACCGCTGCGTCCGGCCTGCATGTGGCGATTGTAGATGCTATCGGGCAAAGAGGAGAGCATAAAGTATATAGTATATATAATTATGTATGAGTTAAGGCGAACTCACATTTTGTATGTTTCAGTTTTGAGATACTCAATCACATGACTGATGCCCAGCAGATATTGCTCGGCGATGGGAGTCACCCAGGGATTCTCCTCCATTTTCATCACCGACTTGTTGCTCAGCAAATCGAGCTGTGCTACCTCCGGGGGCAGCACCTGCAGCCGGTTGTTCTGTATGTGCAGCTCACGGAGACGGGCCAAATCGCCGATCTCGCGTGGCAGCTCCAGCAGATCGTTGTCGCGGAGTCCTAGAATCTGCAGATTCTTCAGCTGGCCCACCTCCTTGGGTATGTACTCAAAATCGTTGTCGCCCAAATAGAGGGCGCGCAGCGTTTCCATGCCAAAGAAATTGCCCGGCAGGACCTGTTCGCTCAGATTGTTGTAGGACAGGTCGAGCACCTCCAAAACGGGAAAGGCCCCAAAGCCGCGCGGCAAATTGTCCAGTTTGTTGATGGACACGTTCAGAATGCGCAGCTTGGGCATCGAAGAGAGCGAAACTGGCAGTTCGGTCAGCTGATTGTTGGCGAGGTTTAAAATCTCCAGATTCAGCAAATTGGCAATGCCGGGACTAATAATGCTGATCTTATTGTGCGACAGCGTCAGGCGAGTGATATTGGCCATGTTGACTGTAAGTCAAAAAATAAATAATTAATATTCTTTGATAAAATTTGTCTGTAGATCTTACTGCTTAATTTAGTTTAATATAACATTCTATAACCATCTTTTTTGCTTAATATTTTTTTAACAGACGCAGAAAATTGTCTGCTGGCCGCAAAGCAAAATATACAACAGCTGTTTTGCCGCTGAGCGCGCAACAGGCCAACAGTCAGTCTGTGCGTGTGAGCGAGATAACAACAGTGCGCTCTGTTACTATTTATAAGTGAAGTCAAACAAATATTGGGCGTTACTGCTGGAATTGGAATAACAACAATATGCTAAGGTATTTATAAAGTTAATCAAAGGCAACCTGCACAACATACGAACAGCGCAAATATATTAAAAGACACTGCGAGCAGATTTTTACTGTTCTCGCTTGGCACATTTTGTTTTTAGACTCTGGCGTCATCGAACAGAGTTCTGTTAACTGCCCGAAGATGGCGTCAGCAATGCACATGTTGCTAAATTCTTTTTTTTCACTTTAAATGCAGCGTTTTACACAAATACGCGTGACTCATGGAAGGCAGGGCACTTACATAGTCCGGGCAGCTCCTCAAAGGAGACAAGCCCCTTGTCGACCAGGTCCAATTCACGATTTTGCGTCTCGCGCGCCTCGTCCAACACCTTCTTCGCCTTCGACATCTTTGCGTTAACAGGCAGACATTGATTCATTGTTTTTTCTGTTTTCTTCCCACTGTTAATGTAAAATGCTGTTAACCGTGCGGCGTTGCCACTTCCTAGCAGAACTCTGTTGTGTGTTTGTAAATGCTAGCAGAGTTTTACACCTTTTACCGCGCACAATGCTGCTTAAACTGTAATTCAGTTTTTATTTATATAAAATGATTTTTTTTATAAACTGCACTTTAATAACGTGTGTTTGTTTGTGTGCGTTTATATTAAACTCAGTAATCAGGCTATTTGTTTTTGTATTATATGTAGTTGATTTCTGCAACAAGTAGCAGGTCACAACGCTGCTCAAACTGTTGCTGCAGCTGCCAAATTTTGCATCTGTTTTTCATCGGGCTATTTTTACTTGTTTTCCAGCACTTTACCCCGAGTTTCACAATTTATTGGCCCACTGTGCCACACAAACAATGCACTTGACCTAATTTGGAACCAAAAAAAACGTATTTTTTGCACTTTTTACAATTCAAATAGAATTGATTTGTTTTATTTTTAAATGTGTATTTTCCGTTTGGTTTTGTTGTGCACACGTTTTACACTGCTGCCGTCAAGTGAGCATTTGATGTGCTCTTTACAATCGCAGCAGCTGGCATTTATTTTTTTTATTGACTAAAGAAACAAAATCTCAACGAAAATAGAAAAAAAGTCGCCTGTCTGCGCCGCGCGCTCATCGAAAACTGCTGCGAAGATCATTTTACAGCGCGCAGCGGCGACTCAACGATCGATTTATCGGTGTTGTTGTTGCTGTTGTTGTGGGAGCTGGTTTTGCCTTTTTGGATGTCGTTCAACAAAAAAAAAATGAAAACAAGTAAGCGTAATCTAGTTGTTGACAGCGCGACTAGCAATCGTCCTGTAGTTAGGTCCTGGTGGGCATATTCATATAACTATATAAATTTATCCCAAACAAAACATAAAAAAATTCGATCAATTATTTCATTGCGCCTTTCTATTCGATTTTCATGAATTTAACTGAGGTGAATCAATTTTAATGTTAAGCGAGGCAGAAACAAATTAAAAATAAATTAATCAGAGAGAGAAAAACGTGTGAGCGAACGAGAGACGACCAATTTAAAGATAGCAGTGGAACCACAAAAATAAAGAGATTGTTTTTATTAATTTTATTCTTATAATTATATTGCATACTCTTAATTCAATATACCCCTTTCCATTAGTAGTTTTTAATTGGTATGGGGTATAATATAACACGAAACGATAAACATTCCATTTCTTAAACTTGATACGAGCTGGTTTGGACTTGGTTTCGTTTGTTTTATTTATTTTTTTTTTGTTTTTATTTATTAGCAGACGGCCGGAAACTCGTTTGACAGCATTTCAGTAAAGTGGCATTTTTCATTTGCGTCTGCTTTTGCTGTTTCTTTTGTTTTTAATTTGTAATACTTTAGATTTTTATATCATTAAATTATAGTTTTACTTAAATATTTAAGTATGTATTACACTTTATTTTTACTGCAGGATTCGCCAACTTCAACTCTATTAAATTGAAAATATCGCAGCCAAATTATTGAAATATGACAAAAGTAGCAGGGAGCATAGACGGGTAAGTTGTAAGTTATTCCAAATAAATACGCATCATAAAAAATAATAATAAAAATAGAATTTATTAATGAAATTTAATGCCTTCTGGCGAACTCAAGCTGGGTACACTGGGTACATATGCTTAATTTAAGCTTTAAATTACCATTTTCTTTTTACCAATATTTGCAAAAAAATATTAAAATTCGTTTTCGAGCGAGAAACCAACTCTAAATATATAAAAGCAACGGAAGCAACAATTGAATAATATTTTGTTGATAACGATGTATATCGCTTAAACAAAATTTTGAGTGAACTAGGAATTCAATTAAAAAGTAAAGCACTTGCGAACTGTTCTCTATGATTAAATATTTAATAACTGCCAAAATACTTTATGCAGCTAGCAGGCCTGTGAATTATGAGAAGGGTGCTGACTGGGCGGGAGTGCGGGGGTGTGTTTCCGTTTAGACTGTTGGCTGAATTTTTAATTACTTTATTGTTGATGCGGTCATTGGGGCTTGGATTGTGCTAGCTGCATCTCTGATGTGCATTGTTAGCCATTAAAAGGGGGTAAAACGGGTATATTGGTTTTGTGAAAATCGAATCTGACTTTTGTTTTATATATGTTATCCGTAATGTTTTCGTTACCAAGAGACACTAAGAGTCAACAAAGATAAACAAATGAAAACACTGCTATTCCAGCTAATAGATAAAGATGAAACGAGGCAGATTCTTGTATGATGATTCTGGAAATGCTGGAAATGTAATGGTAAATCATTTAATCATGAAATTTCTACAAAAGTTTGGATAAGTTTGATGATTGGCTTGTTTGTCTGATAGGGTTCGAGCCTGGATGGTGGTTAAAGAGTTACTATGAATTCTCTATGTGGTATTGAATTTGAAATTTGAAGCTCAGCCAATAAGAAGAGAAATCTGTATTGTTTATATGGTTCGGGGTATCTCCTAGTCGAGCACTTCACCCTTAATTGTATTTTTTTTTCATATTAATTTTAATTTCGCCTGTCGAATCTGCCAAAGCCAGTGAAAGTTTGTCTTTTGTGCCTTGTGTTGCATAATTTGCTTGCGCTCATCGGAGCAAGCCAACTGCATGTGTGGGTGTGTGTGTGTGTGTGGGTGAGTGTGTGTGTGTGTGCATGGCCGTGTGCCGTGTGCAACATTTCCGCTATATAAAATATGCAAAACAACGCAAACTCTCTTTAGTCAAAAAAAAACTACGAAAAAAATGAAAATTTAGCTTTGTCCGAAAAATTAATTTTGTTTTCGATGTGGCTGTTTCGAGCGCCAGATTTTTGTCTGAAATTTTTCGCTGCAAATGCTGTGGCAACACTGAAAATAGCTTTTGTTTTAATAAACTTTTTTTTTGTTACTTGCGTCCTATTTATTATTTGCAAAGTTTGCGCTAATTTTCAATTGCAACGAATTGTTTAATAATACACACTTCCTAAATTTTCCAAATACTCCGTAGGGGAATTGTGAAATACAAAACTAAAACAGGATGAATTATTGAGAAGCCCGATAGAGCACATTTTGTCCATTTAATTATTTGACAGATTTTACAATGTTTAAAATAAGGCTAGAATAAAAAATAATAAATTTTGATTTAAATTTGCTTTATTTTAAATAACCCTTGCTATTTTCAAATGGAAGTGCTCAAAAATCGTTTTGTGTGTTGAAGACGCAACTGAAACCTTTATGAAAATTTATTACCTATGCATTATTTATCATATGCCCAAAATGGGCTTAAGTATCTTTTAAGTTGGCCGATTTGTATGCAAATGTGTTCACACCTTCAATGTGTGTGTGTGTGTGTGAAGTATAATTCATTTTGTATTGCGTCTGTGATTGGTATTACCATAAATTATTCAGTGTCGAAACGTTTTGCGGTCCTGTTTTAAATGAGCTGTAAAATATGCAGGTTAATTTGGTAAAGCATTACGACTGCAACCATAAATTCGCATTAAATGGTACAATAATTTGCATCATTAACAGGGTCCGATATCGTGTATGATAAGGGCCCAGAAATATATATAAATAAGCGAAAGTCCTTTTGAGTTTAGTTTGATTTATGCCTGCACTAATTTTTGGCCATTTGCCTGCTTTGGCCTGAATAGCTGACCACAGCAAAGGAGCTGGCCCCCTAAAAATGGGGGCTGATTGAATAACTCGAATGGCACTGAAATATAAATGACAGCTGGACCAGTGGGGCACATCCTTCAATCTATTTGATTCCTGGCCATTTTTCAGTGTGCTCTGTTAACATTGGCCAAAGCACCAGCAAAGGGCTAAGCACTAATACCATCAGAGGGCAGGCACCAATCACCAGCTTTTCGGGTGGCTGTGGCAACCACAGGCTGCTTGCCTTCTGCTCTGCTCTTCTCTGCTCGGCTCTGCTCATGCTTATCCTGGCTGGCTGCGTCCTGTAGCTGGCCTGGCTCAGAGCCGTTTGATTTACTTCAAACAATCGGCAACATCATACATCAACGACTTTTCGCTTTCTGCTGTCTTTTTTTTGTTTTTTGATTTTGATTTTCTGGTTATTTCGCACAAATCTCTATGCAAAGCGCTCGATTCACGGCTTTTGTTGTTGTCTCTCCTCAATTAGGTTGCCTTCGTTTTTGCTCGGCGATTCGCTTAAGCTTAAGGCTACAGCTTATGCAAGTGTCTTGTTTTTGTCTGTAAACATCATCATTATCATCATACGTTATGATGATTTTTGTTTTCCTTAAATACAAAAGTTTTATTTTATTTAGTTTACATTTTTCTTGTTATTAGTTAATCAATTAGCTCATCGCCAACTCGCAATAGAGGTAAAACCTTATCCCCATCAGTCAAAGTGCCTGCAATTTCCACTCTTTTCCCCCTTCCCCCTCCTCGTTGTTTTCGCACAGCAATTGCTCATATTTTTATGCATGCCAAACACAAGCCACGGACACAAATTGAAAATGTAAAAGAAAGAGATAAGAAAACGTCGAAAATGTAAATCTTAAAAATCCTTGTACTTGTGCACATTGATTGCTTGGCGGGCCCCCCATCCCCGCCCCTGCCGTCCGCACCGATGGACAGACTTGCATTTGCAATTCCTTTCGATTTTCCTACAGCCACTTTATCAATTTCGCCAATAAAATTCAAACAGTATGATTTTTTTTCACTGCTTGTTTTTTGTGTTTTTTCGTTTTTAAATGGTTTTTTGTTTCGGCTGCTGCTGGCATAAAAAATGCATCATTCATCTTGAAAACAACCCCAACTCAGATGGATTGGTTTGTTGTTTGCCTGCTTCGACAAGTATTTTAATTTCTTACCTTAATTGGATTTCTTGTCGCAATTGGTTAAGAAATAAATAAATTATAATAATAATAAAAATAATTAAAAAGTTATTCGTAATTGAGAAATGGGTTACATTATGGCTTTAACAATTCTATGAACATAATGTTTCACGCATTTTGGTAGCTTGTTCGGGTTGATTATTCGATCATTTTAGTGATTTGTGCTGGATCGAATGTAATTATGAAGTGTGACATGTTGTTGCCTGTCAAAAGAGCTTGTCACATCAATGGACAAAGCGCCAAAAAGCAGGCAATGAAATAGTTGCTTACTCATGTTGTCATGTTCTGGGTGTAAGTTGTGTGTGTTTGTGTGTGTGTGTCTGCGTGTCTGTCTGTTGTGCATGCCAATTTGTAGTCATTGTCCCCATTCGTAAAAGTTGTCTTTTGCCGACCGTCGAGCAGTCGTTTCTTCTACTGTTTGAGCAAACGGACGGGACAAATGGACGCACATTGACCGACAGGTGGACGTGCTTTGTCTACCTCAATATTTTCAGTACTTTGATTTTGACGGCGCCTTTTTGTTTCGGCTCCTGCCACATTTGGCCAGTTGCCAGACAAATGATAATTGGTAAGAGTGAGTAGAGCTCGACCTGAGGCACAATCCATCGGTTTAATCATGAAGAAATGTTAGTGTCTGTGTCGTTTTTTCGCATGATTGCGCAAACACTGGACATGCTTGAGCAATCAGACGATGTGCTGACATTGAGTTGTTAGCAGTACTTATTTGCCATTCGATGGAAATAAAGTTCTAATTTTGGTTAAATATTCAACTCAACTTTTACATGTTGTTGCATTTATTTAAGGTGCAAAAATGGGATTTTTAGTAAAACTCTTTTATTATAACTATTTAAGAACAAAAGAAATTTTAGCTAATGTTATTATTCTTATAATAATAGCTTTAATGCCTATAAAATCTTAGCAAGCTGACAACAAAATGAGATAAGTTTTCGATTTCGGTTCAGCCCGGTTCAGCTCAACTGTCGCTGTCAACTTGTTGTGTGTTCTGGCGAGTCATGCAACAGTTAATGCTAAATAAATTACACACTAATGTGGGCGGCCTTAGGCGGTTAGTCCATCAAGCGAGCGGCACATTGATTGGGCCGCCTGTCGAAACTGTAGCCGGCAAAGTCAGCCAATCTCTGGAATACACTTTATTGAAGCCGATGCGGTAGCCAGGCGAACGCTCTAACGAGTTCTAAAACATTTCGCCCAGCTAAACGAAGTTAAACGCACTGAATAACAAGTAGTTTTTTCCACACACACACACACACACACCAAATTTGTGGCACAGTGGGAGGTGGAGTTAACTTGAGACGAAGCGAGACAGCGACTTCAACTGAATCCTAATGAGGCAGGTGCTCTGCGGTTGCATGCGGCGTATTCGTAACGCTGATTTTGCCCCCGCAGACTGGCGCATTGACACTGCGCCAATGGATGTCCAGACTGAAACAGTGACTGTGACTGTGACTGCAACTGTGACTGGGACTGGGCCAACTAATGAGCAGTTAAATATTTGTTGACAGCCCGAATGGCTGAGTTAACGCTAATTAATCGCTTTGTAAGCTGCTAAACGCATTTAGCTGTGGTTTTTGCTTTTGTCTAGCTAATAATTTCATAATTGTCAACAAATTAATATAACATTTTATTTATTTACAATGTGTGCATAATTATGATTTATGCATTTCCACCCCACAAACAAAATGGCAAAACAAAAAAGTGCATTCAAATCCGTTTGTATAACTTTGCCAACGGCCTTTCCACTAAGTCAGACTATCATTTATTTCAGTTTTCATTACAATGCTGATTATTATTTGTTTTCTCTTTTTTGTTTTTTGTTTTCATGCCATAATCCCCTTTGTGCATTGACCGCTAAGTCTCTTTGAAATTTAATTTTATTTACTTTAATTAAAATGGATTAGCTTTTGTAATTTGTGTGCACCAATTAAATTACATTATTTCACCTTTTTCGTTGCATTTAGTCTGCTGTTTAATTTGATTTGAAATTATACCTATAATTGGTATTGTTTATTATTTTTAACAGCTTTTAAACTTTGCTAACTAAACTATTTGTGTAGTAATTTATGTTATTGAAATATTATTTATTTTTAATTTGATTAGATGAGAAACAAAGCTATCAAACAGAAACAGAACAAAATGTAAATCGAATTCCGGTTTTTCTTTACTCTTTATTTTTAGGTAGGTTGCATAACTTTTTCTTCTTAATTGAAATTGTACACTTGTGAAGAGTTAAAAGCGTAAATAATTAGTTATTCATGGTTAAATGTTGCTAATGCTGTGAATGTTAGTATATAACTTAAAAAGTTATCTTCAACTAATAACACTTCGATTGGGATACGAAAAAGTAAACATGTATTTTAGTAATACTCTGCTGCTTTTTTATACTTTTCTCTTCTTCATGATGTTTCCACTGTTTAACTGCAGGAAAGGAGATAGTAAGTTAAATTACATAAATTATCTTCTATTTAAATATTGATAAATTGATGTATTTGGAATTAGAATGCAGAGAAATAGAAAATGGTCGTTGCATCAAGAAATACGAAAACTGTATCCAATTTGAAAGATCAATCGATTGTGGGCCCAAGGAAATGTGTTGTGCCTTTAACCAAAATCCGATCAATCAGATAAATCATAACTCAGTATATGTACAGCCTGATGTCGCTCGATTAGGTGCACTCGGTCCACTTGTTCCAGGCGGTTCAGTCGTTCCTATCGGTCCAGTTCTTCCATATGGTCCAGTCGTTCCAGGCGGTCCAGTCGTTCCTATCGGTCCATTCGGTCCAGTTCTTCCATATGGTCCAGTCGTTCCAGGCGGTCCAGTCGTTGGACTCGCACCAGTCGTTCCGGCCGGTCCAGTCGTTCCACTCGCTCCAGTCGTTCCGATCCCTTACTAATAAAACCATTTTTGAAAAACCTCAATAAATAAAATTATAATGTCTATATCCGAAGAACTACGCAAAACTGTATTATATATATGTTTATATTTATGAAATCTAAATATATAGTTGTAAATATCATAAAAACAAAAAAAACTTTGTCAAACCGAAAACACAAAATGGGATTTGTGCTATAGCCTAAATGTTCTGTTGCTTGTGTGGCATAAACTTAATTTCTAGTGCACAATCTGGAAAATAAAAGCCACTCCACAGAGAGCAGATCAGAGGATTTTTACTTGGCTCCAGTCATAAGCCCGAGCCGAGTTGATGCCCACATGTAACACGTAACATGCTCAATTTAAAGTGTTCTGATTTGCTAGCAAAACTCACTTGTGTGTGTGTGTGTATGCGTGTTTGTATGTGTGTGGCCAACACGTTTGGTTATGTTTGGTCTGCGAATAGATGAGGCAACAATGCACAAAGTTTTCCAACACTGTGTAGGAAAAGAAAAAATATTGTAGCATAATTTTCGGCGCTAACAATACAAGGGGTAGAAGGAGCGGCAGGTGAACGAGCAGCGAACGAACAGACGGGCAGACGAGCAGGACAGGGCGGGGGGGGACAACAGGCGGACACATGGCATATATCAGCACATGCATTCATAAATCATATTCTGCAGCTGGAGAGTGCAGCCAGCCAGCCAGCCAGCCAGCCAAACAGGCAGCTCAGGAAGCGGCCAGCAGCAGCAGTGTCCTGCCTGCATTTGTATACGTGTGTGTGTGTGTGTCTGGTTGTGTGTGCTGGGTGTGTGCTGGGTGTGTGCCGGGTGTGTGTTTAGCAGCACCAGTGCCGGCTATTTTAAGGATATTTATACTGACAGCGGATTTTTGATGGAAAAACTTTTGTAAATTGCTTTTAGCAGTTTAAAGTAGACCCAAAAAAAAGCCGCAAAAAAAGAAAAAAAAAACTTAAAGTAGAACGAAAAAGGTTGGTTTGTCGAATATTAAATTCCCTTGCATACAATATTTCTAGACCTAACGGTCTACTGAGAACTAAATTAACAGACAGATAAACAGATAGATGGCCACAGCTGTTTACAGTGATTTCAAATACAATTTCGTAGTCAACTTCTACGAGTGACACATTTCGTGACAAGTTTTTAATACTCTCAATAAGGGTATGCAGTTGCAGGAAAGACCATAAAAGAAGCAAATAAAATTGTTGGGGTGCTGCTTTCATTTTATTTAAAGAACTTTAACGCAAGCGTACGTATACGTAATATTAGAGCATATATAGCGATATAGTTTTGGAGGCCTGGCATCCTGGCACATCGCTCTTGTGTTTGCTTTGGCAGTGCACATTTACTAAATCGTCTTCGTATATTTTGTTCGTTTACGATGCCTGGCGAATCTACTAAAGAATGGCCAGCATATTTATTTTGCTTTTCTTTGGCATTTTATCGTTCTGGCCGGGCTTATATTTCTTGGCGCTGTTGTTTGCCTCATTGTTGCGTTCGTTGCATTGTCGTCTTTGCATTGTGGCCACAAAATGTCATTACGTGTCCTGCTAAAGTCTTTAAGTCCATAAATGGCGCAGTATTGATGGAAAAACCACTTAATTGGCGTCTTATGGTCGGGGAACTTATAACTTTTAAGCATTAAGCTTAATCGATTAAATGCAATTAGCAGCAAATTTAAATAAATATTGGTATCAGCTTGATGGATCGATTTGTATTTTTGATCCAATTTCAGAATTTACTAAATTGTTCGCCGTTCGTCTCTTTCAAAAATTTTTATGGAACAAATTCTTTACAAAAATTGTAAATTTAACGCCTTTTGTTGTACCTTCTTTTGATAACAAAAATCAATAAAATAATATCAATAATAATAATAATAATAATAACAAAAAAAAAAATCAAACAGTATAAATATAAATTTTCTTTGGCTCAGCAACAATTTGCAAATTATTTGAAAATTAAATTATTCGTTGATATTTTTTATTGTGGTTAAATTCCAGCAATTTATTTCATACAAAATTGTTAATTGGTTGACATATTGATAAATTTCCGAAGTATACGTTTTTCTGTTTGGCAGCCAAACCACGTAATTTTTTTTTAATTTATTCCTTTCAAACACTTTGAAACGCATTAGCAGGATGCTTGAGGGTTAACTATTTAAAAGAGAATTGCACAAAAATTTATTGATAATATAAAAAATTTCAGTTTTTGATAATTCTTTATGATAGTTTATGTTATATATATAAATAGAAATGGCTTAAACATTATATTAACTTAACTTTTAATAATTAAAAAAATGAGAAAAAAAAATTTAATGTAGCTTTTAAAAATTTACGTATTTCGGGTTTTGCTATTTTCGTACCACTGTGCGTAGAACAACAACAACTGAAAAAATCTGTGTGGCAAGCAGCCGTGCAACGCTTTCGCGTTTGTTGTGCAGCTGCTGGGCGAAAATGTTGCACAGCATGCATAAATAATAAACGACAAGCTTGCACACACAAACACACACACACACTCACACACACACACACACAAAGGCATTATGCACATTTTGCTGTTTTGCAGGCGCGCCCAACTGAGGCGTGATGTGAGCGGTCCGCTAAGGGGCACCTGAGATGGGGAGGGGCCACAGGCACTGGCAACTTCTAAATTTATTTTATTAAGTCAAGCACATAGACAGCTCATGGGGGGTAGGTGATGCCGGCTGCCATCCTGGGCGCCGCTGACTAACGGTATAAATAAAATAATTTACGGTAACTGCTGCCGCTCATCAGGCCAAACGAGGGGCCAACGGGGAGACAGTGTTGACAAAACCTGGCGCTGGATCATCAGCGGTGGTGCCGGCACCAAAATGCCGCTTACAAAAACTGTAGCATACTTTTTTGCGCCACCTCTTTGTGAGCAGCTGCATACGAAATTAATGCACATATGCAACGCGTGTGTGGGTGGATGAGCTAAAATGCAGCATACTAAATATAGTTATAATTATGCGCACACATTTTTAATTAAGTTTTGCACTGGGCCGCTGCCCGTTTTGCCTCTGGTTTAGCTAAATATTATGCATACGCCCTGTTAAATTGCATTAATATGAGCAGCCCTCATTTTTTTTTTTTTTGTTATATTTTCTGTTTGTTTTTTCTGCTGACTGTCAAATTACATGTGTTAAACATTTGCGCGATGTTTGCTCTAATTTATGCCGGCATTTTTTATGCAACATTTTACATGTGCCTTAAGGCTATATTTGTGAATTGGGTTGCACCGGTAAAATATATACAAAATATATATATATATATATATTTTATTAATATGTTAACACATTTACAAAAATATGTTTTTTTAATAGATAAATGATTATATTTTGTATAGAACTTAATTGCCGTGCTTAAATTTAATGAATGTAGCCAACCAGTTTTATAAAAATTTGTGTTAGTTTAAGAATCGAATTTAAAAACAATAGAATTTCATATATAATTTTTTGATTTATTCATTTTTATATATAAAACCTATATTATTATTAAGTTTTGCCAAACACTTAAAAATGTTTCGCACTGTAAATAGGATCCTGCCTGCACTTTGAGTGCTGCCAAATATTTCATATAGTAAGCAACAAACTAAAAACTTTTTAAACTGAAGAAAAAAATCTCATTTTACTTGTAGTTTGCGGTTGCAGTTTATAAATGTTGATAAATATTTACAATTACCAATTTAAAAGTTTTCTCTTGTTGCAGAGCACACACTTTTCTCTCTTTTAACATGAAACTTTTTTTGCGGCATGAAAATTCAGCTGGCAGCTAGCCTTTGCTGCTGCTGCTTCTTATTGTTGCTGCCTTTTTATTTGTTATGGCCAGAAAGTTTTAAATATGATTTTATTTGTGCAGCTAGTTGCGGCTTTTTCTACATATTTGACCAGATTGCAGCTGATTTGCTCTGCGACAGAGAAAAACTTGTATAAAGAAAAACTAAAATTTGGAATAATGTAATGCAGTTTTATTTCTCGGTTTTTTTTGTTCTTTTTTCTAACAGCGAGTTTTTTGTCTGAATTCAGTTCGAGAGATTGGCAGCATTTAATGCTTGACAGTCGAAATATTAGAAACGTTTCTCTTTGCTGCTTTAAGGCGTGCGAGAATTTTGTTGTTAGTCCAATGAATTAAGGAGCAAACTGCATAAACGTTTAAGCAGCCCTAAATCATGGCGTGTCCTTTTGGCTGTTACCATTCTTTTATTATTATTATTTTACTTTTTTTCGCAACATTTTCTGCTTAAATGCATTTGGCGCTGGCGTCTTCTCGCAGTCTCAAGTGGCCGCCATTCCAGCTGGCTGCCGTTCGTCCGTCTGCCGTCCGGCTGGCCTGCCTGACTATCCCTACTATCCCATTTTATAGCGTGTCTGGCCGGGCAAACTTTCACCGTTTACTTTGCTGTTGCTGCCACTCGCTATCTGCGTCCTTGGATGCATCCTGGCGGCGCTTTATTTGAATTATTGTAATGATTTACGCTGAAGTGGCGCCTGCAACATTTCGGGTACAGTTGTGCCCAAGACGCGGCTAGGTAATGAGCTGCGCTGCGCTCCTTTCACCTCCCCTTTCAGGAGCCGAGCCGAGCGCTTGTGTGTCTGATGGTGCATTGTCTGGCAGTTGGTCCTCGCATCTCGCTCCTTACACTTGGCCGCTTTCAGAGCGCGTCGCCGTTATGCTGATCACTTGTTTTCGCTCTGTCACGGCTTGGCTTGATGGCATCCAAGAAATTTCCGCGAGATTTTTAATGCAAATGCTGAGATTTTATGGCGATATCTCTGTTTTAATAAAATTTGCAAATGCTTTAGATGCGGCAAAGAATATTAAAATATATTAAAATGGAATAGGAAACAACAAAATGATTAAATAAAATAATTACTTGCGTAAACAATAATATTAATAATGCATATTTCTTATTTATTTGTTAACAGAATAGATATTTATATTTTATTATTATTTATAAATCAATATAAATTGTAAATTATCACAAAAAACAAAAGTTCAACAATTTTTGGTATATTTTCCCGAAATATTTAAAACATTTACATATATACTTTATTTGTTTAATTGCATTTTAGTTTAGTTTCCTAATAAATGTGGTCTGTGCTTCATCTTTTCGATTTCAAGTATATTTAAAGTGTTTGAATGTAAAATGTACTCCGTCACATTTGCACTCATAATCCCATTTAGTTCTTGTTACAAAAGACAAATTTCAATTAACTCTTGGGATAAAAGATACTCGAAATAGTCAAAACCCAAATACTTTGCCGTTGTTGCACAAACTGAAGAACAAAAGGGGATATCAATAGTTCAGCTTGGAGTGGCCGCTCTTCTGGTCTGGTCAGACCAAAGTGCTGCTTGATACGTCTTGAAGACAATGCCACACACTCACTCACACACACACACACACACACTTCACATTGCCACATTCAGGTGGCAACATGCGTAACTTGAAGTCCTCGAGCAGCTGCACCTGCAGCCCAAAGTGATTTTATGTTTTATGAGAGCTGACATGTGGCAACAACAGTCACAGCCACAGCCAAGCACTTGCCACATGACACACACACACACACACACACACATCTGTGTAGCTCGTGTCAGTTTCATTGTTGACTGCCTTGTCTGGTATTGTGTGTGTGTGTGTGTGTGCGTTGTGCGGTTGCTGCTGCAACATGCTGTAAATTATTATAAACTCGAGTGGTTTTCAAGTGGCAACTCCGACTGTGGCGACATACTCTGCAGATCGACTGCAAATGAACTGAACTGAATGGATGAATAAATGAAATGAATGTCCTGACTATTCGCTTTTGTACAGCATTTTAGCATTGTGCATTGTCCATAATAAGACATCCATCAGGAAGCCCAATAAATTCCAAGTCTGATTCTAATTAAATGCTTATCGATTGATTTGTGCCATTGTATGGTCATTTTCTATGCCAAAATATATATACAGATTCCATTCCATAAACTATCATACATTTTCTGATTTGATGTGAAACTGTATTTTACGTTAAGGCATAAATTTGATTAAGTTGAAATCATTTTATGTCATTTGGATTTATCCTTTGGTGTAAAGATTTTTAAAGGTGGTGAAATTCCTATTGATTTCTTTTCGTTGGGGTTATTTAATATCAGAGTCACATAAATTACCTTTTTTTTTGGATTAGGATTTTGGGCTAATTATACAAATTTTGAAATATGAATGAGACAAAATTTTTACAGCTTTCATAACTTTGCCAAAACTGAACCAATTTTTACGTTTGATGGCATTTTAATCATAATTTGGCCTCTAAATTAATTCTGCATTTAAAATATGTCCATTTTCGAAAACAAAATTTTTTTGATTTTTTTTGTAAAAAAAACCATGTACACCCCCTTGTTAATTTCAAATTTTAAACTCCAGTAACTTTGTCAAAACTGAACCGATTTTCATGTTTGATGGCATTTTGATCATTGTTTGGCCTCTAAATTGATTCTACATCCAAGTTTTTTGCATTTTTGAAAATAAAATTTTTTGGTATTTTTTTGGTATTTTTTTTTGTAAAAAAAGCATGTTAATTTCAAATTTCAAACTCCAGTAACTTTGTCAAAACTGAACCGATTTTCATGTTTGATGGCATTTTGATCATTGTTTGGCCTCTAAATTGATTCTACATCCAAGTTTTTTGCATTTTTGAAAATAAAATATTTTGGTATTTTGTTGGTATTTTTTTTTGTAAAAAAAGCATGTTAATTTCAAATTTCAAACTCCAGTAACTTTGTCAAAACTGAACCGATTTTCATGTTTGATGGCATTTTGATCATTGTTTGGCCTCTAAATTGATTCTACATCCAAGTTTATTGCATTTTTGAAAATAAAATTTTTTGGTATTTTTTCGGTATTTTTTTTGTAAAAAAAGCATGTTAATTTCAAATTTCAAACTCCAGTAACTTTGTCAAAACTGAACCGATTTTCATGTTTGATGGCATTTTGATCATTGTTTGGCCTCTAAATTGATTCTACATCCAAGTTTATTGCATTTTTGAAAATAAAATTTTTTGGTATTTTTTTGGTATTTTTTTTTGTAAAAAAAGCATGTTAATTTCAAATTTCAAACTCCAGTAACTTTGTCAAAACTGAACCGATTTTCATGTTTGATGACGTTTTGATCATTGTTTGGCCTCTAAATTGATTCTACATCCAAGTTTATTGCATTTTTGAAAATAAAATTTTTTGGTATTTTTTTTTGTAAAAAAGGCATGTTAATTTCAAATTTCAAACTCCAGTAACTTTGTCAAAACTGAACCGATTTTCATGTTTGATGGCATTTTGATCATTGTTTGACCTCTAAATTGATTCTACATCCAAGTTTATTGCATTTTTGAAAATAAAATTTTTTGGTATTTTTTTGGTATTTTTTTTTGTAAAAAAAGCATGTTAATTTCAAATTTCAAACTCCAGTAACTTTGTCAAAACTGAACCGATTTTCATGTTTGATGGCATTTTGATCATTGTTTGGCCTCTAAATTGATTCTACATCCAAGTTTATTGCATTTTTGAAAATAAAATTTTTTGGTATTCTTTTGGTATTTTTTTTGTAAAAAAAGCATGTTAATTTCAAATTTCAAACTCCAGTAACTTTGTCAAAACTGAACCGATTTTCATGTTTGATGGCATTTTGATCATTGTTTGGCCTCTAAATTGATTCTACATCCAAGTTTATTGCATTTTTGAAAATAAAATTTTTTGGTATTTTTTTTGTAAAAAAAGCATGTTAATGTCAAATTTCAAACTCCAGTAACTTCGTCAAAACTGACCGATTTTCATGTGGGATGTCATTTTTGTCATTATTTACTCTCTAGATTGATTTTTGTATTATTATTATTTATTTCACAATGTAAAATTGCAAGTTTTTATTTCTTATCGATTACGTGTTTCATAATTAGTACAAAATCCAACCTGATTCTGTGGTTGTCAATTTTTCGCTCGTAGGATGAGCTCAGAAAACGGCAACTGCATTTGGAATGTAATTTTCCAGCTAAGAGTTGGCAACAGCTGTTTAAGTATTTCGTATAGTACTCAATTCTATAGCCATACACCTCGAAATGTCGAAATCTCAGCTCTGGGCCAACGTTTGCGCTAATTTATGCCATGCTGCTGGCAATGGCAACTCACTTAATTTGCAGAGCCATTTTTCTTGCCCGGGCCAGCGACAACACCCGGTGCCCGCGAAACCGTGCAGCGCCCCTCCTGCAGCCCCTCTCAGTATTTTCCAGTGCCCTCGTGTGCCCGCCTCCCACGCCCCCTCCACGCGAGCAAAGTGACAAACAACTAAGCGAAAATCGCGTGCGTGACGCGTGGCGGGCGCATAAAGTTTGTGACACGTTTCCACAGTTGCAGTTTTTGTTGTTGTTATTGTTTTTTGTTTTTTGTTATTTTTGCTATTTTTTTTTTTTGGGACCAAAGGCAGAAAAAGTTGTGCAGAGCACGTGGCTGGCGGGTGCTCGGCTGTGGGGAAGGGCTGCTGATGGCGACACTTTAGAGCCGCGTTGCATACTTTTGGGGCGCGATGCAAGTCACGTTAATTTCGCCAGCGAACTGTGAAGCAAAACAAAAACAAAAGCAACAACAAGCTGCTCTTGTTCTTGCTGTTGTTGCGCAACTTTGGCCATTTCGAAAGGGCTTAAAGGTGGACTTACATTCAGCTTTTGACATCTTCCCGGCAAAGAGTTGGCCAACTTTATCTTATGCCACAGCAGAGATTATAGTTCTTCATGTATGTGCGCAAAATATGCGATATATATATTTATATGCAAGATGAATAGTCAGTGTTGTGTAATGAAGGATTTTTCTTTTCTAGTCTTTATAAATGATTAACTCTATTTTGGCTTATTAAGTTCTCAATCTACTATTTATAATATTAAAGAATTTTACTCAGAGTCTGATAAATTTATTATAAAATTATAATAACTATTGATAACAAATTAGTATGCTATAAATCGGTTATCGATTATATCAATTAATTTAGTTATAGTTTATTCAGTTTATTCAAGGCACATCGACATCTTGTCGCATTCATTTACAGGGTATATTTACATATTTATGTATATGTTGTTTACAAGTTATGCGGCCACGCCCACAGCCTCAATGGGCCGCTCATTAAGCGTCTTTAGACTGTTTATATAATATAAATTAGCTTAATTTGAAAACATTTTTTGATGCCAAAACTTTGGCACTTGCACGAGACAGACAGAACGAAGACATGAGCAACACCATGAAGAAAGGAGAGGAAAGGGGGGAGCTGAGGGTGCGGTGTAGCAGCTGTGCTAGTCGGTGTCTTGGCTTCCAGCTTGGCTAATTTATATGCCCGTTGGACATTCTCGAGTCGGCCAAAAAGTTGCCGCAAGTTTTTGCCAAGTCGGCGCGGCGTGTCTCCGATTCCTGTTGCGGGTTAATAAGAAGACGACGATGGCGGCCAACAAATTGCCAACATTACTCTTGCCGGGATTGGCAGGGGAGGATCGAGCTGAATGGGGAAGGACACGACCGAAAGATGCCTGCAAATAGACTTTTGAGTGTTGTACTTGGCTTGGTTGTTTTGTTGACTTTGATAACGGGCGGGCGGGGAGGGGAGGCAGTGCGGGGCAACAGTCTTTGAAAGTGTCAAAAGCGCAGGCAATTAATTTGGCCTAATTAGACTCTTGGTTGACTGCTTGGCTGCCGCCTTGTGGCTTTGCAAGTGCAATTTTTGTGGCTTGTCAAAGCCTTGGCCAAGTCAAAAAGTAGCCACGAACAATGGATTTTTGCATGTTGAGCGATTTATGGCTCACCAAGTTTATTAAGCTGGCCAAATTTACAAAGATTTTGTTAGCTAGCCGGGTTCGCGGCAGACAATTGCAGTTTCTTTCCTTTATTTACGAGCTGCGGTTCAAAAGCCCGGGTTTCTGATTCAAATACACAGGGCTTATTTAATCCAAGAGCTAAGGGTGCTGAAATTTTAAATTATATTTTATTAACATTTTTTTGGGCCTCTTTAATTCAATTTTAATTAGTACTAAATTCATTAATTATAATAATTAACAGAACATTAAAATTAATAAAATATATTTGTTGCATCCAAAAACTTAATTGGATGTTATATAAATTATGGCTAAAAAGTTTTTATTGATTTGGATTTTATTCATAAAAACTTAAGGAAATAATATGCGCAGAACAGTTTAATGGATTTATCTCAACTTTTTATTGAAGGAAGAAAATATATTTTACAATGGCCTTTGTATAATGTTGATGCCATAAACAGCCCAAGCAAATCGCACATTTCTACATTTCTGATCATTTGTGGCCAACTGCATTGCTGCTGCTTCTTTGCTTCTCTGCTGCAGTTTAGGCCAATTCAGCCCTCGGCCATATAACGTAAGAGTTTCAGAGATACATATATAGTTTTGTGTGCCAGGCCATAATTTGCTTAACAACTTTTGGCCAATGCTCGGCTGGCAGCTTGGACGCTTCGCTCTGGCACTTGGCCAATTCTTTTGCCGCCGTTCGACACTCGCCGTTTATATAATAATTTTGTGGCATAATTTATTGCTGGCAAAAGTTTTCTGTGGCTGCCCAGCCGCACAATTGCCACTATAATGTCGTCCCAGGCATTTAACATTTTACTGGGGCCCACACTGGACTGTTGTTGGCCTGGTCAAAACTGTGCACCACAACGCCATAAATTTGTTATTAAATGTTGGTCCGCTTATCGAGAGGACATGCAAAACTGGACCGCCCCACCCACTGGCATAACAAACGTCAAATTGATTTTAAATTGCACTTTTTGCAAGCCCACAAAAAAAGAAAGGAAAAACCTAATTTAACATTCAAGTTAGTTTTGATGAATATTTAGGTGCAAAAGACATTTTAAGCTATTATTTTGAATTTTCTTATAATTAATTTTAATTAGATAAAAT
The DNA here is from genome assembly GCA_035043915.1 of Drosophila paramelanica. NCBI lineage: Eukaryota > Metazoa > Arthropoda > Insecta > Diptera > Drosophilidae > Drosophila > Drosophila paramelanica. Next base: position 1,004,422 of record JAWNMO010000077.1, on the reverse strand, counting down.
TTTATATAAATAACAAATTAATTTAACGAACAATGATTAAATATAATTGTTGCATATTTCTGTGCTTTGGCAACAGAAATTTTAATTAAATATCTTACTAAGATGTCTATATCTAAATCTTTATGTGAGTGAAGTTTACTTAAAGCCATTAAAATTGAATTGAAGCAATAATTGCATTCCATTCTATCCCAGCTATTTGTTAATTGTTTTTGGTATGTGTTACAACTCTAGATTTTCAATTGTGAATCACTTTCTAAGGATGTAAGATTTCTTGACTTGCGATATAGAATATAAAAATACTATTAAATTGAGTCAATAATGTCTTAAATGACATTGTAAGCAATACAAATGAAACACAAAAATACTAATATAAATATTTCCTCACAAATAAACAACTAACAATAGCTTGCAGTAATATAAGTAGCTAACAGACAAGTAAATGTTTATTTACTTGAATTTATCTATTTATTTGCTTATGCATTTGCAAACGAATCGGTACTCATAATACTCATTCACATGAGCACCATATACTTGAGTGTTTTTATGAGCATTCATAGACTTCGGTAAACAAATGTTTACAGTGTTTGTTTGTTGCACATGTTGTACAAATTTCAACACCCTCGGGGTGGTAAAAGAGCTGACCGATAACCGATAGGCAAAGCTACGATAAGGGCAAATCAACCCTGCCTCCCCCAACCGAATCCATGACAATTATCAAGACGACTGTCATTTCTTATTTGTGTTGTTGTTCAAATTGAAATTAAAGCAGCGTTGCGAAGCTAATCGTAAGACACACACACACACACACATACATGCGCGTAAAAATATAAAAAAATGTGTACATTTACTCAGGTTAAACAAGCTGCTCATTTTGCGAAATTTTCTACTCCAAAGATCTTCAAACGAGCAAACAAATGAATTAATAGATAAGAGTGCGAAGTGGGAGGCGGAGACTGCGACGCGACGCGACGCGACTAACTGCAAATTGTGAGTCAGAGGCACAAGAGTTGCAGAGCGGGAGGAACTTGTTTGGGTATAGGAGAAGACGTAAGAAATAAACAACAACTTTAAACAGCAAAAAACTGGTCATGTGAGAAAAAAGCGAAAAATGGAAAACAAAACGCATTAATGAATGAGCTCCGAGAGAACAAAGAGACAGAGAAAGAGAGAAAGCGTGCGGCGAGCAGTTAAGACAAAGCTCTTGTCGCTGCTGCCAACAGGTGAGCGCAACTGAAAAAGCTAAATCTACGCTACCGCTCCGAGTGTGTGAGAGCGCAACACAGCAAAACGGTAAAAGGGCTTTGGACTGAGCGCAAAGCTGAGCGGAGCGCGCCTTTGAGCCAAGCTAAGCTGCGCTTGTTTTTTGTTTCTGGGTGTGCTGCGTCAGTGTGACGAGAGCGCGTGAGCGGCCAACACGTAAACGACGCGTTGTGTGCTGCGCCAAAAACAAAAAAAAATAACAAAAGAAAATCAGTTAAAAATACACAACCAACAGCAGCGGCAGCAACTCAAGTGTGAATTGTTATTGAGGTTATGTAAGCGGCAAGGCGAACGGGCAGAACGCAAAAACAAAACGTAGCCGCATTGTGAGCCAAAACACGTTCAATTGCAACAATTCGACACAAATTCCACGAAGGAAAAATACAAAATAAAAAAGGCAACAACAAGCTAATGGAGCACGAGGCCAAAGCGCAGGCGCAGACGTCAACGACGACGTCAGCGTCGACGCATCCGCTGCAGGATGTGCCGCTAAATGAGAGCAACGAGAACAGCGGCGAATTGGCAGCAGCTGATGACGTACAACTGACGCCCAAAAATTGGGTTAAATTCGACGACGAGGCGGACAGCAGTGAAAAGAATAACAGTAACAGCAATGCTGGCGAAGGCAATGCCACACAGCAACAACAACAAAACAAGTTGTCGCTGCCGCCACCGCCGCCGTCTGTGGTGAGCAGCAACAACAAAAGACGCGCGCGCTCGCGCAGTCCCAACGAGCAGTCCACAGCAGCACCTGTGCAGGTTAGTCGCCCTCTCTCTCTCTCGCTCTTTGTCACTCTGCTCTCTCCTGTTGAATACTTGCGCTCTCTTTGAGCGCCACTCTCACGTGCCAACGCAACGCATTCCTATGCATCGCACTGTATGCGTGCTCGCTCCCACACGTCGCACTCCACACACAACTGGCACAGCATGCCCAGCCTTATCGCGGCGTTTGTTTTGTGTTTGTGCTGCTTAATGGAGTTGTTCGCAGCGGCACTTCGGTCTTAGCCTCTGTTTCTTTAACTTCCCCCTTTTTTGTTTTTGATTATTCTTATTTTTTGTTTGTGTCACATTGCACGCACGACAAATGAAGTTAGGTTAGGGACTGCTTGCATTGCCGCATTTTCGCCGCGGCGACAAACTTTGATTACTCAGCGAACAGCGACACGTCATTCGGTGAACGGTCTGTGGAAAGGGATTGTCCGATTAGTTGCAGTTGCACGCATGAATACAGATAGTCTTTGGGCTTGGCTAATATACACTGTTAGAAATGTATTAATGGCAATTTTTGCCCAATTTGAATTAAATACTTATCAATTATTTATATTAAGGAATTTACTTAAAAAATTATAAAGCATGTGCAAAATATATAGATAATACACACAATTCAGTCATAAAAAATTATTGTATATAGCACATGAAAAGTACCTCGAATACCTTTCTCGGTTATTACTTGTCAACAGTTCAGTTGTATCTGTATATGTATCTGTATCTGATGTTGTTCTCGTGTGTTCTGTGCCCTCGTCATACCAGCGGAGAGCGAGATAAAAATAATATAAACATAATTTCTTTGCTGCTAGCGGCATTTGTTTAAATATTGCGCCAGCTTTATTTTCATTATGATTATAATAATGTCAATATTTATTATTTATTTATTACTTATTTTTGTTAATTTCGCAATGTGTCTTTTGGCTTTTCGCCGGGCTTAAATTACAAACAAAGGCCAGACACGAGATGCCAACACTCACAAAGACACAAATACGGATAATTCCAGTTGCTAACCAAGAATATATAACAATCTATTTAAAGCAAAGGAAATTATATAATATTTAAGAATAATTTTGAGAACAATTAAATAAATTAACAAAGTAGTGTTATTAAATACGAAACCCAATTTGTTGTTAATATTTGACACACAACCGGTATAAAGTAGTGATAGCGTATTTTACAGGGTAACACACAGTCGATCAACCTAATCATGACATTCCTCTGTGTTTACATTTACTTATCAAATTAGTTGCATACCCAAAAAGTAAAATATTAAATAAATATTTCGATTGTGAGCGGATCATAAAATTCCATTTTAGTTTAAGGCAAATTCAAGTTAAATCCGCTTTTATTTAAGCCGGAATATTAAAATCATATTTAACATTCCTTGACCTCTAGGAATAAGGTTTTATTTCGGCCGGATGATCTTGAAGCCAGCACGTTGCGGGCTCAAAGTGAGGGGAGACAGAGCTGGCGAATTAGTAATAAAAAACTTTAAAGCACGCCATGTTCCAATTATAGACAACGTTGCCAATTGCTTTGCTTTGTTTTTTTTGTTTTAGTGCATTTGAACGAGTTGCCAGCCCCTTTTAAAGCGCCGTACGCAGCTCCGAATCTATTTTTGGGTTGCCGAGCTGCGTACGTGCAAAATGACAAATTGTTTTTGTTTGAGGTGCAGCTGATGTGGCAAGCGTTGTTACTCAATCGTATATATATATTTTTTTATCTGTTGGGGTTGAATCAATAAAATTGATTTTCTACCGCAGTTTGCATAATTTCTATTATCTTTGGTTCTTTTCTTATATTTTCTTTGATGTCTTAAGGCCAAGAGCATTAACCCATTGTTGTCATATTTTTGCATTTCGCAGCGTGCTGCAGTTTCGTCCACAACAGCTGCCACCGCGCTGCCGGATGTGACGCCGGCTGTTTTGACAACTGAGAGCACCCACGTTAATCTGAATGCATCCGGCAGCGGCAACAGCAGCAGCAGCCCGCCTCGCCACCCGCAGCAGCAGCTAATAAACCAAAAAGCAACTGGAGCCTCGTCCGCCGCCGCAACAACATCAGCTTCGTCCTCGACAGCAGCGGCGGCCGCTGCCCATCAAAACGGCACTGGCAACAACATCAGCAACAATAACAACAACAACAACAACACGAGCAGCAGCAGCAGCAATGCCCTCGGCAAAAGCATCTCCATACCAGTGGATCAATCCTCCGGGATGCGCACAATTGAATTGTCAACCGGCCGAATACGCGAGGGTTTCGGTAAGTCGGCCTCAAAAATGTGGCGAGAAAACATGGCTGGCAAAGGTGTCTAGCGGGCTCACCTTTACCTCACCTGTGCTAATTTCCAAAAAAGGCACCATATGAAAACTCTTTAGAAGAACTTTAAAACCGTTTCATACTAAAAGATATATTGGGGGAAAAATAACAGTGTAGAAATTATCTTTAACTTAAACTCAATCTCAATCAAAGTTTTCGCTTAAGCTGTTTATTCTTGTAGTATAATATTGCATACATTTTATTCAAGTTAAAATGTTTATTTCAATTTATTTAATTTTATGTTTTTAAATATTTATTATACTTAAGAATTAAAGATTCCAATATATATTTTTTGTATTCTCAAGTTATTGTTGTTGTTACCAATTGTCAAACTGTAATTCAATTATTTATAGAGAATTTAATAGTATCTCCCTCTCTCTCTCTCTCTCTGCGCTCTCTCGCACTCTTATACAGCTAATGGCGATGTGATTGTCACACTGCTGCCGGCCAACACGAAATGGCCGTGGATAACTCCGGCCATCTTTCGACCAGAGCTGGTGCCCGAGGAGTTGATGGCGCAGGGCTTGACGGTAAGCGGCCAGTCAAACAATCAATCAATCAATCAATCAATTCTCTCTTCTCGCCCCTGCTTTTGTGCAGCTCACCGTGGAGGACTATGTGAATGCAATGGAGACACTGGTGAACGATTATCGCTTCACCGTCTACAACATTTGCTATAAGCGCATTCTCGTCTGCTGGATTCTGTTTGCGTTCACCGTGCTGCTGGCGCTGCTCTTCTCGGGGCTGCAGGGCGTGGCCCTGTTCGCCCTGGGCGTGGGCTGGCTGTTCCTCAATGCGGCGGCCATATTCCTGTGCATGTGGGTGAAGCTGCGTCTGTCGCGCGGCCTCGAGAAGTGCTTGGCCCGCGTCAATAAGCAGCTGATGCGGCACAAGATTCTGCTGGTGCTCGACGATCGGGGCCGCATCTCCTGTCACAAGGTCAACCTCTGCTTCATGTACTTCGATGCGACGCAGTGCGTCAGCTTCCTGAACGAATTCCTCGAGCACACCGAGCAGAATGGCGGCGAGGCCATCAAGGCCGGCTGGGAGGCCAAGCTGGACATCGATGTCAACGATATTGTCATACAGGGCACTCAGCCGGTGCGTCTGTCCCGCAAACAGGTGAGCCACTCCACACTTTACTGTTACCTCTTTTTAAAAGCTTTCACACCGACACGTCGCGTGTAGGCAGCTTTGCTTGGCTCGCGTGCGAGCTTTTTATAAAATTGTAATTGTAGTTGCGTTCATGTTGCTCATCGTACGATTCTAACGCTCGCTCTTGGCTCTCTCTCTCTCTGGCTCTCTCTCCTCCATCGATATCTTTGTCTGTCTCAACATTGATCATGCATCGTGCTCACGCATTCTCTTTTTATCTCACACGCACACCGACACAAACTCACAAACAATGCCCACAAATCTCTCTAGGCCGTTGCCCAGGAGCTGTTTCTCAGCTACCTGCAGCGCTGGGGCAAGGACTTCCTGCGCCGCCGCCTCGACTGGACCGTTCAGGAGGCGGGCGTCCATGAGACACCGAGACATCTGCAGTCGTCGATTTGCCCGTGCCAGTACGAGGAGGAGCTCTTGCGCGGCAAGATCAAGATCAGTCTGCAGCATCGCCAGTGCTGCGGCGTCAACTGCATGGGCTGTTGGCTCTAGTGGGCGTGGCACAACTCAAGCGAGAAAATCAAAATTCTTCCCCTGCTCGCTCGTTTGCTCCCCTTACAATCGTATTGTAATTTTATGTTTTTATTCGATTTGCTCTTTAATTTTTGTGTGTGCATTTCTGAATTGTACGATTAAAAGCTGTTGAAAACCAAGCGCAAATATTTTTAATTTAGCTAGGAGTATTTTTGTATTTCATTTTTACAACTAATTTGTTTTGTGTTTTTTAAGTTTATTTTTTATTTTTTGTTTCAGCCAAAAAGTATGCCACACATTTAATTGTCAACTCAAAGCAATTGCTCATACGCACTGTTTAACCCGCACTCTTTTCACTTTTCCCATTAACAACTACTATCTACCGAACCGTTAACTTATCATTCGCCTGCTTTCCGCCGTGTATCTCACTATCCGAATCTACTTCATAGGAACGCGGCCTGCAGCTGTTCCTGCGCTACGGCTCCCGCTGGGGCATGGAGGCGCTGCGCGGCCTGGTTGATGTGACGCCGCTGGAGCCGGGCCGGCATTGCGGCCAATTCCAGTGTCCTTGCCAGTACATTAAGGAGCATTTGCAGTGCAAACCACGAGGCAAGTTCAAGTGTTGCAATTTTGTCCATTGGGTGTTGGCATGTGAACGCTATGCTTACTAAACAAATACCAAAAAAATACTATTCATAAATACTATCTCCATGTGTGTATATATTGAGCATGTTTTAGATCTCCTTTATTGTTACCCCAACGAATTTTCCCAGCTAAATAATACCAAGCCAATATTTGCCAGCTGCTTTTATAAAATTCTATGATTTGCAAAATTTTATAAATACCAGAAAAAATACCAGCCTTGTTGCTTTTGACTTGTTTTATATACGTATAAAAAGGAAACCATAAATTCTCTTTCGTTTCAGATGTTAGTCCATAGTCAGGTAATAATATTGGTAGCTTTTGGTATTATCTGTTAGCTAAACCGGTTCGATCTGACCTCTCTCACACATGCATACATATTCTACTTACTCGAACTAGCAAATAACCTCCTACTCAGTTTGGTAACCTAATATTCTCCTTTTTTTGTTCAATAATACATTTCTTTTTATGCCCAAACTCAACATAAAAAAACAAACAAACAAACACAGTTACCATAAACAGCATGGGACAGGTAGTTTGGACACGTTTTCCCCACTTTGGTGGCAATTTGGTATAACAAACGCTGTAGAATGTAAATTTAAAGCAATTACTAAGCCATTTCGATATTATATAAATTGAATTTATTTTGAAAAAAACAAACAAGTTTTAAGAATTTAACTTTCAAATTGAATTTATTTGACAACGAAATTTATTTGATTTATATTGCCTTTTGTGAATATTTAACTGTATACATATATGCTGGTGTCATTTGAAATAAATGTTTAATGAATGTTCATAGTTTTACTGTTATTGTCTCAATGTTTTATTTGCCTTACATGTTTTATTATTATTTTTATTTTGGGTGTTTTCCAACGAACGCCTTTTACAGGTTATCCATGTTCTTGCATTGTCTATGGTTCGGATCCCAGTTTTCAATATCGTTACTAGTACTGTTTAACAATACATATATACATATATATTTGGGTCTGTTAACTGATCATCATTTTACATTTACCTGCATTATTTAATATTTGAGTTTGAATTGTGCAATTGAGTTTCTCTTGTATTGAGACGTAATTATTTTATTTTATTGTTAAATAAATATGTTTTATAAAAATTGTTTCAATATTTTTTTAAATATTGGAAAACAGGTTCTTACATTAATCGAATTTAACTTGATTGGAATGAATTTATATAAATATGAATATATTATATAATTAATTGATATATATTTTAAATTAAAAGCATTTAAGATTAAAAGTATCTCTGAACTAAGAAAAGTTAACAATTTTTTTTTACTGCAGCCACGTTAATTAATTTTAATACTTATCTTTTTAATTTAAACTAGACAAATATTAAAAACTCTTCCAAAATGGCTTGCAATATGAAATTGGTAAATAAACAATTAGAAGCGGTTGCCGTTCATTTGGCCAGAGCAAAAAGTTTGCTTTGTTGCGCATTTTGTGCGGAGTTTGGCTGAAAACTGTTGGTTGTTCTATGAATATGGCAGCACGGTCTGTTCCGGGCTGGCTCGGAGTGGTGTGTGTGTGCCATTTGCACAGTTTTCACAATTTTCCACAATTATTGCATTATTTTTTATTGCATAATTCAACTTTACGTTTGCCGCATTTAAGCCACGTTCATGTTGGCAACAAATTTGTGAACAACTTTGTTGTCGTTTTCGTTGTTGTTGTTGTTGTGTTTGTTGTTGTTGTTGTTGTTGTCGCCGTTGCTGTTGCCACATTGCCTCGTTTTGGGTTGCATGTGTAATGAGTCATTAACATGGTGCAGAGAAGTTATCATAAATAAAATACTTTAATTCCCATTTTTATTATAATTTCTACATTCAAATTAGGTGCCAGGCGATTTTATTTATGTTGATTTTTCTCTACTACCAAAATAGTTGGCCATAAACCATAAAATAACGAAGAAGATATTTAAATGGCCATAAAAGTGTTAAGTGTGTTTAATTACAAATTGGTAAGTTATTGATAATAAGATAAATATCTAAAGATATTTAAATGCTTTTTTTGTATTTGTTATTGTTGTTCAATTTAAATAATGTTAGTTTATGTTTATGTATTAAATCTACATTTTATAATTAAAGGCTCTTTTAAAATTAAGTCTACGGATTGAAAATATCTACTTCAATGCATTAAACACTTTAAAGCAGAAGTGAAAAAAAAAAGATCAGCAACCACCAAAAAAAAGAAGAAACAAAACATTGAACTGTGTTTGTTGTTTAAACTATTTTGAAAATGCGATTTTACGCTCTAATAAAATAAACGCAAAGTTTGGTGGAAGCGTGTAAAAAGAATGCGCCATTAAATGTTGTTAAACTTCATTAAACTCGGGCAAAGCTGCGAGCGATTTGTTTTTCAAACTGCACTTCAAAAAGTGCGCCAAAAAGAGGACTGAAACAAGGGAATGTAGACACCAATACCACAGTGAACAAACTAATCACAAACAAAACACACACACACACACACACCGCACACTCACATACATTGATTGCCAAACTGGAGGCTCATCAAAGTTTTTGGCTGTTTTTTAACGGAAATTCAATTCAATTGTGCGATTTTCATTTGAATTACAGCAATCAAAAAGTGCCTCGACTGCTGGTTTTTGTGGTTGAGTGCGCAAACGGGGGGCGTGGAGTGAGGAGGGGAGGGGACTATGGCCAAGTTGTAAGCGTGTTTTTGGACAAAAAACAAACAAAACAAAGATAAAAATGTTTTATTTTTGCAAAACCAAGTACAACTTCTTGTTCTTGTTTTTGTAATTAGATTAGGGTATATGGAAGTGTCTAAATTTATTAAAAATTGCAAATGTATATAGCATTTTTATTAATATTTTTATAAATCTATAATCTATATATATATTCTCCATACATTTTCTTAAGCTGTTTGTTTAGATAGCTCATTTATTTTTATTAACTGCATATTTTTTTGACACAATATAGAGTATTATTTGCCTCGTTATTCGCAATTGTAATTTGGCAACTTTTGCCACCTTTTTCTGGGGGCAGTATTATTGTTTCTGTAGCTGCTGTTGACGCTGTTGCCGCCGCCGTTTTTGCATTTATTTTGCGGCTAAAACTTTAATTGAGTTTTAAACCATTTTGCTGGCTGTTGGCCCAGCACCGCACCGAGAATTGTTTACACTACATGAGTGTATATATAAAAGTGTGTGTGTGTGTGTATTGAGTGCAAAAAAAAAGTGCTGTATTTTTTGATGGGATCTGCTCCAGCTCCAGTTGAATCCGGGCCGTGGGCCTAGCATTTATTCCGTGCGATGCACTCGAGTGATGAGTTTTTCGGTGAATTGGTTTTGATTTTTTTTTTGTTTTTGGGGGATTCTCTGCACTTTAAAAAATTTGCAATGTGTTTTGTTTTACGCCCAAATTGCAGAAATTTGTTGTGCCAAGTTTGTTTGTGCGCCGCAGCTCGTTGAGCTTCAATAAGCAGTTGCTGCTTTTGCTGCCTTTGTTGCAGCTGTGGGCGCGCAGGTAACGCATACGCCCCGTGCGCCAAACAAATTACAGCCATTTAAGTGATTTTCGCTAATGTTATTTGGGGCGTTGGGCTAGCTGCAAAAAAGTTGCATACTAAGCGCATTTCGGTGCTTTTGTTGTTTGTTTTATTGCTGCCAACAGGGCGTGTGCTTCTCAGTGTGTGTATGTGTGTGTGTGTGTGTTGAGCACTTTTTGCGTATTACAGGAGTTTAGGGCGAAAAGCGCGCACTCTAAGTGAAATAGTGGGAAGTTTCCTCTTTCTACGCTGAGATGCAGCGAACTTATTGCTAATTCAATTATAGTCTTAAAATGCAAAAAGTTGGAAGACAAAATTCAAAAATTTCATATGTGTAATATAATATTTTTATGCTTATCTAATTTAATTACAGTTTTAAAACGCAAAAAGTTATTAAGGTAAATTTTAAGAAATTTATAATGCAATTAATTAAAAAATTGAATATATTCATTTAATCCATTTAGTTTTAAAAGTTAACTTTAAGGGCTTCTTCTGCTTTCTAAATTATTATTTCTAATTAAGAATATTTATTAGGCTTAACTAAAACTTTAAGGAAATATGAAAATTCTGATAAGCATTTAACGTTTTGAAAATAGGAGCATATATATATATGTATATATATTTAACGACGTGGGGTCACTTGCAAAACGCAGCTGCCACAAAATGTTTGAAGCTGTTTGCAGGATCATAAACAGGTAACATGGCTATAATAAATATGGCCTTAAATCCTTTACAACAGGCACCGGCGAGTGTCCAATATGAAGCTGAAAACGCTGACCATATATCATCATAAAAATAAACCGGATAGAGGCCAATAGGGACTCCAAGGGGTAACGGGTGGGGGTACTGAAAACGGCTGCAGACGCGGTGCAGCTATAAAACATTAGTCAAAAACATTAAACATGAAAAGGTGGGCAACTGTCGGCACTCACTGTAGGGTCCAGGACCATTTTCGGGTATGGGTTACGGTGCGGGTTCTAGTTATAGTTGTTGTTGTTGTTGCTGGGGATCCCTGGACTACAATCAACATCATTAACGCGTGCTCTAAAAGCCATTTATTTGGACGCAGACAAGTGGAGCCATGTTAAAAATGGCAGTCGCAGCGAGTCGAGTGTGGGGAAACTATAAATTTAACGCTTTTAGCATAATTGCTGGAGCATGTGCGTGTCCCGCAGGACGAACTAGAGAGAGCTAGAGCGAACGGAGCACTCAATGCGGATAGCCATCAACGCGTAAGCGTTATGATAAGTGGCCAGCAAAGGATATCAGCGTCAACACGCACTAAGTTATTGCCCTATCGGTACATCCCTGCGTCCTGTGCACAGCCAGCCCGGACTATTAGACATAAGTGGCGCTGTCTCTCCGTGTTTGGCTTTGGCATCATATTACTTGGCCCCATAATTGCCGGCCGCTTTTGACCTTTGTCAGAGCCATCCTGCAACCTAATATACTGCCGATGCCTAACCCTTCCAGCACCACAAACACTTGACAGGCAATTTGTGGCCCACCTCAAGCCATAACACTTGGATACATATATAAATATATATATATATATATATATGCCATAACACTTGGATACATATATAAATATATATATATATATATATATGTATTTTCGATTAGGTAGACTCCTGCCACGCATATTTATCGCCTGTCTAATGGATACAAATTAGGTCAGTCGAGTAGATTTTTGCGGGCAGGCAGAAATTGTTTTGCGTATGCTTTTGCTTTTTATGGCCACTGCACAATGCACGGGCTCAATGGAGCGTATACGTGATTTATGCGTTTCAGCTACGTTTTAATTGCTGCAGATATGCGTGCAGAGTAATGGCCATTGCAAAATGGCTTAAAACAATGCTCTTTGCTCTCATTTCTTAATCAACAAACCAAATGCCGTGGGCGGCTGCAAGACTAATTCGAGTGCTTATTGAGTCGGAGAAATTGCCTATTTACAAAAATAAAAAAATAGTTAAATATATTTGCATAACTATAAATCAGTCGGTTGAACAGACAATAATTGCATATTTGCAAATATGAATTTGCTGAATTAACGAGCAATGGGATAATTAGGATAATTTACATTTATTTAACTTTGCAGTAAAACATATTTAGCCTAAAAAAATTGCAGCTTCAAATAATTGCCAACCTACTCGGAACCAACTGTCAGTTACTTGAATTCCATTTGTTTGCTGTCTGTGCTAAATGCAATTTAACTTTTCAGTTGCTCTTATCAAAAACAATTGAAAAGTGTCAAGCACAGCTTGTCGAAATAAAACACAAAAAAAAAAACAGATAAATACAGGTAACATAAAGGAATTTGATGCAGGGGCCAAAGACAAAACCTTTTGAAATGTAATTGTAATTGAAAGTGAGCACACAAATTGGATAAACTAAATGCGAATGAATAAAAACCGATTTGGCAGGGGGACAACTACAAAGCAAAGATCAGAGATCAACTTTCGCAATGCTCGTCAAGTCGATGAAATGGATGCTTAACAATTATTCTCCTGTTTTTCCAGTGCTACAACAACACAAAAGAGCTGGCAACTTGCATACCTTAGACACACACACACACACCCACACACACACAATTGTTTGTATACATAGAAATGACAAAGCTCGCGTCACTTTCCTGGCCGAGATGTGCACAGCTATGGCTCAAAAGTCAACAGCGCACAGCATTAACAAACGGTAAGGCATCATAGCTGCATGACTGGCAAATGCCCTGTAATTCATAGCGAAAATAAATAAATATAAATGAAATAAATTTAAGTATATAATATCTTGACATATATGGTAAGATATTCAAACTGTTGTATATATAAATGCAGCATTAGTTAAGCTAAAGTCTTTTTCCCATTACAGGGTATTAAAGGACACATACACACACGCATTTATATTCACAAAAGTGTCGCCAACATCATAGGCGCACACAAACACTCTCATATTTCCTTTGCCACGCCCCCGTCTCATTCCCTTTGCCATCCCCACATTCGGATTCTTCGCTTATGTTGTCGTAGATTTAATTACAATGTTTGCGCCACTCGGGCGCTGCGTTTACTTTTACGTTTATGCCACTATGCCACTTGTTTGTTGCACGGCTCCCCCTCGCCCAGGCAGCATATGTGACCATCACTCGAGTCAGCCTCTGTTTCTGGCTTCACTTCTGTGGATATATGTGCATGACTGTGCATTGCTGTAGTCGTATACCTAACTGGGTTAGAGTAGCTGCCGCTTTTGTTTAACAACAGGCGCGGAGTGAAATTCTCACACGTGGCCTTCCCTTTCTCTCTCTTATCAGCAACGTTGTCGTCTGCCACTTTTATGCACTTTGTAAATTGAATTTTCCACTCGCATTCGCAGCGAACCCCACAAAAAGGAAGGTGGGAAACAGAAGGTCCTGCTAAGAAGCGCAGGCGAATGCCATTCTCGTTGCTTAGGCTCACTTGCCTAAAGAGTCTTTGTTTGGAATTTGCCAAATAATGCATTGATATAATTTCCAGGCAAATAAACATTTCTTTAACTTCGTAGATTGGAATAGCTGTCAGCTTCGGAGTTAGCCTAGATATTTTATTACAAATAAAATTTGGTGTTTTATAATTTGTTTAATTTATCTGTCTAACTGTTACACTTTTCCCGAAATTTTCAAATTTTGCAAATTGTTGCTTTATTAAGTCCTGAAAATTACATAACGATCATACATTAAGTTTACGAGCAAATCTCTTTTCAGTAGTGGCGCCAAGTGCAGCGCCATACAGACAAATGTAGAATTTTGTGAACCGTTTTACTTGGATTTTTTTTTTGCAATGGATAAGTTTAATTTTAAGCGCGACAAAACCAGTTGGAAGAGTGGCGCAGGTGGTAAGAATTCTGCCTGATTAGCTGGAGCTTTGAGTTCAAGTCCGCGATTTTCTTAAAGTATTTTTGTTTTGCAATATTTAAATAGAGTTTTAACACATCTAGAATAAAATTCAACCGTGGCTCAGCTGGTGAGAGGTACGGTCCATTAGCAGGAAACCGAGGTTCGAGCCCGCGTTGGTCAAAATGGGAAATTAATTTTTCATTTTTCGTCAATGGTAATATTATAAATTTATTTAAATTGAATTTTAACACGCGTCAGGTCAGTACAGGTGTGGCTCAGCTGGTAAGTGTTGTTCCGGACTTACCGGAGATCGGAGTTCAAGCCACCGTTCGGACATTAAAGGTTTGCGTGTTCCTACTTTGATTATATTATAATAAAATAATTAAATTAATTATTATTACAGTGTTACGTTACGTTATTGACTTGTTAAATGTGAATAACTTTGTCAAGTAATTTTTCATAGAATAGTATTTCTGCAATATTTAAATTAAATAATTAGCACGACGAAAACAGATAGAAGTGTGGCTCAGCTGGCAAAGGTCGATCGGCTTGGATTTTGGGGGTTGAAGGTTGGAGGTTCGAATCCAGGTGCGGGAAAAAGTGTGTTGATCGTTATTTCTCAATTCCAAACCATATTTATATGGTTTATATAATTATCGTTTTTAACGTTTTCTTGATAATTTTGTTGATAAAATGTTTAAGTTGTAATTAAACATAGATTAATTCAATACTAGTGTTGGTGCAGTCGGTAAGAGCTAAGCAGCATAAACGGGGAGTGGTCGCGGTTCGACTACCGGTGTGGAATGGGTCACATTTTTTGGTAATCCAATTTATTTTTTTTAATTTTTAATTATATCAATACTCAGTGTAGCACCCAGTCGGGTGGTCCCGACTAGAGCAATCTCATTTGTTTTTAGAGATATACATATATATCGTTAGTGTGATAAGCAACACATATAACTGAAAGGCATCAATAAATGCCAAGGCCAAACTGATTGCCCACTTTTTGCACCGCTTTTACCGTACTGTAAATGCCCACACATATGTATGCTCACTTAACCCAGTCTTCGACTCTTTTGTCAATTCGGCTTGCGCTTTTCCTACCACTAATTGCTTGGAAAATGTGCTCACTTCCACACGACAACATTTCAATGGCAACCGCAACAATTTCTAGTAAGCGTCAGCTGTAAAAACAGCAAAATGTTTAAATACGAACACAGTCGAGAAGCCGTGCAATTCTTTTGGCTCGGCTTTAAATAAAGACGAGACTACTGCTTCCAGTTGTTGCAATTCAGTTTCCCATTGTGCTTATGTGTGTGTGTTAGTGAGTATTTGGTAATTTGTGCCGTTTTTGCCAACGTTTATGTGCTTGGCTGCAGTGCTTTGTTCTTAAATACCCTGTAGCTAAAGCATAAGATGGCGGCATGCTTTGTAAACAGTATTTAAATAACCTATAAAAAGAAGTGAGATTGCTCTAGTCGGGACCGCCTGACTAGGTGATACCTTGGAACCCCTATGCACACAACACTTACCAGCTGAGCAACATTTCCATTTATTTTGTTTGTTTTAAAATGCAATTTAAATATTGCAAAAAATAATTTAAGAAAAATGTTTGACAAAATTCTGCATTTGTCAAAAAACGTAAAACTTTAATAAGAATTATGAAAGAATAATTTCCCAACGCGGGCTCGAACTCTTATCTGGAGCTAACTCGGCGCCACACTTACCAGCTGAGCCACTCTCCGATTTATTTTACTTGTGTTAAAATTCAATTTAAATATTGCATATTCTGCATTTGTCCAAAAACTGAAATCTGTAATTCTAGTTATAGTGACGAAAACATGAAAGCATAATTTCCTAATGAGATCTCGAACTCTGGACCGCAGCTTAGCTTTTCACGGCAGCACACTTACCATCTGAGCTACACTCCCATTTATTTTGTAGAAGCTTAAATTCAATTTAAATATTTCAAAATCTAAAAAACGTTTAGCAAAAATCTGCATTGGTCAAAAAACGTAAAACTGAAATAATGATTATGACTGGTGAGGAAAGTAAGTAAAGTAAAGGTCAATTTCGCATTTGACTAACCCGGGGCTTGAACTCTGTATTCCAGCTATCAGGGCACAACACTTACCACCTGAGCCACACTCCCATTTGTTTTGCATGTGTTAAAATTCAATTTAAATATTGCATATTTTGCATTTGTCAAAAAACGTAATATTTTAGTAATAATTATTTATTTAGTCACGAAAAATTGAAAGTATATTTTCCCCAACGCGGACTCGAACTCGGTACTCCTGCTACCACGGCACAATACATACCAGCTGAGCCACATTCCCACTTAATTTGTGATTGCTAAAATTCAATTTAAATATTGCAAAGAAATACGTTCGACAAAATTCTACATTTATCAAAAAACTGTTATAATTATTATTAATGACGAATAAAGAAAGATGAATGCCCAAAAATTGACTGACTCGGGGTTTGAACTCTGTACTCCAACTAACACGGCGCCACACTTACCAGCTGAGCCACACTCCCATTTATTTTGATGGTGCTAAAATGCAATTTAAATATTGCATATTCTGCACTTATCATAAAACGTAAAACTGCGATAATAATTATAGTAACGAAAAAATGACATGATAATTTCCCAAACGCGGACTCGAACTCTGAGCCACTGCTTATATGGCACAACACTTACCAGCTGAGCCACTGTTACATCCAGCTTTATTGTGCCTAAAGCTCAACTTAATACCTGCTAAAAATGCTATATATGATATGTTTCACTAATTGTTTTTTAAAAATAAAGGATATCTATTATTCGTTTATCCTAAAGCTTACCTATTTTATTCATGCTCTCCTTTGTTTCTTTTCGTTACTTATGGCAAATTGCACAATTATTTTCTGGCTGGCTGCGTGCTTGTTACCACATACGTATTCCAGTTCCTATTCGCTTGCGGCTGACCTTGAAATTTGTGTCCTTTCCTTGGCACCACTTTAAATGTGTTTTTGTTGCATTTGTTGGCGCCAGTTTTTGCAGCAGTTTGAGAATTTAAATAATATTTTTACACAGTTGCTTTGTATTATTTTTATGTTTATTTTAATGTAAACTTTTGCATACATTTACATACAAATATATGTTACATAGATATGCCACAACTTATTCACATAGAGCACTATCGTAAATATGTTTATGAAATCATAATAACTAGCTATATATGCAAGTATGGCCTTACCACTAAATATAGTCATAGTATATTAGACATACATTTAGCTGAGCTTCTTTATGCTTTTGACGTACATATAAATTTTCCTTTTATATTCAACAGCAATTTATTTAGGTATTTTTTTTATTAGATTTATATAAGTACTAAATGCTGATTGGGGCTTTACGTTCTACTTAATTAGCTTTAAATAGTTTATATATATTTAATTAACATTTCAACATACAATTTAACTGTCATATTATAATACTTAATTATATTTACACTTTTTAAAGTTTTAAATTTAATTTTTCTCCATTTTCGCTTTAAATAGTACTTAAATCATTTAATAAAGGAGCAGTATTTGCGCTTTTATTTACAGCGTGGCTTAAAGAGATTACACTGCAGGTAAAATAAATGTTTGTAATTTAAATATTTACAGCAGAGACTTAATTGCGTTTTCAAAAAAAAAATACCAAATCAAAGCACATTTTATTGACCAACGTTTAAAACACATATAAATAATAAAAATAAGCTCTTCATTAACAATTGGTTTGGTTGCTAATTAGTTTGCAAGCAATAATTCATATATTTATCTATATAAATTAATAAATAAATAAATTTAAATATATGTATATATATAAATCGTATAACTAGCTAATATATGACTTAGTTTAACATATATATTTGCTGTATTTTTTGTGTATCTTTAACTTTATGTTTTTTATTTGTTTTATAGTATTTACGCTAAATTTACTATGTAAATTCGCTACGCATGTGTGTGTGTGTGTGTGGGTGTTTGTAAATACGCTCATCTAAATGCAAATTTGATTAACAGGGTTTTTCTTTTTTAAATATATGTTGTTTTGAATTTATTTAATTCAATAGTATTAATTTATGTTCATTTAATGGGACAATGCATTGTGTGCCTCATTTGGAGATTCACTTTTAGCATTCGTTTGTTCCTTCGCTGCAGCGATGCATATTTCATAAATGTATTTGTGTATAAACATTTTCATTTCGCGCATATTTCTATTGATTCGGAAATTAATTGCATGCCGGATAAACAAACATTTTTGCCTTAATTTTGTAAATAATTCAGCAGCAATTGGCTTTTGGCAGTTTGCATTCCGAATGGGGTTCTAAAAGGCTCCACTAATGATAAACTCATTTTTAAATGGATGTGCAGATTATTGCAGATTAAATGATGCAATCGCAATAGAATTTACAATTTGTTGAAATCGTTTTAGCAATTAAATTATAATTTTCCTTTAAATAACAAGTTGCTGCCTTAAAATGCAGAAACAAAAATTGTTAATAATAAAACATTATGATTAAATAAAAATTTATCTTTTAAGAAACTTGCTGACTAAGATTTAATTTAGCCAAATAATTTCTTATAAAAACAAATCTATTTCAAATGTGCGCACTTGGAATGCACTTAAGAACAAAAAATGAAAAAGGAAATTGTTTTTATCAAAGTGATGCTTGCACCCATCAAGTGCTGATTGGCAATTAAAAAAGTTAAGAGAAGAGCTCGTAATGCCAATTGCTTTGCTGACTATTCATTTAATCAACAGTCGCTCAAAGCGAATGCCATATAACACGATATTCATTTTACGCGCCAGCATAAACATATCTACGATTATAGCTATGCTTACTGATATAGATGTATACAGGGTATGGTTTCTAACTGTATTTCTTGTGCTGCGTTGCGCAAGTTTCATCCGTTGCTTACTTGGCTAAGTTTGATTCTATTTTTCACGCTTTCGCTCTGCTTCTTAGTGTTGTTTCTGTTGTTGTTGCTGTGCCCTAAATGAGTTTTTTGCAATTATTTGATTTCATCTTGAATACTTGCTCAGGCAAAGCACAGCAAATGTGTTGGGCTTGCTTGTTGTTGCTGATGTTGCTGTTGTTGTATAAATTTGCGGCAACAATGCGGCAACCTTATTACCAACAGCCCAAAATGTTAACATTAAATGTTGCCTATGCGCCGCACTAATAGAAAACGCGATGCGGCTACCGATAAAATGCAGCAACAGCAGCAGCAGCAGCAACAACAATTTTGGCATAACATTCGTGGCAACAACAATGCCGCCTGCCAATATTACTATGCAAATGAGCATTGGCCAATGGCATTGGCGCGTCACATGCGGCGTATGAGCAATGTGAAATATGCGCGGCTCACGCTGCCACGCCCACTGATTGCTGTTGCTGCTGCTGCTGTTGATGTTGATGTTGCTGTTGCTGTTTATGTTTGACTGCGCGCTGACAGCGGTCTCCAGCGGCGGCTGGGTGTTGGCCTGCTTTTTCATATTACTCATACGCCACCGCGTCGGCAGCGACGTTTGCAGCGCCGCCGGCAAATAACTCGATAAACGTTTGAAAATCCCAAATGATTGCGTTTTAATGCCGCGCATTATTTTACCAAGTAGATTATGCTGTGCCAGTGAGCCTGCAGAATTGTGAAATGCTCCGGGCGGATTACGCACGGGCGTTTGATTGTTATCGCCATTGTTGCCAGCATGGCTGCCTGCGAATCGAAAGCAAAAGCAAAACGATGAGGAACAAACAAGGAGAAGGGGCACGCCAAGTAGATGGTGGGTAGATGTCGAGTGGAGTGTATCAGCTCGTGTAGTAATCAGTTTTTCGGTTAGTCGGGTTTATATTTTCATTTATTTTGCGCGTTACCAAAGCCAAAATGGCATTGGATAAATGACTACATCTAGAGGGAAACGGGGGAGTAGGTAGGGGTTGGGTGGAGCATAAAAGAAAATTGCGGTGTGGTGCGAGTTAAGTGTGTGTGTGTGTGTGCTGTGCATTTAATAGTTCCTTTGGCCTGACCGCCTGTATAAGTTTTCGTTGTTAATTTATTGATTTTGCGCCAGGCAAATTGTTGAACTCATTCATCGAATTTGACAGAGGAATCTAATTATTAGAATGCAATATTTTATGGATAAGTGTCTAAAGGGAAATCAACAACCCTAATTATTATTGCCACTATTTCTCACTAAGAAAAAATCATGTCAAAATCGACAAAAATTTTGACATGTAAGGTTGTCAGAATCCATAGTTCCCATATATCAAAACCCCATAACTTTGTCAAAAATGAACCGATTTTCACGTTTGATGGCATTTTGATCATGATTTGTCCTCTATATTAATTCTACATTCAAAATATATTCATTTTCGAAAATAAAATATATTTGAATTTTTTGGTCAAAAAAGCATGTACCCCCCTTGTGAAATTTGGAAAAAAAAATGTTTTCAAAATTTAGAATTGCGAATTTATAGTTTTAATCGATTTTATTTGTCAAAATTAGCATAAAAAACAACATTGAAAGTGATTTTGAGGGGGTCAAATTTTTGGTCAAAAATCATGTCAAAATCGACAAAAATTTTGACATGTAAGGTTGTCAGAATCCATAGTTCCCATATATCAAAACCCCCATAACTTTGTCAAACGTGAACCGATTTTCACGTTTGATGGCATTTTGATCATGATTTGTCCTCTATATTAATTCTACATTCAAAATATATTCATTTTCGAAAATAAAATTTTTTGGTCAAAAAAGCATGTACCCCCCCTTGTGAAATTTGGAAAAAAAAATTTTTTCAAAATTTAGAATTGCGAATTTATAGTTTTAATCGATTTTATTTGTCACAATTAGCATAAAAAACAACATTGAAAGTGTTTTTGGGGGGGTCAAATTTTTGGTCAAAAATCATGTCAAAATCGACAAAAATTTTGACATGTAAAGCTGTCAGATTCCATGGTTCCCATATATCAAACCCCCATAACTTTGTCAAAAATGAACCGATTTTCATGTTTGATGGCATTTTGATCATGATTTGTCCTATATATTGAATCCACATTCAAAATATATTCATTTTCGAAAATAAAATTTTTTTGAATTTTTTGGTCAAAAAAGCATGCACTCATGTACTCAATCGATTTTATTTGTCACATGATATATGCGGGGGCGGAAGGGGGCAGCATGACGGACATTGCACAAACCCAATGTACTAGTTTCACATCGTGAACGAGTATAAAAATATAAGGATGCATTTTAAAATGCTGCAGCAATTTAAACTCAAACTCTGACCTTTCAGTGTGTGAAAAATTTCAATTGATTATTGAAATAATTATAATGTTAGCATACTGTAATGCGTTTTTAAACAAACACATTTTCGCAAAAGCAATTAACATATATTAAACAATTTTTTTTATAGATCAGTGCCAATAAACATTTCAATTTCTTATTACTAAACAAAACAATTAATATTTACGCGAATAATAATAATAAATTTATCGATTTCACTTATTCACTTCAAACACGTCGAACAACTGACCCCAACAGCAGGTATGACCACCAGCAACTACTCTCCGTCTCGCTCCAACTATATTTGTCCCGTTCCCTTTGGTCAACAGCTCCATTTATGGGGCTCACTTAAGTAAGCTCCCTGAATGGCTTCCATTTCGGTGCTGCTTGTTGACATCTTTTGCTTGCCACGCGTCCTCTCAACAATTTTATATACGTATTTTCCTACCAGTTTTCATTCCCTCTTTCTGAGATATATATATGTACATATATATATTTTTTACAACGTCATTGTGTGTCTTTATATCGTCAATGCATTCGACGAGCGTTTCGACAGCGATTACTCGACAATATTTTACCGTGCTGGGTGCTTCAGTGTCTCTCTTTATAAAGCTGGCAGTCAATGTACCCAAGCTTGGACAGCGTTTGTCGCTGTGTCTGCTTGATTGAGTGCTCTCCCCCCTCCTCCCTTTCCGCAGCCCCCCAGCAGCTACTGTAGTTGCCTTTGGTTTTTATGCACGTCATTGAACGCACTTTGTTGACCGCATGTCAATGTTTGATATATGACAGGCACAGTGGCAACAATGTTGTTAAAATTTGACAAATATGATAAAACTTTTGACTGCTTGAAATTTTGTTTAAATGCTTATTTTGTCATATTTATTAATATCGATGTTAAATTGTATTTTTTTTAATATTGTAGTCTATAGTCTAGTAGTTAAATTTGTGTTTTTCGTTCGTTTCGTATTCAGCTTTTTACCTCTTTTCTTTTTATCTTTGTTCACTTTTTCATAGTATGCGCACCACTGTGCCCCGGCACACGCACACAGGCACAGACAGTCCCATGAAGTTCATAGTATTTGCTGGTGAAAGTACATACATATGAGGGCTATTAAATATATTTTATCTGCTTTTAATCTTTTGGCATTTGGCTTTTCATCAGCTGGCGTCATAAATAACAACAAAGTGGTATTTTAGCGCGCATTGCGTTGATTTTCCTGCTGGTCGTTGGTGGTATTTGGTTTTTGCTGTTTGCCCATCGGTTTTGTTGTTGTTGTTATTGTTGTTGGTTATTTGGCCAGTATGAACAGTTGTTGTCAAAGTCATAAATATTAAGTGATAGATGCTCAAAGGCGCAAATAAAGTCGTTTCAAACGCTTCAAATAAACTAATCTTAAAGGTTTTTCAAGAGCCCCAAGTGGTTGGCCAATCGCACACACACACACACACACACACACAGAAACCATACACACAAATTTACACGCCCCTCTTTAAGTCTGCCCAGTTCTTTATGATCTGCTTTGAGCTGTTTGCTTAAGGCTCCAAGCAAAATTTAGCCGGAAATTCGCATTGCCCTTTGATTGATGTCAAAGACATAAATATCGAAAGTGTGTGTGTGTGTGTGCGTGTCAGGGTGTGCATGTGGGCGTCTTTGTATATGCCCGCATTTACGCTTGATTGAGAACACATTGAAAAGGTGTCAGGGCGACATTCAGACAATTTTGATGGCATATTTCACTCGACGCCAATTCGGGACAATAAATATTCCCACATTTCTTTTTCATGTCACATTTCTTTGTTCTGATTTTTCAGCCTCGGCGCGGCCGCCTTTGACTTTATATAATATATATATGATGTATATATGTATAAACGATTTTTTATTTATAAGCTATGACGTTGGCAAAACAAAAACCCTGCAAAACTTTATGTCAAACCTGTCAATCGCAAATCAATCAAAAAGGCATTTTGCGGCAACAGTTTTGTTCTTTTTATTCATTGGCGGGCTTTAAAAATATATATTTATTTGGATGAATTTAAGCACACACATATGTATGCATATATATTTATGTATATATTTATATATTTTTTTTATTATTATTTATTATTTTTATTTCGCTTTAAGTTTAAGGTTTGATTATCGAATCGCACTTAAATTACATTTTATTCAGAATTAGACGTTTTTCAAAGTTTAATTTAAATACTTTATCTGCAAGGATATTGATTGTTCCGCAAGTGTATTCTCTTTAGTTTTTCTCGCTTTTCTGTTTATATTTCCCCCTGCTTCCCCGATGACCGCCTTTGTCCTGCCGGCTGTTCGTCCCCCCGCAATTCGGATCCAGTTCATTAGTGCAGTCGGTTGAGCGGCATTTTACGGACGCGTGCCTTAAATAATTGCATTTTAAATGCAATCAACATTTTTGCTAGCAAATATTTTTGGCCAGCCGGTGATTTGTTGTTATTGCTGCCGCTGCTGCGTCTACGATTAAAAGTGGCCAGACAGCTGAAAATTGCTGGCTAAAACCACAATAAAACCAGACCCTGGTTATGGCTAATTTGTTGCCAGCTCTTTTTGCGACTAATTTGTGACATATTTCTGTTGAAAAATGTTGCGCTGAACACACGCGTGTGTCCTGCGGCCGGACAGACACGAAATATTCGTATTGGCAGCGTCACAATGTCAGTGTCAATCAACATTTAAGCTGTTGCCTGTTGCCAGTTGTTGTTGTTGTTGTATTTGGGAATGCGATTGATGGCGTTTTTATTGCAACAGATTTATTTGAACGGCAAAAAGAGAAGCAAACATACACACACGGCACACACACACACCAGCACACATACTTTTGGGTGTCAAACATTCACGAGCTGCACAAATGCCCCGCTTCAAATGTGTGGCGTGCATTCGAATTGAAAATGGAATAAATACAAAATAAATTGTTGCTACGTTGTGTTTTGTGGCTGCATTTTGTGGCTTAGTTGCTTTTTGCCCCCGCAACGCCACGCCTTAGTCCGGCCCTCAATTTGTTGGTTTGCTTTGCGGTCGGTTTGATGTGCACCATGCGGCCTGCATTCCGCTCTTATTTTCCCACGGTTTGCATCCCTCTTTTTTGTTGTTATTCTTTTTGTTTTTATTATTATTATTATTTTGTTTCTTGTTTTTGTTGTGTGCGATATTTAGTCGGTTCAGCGAATATTGTTTTGATCAGATTGAAACGCACTTTAAATGCTTTTTAATTGATTTGGCGATTGATTTGGTATTTAGGTATTTTGGTATTTGTATTTAGTATCTACTCCTTAAGTTAAGCTTTGTATCAAAAGATATTCAGCAAGAATCTATTTTTAATTAATTTTCAAATTCTTATAAATTGAAATTAAAAGAAAAATTTAATTATGCTCACACCTAAAAGTTTCCCAATAAAAGTCGAGCAGCTGTTTTACCCATGCAGAAACATGATTTCTACTCTTAACTGTTTATTTCTTTGACTGCCATTTCCGCCCACATTTTGCACCCACTGTATTCTGATTGCCATCTGGTTTGTTGTGCGCTTTATGCTTATGGCACTTCATAAATCCGGGATGCGATGCGGTGTTGCCGCCTCGCGAGAGGCAATAAAATGCATTGCGATGCATTTGCCGCGAAATGCGAGTGGAAAACTGTGCAGTGTAAGCGTCAAGGAAATTTAATTAATTTTTAACGTTGGCACTAAACACTTGGCCGTGACCAAACAAAAGGCCAAAAGAGCGGCGAGCGCCACAGTGCGAATTTCGCTATTATAAGTTTTGCATTATGGCAACTGGCAACACGGGAAAAGCCAACGGCGACGCACTTCAAGTATAAAAAAAATATACAAAATGAATGAAAAGAAAATGCAACAGCATTCAGTGAGAAGAGAGAGAGAGAGAGCGCGCTAAGCAAAGGAACTATGTGAAAATGATAAAAAAGTGCAGCAATGGCCATCAAAAAGGCACCAACAGATACAGGACTTGGGCCCGCACAAAGGAGTTTTTTTTTCTCGGTGTGTATGTAGTGGTAAGGGAGTGGGATGGGCGGGGGTGGGAGGATGAACACTCGTAGCGGGTACTTACCTTGAGCACCGTCACGCCACTCCTCAACCCCGTAATCAGGCAAAGCGTTAGCCGACTCAAATTTATTTCTATGATGTCTCTTGCCATCTTTTGCAATGCGAAGTCGGTTTAAGTTGTTTTTTTGTATAATTTTATGCAGCAAAAATCAGTCAGAGTGAGTGAAAACGAAAGGGGGGAAAGAGAGAGAGAGAAAGAGAAGTTGGACGTTTTTTTTATATATTTTTTTTGGTACGGTGCAAGGTATATGAATAATGTCGGTGTGTTGTTGTTTTTTTTGGAGTTTTGTTTATTATCATTTTGTTGAATTTTTTCATTTCAAGCAACATGAAAGAAATATTCAAAAAAACAAATAAGTTGAACAGGTTGGGCTAGAGGCGAACACAGAACGTAAGAAACCATATAGAAATGAATATACATATAGACGTAATGGTATTCCAAGTATTTTTATTTAATTTTTGCATTTATTTGCATTTAATAGCCGTCTGAGAAGCAACAACAAAGGAAGAGCACAAAAACACATAAACCAAAAGTAAATATGGTAAAACAAGCAAAATGGACACAGAAAATTGCATGCAAGCTGTTAAATGCGAATGAGGGGGAGGGGTGGGTGGAGTGAGAAGGGGCGAACTGGTTGATGTTGTTAGGGGTTCAGTTTGCTGGCCTGTTTAGGGGACTTTGGCCAGCCGCCAGAAATTTCAAGTCGGTCGGTCGAAATTTCTGTGAGTATTTGCAGCTATTTGCGTTGATTGTGGTCAGTTAAAGAATATTTATAGAGACGGGCTCAAAGAGAAAATTCTTTAAGTTTTCTTTTTCGATAATTTATGACATTTATGAGAAGTCAAATTTATGTTGTCTTTGTTAACCCAATTAAAATAATCCCTTTGACTCTGTGTGTGCTGCCTGAGATAAATGCCTCTGAATAGCATTCTCAATGTTGAATTGCGTTGGTGTTATGCATTTTGGAGCGTTGTTTGGTGCTGTTTATGCTGATGATTTGCGGTGCATAAAGTTATAAATATAAATTATGCAAAACCAATTTGTACGAGGCTGAGTGGTGAGGTGAGTTAGTGCTTAGCGATATATTTCAGATAAAATGAAACGTGTTAGAGATTTTCATAGAGCAACTTTTAACTGACTGTGATGAAAGTAAGAAATCGAGATGGTTTTTTTTTACGATAAAGATTTGCTTACCATAACTACGATTTAGCATGGCCATTTCCGATATTATAGCAGTCGTCGGTGTTGGCATTTCTGTGAAAAAATGTATTTTACAATATTTTTAAAGGATATATTGAGTATTTCTTTTAATATATCATACATATTATCAATAAGTATTATTTTTTATTTAGCTTTAACTGTTCAAATTTCTGATTTCAAATTCTTCTTTGCAATTATATGAATTGTGCGTTTGAATTGACAATTTCTTTTTATTGAATATACTTTTTGACATTTATCATAAAAAAATTAAAAAATGTGAATACATTTTTTACAGCTGCTGCACAAATGCAAAAAATAAATTTCAGAAAGGAAAGTCTACAAATAAAAATATATATAAATAAATGCGTCGCATTGTCGCTTACCGTCGAGTTTAATGTTGCCATCGGTTTCGCCCAGCGAGTTTTTTGCCACACAGCGATAGGTTCCAAAATCGTTGGGACCAACAGCGCGAATTTTTAACTTCATATATTTCGTATAACCGCTGACGGTTGATGTGGTCTCGTATTTATCGCCGGCCCGGGAAGTGTCTGCAAAATGTTGAGCGACAGATCGTACGAAACATTAAAACACAAAGCACACACACATATCGAATTCAGCTTTAAGCTATATAAAATTACAACAGCGCAAAAAGAAAAAAAAAAAAACAAAAAATCAATTAATTAATGTCACCTGCATTGTATGTGTGTGCTTTTTGTAGTTGTAGCTGGGAGCAGCGAAGCGAAATGCGTTTTCAATGGCGATTCAAACTAATTACGCGCCACACCACCCACCACTGCCCGCCCACCCGGCTGTCGCTGTCTGCGTGTATGTGTAATTAAAACTGCCGCAGTTCAATAGTAAGGGTGTTCCCTATCCAACAACTAAATAAAACTTTTCTCATTAATCAGTGAAAATCTAAAAGAAAAACTTTTGTTCAATGTTCCTTGGTTCGGTTTTTTTCTTTCTTACTCCCTCTCTCTCTCATTCTCTCTCTCTCTCGTGTGGCTTTAATATTGCTTCGTGGGGCCTAAAACTAGTAGGCCAGACTAGGCTCACGAACGGCAGGTGAGACGGCGCTGGTTCGTATAAGTAGTATTAAATATATAAACTTAATTTCACTTTGATTGTTTGGCGCAGTGTAAGACGATATCGCATGTTACTCATACGCCATGTTATGCATCAATTTATTTGAATGTGTGTGTGTGTGTGCGTGTGTGTGTATTTGTGACAAATGTCTTCGGTTTCTGGTTTTCTTTTTGGCCAAAAAACAATTTGGCTCGTCGCGCTCAACATGCATGTGAGTCGCGGCTTCTGCTTCTTTATTATTATTCTTCTTCTGCTTCTTCTTCTTTTTTTTTATAGTCAGTCACCTTTTGTGACGCCGCAGTTACCCAGATACTTGCCATGCCACATTATAAGCCCCTCCGACACGCAAATATATAATTTAACTCATAATCGGCAGCGACCTCGACATATGCGATTCCTGCGACTGATGGCATCAACTTTATACTTTTAATATGCCGCCATCCGATATTGGGACATAAAACAGAAGTTTTTTTGTGTTCTTTCTTTTTTTTTTTTTTTTGTGTATTTTTTTGGTTTCCAATTTTTTTTGTTTTTTTTTGTCTCGGCATGCATCAGTGACAGTCTGCGGGAGAATTGCTTGTCCTGTGCTGACTATGCCCGTGATAAATGGCATGTGCCAGCGACAGTTGGAACGAGGGCTGAACGACAAGTTCTGATGCGAATAGGTGAGTTTTGACACAATTGGGTTAGTCATAGAGGCATTTAAAGATAGAGATGTGGGTAAGAACTATGATATGCAAATTTATTTAATTTTTTTTTAAATAAATATCTATTTTTCTAATCACAAATATTTATGCTGCAGTTTCTGAAGTTGCACATCTTAACTGGATATTTGTCTTTAAACTGTATCTTTAATTTATACATTTGCATCTATATCTCTGTCTTCATGTCTGTCACCCGTGCCTGCTTCAGTATCTATATCTTATATGACTCTCTTGTGTTCCACCAATGTTAACATTCAGTTATTTGCATTTTCTGGCTTTTCTGGCCACCCTCTTGCATAAATAAACACACACACACACGCAGAGTAGTTCCATGCGTTTCGCTCCGAAATCGCTTAAAATTTATTGCCCAAAACTTTTGGTGTCTGTTTGCCATGCATCATGCTCGACGCCGCCGAATTCATATCTCAGTTCGCGTTTTGTGTTTGCCGCCTATGCGTGTGTGCATATATATAAAAAAAATTCGTTTCTCTACTACTAGCTGATACCTTGGCCATAATTTGGCATTTTCTGCTACACACACTCACACACACACACACACACACATAGTGTGTGTGCTCTATATCGAACAAACAAATGGCACTTAAGCATAAAAAGAAAAAAACAAGCTAACAAAAATGTAAATCTATCAAAAGGCGCATCTGAAACATTTGTTATAATTTCTATGCTCATGAGCCGCGCATGATGACTCATTTTTCGAGTTGCCAAAAGGCCAATACAAGCTAATCTATTGTACTGAAAGTTCTCCAAAGCATTTGACCCTCAAAAGTATGCAATGTTATTTTTGAAACAGCTAAGCACACCCAATATAAAATTGATTGATTTTATGTACTTTGTTGTCACTTTTAAGTTAATTATTTTGTGTTTCAATTCGGCCACAGTGCACGGATTATTGAGTGTCATCACCTTTTGATCCTGGGGCATGCTGTTGCATGCATTTAGACGCTTTGCGCTCTGCCACGCGGCACACACCCGCCACGCTGACTATCTGTGTGTGTGTCGTGTGTTTGCCAATATGATTATGTTAAAATAATTTCCGCTACAAAATAACATTTTGTATCATTTCTCGATTCGGCGACCAACAACATTTTCATGGCATTCGCCACATTGCATCACTTCTTGTATATTTATTTCATTTGCGTTTTGTCAATTTGCCAGCAAAGCACAAACAGTGTTATTTATTAGTTTTGATTATTTTCATTCTGATTATATATTAAATTTCTGTGCTGCGCTCCGAGCACAGCGGTTAATTAAAACCATTGTGTGTTCGGGACTTGCTGTAATTTAATCAGTTGCCAATTATTGGATTTGCATTTAAAAGGGAATTTCATATTGTGATAAAAACCACAAATATGCCGCATCATCGAAAGCGAAAAATGTTTGTTGCAAAACCAGATTGAAGCACATATATAAATAAAGATATGTGTATCTGCTTACTTGCAGATTAAAATATAATTGCCTATTTAATTAAATTAACACTCAAAAGAAGCCTCGAAATAAATTTTAAATCAATTTAAATGAGCATTAAAGTAAGCATATCTTAAAAATCTGGAAAATCTCCTGAATCGGTTATTATATTATATTTAAAAGTGTAGAATCAATCAAGACAAATGGGTTAAGTTTTGGCAAAGTTTTGGTTACATGTGATTGTTTTAGACAATTTTGATATTTGCCATAACAAACGTTATCAGCTGGAATCCATTTTGATGCTGATATTTAAGGAGAATCGTGTTAAAGCTTTTCAATGCGACAATAAGAGCTCAGCAGTTTGTGCATGTATGCGCGTGTGTGTGTTTCGCGAGTGTCTGTCACTCACTGCGTATGAGCAATGCCGTGCAAAATAAAAACAAAACTGCGCTGCAGCTTCGGCAACAGCGGCAGCAACATTGATGCATGTGTTATTGTCTGAGAATGGTTTTTTGTTTTCTGTATTCTCTTTTTATTGTTGTTGTTGCTGTACGCTGATGCAATTTCAGCTGCGATTGTTGGCACTGCAGTGGTGGCAGCAGCGGCTGCAGCTTAACTTATTTTTTGCGCTCGCGCAGCGATGCGCGTTTTAATTTTTGCCATTTTACATGACAGCTTTCTGAATGCCTGCTGGGCCCGATTCTGGCCTTGGTCAGGCAGGCAGCAGCCAGCATGTTGATTACATTGTAAGCTCATTTACAAACGCTCTTCACATAATAAACGTGGCTACAATGCACAGCCAACCGCACAGCTTGCCCCACAACGTGCCCCACTTTGGGCGCCGTACAAGGCTGAGGTTTTTATTGAATTTTTTGCGTGGGACAGTTGACAGCGAACAGCAGCAGCAAACAAAAGCAAGGCGCAAAACATTTGATCCTCGCGTCTACCACATTTGCATAATAATGGCAATAAGTTAAGCTTATGTTTAACTTGGCTGTGCAGTGTATTTTACCTGATATTATCATGTCGCCGCGCTCGGTGGTCCAATAGTTAATGGAAGCCGGATATGCCTCTGTATGGCATTCGAGCATTACATCCTGGCCCAAATAGGCGCCTTCCAGCTGATTGGGTATGGAGAGCATGGGCGGAACTGTAAAAGTGCAAATTGTTAGTTGATTTATTAATAAATATAGTAGTATATAAATAAACAAATTTAGTTTATAGCTATATCAAATTTAGTTTACAATTGATAAATCCTTAATCCATATTCTATCGATTCGATATAGTTTTCCCATTTCCCCATTCAGCTATTATCACAGATTTTTGAAGCAATTTTCTCATGGATTTTACGTGAGTTTGCAAACTGTTTTTGGATTAAAATGCATTCGATCATTAAAAGTGCGGCTGTGAGCGTCAGATTGTGCCTTTGCGTGTGTGTGTATCTATGTGTATGTGTGTTTGTGTGTGTGTCTGTGTAAATAGCTTTTGTTACTGCATCAGCCGGGGGCTGTGTGTTTCTCTGCGTGTGTGGCAGTAACAACAGAGGCACGGATGGCAATGGCAACGCATTTTCGCATACGCCACGTACACAGCGCTGGGGTACAAAATAACACCTGCTGACAAACAAACAAACAAACAAACGAAACGCCCACAAACAAGGCGAAATGAGCACATACACACAACACAACAATAACAACAACAACACACACACACGCACACACGATTCGCACACACAGGTAAATTAATTTAACGTGACTGTAGCTTTGGTCGATTTTCGGCCAAGTGCGTGCACCCCCCTTTTTCCACTCCCCCTCCAGGCTGCTATTTCGTGTGCCAATGTTGAGGACACGCTGCGGTTATTGCCCCGAAACTGCAACAGTCATCTGGCCCAAAGGGGGATCTGAGCGGGGGCAGCGTGCACACGTTGGGCGCCAGCTTTGCTTTGTGTATTTTACGCATTTAACAACGCGTCCGACTCGGCGTTGCCACATCGACCAAACTGCCATAAATGTTGCATAAGATTCGTAGCCCCAAACGGGGGATTTACGCGTTGGCACGTGCTGTTCGATATTCGATTGTTATATGATTCTCAAATTGCATATCTGTTCCATTTTGGGGTTATCTCTATAGTTTTCATTAATATTTTCTTCTTTTTTGGTGAGTAATATATCGGAATAGCACAGTTTCATATCGCATATCGACAGCCAAAAGTGTGCTTTAACTTATTTCTTTGCTATTCCCTTTAAATTTTATATTTCAAACTTTTTATTGATAGCATTAAAAAAACGCATAACCGTTAACCAAATACTCACATTGAACTCGCAGATGCACCCGCTTGCTAATCGATGGCGGCACTCCGTTGGAGGCGACGCACAGATAGGCCGCCATATGGAGCCGGCTCACTTTGGTGATGTGCAGCAGCTCGCCGTCAACAACATTGACTGGTTTTTGCGGTGGTGTTGCAGATCGAAGGAGGAGCAGCGAAAACAGAAACCACATTGAGCAAGCGCTGTGCGCGCGAATTGCAAAAGCGAAGCTGATTACTCACCGTGCTCCCCGCCAATTAGCATTTCCTCGCCATCCTCGCGTCGCCACATGACGTAGGGCTCCGGGTAACCGCGCGCCTTGCACATCAGCGATACGTTCTGACCCTCACGGACGACCATATCGTTGCTGGTCATGCCCTCGACAATCATCGGTGGCACTGGAGTCAAAGAATGAGAATTGGAAACGGGAATGAGAATGAGGAATTCAATTGAGAATATGTGCGCTGTGGTTCGATTGCGGTCGCTCACTTACCAACCACCTGCAAGTAGCCCTTCCTTGAGCGCATCGGATCCTTAAAGGTGAAATAAAATGCAGTGTGTGAACTAATATTTGAGCAGTTACATTTTCAAACTGTAAATTTACCGTATTGACCTGGCACATATACCAGCCGCGATCCGTTTCCTCAACTTCCTTAATGTGCAAATACCACTAAAATTAAACAATTTATTCAATATTAAATTCTCATTCGACACTTTGTCGCCCATTTATATTTACCGAACGATGATCATTGTAGGTCAGGCTAATCCGATTGTTTTGCGATATGACATTATGGTGAATGGAGAGTATCGTCTGGGTGTCCACACGCACCCAGGCCACCTTGTAGCCCTTCAGGTTCTCGACGACGCAGGCGAGGAGCGCATCGCGGCCAATCGAGACGGTGACATTGGCAATGGGTTCGGCAAAGCGTGGCATGTCCACATCTAAGAAAAAATAACAGAATCAGTTAATAAAACGAGGTAATGTTAATTTGCTTAAAAGTTTGCTTGGCCCACATTTGGCTTTCAGTTTCGCGCTTTCAACTTTCATTTACAAAAGCAAAGAAAAATGCGGCACATGCATTTTCTTTGACATCGGTGAAAGTGCAGCGAAGCATCACAAAAAAAATAAAGAAGAGGAAAAAATAACAAGAAAATAAAATAAAATATAGCACAAAAGTCAAATTGAAAGCGGGCACATTAATTACCTTCCAGTGACGTTTGCTGTGTGTCCACGCGTGTGTGTTTGCCTGCAGGCGAAAAAAATGGGCACAAAAAGAAGCAGTTAGAAAATGTAATTATACTTTTGGTCAAATAATTTCATTGGGAAAACATTCGGGCTGCCCGTTCGTATACGTAATAAATAAAAATTAATTAGCGCCAACTTGGACAAAAACTTTACACCAATGTGTCCTGCCGTGTCCTGCGAACTCTGTTGCTGTCCCCTTATTTTTGCTGATATGGCAAATTTCACGCTGCGCTTTGGGTTTCCCTTGTGCTTATTTTTTTTTGTATGACAAAAGTTTAAGTTTAATTGTTTTTCGTCGCAAATTGCAACGTTTGCTGGTTTTCGCTTGTGCACAAAAAGTTTTATTCAATTGCGAATATTTTGTTGTTTGGCAGTCAGCTTGCATTTATATTAATTAAAATGGTTGATGTTATATATATATACGATATAATATTATTTAATTTACTAATTATATACTAACTAATTCAGCTTTTTATTGAATCCTTATTAAAATTGTTGTTCAAAAATTTAATATGAAAACTGCTTTCGCATCTTCGTCGCATCTTTTTTCGATAAAGACAAAAGTTTTTCAGCTCTAGTTAATGTTTGTCTTTCCGGCTAACAACTCGCCAGATCGAAAGTCAATGTTCGTTTTAGCACTGACTCAAATTCAGTATTCTGCCCCGCACTCCCCCTCCCCCAACTTACTATTCAACGACACTTGCAAATGTTCCGCAAGCATTTTAGAAATTTGAGTTAGCTGCAAATCTCATTCCGGTCAATGTGTTCCGGGACGTACAGCGTCCCGTAAAATAAAACTGGTAAATTGAAAAACGCTTAAGCATTTTTACAGCTTTTAACACGGCACTGCATATTGAATTACGTTGCAAAGTCAGAAGACAGCAGACGGGAGACAGGAGACAGCAGACAGGAGTCAGGCACCAGCAGCAGCAGGACAACTGCAAACGGCGCTTAAAAGTCGCCAGCCCCACTTGCCCTCTCGCTGGCCATCACCAAAGCCATGTCCAATCTCCAATTCCCTCCGGACTTTTGGCACTTTTCAACTTTTGAGTCTCCACCTCCCCTCCCCTCAACTCCTGCTGCCGTAGAGCAACTACTGTTTATGCTTTTTCTCCGTTTGCCTTCACTTTTGCCTCAGTTTTCCCTGCCCTTTTTATTTTGGAATTTTTGTATTTTTTTTTTTACAACGAAAAATGCTCAACACGATTTTCGCTGTTGATTTACGTTTTAGCACGTTTTTCGTATAGTTTGGCGTTCAGCTTCTTTTTTTTTGGGGGGGGATTTCAGGAGGGGTTACCCCTTCTTTCAATTTCACCTGTCAAAGCTGCATTTTTTGCCATTCAAAAGTTGTTTTTCGCGAGCGTCGAGCTGCAATTTAATGAGCAGTTTTTCACGAGTTTTCTGCTCGGGCAGCCGATTTGTCTGCGATTCCATTTGCGTAACTCCAAATTATGCGCCGAGAGCAGCTGTCAGCTGAATTTAGCTCAGCAAAATTACCTTATATGACCCAGAATATAAGCTAATTAAAAAACTGTACCAAACGGAACTTAACAAAAAAATGGATGATCTGCTAAAAATGTTACACATTGAACTGAAGATGGTCTATCAAATATTAATCTGTCGGATTTAACATTTCAAGTGAACATTCTCACAAAAACATAAATGAAAATCAAAACAACGTTGATTGTTAAAACATTTTTTAGCCTTTTTTTATATTTAATTCCTATAAGCTGAAAGTATTGCTGCCACACGTGTCCGACGTTGCATTCTCAGTGAGTTAGTGCAATTGTTGTTGTTTGGCTCACCTAAGCAAAGGGCCCCGGTTTGAATTGGCCTTTTTTATGCAAACGCAACTGACCATTCAATTTATCAGGCTCGACGATAGCTTCGTTTCGTTTCGTTTCGTTTGGTTTTGGTCTGTGTGCAAACAAAAACCGGCTAAAAAGTGGCGGCCAATTTCAATGAGCCGCCTTTTCGAGTGGACGACAAAAAAAAGTAGCTGCAAAAAGCGGCGCCAAAGCAAATTTGACTGCGCTTTTTTTCTTGTTTTGTTTTATTTGTTGTTTATTTTCTTTTATTTCAAACGAGTAAACACAAATTGTCGGCATACTTTTAGGCGCCTCGCTGGCCATTTAAAGCGCAGCTCAGTTTTTATGGTAAATTTATGGGCCGCTTAACATTTGAATGCCCCACTGTGCAGCGACTGCGAATGCAAATGTAAATCACAAATGGCAAATCGGAAATCAGCACGTCTTTGCCGGCATTAAAATGAGTCGTCAACATTTACGCGACTGCCCCAAAATGGACACATCATCGAGGTAGACGGACACGGAACTGAGCAAAGACAGGAGAAAGGCACGAGTTCCACGGAATCCACGTTGGTTGTGTGTGTGTCCACCTTGGCAGGAGCAGAATCTAATCTCGGCTGCTTGCAGCAACCAAATGGATATCATAAACAAAACGCACACACACACACACACACACGCAAAACGAATGGGGAGCTGAAGAAAACGTGCCGCCTACTTCGTTTTCATGCTCGTTTGCAGGTTGCCTCAAGCCAGGCACAGTGGTACATCAGTATATGAATACAGAAATAAATAAAATTAAAGTAAATAGTAAATAAAAAATATGTTTAAATAAAAACCTATAAGCTATAGCTAGAAGTTTGTCTTAATAAAAATTAACTATTAATGATTATTATTTATCAAAAATAATAAATTTCTTATTTAAAAATTAAAAGTATTTTGTTTGTATAACTTATTCAATTGTGTTAGCCTGTTTGCTTTTGTTCTTATCATTTTTTTTTCGTTTTTGGTTTTTTTTACCCACTGTATTTACCCTTGTTGCCCTTTTTGGTTTTCTTTTTTATGGGCCCATCTTTTTGTGTGTACTTTTTTTTTTTGGGAAAGAGGCGGATTTGGGTGTAGGGAGGAGTGGCTACTTTTGGTTTGCGCGCCTTCCACGCCCGGCCGTTTATTGTCGTTTATTTGTCTTTTCGCCATTTTTATATTTACGCATATAATCGCTTTCAACGCTGGCCGCCTTGGGAGCTCGATGGGAATGGGGATGGGGATGGGCATGGGAAAGGAAATTGGAATGGGAATGGGGGATATTGCCCAGACTTTGGCCGTGTGTCCATGTGCGTCTTTTATTTTCGTTCGGCTTGCGGCTTGTGGCTGCTTGTGGCTGCTTGTTGAGTCGTGGCTAAGAGGGAGTGTGCGGGCGGGGCTGGGCGGTCACTGGGCGCTTATAAATATGGTGTTATCGCTTTTTATGGTCCATTTTTATTGCCAGCAATCAGTCTTCTGTTTTGTTTGCTGATTGCTAGCCATTATTCAAATGTATTTGTTTAATTCTCGGGAATTGGTCGCGTCGCTGGCCCGCCGGGCAGGCACAAATCATTTTAAATCCGCAATATGTCAACAAATATTTGGCCCCAGCTTTTCGGGTTTCATTTGCCAAATGCGCAGCTCGTTATGGCTTTTGGCGATGGCCATTATCCTTAAAGGGATGGAGAAAAAGTGTTGTCTACTTTGCGGCCTGCTTGGGTGGGTGGTCGAGTGGCCACCAATCAAGCCAATCCAATGACACGCCATTGACATTTGACAGTTAGCTAATAAGCTGTAGCTCATAATCACATTGCGTATACGTAATTAGTTTAGTAGAGTTGAGTTGCTGCTCTTTTGACCCTGCCTACATGGTCTTAACTTACATCTATCTCTATCTCTATCTCCTCTCTCTCTCTTTCTATCTCTCTGTATGTGTTCGCTATTATGTATGCACTTTGTTGACAAATGAGCTGATTAAATGCTGGCTCTGGCTCATTATGCAATTAAATGACATCGTTGCTCTGCGCGTCTTCTGCTCAATGCAAGCTTGTCTAGAAAAGTTTACATTGAGCACATTCACAGTTCGATGCCTATTTGCATTTAAGCCTATAGCTGGCTTATTAAAGTCGTGTGTAAAATAACATTACTTATATTCGATTAGATTCAGTTTAATAATAAATTCTAACAAAAAAATCTAAATTAAATATTATTCTTTAAAAATGTTTAACTGATGTTCAAAGGAAAAACCAAGATGGCAAACAAGTCGCAACATTTACTTAAGTTGTAATGCCGGCAGCAATCCGGGTAGCAACTATTACCATAATTTACAATGCAGCCATAAAAAAAGAAGGGATACAGCGCATGAAATGCTTTATGCAAATTGTTTACTTTAGACCTCAGCAGCTTACGGCAACGAGCACAACAAAAACAACGCAAAGCAAGGCGAAGGAAGTCAAAATGAACAACGCCAAAGCCCAAAAGTATGCAATGCAATTTTTTCACAGTGTGCATCGCACACGTGTTGCGAGCAGCAAAAAAATGCTGCAAGGACGCAGGACCAAGGCAAATGCTTACCAGATAATATTAAATGCAAGCAGAGCAGAGAACTGCAGCCATCGCGTGTGTGTGGATGCTCTCAGATATTTATATGCAAAACCGCAAAACAAATTCTGGCTGCGGCAAAATGCACTTTGCCAACTTGGCAACTTGGCAAACAAATGAACTCGAACTGGGCGACTCGCACACACACACACACACACGAACATAGATATTCAGATCCAGTTCGAAATTCAGTTTCAGGAAGTTCTTTTGTTTTAGCGAGCAGCTGCAATCTCAGCTCAGTTGAGCAACTGTGGCAGCCGTTTTCTTTTTTCGCTTCAAGTATTTTGAACTTCATTGGCGAAGAAATTGCTGGCAACTTGCCCAGCTGGTTTTGGGCGGGCTCCGACAATGTAATCGCTTGTAAGACAAAGCCAGCTTGCATTTAATGGCTCAATTCAAGTATCTTGATTGATTGAGCTGCGATGGAAAACTCATTAAGAACTTTAATTAAATTCAGCTACCACAAAAAAAAACCATCGAAGCAATAAAGACGAACCAAAACAACAACAACAAAAAATATATTAAAAAAAAAGTTAACACTCATTATTCATCAAAATATGGTTAAAGAGAACAAATTGCATATATTTCCACTTGCAGCTGCAGCAAAAACCTGAAGATA
This sequence comes from Drosophila paramelanica, assembly GCA_035043915.1. Lineage (NCBI taxonomy): Eukaryota > Metazoa > Arthropoda > Insecta > Diptera > Drosophilidae > Drosophila > Drosophila paramelanica. The sequence goes on along the minus strand of JAWNMO010000077.1, from coordinate 965,998 downwards.
TTTTCATAAACTCGACTTAAAGATGCCCCCAAATCGATGTCTATATACATATATATTTATACATTTAGACAAAATTAGTTTGTTATTTTATAGGTTTTTTTATAAATATATTTTTAAACTCAAATAGAGTGAAAATTAGTAAATTATTTGATTTAAAAAAATATTTAAAAATACTTTTGTATTCGTTGAAGTATTAGTTAAACACATACACCATTCACGTCTGGTTTTTTATAGGGTATCAAGACAAAATATGTGCGAAATTGTGTCAGAAAGTGAGCAGAAATATAAAACATGGCAAGCAACTGGGGATCGAGGATTGAGTGGGAATTGGGGAGTTGAGGGCGGCAAATGCTGCTCGACACTTTCTCACTTTCATGAATTATGCTACGTGCTTGTCAGCCTCAGCTTTAGCCCGAAGTCCTTGCGCCACCGTTAGCTCCCGTTCAGCGCTGCTGCAGTGGCTGCTGAGGGGCCCACCAAGGTGCAACTGCCAACTGGCAGGTGGCAGGTGGCAGGTGGCAGTTGGCATATGGCTGCTGTTGCTGCGGCTTCGTTTAGACTGTGTTTAACATATTAATAAATGATTGTGACAAATGCACAGCCAACGCTTGCATGCCTCGAACGCTGCAAATATGATTCCGGCCAGCTCGGTCTTCAGTATTCATGGCCGGCTCTAAAGAGCTGAGCTGAGCTGAGGTCGGGCAAATGGGCCTTAAAGTGTTTTATGTTTGTGGAAAGGTGAAATAAAGCTAAGCTGACTATAAAATATTTAAATGCCATGATTAAAGCTTAACTAACAGTTATTGGGAATATTTTAAATATTAAGCGAAGAGAAGTAAATAAAATGTACGAAAATGCATATATGAAAAGGAGAAGAGTTAAGGTTAAGGAAAAAATAATGATCAAAATTTGTTAGGCAATCAGCAAGTCTCATTTACTAATTAAATTAAGTAGCACTTAATGAGATTTGTGTGTCAAGGGGGCAGCAAGTGAAATCTGTCAAGTTGCGCCTCAGACAAAGAATTCATATGTCATTTGTCAGAGCTTTCGGCTTAAGCGCAGCCACCTACAAGTAGCAAGATGCCCAATTCCCAGCGCTGAATTAATCATGCAATAGTCATTCACTCAATTTACACACACACTCACACACACACACACACACACACAAACAACACAATGAACAATACTCAATCTCCATTTAATGCTCGATTGCTCAAAATGCACAATGCAAATTACGCGGGGACAAATGGAGCTGGGCAAGCGGAAAGGGATGAGTGAGTGAGAGGGAGGAGGGTGCCGTGGTCTGCTGTGCAGTTTGTGCAGTGCTGGTCTGATATTTAACAGCATATTACTCATACGCCATGTCAGCGCTTGGCAGCGACGTCTTTTGCCTCGAAGCGTAAGCCGTAAGTAAATTTATTTCAAACAATTATGCAGCAATTAACAAACCGATGCCGGCAATTACAGGTGGGCGTGGCAGCATGTGTCCTGCATTATTCATGCAATATTTCACAGAGTTGCGCGCACGCTCTTGCCGCGTAATTGCCGCTTCAGGTGAGCGAGCGAGGTAAGTCCGCGCTTTTAAGCATTTTAATTTTTCAATAATTCAATTTCAGTTCTCACTGCCAAAGTGGCTGTCGTCGTTTCTTTTCGCCTGATTTCTCACCTGTCTGGCAGTTTAAGTATGCGCCGCGTACGCGTACGCGTTGCGTTGCGTGACGCCCATGAGCGTGGCGCCTCCTTTGTTTGCCACATTCGCCAGCTCCGGCTGTGGCTCATAAATTATTTTCAACGCCGTTTTTAAATTACAATTTGTAACGCGCTCTCTCCTCTCTCTCTCTCTCTCTCTAGCTGCCACACTCCTCCAGCTCCGCTGGGCACTGACAAGTGGCCTGTGGCAGATGTGGCACCTACGCTCGCTTTGGATTTGGGCTGCGGCTTTTGGCCATTTGCCGGCACCGTTTCCGGCCAGCGAGACCACTTCACAAATTAAGTTGTCAACAATTTTAACCATATCGCGACCATATAATCTTCACACCTAAATTATTTATATAAAAAGCCCCGGCGAACACACACAAACACACACACAAATCACACACACATGCCAGCAAGTGGGGCAATAAAACGTTTTGTTTCTGCTGTTGTTGTTGTTGTTGTTGTCGCTGTCGAGCCTTTTGTTTAATAAATTATGTAAAATGCGCCAAATTGAATTTGAAATTCATGTAGACTTTTGCTGGTTATGGGAATTAAGATATGTCGACAAGCAGACAGACAGACAGACAGTTGGACATGACAACGCGTCGTTTTTAGCAACAGCACGTAAAGTTTGTTAACATATCTTTTACGTGTGTGTGTGTAAGTGTGTGAGTGTGAGCTGAGGCAACAAAAATTGCCTTGTTTAGACGTAGTTTATTGCCAACTTTTGGCTGTAGTTCGATGTTAATAATACACACTACAAACGCTATGATTAAAGTTATTAAAGATATCATCAAATACAACGCGGAAATAGATGTATTTATTTAATTGTGCTTTCATAAAAAAGTTTAAATATTTAATTGCTTGTGCATTGAAGAGCAAGTTAATATTACAAAGGTTTTCATTGAATTTGCTAACATTTAAAGTTTTTTTATAATTTCTCCCAGATAATTAAGACACATTAAAAAAAAGGAAAATGTAAAAGATCAAAAATAAATACAATGAAACCCTTTTTAATGTAGTTATTCAAAGGCTTCTTTTTATTACAATGCAGTTTTTTTTCTGGTACATATAGTTTTGTCAATGGTATAATCCAGCCGTAGCGTTTTGGCCAAATTGCAGCACATCAGACTCCAAAATTATGGCCAAAAACTTTCGCAAATAACTGTCTTAACTGGACCATAAAGCCGGACCATAAGCCAGAGCCGAAAGCAGAGTGTAGTTAGAGGACCAACTACATAAAACTTAATGACGCTGCATTGTGGGGGTCGAGTGGGTGGCTGTGGGTGAGGTGTGGGCTGCGCCCGAAAGTAGGCAAGTATAAACATAATTTACATCAAGTGACGGCCATCAAAGCAAGGACAAGCTAAAAGTCCTTGGCGCAAATCACAACTGGAATTCGTGAAAATAATAATTAGGCGCAGTCGAGCGTCGACACACTCAGAGAAAAACGTACAACAAAGAAGCCGCACTCTGAATTGCAAATGAAGTGTGAACAAGAGTTTTTACTCTCTCTCTCTTTCTCTCTCCTTCTTTATTTTCTCTCTGTGTGTGGCGACAAGACAAAGACCCGCAAAATGTGTCTTTGGAGACGTTATTAAAAGTTTTCTCTTTTTTTTTGTGTTTTCTTGGCTACTTTTGTGGCCGCCATTTACATTAACAGCCTTTCATCCAGTTTTTGGGAAAAATATCAAAATGAAATTGCTGCATAATTTGTACTTTCCACATTTTCCCTATTTTTTTTTTGCTATATATATATATATATTTTATTTTATTTGTGTTTGCACAATGTTGTCAGAGTGGGAGAAAAGTTTTCTATTAATTTTGGCTGCTTGTCATTTGGCAGCGGCAAAGTGTAAATAAATACGGACGAGAGTTTCTTATCTAAGCGGCCAACGAAGCGCAAACTTAAATTAAAATGTTGGCAGGACATTCGTTGAATTATTCAGTAACTTTTGCCAACAACTGCTGGCAACTCTTTTATTTTCTTTCGCCTGTTTTCATTTTTATTTATTTTTTTTGTGGGCAGTTTTCCTTTGTGGACAGGAAATGTAAATTTCTTGGCTCGCTTCTCCCAGAGGGACGAAGACGACGGTTTCAATGTCTCGGCCGGGTTTCTAGGTGGTCTAGTAATTAAAAATCAACAAACAGCGTCGTGGAGTATCCTTTTTTGTTTGTCGATGACATTTTGCTTTCAAAAGGGTTTTATTGTCCGGCACGTGAACAATTTTTTTTATTAATAGCCAACAAGTTTGAGTGGGTTAATGTTTATCGAACGAGTTATTCACAGTTGATTTTGCTGACGCACATATAAAAAAATTAATTCTAGTTGCAACTAATTCTTTTTTGAGTGTTTTTGAATTTCATATGCGTTAATTGGAAATAATGTTAGTTGTGTAAAATCACTGATTTATTGACCCACATTTGAGTATGTAATATAATCTTTGGCACTTTCTCAAGACTGCTTAAGATATTTTTTGCTTAAACTTATGCATAGCTTTCCAAAAGCGATAAATTTGCAGCTTAATTTGAACAAAGGCATTTTCAACCATGTTTGTTGATTATAAATTTATTAAATTTTGCACGAAGCCTAAATATAAAACTTAATATAATATTTATTCAAGCAAAGTGTTTGACTAACTCAAACTGCAGTTGTTGCCGAAATAAAATTCGATACGAATATTTAATTCAATTTAAGTCTCACATATTATATTACACCTTTAGGAATTCCTGAATTACAAAACACATTACAAGTAGTAAATATTTGTAATAAAAGTTACATTTTTGCACACCGAGGAATTTGGCATACATGTTTCAAGGAAAATTTAACTGATTATATGAAAAAAAATATTATATATATATTTTACCTAAATTATTCATATAAGCTTTAAATAATAAATTCCTGTAAAATATTATTAAAAAATAATGCTAACAAAAAATTTAACGCAACAATAAAATACGTCGAAACACAAATAAAAAGCCTGATTTTATTTATTTTTTTAATAGCACAAACTGAACAATTTGACGTATAACTTGACAATAAATAAAAAGCGGCTTAGAGTATTTTTTAGCCGTTTTTCTGTGTTTTGTCGAAACGTTTAACTTAAATTGTCGTAAATTTCATCTGGGTTCGGCTTACGGTGTAAGGCAGCCTGTCGGCAGGCAGAAAATAATGCGGCTTGGCTGGCGGGCATGAGGGGAACGAAAGAAAGCGGAGGGAGAAAGCAGGGGTGCGATATGAATTTCATTCCATACAAGGGCTAAACGGCTAAGGCCGAAAAGTCAACTTTCTGGCTTTTCACTTTTGCCTTTCAGGCCCGTTGGGCATAATTTCACAATTGCTGGCACATGTGGCGCCGTCGACTTCGACTGTGGATGCCACACTTGGCCAACTACACCCCCTCCTCTCCCACCCACTCTTTCCCCGCAATCGGGCAGAACGGTTAGCACACAGCTGCCGAGCATAAAACACACTTAACCACGGTCAGTTAGCCTACGCAGTTGGAGCTACTCACTGGCCACGCCCATTCGAGCCGCCCATTTGCACAGTGGCCCCACTTGTTATTTATATTATGAGTACTCAGAGTTGTTGGCTCATTGTCATAAATTTGCTCAAGTGTTTGTGAGCTGCCTCCTCTAAGAAAAAAAAAAAGTAACCACGGAAGAGCAAAAGATTTTCTCAGCCGTGTGTTAAATTTGTATTTTTTTTGTTTTGCTTTTGTTTTGTTTAACAGCGGCTCAAGGGCTTTTACAACAACAACAACAGCAACGAAAGTGAGCGCCTCTTGGCCAATTTAATAAATTCCATAAATTGTTTATGTTCAGCCTTGGCTGCCAGTGTGTTTGTGTGTGTGTGTTTTTGTGTGTGAATGCGTGTGTTTACTGACAGTTTCGAGTGTTTAGCTGTTGAGTCCCTTTGACGTTCGAGCTGTGCTGCTTTGTTTGCATTTGAAGTCAAGCAGGACGCCCCTTAGAACACATTATGTGACAACATCAACAACAACAACAGGAACAATCGTATGAAAAACGTTAACAACTGTTGAGCTGCTGCTGCTGCTGCTTGATGTTGCCAAAAAGTGTTGCATACTTTTGCCAGTGTTGGAGAGTACTCAAAACTTGAACGCACATGGAGCAAGAAAATAACACGTGTATCAAAAATTGCCAGCCTCGCCTTAAAAGCTTGACGAAAGCATAGTGAAAAGACGAACGGGAAATCGAGCTTGAAATTCGCCTTCGAAAAAAAGGTTTTTTCTAAGCTTTTTTTAAAGAAATAAAATTTATTTTTTTAAATTAAATATTTATTTTTACGAATATTTATTATATTTCATTATTATTTGTTTTTTAATTAATATTACCCTTCAGCAATTTAGTTTTCTATTACTGCAATAAAAATCCATTGAAATATTCAAAAATAAAATAACTCGCATTCTATTCATATTCACAACTCAATTTAAAGCCGCAATTTGTAAATCGGGCAAATACCGAGAATTTGCCAACAAATGGATAACTTTAAAGATTGGCTTTATTGCGTACTTCAACTGCCACACATGCAGCACTCAAAATGGCACCAATTTAATTATACCCCGGGCCAGACACGGACAAGGATATGAATACGAGCACACACACACACACTAACACTAACACAGACACAGCAGACACAAGCACATTGCATTTGCACCTTGAACAGAAAAAGTTTTCAACGCTTTGGATAAAGTTTTGTTCGGGGCTAGTCGGAAATGGTGCTAGAACTGCCAGCCGAAACACTAAGCGTATAATCTTGTAAACTTGGCAAAAATGCTTCAAATGCCATAACTAAAATAAGCAGCGGCATAGACAAAGCACAGAGAAGACGGCAAACGTTGGCCAGGACGGCTCCGCATGCCCTTAAGGGCGTAACAGATTCTGAGCAAAAGTTGTTGGCCCAAGAGTTGGCAGAGAGTGCAAGTGCCTGATGCAAATTATTTGGCCTGGAGGTTAACTAGGGTCGTTTAGCAAATGCCTAATACACAAAAAGACAGAGCACGCAGACACACACACACACACCCGCACACACACACAGCTTGAGTTTTTATGAGCGCTCTGCATTGGCATTCATAAGAGTGAGTAAAGCATTTTTCTATGCGAGCTACGAGACGGGATCCGGCGGGGTTGGGTTAAGGAAAGGAATTGGGTGCCAACCACACAGTCTGGACTGTGCGCAGCCTCAGCTGCCAGAGCCACCCCACCACGCACAACAACAATGACAAGTACAATAAATGCCTTTCAACTGCGGTTTCACATGCACTTGAACCAAAGTGGGCGGCGAGCGTCGGTGGGTGTGGTGGGGTGGGGCGAGGCGTGTACTTCATAAGAACGAAGTGCAATTTGAAGTGAAGTGCCTCATACTATGAAGTATGATAGTTTGGGCCGTGCATAGATACATACATATATGTATGCATGCATTTATATATATATATATATATACACACACAGCTCCCTTTCCCCTCTTCACCCCACAGTCGGTTGTCTCTGTCACTTTTGCTGTGCCGCCTTGTGGCTTTACTTAGTTTTGGAGTCCGTACCGGCCATGTTAGGCAGCTCTTAATGAAACTTTATCCCTGGAGTGTTAAAAGTCTTACCATCTGTTCGTTCTGTTAGGCAGCTGCATTGAGTGGCTGTGTGTGTGTGTGTGTGTGTGTGTGTGTGTGTGTGTGTGCATTGTGGCTGCACTTAATTTGCTGTACGCAACATGCTCCATGTACTTTTGTGGCAGCTACGGCTCCGCACAAATGGTGCTTCACATTCGCCAAATAACATTTTTCCATAATCAATTTTTCATAGTTTTTAACAATTTTCTTATTTACATTTTTGTTTAAATAATTTTATTATAAATTGAATTATGAATGTTTTAATTTTAAATTTGAAAATTAATTTGTGAATAATTGGGATAATTTTTAACATTTTAACTTAATTCACATTATAGCTTCAATTAACAAAAAACAAAAAAAACAAGCGAAAACACATTCAAGTTACTTGAGGCACAAACATTTCTCGTGGCTGAAACGTTTGCCAACTCCACAATAACCCATATGTAACCACATATCCCGTTATACATTCAACGATTCAGCCAATCCAATCATTTATCCAAGCCACCAGTGTTAACCGCATTCACACGTGCTTAACTTTAACCTGGCTCAAAAACGGAAAACAACTTTAGACAAGAACAATATTTACGAACTTAAGGTTAAGAGCTGAAAAAAGCGCTCGCAGCAGACTCAAAATCGAATGAAATAAAACATCAACTGCAATTAGGGAAGCAAGTAATAAACTTCTGGGCTGCCAGCAACATTTGCCACTGATTGACTAGCAACAACAACAACAACAGCAAACACAGTGGCGCAAAAATCAAAACAACCAACACCATTTTCTAATGTGGCCCTAACAGGAATGCCACCAAATGCACCCCCTCTCATTTAATTGGAGACGGGTGGGGTGGGGGGCACTAAACCGACATCGCTCTCAATGTGTGCGAGCCACTTCAGCGAAGGAGAGCTGAAATCTTAATTAAGATTGATATGTTTGCGTGTGTGTGCAATCTGTGTGTATGTGTGTGTGAGTGTGTGTGTGTGGGTTGGTATCATGACAAGCTGGCTGGCTGCCAGTGCTCAGGTTCCCAGGTTCTCCCTTGACTTGACTGACATTCGACTGTCTACCGTTACCTGCTGCTCCTGGTAATATACACCCACACACACCTGGGCTCCCCTCCACGCGCACATTCTTGCTGGCTAGTTCGATTTTCGTTTCGACTCTTGAAAAAAGTTGTTTTGTTGTTGTCGTTGTTTGCGTTTGACGGACCGTGGTCAACATTCCACTTGAATTGCAACCAGAATTATTTATGACATTCGATTTCGATCTTTATGTTGTTGTTGTTTTTTTGGTTTTTGCTCTCCCTGCTGTCGTGTATTACCGTAATTAGTGCCCCCCAAAAATTGACATTACTCTGAATCGAACTCGTTGAGCGATTTTCACGTTTGATCTTTGACTTGTTCGAGTCAATCAAAAAGCAAATTCTCGATTACTGAACTAGCTGATTGACATGCACAAGAAAAAGCGCCGCCAACATTCCCTTTGACTGACCGGGCAGTGTATGTGTGTACGTATGCAAATTGCAGGCACTGTGAACGGAATGGTCGACGCTGGGGCCGTGGCATCTCTCTTACTCGCAGTGGTCAACCGCTTGGAGAACAACAACATTGGACTTTAATTAGATGTGAGCTTAAAGTTGAAATTTTGGGAGTTTCAGATGACTTTTTAAGGAGCGACTTAAATGTGAAATATTATAATTCAATAATAAAACAAGAACATTGCAGTCGTTCACTCGTTCACGTTCTTAAATAAAAGATTCCATAGCTCTCATATACCAAACCCCCATAACTTTGTCAAAAGTGAACCGATTTTGACGTTTGATGGCATTTTGGTCATGATTTATCCTATATATTGATTCTACATTCAAAATATATTCATTTTCGAAAATACAATTTTTTGGAATTTTTTGGTCAAAAAAGCATGTACCCCCCTTGTGAATTTTGGAAAAAATTTTTTTTCAAAATTTAGAATTGCGAATTTATAGTTTTAATCGATTTTATTTGTCACAATTAGCATAAAAAACAATATTGGAAGTGATTTTGGGGGGGTCAAATTTTTGGTCAAAAATCATCCCAAAATCGACAAAAATTTTGACATGTAAGGTTGTCAGATTCCATAGCTCCCATATATCAAACCCCCATAACTTTGTCAAAAGTGAACCGATTTTCACGTTTGATGGCATTTTGATCATGATTTGTCCTATATATTGATTCTACATTCAAAATATATTCATTTTCGAAAAAAAAATTGTATTGTATTTTTTGGTCTTCTCTTGCGGTTTGTGGTGGCGGGTGGGGAAGTGGGGGTAATGGCCGCCAATATTTTTCTGTGAACTCTGGGGGAGCTTCCCCTTTGCACAAACCCAATATACTAGTTTCACTTCATGAACAAGTATAATAAATAAATAATCAAATGTATGTATAAAAATATATGAAATAAATTTCATTAATTTTCAGTAATATTTAAAAAAAAATGTGTTTATTAAATTTATATTTAATATTTTGCTTTCAATATAAATAATTGATAATCTGCGTAAATAAATAAATTCCTGTGGCTGCTCAATCATTTTAACTACATTCCAGCACACAAAATAATTCGCAGTCAACCTATTGAAATTTCGACTTTAATATTTGTCGGTTTTCTTGCATTGTCAACAATTTGCTGGCAATCAATTAAATTCACTGCTCGTTGCATTTTCATTCGTGTAATCCCAATTACAATCACTGTCCGACTCCACTGGAGCCCCGTTCGATGTTCGAATATATCAATAAAAGCAATTAAATTTTCTATTAACGAAATCAACTGTGGCAAATGCGGTGAGTCCGACTGCGGCGGTGAAGTGTTGGCGGCAGCAGAAACGATAATAACAACAACAACATCAGGAATGAAAAAAAAATAGCAAATGCAGGCAAGCTACAAAACAACATCAACATCATGATTGCGATTGCGATTGCCGTGGCCATCCCAGCGGCAACCCCATCATCATCAAAATCAACAAGCAACAACAGCAGTAGGAGAAGAAGAGGAAGGAGCAGCTGGAGGGGCAGCAGCAGCAGAAAGCGGAGTTTTTAGGAAGGGGATTCGGCGCATCATCTATAAAAACAATCAAAAGCAGGCAGCGGCAATTGTCGGCTGGCCGGGAGTTGGCCTGGAAGTTCATCAAACTGTTCCACAGTCAAAAAAAAAAACGAAAACAAATATTACAGCCAAAAAGGGGAGCCTAACGTCAACTAAGAGTATGTGAGCGAGTGTAGCTATAACACCCATACATAAACACTCACACACACACACACACACAGACTGTCTACATGTGTGCGTTATTGTTATTGCTTTTGTCCAGAAACGCCCCCGAAAAAGGCCGATGGTGTTGCAGGATGCGTTCATTTCGAGCATTGCCGGAGCAGCAACCGAGTTCCCAAGTTGGAAAACCAGCTACAAAACGAACAAAATAATGCTCGTAATTCTTTTTTATTCGCTTCTTGTTTATTTTTTGTGTTTTGCTGGCTGGCTGCATGCCAAAAACTCTTCATCATCGAAAAACATGAGAGCGCTGTAAAATTAACATAGAGCGCGAATCGGGAAAAACAAGTGGGCGTTGTGCTGTAGCCGGCCTGCAGGGGCGTGGCTGCAATGTGCAGTCAAATTAATGGAAATGCTATCACTTCAACAGTTTGCAGCGAAATGGATTCGCAAAGCGTCATCTAACGGTGAATGTAGACAGTCCCAGAAACACAATTGGATTTTTTTTAAGATTTATGAAAAAAAAATTTAAAAAAAAGACAGACTGACTGAAAGATGTTGTTATTAACTACATTTCTAAATATAAAAATTGTATAAAAATATATCATTATATTTACATAAATTGACAGCTTTTGAAGAGTACAGGGTATGTCCTACGCGAACACTTCGATTAGTGCAGTCTTTATTGTAATATTTACAATACGTTAATTAACTTTTTTTCAATTACAATTTAATTGTATTTCAACAGTAAATTTCATAAGCTTTATTTAAATTGAAAACCAGTTTTCAAATTTAAATTCAATGATCACTAAAATAATATCAATAGCAAAAAGTAATAATAATAATGTTAAACAGGAAATGGCAAAAGTAATACTAAAAATTCAATAGCGCGCTTTGCGGCGCACATTTCACTAAAACGCAATCACCTACAAAAATTAAAGCTTGCCTAACAGAAAACAAAAAAAACCCACAAAATGGAAAAACGTTCAAGCGTTTGTTTTCCGGGCAATTAAATAAACACAATTTTCAAATTATATTTAAACTACACGATGGCAAGTGACTGGCAAGAACGCCCCTTTGGCTAGGGTTGAGAGGCGGGTCGCGTGGGCGCTTAACTTCCGGTCAAGCACACACACAAACACACACACACTTGAGCCCTCAACTTTGGCCCAACAACAATTCTCATCTCGGCAAGTGTGAAAAAAGCCGATGAAATTTTGTTATCTAAATGCGCAAAGAACTTTTGAACCGAAAGGATAATACAAGGATGCTCAAAAGACAAAAGACACACGCTCAATGCGCTTATTAGAATCCCTTTAAGACTGTAACAACTGCCGCTCCATGCCCCCAGCTCTTCGCCCTTCGCTCTTTGCCCTGGTCGTAGTCCTGGTTTTGGGACCTGTTTGCCAAATCAATTAAGTCGAATACTTCCTTAAGGATAATTGCTTTCGGAAAGCGAACGCCGCCAGCTCAAAACTTTCAACAATAAACTTCGGCTTCAATAACGAGTTAAGCGAAGCGTTAAGGCCTAATGCCAATGGGATTTTTCGACTCATTTTTGTTGCCTTTTCGTTTACTCTTGCCGAGAGTACTTTAAATATATAAGAAAGTATGCACCTCAGTGAGAATATGTGCTTAAATATGTATACACATAATATAAATAATTTTATTCAAATCAAAATACTAATTACTCTATATTATTATTATTTGTTTTTTATAATGTATACAAAAACTTTCTTTAATTTAAATAATTTTTTTTTCTTGTTTGAAAGGGTATTTCTTATTCGTCGATTGCACTTTCGTGCTCTGTTTTTCTTTTTGGCATAAATTCGAATAATGTGCGCCAAAAATTCTTTGGGGCAAATTGTTTTAAGTTGAGCAAGTTAGTTAATTAATTCGCTTGTTTCGAAGGGGTTTTACGCAGCAACTTTTTAGTCAGCTAAGTGATTTGTTAATTTGCAATAATAATATAGAAAAAGTTGCGCATACGCCGTGTGGCCGCACGGCAATTAACGCTAATGAATGCCAAGCAGCAGCAGCAGCAGCATTTGATTTCAGTTTGCCAGCTATTAGTGGTAATTGTAGACTTTTAAAAGCGATTCAGTTGAGTGAAATTAGCATGCCCATTGGGCATAATTTTCGTGAAGAAAGCAAACGACAACACACACACACTCACATGTGCCAAATGGGCGTGGCAGAGACACAAACACACTCTGATTGCTGGGCACGTGTGGGGGCAACACCCACGTGTTTACAAGCGTTAAGCGGAGCGCCATTAAATGTTATGGCCGGGCTGAAAAACATGGCCATTGGCTGCCAATGGCCAACCAGGTGATAAAGTGTCGAATGTGGCGTGGCAGCCAAATGACCAAGGCATTACAACTTGACCCAGGCGAAGGAGCTGCAGGCAGGACAAACTTTTTCATGCCACATTGCTTACGGTTTTCCTAAAAACTACTACACAAAAACAAAAAAAAATACTAAACGTTAACTAGGTGGCAAAGTTGGTATCTACCACTTAACCGAATCCAAACCAACTTAGATCTACCAGAGATACGTTTAGTTGAACAGGTCGAAGCTTAACGTAGCTCCGAACTTAAAGTGTAAATTGAAAAAAATAGAACTTACGAGCAGCCAAAATGTTTTCTGTAGATCAAAACTGGTCAATCACTTACCTGAAAAGAAAATTTAGAAAATGGTTTATAATTTTATAAAATATTAGTCAGAAAAGAGAATTGTATAATTTTATTTAAATTTACTTTCTTTTAAGATAACAAGGAGAAAAAGTAAATATATGGTAAAGATTTTTATCAGGCTTATTTATTATATTTCGTATTTAATTTATAAAAATAAGAGAAAAAACTTGTAAAATAGTTGATTTTGTTTCTAGATATTCTTTTACACTAAACTCTTCAATTATTTCCTTATGTAATTAAAAAATCAATTAATCAATCAGCAATTTGCATAAATCAGGTATATACATCAAGTTTAGCTGGCACATAAACTAGGGCCAAGTTTGAGATTGAGTTCGTTTCCCGCAGCCGCAAGCCACAAATGTAGCCTGGCAAAACAGACGAGTCCGAGTGGAACAAAGGACTTTTATGCGAGTTGTATGTGGCAATTGAGAGGTGAATAGTAGAAATAATGGTTAACCGCGAAATGGCCGAGAGGGCCGCAATTAAAAGGCCCACGAGTTGGAAAACAATGGCGTTCGGTGCTTGAGCTTTGCGGCCCTTGGCCCATTGAGTCATTAATTTTGGTATTGCAGTGTCAGTTGGTGGCAGCCAGCTAGATTGTTCACATCCACATCGATTAGTGTCCGGGGCACATTCTGTGCCACTGACAGGCTGACAGTGGTGTCCACATCTATTATTTTCAACTTAACAATTGGCTACGACACGGGCACGCCCACAACTTAAACAGAAAACAGGGGAAAAAGAACAACACACACACAGCGCATAAAAACTGCACAAATGCCGACCTACAAGTTTTTTCCTTCCGCCTGTACTGCTGGTGGCTATGCAGCCCGCACTCCGCATCGATCGCTGTTGCTGTCGTCCTGGCCGACCCTTTGTTTAGGGAACGTCCCTACACTCGCCCACGTAATATCTTTAATGTCTCGCGTTGGTGAACCGTGTGTCCAGCGGAAATGACAACGACAGTGGCAATTACATTGTTGCATGACACAAATAGTGTTGGCCAACAACAACAATAACAACATTACATACAACAAGCACAATAAAAAGGTAAAATTTGCTGGCATTGTCCAACAGTTTGTCGGTGGAAAAAAGAAATGGCGGCAACGGGGGGAGGGAAAATATAATAAAACACAAGGAACAACCAAGAGGTAAAAATTTAATTGATGTCAAGTCGTAAAAAATGCGATAACATTGCCATTGCTACGTTTATTTAATTGTTATCAAATGTCCTTTGTTGTGGCAGACGAGAAGCGTTTGTTTTCATGTCCTTTTAAGGGTAAGGCATACTTCGAGATTGGATCTCTATTAAAAGTCAATAGAGCACAAAATGTTGCGGAAATCGCAAAATGTTTTAAAAAATTCTGCTCATTTTTGAATCCTTTCTGAAACGCTTTTTTGTAAACTATATAAAAATAATAATATATAAGCTAATTAAAATATCAAATTCAGACCTTAAAGGATCAACATATAAACATAAAAATTTTGACTTTTAAATTCTCTTTTTGTTAGTAAATATATATTTCATCGAAATGTAAAAAGCCAACTGCATAAAATTTAAAACTTTTTAAAATAAATATGTGATAATATGTGTTGTAAGGTATTTCAAAGTCGAATATGCCTTTGCTTTTCACTGTGTTGGTAGCATTGTCACATCGTTTATTGTGTGTCCTTTACCCTTCAAACACACACACACACACACACACACTCAACTCCTCGGCGAGTGCTAAACTAATTACTTCAAATTAGCGCCTTTATGCTCAGGCAGCCTGTCTGCCTTTTGGCCATGGCTAACTGAGCTTGGCCTGACCATTGGCTTGGTATCTTGGAGTTGGCGTCGACTCGCGTCTTCATTTGCGTGTGTAGCCCAATTATGTCATGTGGCCACACAATGCACACAACACGGCAGCAACGGTATATTTGAATGCCACAGGAATTTGTTGTCAGGACATTGGAATTTCAATGCAAATTGTTCAAATCGCCTTTGCGTGCGAACAAATGTTTATTAATTTCGGGTATAGTATTAAATGCAATACAAAATAATAATTATGAGCTAATTGAAAAATTTAA
Organism: Drosophila paramelanica; assembly: GCA_035043915.1. Taxonomy (NCBI): domain Eukaryota; kingdom Metazoa; phylum Arthropoda; class Insecta; order Diptera; family Drosophilidae; genus Drosophila; species Drosophila paramelanica. The sequence continues at coordinate 950,672 of JAWNMO010000077.1, read as the reverse complement.
ATATTCATTTGGCCTCACATTTAAAAAAAAACGCTTACCACAAACATAAATCAAGTCTAAAGAAAATAAATCACAACTTTAAGCAATAAGCAAATAAAATTTTTTTACAAATCTGTTGCCTCCAATCGAGAGGCGATCAGCGAGAGATGGCTCCAACCTGCCCCTTCAGCCCCTCGTCCGGCACTGATGTGGCCCTGTGGCAGCCAGAATTTATGCCACTTAAACTTAACACCTCGCTGATTGCCCGACGAAGCGCAGTAAATCGTTTATTTGAATTATATTAATTTTCCCGTTTTTGCGCTTGAAAAAAAAAAAAACAACGAATAAAAAAACAAAACAATAAGAAAAAGAACAACGAAGAATAAAGTTAAAAATATTTTTAGATGAATTTCATGCGCTTGTTTGCATTTTGTGATTTGTTGTTGTTTTTTATTTTCATTCAGCTGGACAACAGGAGACGACAATTTCGTGTCGCTGGGTTGTCAGGACAACAACAGGAAAATATATAAAACAACTGGCAGAAAAATGAAAAGAACAAAAAAAAAAAAGAAGAAAAATACAGAAAACTCGACGCGTAATAATAAATGAGAAGTGGAAAAGTTTTTGCCGCCAACGTGCTTATTGTCAAGCTCGGCCAGGCCATAAAAAACGAACTTCAATAGCAATAAGGCGACAAAAAATGGCAGAGAAAAACAACAACAACAGGCGAAAAGAACCAACCGGCAAAAAGTTCAAGGCACTGACTTTATAGCTGCAATAATGCCTGCAAGGGCTCATAAGGGGGCGGGGGCGGGGCTTGGCGACAAGGTGAGCCACACGCCAAAAAAACAAAAGCAAAGTCGCCGACTTGCAGCGTGAAAGAGTCCCAGCGAAACGGGTAGAAGGAACAGCGAAGCGGGGAACGGGGGATGGGGGCTACCTAACGTGTTGAGGCACTTCGGCGAGCTAACGAAATGTAACAAAGTGCCGGGGCGCACTCGGCCGGGCGAGTCTGGTCTGGTCTATTGTCCGGCGCACAGTTGGCCGTGTCCGTGTCGCTAACGGGCCTGGTTTGTTATGTGGCTTATGCCGGAAATTTGTATTTAGACGCCAGCGTTGTTATGGCCATTGTTGTTGCTTTTATTTTAGCCGCTTTATACATATACATTTTTTTTGTACTTACACCCACATTGCGGGTGTTTGTCGCCGGAACGTCTACGCCTGAGGTCTGGGTCAGTTTTGTCATAAGTTAACGTTAAGTGGAATATTTTGGGAATTTAACAAAAATTATGTCGGGCATCAGAGAAAAGGAAATAATCTACGAATTTTTAAAATAAATTATAAATAAAGAACAAATAATCAGTTTCTAAATTTACAAAATATAAAAAATATAACAAAACAGTTCAAGTGATTAAATTCATATTTTAAATACATAAAAACGGAATACTTTAATGTATATAAAAGGGAAAGTCTTTTGCCTTGTCACCCTCCCAACAAATTTTCAATTGTAATAACTACGGCGATTAAAATTAATGAAAATTATAGAATTGCGGACTGCTGTCAGCTAAATGAAATATTCTCCTGGCCCACCGCCACCCCGCCAATCACCATTGATGCCACCCGGCTCCGCTGCCCCGTCACATTGATGACAATCTAAGGTCGTGGGTGGGAGGAGGAGGCGGAGGGCAGGTGTAACAGTCAACGGGAATGCGGCACTAAATTACTATGCTTAACTCATAAAGGTTGGAAATTTAATTACATGCTGTGGGCTCGAAAGTGGGAGAACCTAGTGGGTGGCGAAAAAAAAAAACGAAAATTGCGCTATTCAATGGGCATTTGTTGGGTAAAAGGATGGGCGTGGTCGTGGCCGCGGACACGACAGGGCAAAAACAATTGTCGTGGCGTTGCCCGAATATTTAGACGGGGTAATAATTTCAAAGGGCAAAGGCTCAGCAATCCTCTGGCTGTGCCATGTCCTGTCTGTTGTCCTGTCACCTGGTGACGCCTCTTGGGCTTTATTCGACGGTCTCTTGGGCTTGCCTGCCCTCCCCTAACATCACACTGAAAACAATTGGTGTCAACAATGTGCGGGCAGTTTGATGAACGCTTTGACTTTCACACGCTAATGAGTTTGCTTAACTAATTTCAATTTATTTGTTAATTTTCAACTATTGTCCCTCTATTGACACTATTAATGCGCCCGGCGCCTGTCATTCCCGGCCATTCTATCATTCTTTCAGTCAGTCCATTTGTTTGGCGCCGTCCCCCCTCCCCAGGGTCGGTCAGAGCTTGCGTGCTCATAAATATCGCAGCATTTGAGCATTCGAGCATTTGTGTCCTTTTGTCATTGTCCTCGCTGGGTTTGCATGTCATTAATACATTCCTGCTATAACTAATTGCCTGCGCAGTACCAATTGGGTGATCATAAATATATTTATCTATAGATAGCTATTATTATTGGTACTTAATAATATTTAGATAAGGTTTAGATAAATTCCTTGATAATATTCACAATTCAAATAATAATTACAGTCTGCTTAAGTAGAGATTATGAAAATCGCAGAGAAGGGCGGGTTGCGTGACGTAGTTGAGGATGTGAGCGTGAGAGAGAAACAGATAATGAAAGTAAAAAGAGCCAGAAATATAAAAAAAAGATAGCTTACATTATTATTCATTATTCATTAGATCTTTTAAATGGATTTTCCCAGTTTCAACAAGTTTTTATCATTGGAATATTTATCAAAATTCGAAAAGTAAACAAAAAGTCAAAAGATTAGAAATGACTTTTCGGTCTTGCGCCAATTAAATTTCTGGTTTTAGTTCAATGACTGTTTTGCACTACAAGTTGGTCGAGTTTGTCGCTAATTGAATTCGCCGCACCAAGTCAACACAATGTTAGCCAGGATACGCAATATTCTGACCGTGGAACTGTGGAGCACGCAGCCCCGTCGTCTGTTGAGTGCGGTAAGCACAATGCTCCACAAGGGCCCGAGCGATGGCAAAGCGGGCAAAGAGGGCGGCCAGCTGCCGAAACGGAAGGAGCAGGTGACCTCATTGAAGAACGAGAATTTTGATGTGCTGGTAATCGGTGGGGGCGCCGTTGGCTGCGGCTGCGCCTTGGAGGCGGTAACGCGTGGCTTCAAAACGGCTCTGATCGAGGCCGAGGATTTCGCCAGCGGGGACAGCTGCAAGTCGAGCAAACTGATCGAGGGCGGCAGCTCGTATCTGCATGCGGCCATCCAGGGCGCCGATCTGCAGCAGATCTTCATGCTGCAGCAGGTGCTGAACGAGCGGGCCACAATGCTGACGATAGCGCCCCATTTGAATCGCGTCCAGCCGATGCTGATGCCCATCTACAGTCCGCTGCGGCTGCCACTCTACTGGCTGGGCCTCAAGATGTACGACGCGATGGCCGGCATGTCGAATGTGCGCGGCTCCCATTTTCTGTCCAAGCACGCGACGCTCAACGAGTTCCCGATGCTGCGCCGCGACGGCCTGCTGGGCGCCCTCGTCTACTACGACGTCCAGCTGGACGACGCCCGGATGTGCCTCGCCCTGGCGCTGACGGCGGCCAAGCACGGCGCCACCGTGGCCAACTATGTCCGGCTCACAGGGCTCCAGCCGCCGACGAGTAGCGAAGGCGACTGTCGCACCGTCAACGTCGAGGATATGCTGAGCAGGTCGCGCTTCTGCATCAACAGCCGGGTGATCATCAATGCGACGGGCGCCGGCACAGATGCGATACGGAAACTGGACGACTGTGCTGTGACTCCGATTGCCGTGCCCAACATGGGCACACACATCGCTCTGCCCAAGTATTATGGGTCCGAGAACTGCGGCCTGCTCTTTCCCGGCAATTCGAGCGACTTGGCGCTCACCATGCTGCCCTTTGGCAACTGCATACTGGTGGGCAATGTGGGTGAGCAGCGCCAGCAAGGCGCTGGACAGCAGCCGACGCCGACGGTGAATGAGGTGGAATGCCTGTTGGAGCATACACGGCGAGTGCTGGAGGATTGCGTACGGCTGCAAACGAAGCATGTACTCAGCGCCTGGACGGGCATGAATCCATCGATCATGTTTCCCGCAACGGATAAAAATGACGACAAAGAGCCGAATATGGTGCCCAACTATTTGCTCGAGGTGAGCGGCAATCAGATGATCACACTGGCCGGCGGACGGTGGAGCGCGTACCGTCTGATGGCCGTCGATGCGATCAACACGGCCATCGAGTCCTGCCTGCTGCAGCCGCACTCGCAGACGAGCATCACAAACACCCTGTTGCTGGACGGGGCCGATGATTACTGCTGCATGCTGCCACTCGATCTGGTGCAGGCCTACGATCTGCCGATGGATGTGGCACAGCATTTGGCCAGCACATACGGCGGCAATGCCTGCCAACTGATGGTTGAGTGCCCGCCCAACGGCAGATGTCGCCTCCACCCCAGCTATCCCTATATACAGGCCGAGGTGAGCTACGCCTGCCGGCGGGAGTACGCCGCTCACATGGTCGACGTGATCGCTCGCCGACTGCGCGTCGCCTTTGCGGACGCGGCCGCTGCCGCTCAGATGCTGCCCGGCATTGCGGACATTATGGCTGCGGAGCTCTCCTGGAAGGAGGACGAACGCATGCGGCAGCTGAGTGCGGCCCAAAAATTTCTAGCCGAGCAAATGGGCCTCGGCGGGATTGTCAAGAAGAAGTGCGACGAAAGCAGATCAAAATGTGCATCGATTGCCGCCCGGAGAAGCTGTCCCATTTCCTTCGGGGACAGAGCGGAACGCGGATCCACAAACAGCACAATCACCTCCCGGATCGACGCCCAAACGGCGTTGGGCAGCTCAACCATCGATGGTGGGCGAATTGCTGCACCACTCAGCGGCGAAAATACGCTAATCAGAGCACAAGCCAACAAAACGGAGACGAGTGGTGCAGCCACAGCTCCAGCTTCGGTGCCCTCGAGTGAATCTTCCGTCCACTGTGCAGCTGCCGTCAGCAATTCAGCTTCGGTCTGCGGTGCAGTTGCAATCAGCAGCGATGCCACCGCAGACATTTGCGACAAATTGAATCTGATAGCTGCGCAGACAACGCTTAAAGCCAAGTCGGAGACGATGTCTAGCAAATCAAGTGGTTGTAATACGGGGGAATCTGGTATTCCACACGAAAATAGCTGTGAAACTACAACCCTAAACAGTGGTGATCTGCCGAAGTCGACTTCTAGCGATGCAATTGCGAGGCTTGAAGAGACCGCCAGTGATACCGACTCAAAACTTGGCAGTCGCACATTCTCCGACACAGCGAAAAGTCCGAAAACCGGAGCGCATTCCTGCTCTGAAATGCTAACCAAAGCAACGCGCAGCAACTCGATTGATAAGTCAAGCACCCCAAATACTGGTCGCGGTACGAATCCGGAAGGTAACACGGAGAAAGAGGAAGACACTAGCGAGAGGTCAACGCCATCTGCTCCACATAAAGCCATACTTTTCGGCAGGGCGGGCAACGATATAAATGTTGAGAAAAATCCGAGTGGATCGGACACTAAATCTTAAAGTTGTGCTTGTTTGGAGTTGTTGATGTTGGAAATCAAATAATGTTGCCTGACAAATATCGTATAATGCAAGTATAATTTTCGTATTGACTGTACTCACGCACAGGCACACTAACATCGGAGAATGCTCAGTGTGTCAGTGTGCGTGTGGGTTGAGTGCGTGAATATAAGGAGAGAGAAAAAAGAATGCATCAAATAAATGGCAAAAATAAAACTAATGTTAATTTTATTCACTTAAAAGGGGGTTTCTCTAACTATAAAAGTTTTTTTATAATCTCAAAAAGAAAATATAATTTTTGTTATTTTTGAATTAGCTAAATTTAAAACTTGAAAAAAACCGAATGAAATTGGGATAGCCTTAAGAAAAAAACAACCGCCCGCCGCCCATAAAAAACTCATTTGGGTAGCTAACGAGCGTCCATTAGTCAAATGGGGAGGCACATTAAACGCAATGCTAAAACTCATAAGAAAATATGCCGCCCAATCGGCCAATAAATAAGGCCATATATGAACGATAAGCATATAGACATAAAAAATGTCTACCCGGCAACCATAACAATAATTCAAAATGGGGAAAATAAGAAAAAAAAACAATCGCTTCCGCCTTCGAGCATCCCCAGCAGCCAAAGCAGACAAGCAAATTTGGCTAATTTATTAAAAACAAACGATGAGAACGCCAGAAAATTGCCCAAGTAATGGCAATTGAACAACATCGACAACAACAACAAAAAACATTAAATGACTTTCAAATGTTTTCCTTGGAAAAAATCGAAATCACGTAAATTGTCATATTTGTGTTTTTTTTTCTGCAGCCAGCGACATAAATTGCCAATTAAATTGCCAGACAGAATCTGACTAAAACATAAATATATCAAACATACTTTCTAAAATTTCGAATATAGACACAAGAGAATGGATTTTAAAAGAATCAATCAATTGAAAATATTTAAATATTTAAAAAATTCGAAAAAATTCCATACTTAAACAAAATTTAATCAGCGCAATGATTTAGCTTCAATTCGTCTCAATATATTTAATATTCTTAAATATAAATATGTTTATCTAATTTATAAAATAAATTAAACACTCTTTTATTTTTATTTACTTTTTGGTTTTAAAGTTTAATATGAGTAATTTTATATGATTTATTCGCTACACAGTTTTACTTTAAATAATTGTTTTCACTTTCATTTCAATATTATTTTATTTCCTGCCGTTATAAATTCCTATTTATCAATTACTGTCATTCGCTGAGTGTTAAAATGAAAAATGATTTCAAATAACGAACAAGTACAAAAAAAAACAAAATGAATTTCATTTCAAATTTCGGCTTAGCACGCATTCAATTCTATAATTTTTCACCTAAATGCCGTGGTAAAAAACTTAAAATTCCTTTATGGAACACAACTAGACCCACCAAGCGTCCATAAACAGAGCTATTAAATTGGTCTAATGCAAAACACTTTCACTCTCATCGACCCCTCCCCGACCGCTCCATCCGCTGCCCTGAGCCCAGTTATCGGGCGCTGCAATCGGTTGGTATTTTTATGCTGATTAGCTACGTTAACAATTTGCCGCACGCGAAACTATTTCAGCAATTTCAAGGGGCCAAAAACTTGTAGCATAAATCGCCGATGCGGCCGGGGGCCAAATGTGGTCTGCGGCAGTGTTGGCAAACGCCGAGTGAAAAATTTTAATAAGTTCAGTCTGAGGATGTATTCGTAATAGGGCAAAATGCATGAGGTGCACACGCCACTTCGTAATATTAAGAAAATTCCAGCCATTAAAACCACGCACACACACACTGACACACACGCACACACACCTCCGGCCTGTATGCAGTCCTTGTTATAATGCAGTCAAGGACATTTAGAAGAGGCAGAAACCAAGAAAAAATTCATAAAAACGCGACACGACTACAAAAAAATAACATAAAGAGCAAAAAGAAAAAAACAAATAAAAATAAATAAATTCAAGCAAACACAAAAAAATTGTCATGACGGAAGTATCGCAAAAAATAAGTAGAAAAAAAAGACGAGAAAAATTATATAAATGTCAAACGGAAATGACGGGAAAATAGTGTGCAATAAAATATGCTTTACGCAGGACGCAGGACACAAGCCTGTGCGCAAAGTGGGCGGCAGGAAGTCGTTTTCATATGTGGTTTAAATTGAGTTTCATTTCTTTCTTTTTTTTATCTATGCATATTTTTGCGTTGTGCATTTGCGTTGGTAAATGTAAAAGTTGTGTTTGCTGAAAAAAGAAGACTTTCTTTGGGGGAATGCCAAAAATATTTAGAAAATGTATTTTTGTCTATTTTGTATGAAAATTGTTGATGCGCTAAGATTACATTTTAATTTTAAAAGTTAGGAAAATTTAAACATTTTTAATTATAAAAACTTGTGGCTTTTTTTAAATTTTAAAATATATAATAAATTATTATTTTAATTATTATTTATTATCTTTAACTGATATATTTACGATCGATTTCAGTTACGCAATTTATGTGATATATTCTTCCTCTTTTTGAGATAAGTTACACAATTTTACGAGTAATTTCCAGCAACTGCGAAGAACTATTCGTACGCTTCGCATGGTAATAATATTTCGTTTTGCCATGCATAAAATCAAAATATGTATCTGCAACTGCAAGGAAAAGTATCTGCAGCAGGTCCCGGGAGACTGAAACTAAAATGTGGCAGCAAATAAGCAGTGGAACAGCGAGTCGGAGTCAAGCAGAGCTGTTGGGGAACATTGGGCCAAAACGATAAGTGACAAACATGTAAGGCAAACAAATGTATATTTTATACATGACATACATGTCCTGGAGGGTAAGGAGCAACCCTGAGTGCTTGGCTAAAAGAGATGCACAACTGTCAGATAAGTGCGGAGAGCAGTTTTGGCCCGCAGGTGACAAGTAAAACGTCTTGTAAACATTTGTATTTCAGAAAAAAGTAGCAAAAAAAAAGATGTATATATATATTTATGTATATATATTACAGATACTCAATGTATGATAGAAACAAATTTGCTAAATATAAATAAATAACTCAAAAAAAAAGACAGCAGCAGCAAAAGACACTGCCTTTATCTGCAGCTCATTTCGTTTGGCCAAAGACTTCAAAAGGGTTGTTGTTGGCCATGGCTTAAAGCATATTTGATTATGTCATGAAATATGCTAACGGATCTAGGCCCTCTGTTTGCCAAGCAAAAGATAAATTTAAGAAATATGCAAATATACCCTCAGACCAGACCAAAAAGACAACCAAAAAAAAAGAACACCCCAAAAGCAATGTGAAAAATTATTAACATAAATTCTTTAATATGCCCAATTTAAACGCATGTCCTCTTTAATATTTACAATGTGTGTGTGTGCTGTGTGTGTGTGTGTGTGGACAAAGGCAATAGAAATTACCAAAAAGACAAAGGCAGAAAATATTCTATCCTGATTGCTTCTAATGGGAAAAGTAAATGTTTTTCCATTCACATGCAAATATTTTGCAGCATATTGTTCAAATTTATTGATCAAATTGTTGTAGAGAACAATAAAGGGGAGAAGTGTCGATTGCAAATTCAAATGAAAAGCTATAGTACGATGAGTGTAAACGGTGGAAATATATTCGCAAAATTTATAATTTGTGTAAGTTATTAAGTAAGTATTATTATTTATGATTTTTTGTTATTTCATTAATTTGAGTTCTTATATTTTGTGTATTGATAACAGATAATTTTGATGTTTATTTCCAATTTAAACTAACGAAAATTTAAATGCTATAAATGCTTAACTTAAAGTTACGGCCAAATTTGGCTCTAAAAGCGATAATAAATAGTTAAGTTAAAACTGTGTTAACAGTTTACGAAATATTATCTTTTCTTATCTTACATTTATTTAATTTATTTTAAATATTTATTGTGCTATAATTAACACAATTTAAGTACCAAAAAAAAATATTCTTCTTTCGCATTCGGCCAATTTATTGGCTTATTTTAATAGTTATTAAGCGATAAACTGCAAGTGAACAGCGTTTCGAAAAGCCGCTTGCGGTAAATGCGGCTGAATATACATATATATAAATATATACATATATAAATTTATATGTATTTATGAGGTTAATATTTGTGCCATAATTAAAAGGACACGAAATACTTCTACAATCGCCCTCCGACCGCAGCATTCAATGAATTAATCATTGAGAAGCCCACCAAAGAGGGCTCATTAAATTATCAAAGCACTTACCCTTTGAAGGTATCTCGGCCAAAGTGGGAGTGGCAGTCATCATTACGAGCACTACGGATACAGTGTTGATAAAGAGCGCAACGCCGGCCCATTGGGCGCGCGGCAATCCTGATCGTGGTTGGAGCCCAAACATTTTCGGTAAATCTCTGCAACGAGCAATAGGCTAAAATAGGCGACAGCTCAATAGAGGGAGGAGTAGGGGAGGACACGTGTGGTGGACAGCGTGGCGGGATTAGGTGCGCTGACAGAGAGTGGAGAGGAGCAGCAAACGTTTTCACCTTTAATCACTTAAATGGCGCGTAATCAACAGCAACAATAGCAACAACAAAAACAACAACAACAACAACAACAACATTGCAATCAACACCAGCGCCATTGAAATTGAGCGAGGCTGATGACGTGCAGGTTTCCCAGCACTTAACGGTGAAAATGGAGGCGCCTATGTCCGCCCCACATCGACCGGATCCGGATGCGTAACATTTTCCAAGCTAAAGTCAAAAAGATTGCATACCCTAGCAATAGGCAAGTCCAAAACAATTTAAATATGTCAAATTATTATCATAATAAAAACTTTTGATTCAAAATTATTATATATTATATATATTATTATATATTATTTTATATTTATTTTTTGTATTATTTATTTATTGTTCTAATTTTTGTAATTTACTATAGAATATAACTCCCATAGTATTAATACAAAATAATAATACAAATAATAAACAATAATATTTAATAATTATCGTTTTTTTGATATGTCGGACATATCGGACATCTGTTATAGGGTATTTAATTTGCATCAACTCAAAGTTCTGTCTCCTCTTTCGTGTTGTTGTTTTTGGGGTTTGTTCTTGTTGTTGTTGTTGTTGTTGTTGCTACATAGTTTGGCTGTAGCTTTTCGACATTGCCAACGCTTGTTTGCTTGTGTGTGTGCCAAGTGGGAGGTCGGCTGAGTGGGGGGCGGGGCGTCTGTTAAGCTTTCGTCGACTTGGCCAAGTACATTTTGAGGCGTTGTTTTGACGTGTTTGCCGAAAGGAAATGGTGGGCAGGAGTGGCAAAAAGCGAAGTAACTTTGCTGCTGTTGTTGTTGTCTAGATTAAGTTGAGACAATTAAATAAAATATGCTTAGACAGCATTCAGACAGTAATTTGATTTTGTGCGTTGCCTTTGATTGTTATCACTTTAACTTGTCAAGAGTTGAGGACTTCAAGTCCTTGAATAGATTTGCGGTACCTTAAGCCCAAACTCAAAATATTTTATATAAGGCAGAAGTTGAAATAGAAAAATTTAATAGCTAAATTTATGTATCAGTTTATTTAATTAAATTATTATAAATTTATATTTAGTGCAAGGCTTGTATAAAACAAATGAATATCAAATTTTAATATTAAATATATAAATTTGTTTTACTATTTTTGCAAAATTACGTTTTTTTTATAAATGCCTTCAGCCAGGTCGTGTAAAAATCTATATTATAAAAGAATTCAATATTAACTCGATATAACAAGAAATTTAAATCGAACTAGTTTTACGTGAAAACATACAAAATTCTTTTGACTCATTTTTCGAGCTAGATTTCAATTTTAAGCTAGCTTTACATAAATAAATAAATTCTATTGACTTTTAGTTTGTTCGTTGTTGATTAAAAAGTCAGCAAAATTAGTTAGGAAAGTAAAAAAAAAAAAAATTTGTAGCCGGCAGTTAAAAATATCAGTTGACTGCAATTTGTGTTGTCAGACTGTCGACGCTGTGTGTTTGGCTGCGCTCGAATCAACTTTGACAAATGAAATGATTACACAAAGCAAACACAAAACACGTTAAACAAACCACCTGTCAGACAGCTGGCAGCACATGGCAGAGACAACAACAAAAAACCTGCAAACCAAAACAAAAATGAACATGAAAATGAGAAGAAAACGAAAAAAAGCCTCAAGCTGAAAGCCAGAATTCGTGGAGGAGTATTGGTTGGGGGCACCAGCAGCAGCGACAGCTGCAAACACGACAACATTTTACAAGCGGAAAGCCAAAGGAATATTATAAGCAACAATAACAACAACAACAACAACAGCAACAAGCAGCAAGCAGCAGCGGCAGCCGGCAGCCAAAATGACAAAACCGAAGAGAACCGCATCGCATCGCACCGCACCGCGCCGAAAATGCATGCCAGCAAAATGGCAATGGCAACACTTCCGCTTCCGGCGCTGCAGGCGGCGTTGCTCAGTTGCCAAAACGTTGCACGTTAAGCAAACTGTAGTCAAAGGCGAGCGCCAACAACTGACGGGGGGCGACAGACGAAAGAGGACAGAGGACAGACGACAGACGAGGGCCGAAACACAACAAAGCTTGTTAGTTTTGTTCCCCCCGTAGCGATGACAAAGGCAACAACAATCGCAACAGTAACAGTAATAGCAGCAGCAATAACAAAAACAACAATATGAGAACAGCAACAGCAATAAAACAATTTCTGAAAACACTTCTGGCCAAGATTGTCGGACTAATGAATACCCTCGAACATATTAAAAATAAAATTATTTTCAAAAAAAAATATATTCTTTATGCAGAATCAATCTATACGACAAATCAGGACAAAAATGCCATCAAATGTAAAAATCGGTTCAGTTTTGGCCGAGTTATGGGAGTTTGAAGTATGGAAACTATGGATCCAAGAGCTTTACATGTCAAAATTTTTGTCAAATTTGGCATGATTTTTGACCAAAAATTAAACTATCCCAAAATCGGGTCAAATGTTTTTTATACTAATTATGACACGCGTAATCGATTAAAAATATAAATTTGTAATTCTAAATTTTGAAAAAAATTTTTTTTTCAAAAATAACTAAGGGTGATTTTATCATGAAAAAATCAAAAAAATTTTATTTTGAAAAATGAACGTATTTTTGATTCGGAATTAATTTAGAGGACAAATCATGATAAAAATGCCATCAAACGTGAAAATCGGATCAGGTTTGATAAAGTTATAGGCGTTCAAAAAGTATTAAGATATGATTTTTTGAAAAGAAATAAAATATTTTAAATACATCTAAAGTTTTAATCATCCCCAAAATGGCAACAAACTATTTATTTCTGACAAGTTAGTATTGTTGTACATTATAATCTACATATATCAAAATTAATTCGAAAGCAAGTAACTTTTTTGAGCAACTATTATTTACAATTGCAATGAGCTCCTAAAAATGTTGTAGATAGTAGAAATCACAGCGACCTGTTTGCTCTCCCACGTAGGGTATAGAAACAAAGGCCCCACGGAGTGGCTCACTGAGAGAGGCGTGGAAGTGGACAGCGGGATGAACAATGGCGACGAAACGTACAAAAATTTTAAACGCTTTTAATATTAAAGCGTGGGGATGGTAACACACAAAACGTGCCAGGGGCGAGAGCAGGGACAGCGGCACAAGGAAAAAACACCGGCGCAGAAGGTGAAAAAACCAACAAAATGCAACACAACAACAACAACAACAACAAGAGACCAGGCAAAAAGCCACGACTGCCTGAAAATGCTCTGATAAAAAACAAAACCAAAAAATCAACAAAGAATAAATATTTACGACTTGTCAAAGCGTAAATACCCTTACAGACACCAAAATAGATTTGCATTGTTTTTCCATTATTTGAATACATTTTGTGTAATTCTAAACAAATGTGGAACCTGTTGGTTTTATCAGTCTATTATATATATATATGTGAATATATATGTAAAAATATTGCTCACAGCATAAAATTTAGCTCATAGCATTGAATACTAATAATATTGAAAAAACATTAAGTTTTCTGGGAGAAATATTTACTTTGAAAATTTTAATATAATTTTTAGCGTTTTGTAAGTAAAATTTGCTAAATAAAGAATATATGAATTGTATAATAAATATAAGAAATCATCAAACATTCGTTTTAGATTTACAACTTCACTTGAATTATATTATAAATAATATTCGATTTTTAAAAGTATTTCAAAAGGGTCACTAAATTTACTGAACCTTTAAACGGACATATCACAATTAAAATTTAAGTTTAGCTAGTTATGAAAGAGGAACTTTATCTGCACAAACTTAGCTGCTGATGCTGATCAGAAATATAAATATATATGTATGTATATATAGCACATAGAATCCCTTCTATGCGTTACGTATTTAGCGACAAAGTTAAAAAGCCCTTTGCAGGGCTAGAAAAACAGACAGGTCCTGGGTCGGAGCAAACGGAAAATGGCTTAAGGACGCGCCTCCTTGCAGCTGCTGGCGCTGGTTGCATTCTCGAGGCGCGCCACTGCAACCGGGATTCGCAGCCAGACTCTGCGTCCATGTTGTTGGCCAGTTGTTGTTTGTGTTTTTGCTGCTGCTGCTGTTGGCCTCTTCGTGACGAAAATGTTTCGCTTAACTGGATTTTCAAATATTTATTGCAACAAATTATTTTGCGGGTTACATGTCGCCTGCCCCCGCCCCCGCCCCCTGCTTTATGCCCAGCCGCCCCTGCTGTGAGTGGTTTTTATGGCCATTTAGTTTGTTGCATTGTATTGCCAGGATTTGGAGTTAAGTTGTTTTCCGTTTTTTCCACTCTTTACTGCGCCAACAAATTAGGGAATTATATATATATAAATATGCATTTGTATGAATTTTACTTTGTGGAAAAATATAATCTGTAAGCGCAGTTTTTAATATAAAATAATAAAAACATATTGCAAATTTGTATAAAATCTATTTATAAACATTTTTTAAACTGGGATTATTTTTTAAACTTGCCATTGGTTTGATATCTTTTTGATTCAAGCAACTTTGTTCTGGTATTTTAAATATTTTCAATGTTTTTAATTTGAATATTGAAAAAAATATATGATTAAGCAAATATTCTTTAAACATATTTTAGGAAGAATTTTTGAAAAAAAAAGCTATCATATGGAAATGCATTTCTTCTATATAAATATTTACATCAAATAAATAAAGATTGTTCCACTGTACAATCAGATTTCGTATCACCTAATCGCCTTCTTTTACGTTGCTTAATCGCTGTTTCCTTTCCAGCATTCAATCGAAAGTTTCGCAAACAACAACCAAAATAACAACAACAACAAACACTGCCCCGCCGTCCGTGAAGGAAGTGAGAAAAAGAGATAACAACAAATTCTAATTACATCAAATTAAGCACACACGATGCTAGTGAAGTTGAGTAACGGGATCTCCGGTGCGACGCGTCAATTGAAGAGTGTGCGCTATTATTAGGGGGGGAGGGGAAGCAAACTTTCACTGGATGCGTTTAGAACTTTTGCGAAGGCTGCCAGTGGCTGGCAACTGACAACACTGGCAACGAGAACGACAACGAAAACGACAACAACGCGACGAACAACATTTCGTGTCAAGTCGTATGATAACGGTAAGTGGTAAGCACGTAAAGACGTAAACACTCGCGAAATAACGGTACTTCACACAGTTAGACAAATGTTTATTTCTGTTCTTTTGGCTATACGACGCGCACTCCGTACGCATCAAACGTCCGCACAGCTGAACAACCGATGCACGACTAAATGCCAATGGCGTTGACTCGATTGGTGGAAACTCGCCGCCGAGCTCTACACTTCGCTTCAATTCGTTTTCTGCTCGTAGCCCCACTCGGCTTTTCGAATTTCGAAAACTGCTCAAGCAAGAGAACGCATCGAAGAGCGCCACTGGAAGCAAACACAGCGTTCATTTCGCTCACAGTGAACTCCGTGTGTGGATGGGTGGTGGAGCTAAGAGCCTGCCAGGCTGTTAAGTGTTTGGTTTTAGTTGCTTAGTGCGTTGATAGGCGCGCTGTGCGCTAAACATGCGGCAACGGCAGTTGATTGGTTACCTCTCGACGAGTCATTGTTGTTATTGCTGCGCCAGCAAGCTACACACTTCTGTTACGAGCTTGAAGAGTAATTAAGCGTACGGTGGGAATCAAAAACAGAAGAACTAAATGAATATTATCTGTTTATTTCTTTTTTTTTAAAGCTTAAAATACTATATGGAAATACATCACCCACTAGCCCATCTTTTTTACTCTCTTAATCATCTTCTTTTTTCTCCCTGACTTACTTCATTTCTCGTGATGAACACCTATAAAGGTAAGTTTGATATGTTTAAATTTGATAACTAACAATCCTCAACTAACAATCATGTTCACACTTAACTTATTCCGGTCAACAACCTCCTGACCCTCCTCAAATCCCCTCATCAACGGCTCCTAAGCAGCTAAACCACATTCAACGTGATCAAATTAACACGAACATTCCCAAAAATAACTGCATAAATTGGCTTATCTGGAACAGCAGACAGAAATTGTTGTTGTCAAAGCCAGCAGCAGCCAACAACAACAACAACTGACCAACTAGAAACCACAATAAAATTATTTCACATACGCAACGTTGGCTGCTGGCAACAGATAAATAAACATAACTTGCAAAACTTAAAACCACCGTCAAAACAGGAGCTCAAAAAATGAAATAATGTAAACACTCAGAGAAAAAACGAAGCATTTTCTACGTAAATCAAATTTGATTAACTAGAAAACAAAGCTCCATAAAGTAAGTTTAATATAAGATCGTTAACACTTATTTTGAATATTTTTAAAATAGTAGAAAATTTATCAAGAGCACGATTTTCTAAAATTTTACTTTTTTTCCGAGTGTACTTGTATATTTATAGTTATTTTTAACCTTTTGTTCTAAGTCTGGCCAAATCTTTGGTAAAATTATTTAAAGCAAAGACTGTTTTTTGACCAACATTTCATATCAGCATGCAGCAACCGTTTTAGAGTTTGCTATAATTTTTCACCAGCAACCCCAAAAAGAACAACAACAACAATACAAAAAGGGACCGCGCTGATGTCGAGGATGTTGATGGCAACCAACAATGATGACAAACGGCAGCGTCGCAACTTGTGCGGAGAAAACGAGGCAGGTCAACTGCCCCCTGCTGATAATGTATGGGTTCTGTGTGTGTGTGTGTGTATTTTGTGTGTTCCTCAAATCCTATTCAAAGCGCATTAAAACGTTTTTAAAAGTTGACCATAAAATGTGCCCATTTATAAGACTAAAAAATTAACTCTTTTGTTGCATGTTTAAAAGAAATGAAAAAAGCAGCATTTATAAATAAAGAAATATAAATATATAAAAAAAATAATAATAATAGAAATATATGATCATTTTTCTCAGTTTCTAAATTAAGATATTATAATTCTTTGAATGCAAAGCAGAAATGATAAAAAAAATTTCTTTGGAATTTCCCATTAATATTTCACACTTTCGTTATTTTTTTATGGGATGGAATTCGATCTATAAGCCCTGCAAAAGGCAGCCTGTGTTAATTAGATAAGCAATAGTGTCAGTTTCTATTGCTTTCAGCCAAATGCAAAGCGAGCGTCTCAAACTGTCAATCCTGTTAGTTTGAGCCAATTCTCCGGTTGCACAACAAATCCGGAAAGCAGAAAAAAACAGAATCAAATGAAATAACGGCAAAGCTTTCGGTAACAAATCCTCTTTGGCTGCAAAGCTCTGTGACCCCCCTTCATGCCCCGCCCTTGCGGAGCACCCTGTGGAACGTCATTTAGCTGAATTTGAACGGCGTCGTGCAAGAAACGATACCCAAAAGTGCGGGCATTAAAGGAAACCTTCTTCTTCTCCAGCTGCTTCCCGCCTGCATTTTTTCAACTCTATTCTCTTTTTTTTGTTAGTTTAGTTTAGTTTGTTTCTTTTTTATTATTTTTTTCGTTCTTCTCTTTGGCCCCAATTGGCGTAAATTGCAAGCGCATAAAAAAGTGATAAGTAGTGGGTGGATGTCCTTTCAGTTTCTGTTGTTGCAGCAGCATAATGGCGCCCAAGTGGCAAGTGTCAATTGATTTCTGGGGATGTGGGCGTGGCACTTTATACAAGTATATATACATATAGGTGTGTGTGTGTGTGCTTAAAGCGCATTAGCAGCTACAGCAAAAAAAAAAACAGCAACAACAACAAAGATGATTGCATTAAAAGCGCAAATTGCTGCTAAAACTCAAGAGCTCAGCAAATATGCGAAATAAAACAAAAACATGTGAGTATGTTCAAGACTAACAGATACCCTGCATCTAGTAAAATCGACAACAAAATTTTTAATAATAGAATAAACTTTTGTTTTGATAACTGCAATTTTGATCTCTTCCTATATTTAATACGAATATTTGTACAACACTATAATACCAACTGCAATAATTACAGGGTATGCAGCTAAAGAGCAACAAAGAAAATTTTAAGCCAAGCAGCTTACCAAAAAGTGAAACAACAACAACACAAAGCTTTGAAAACTGGCCATGTACTTAGTGCGTCTGCCGCTCTTGGCCAACTCTCGCTCTTTACCCCTTAACGGCCGTCAGTAAGCAAGGATTTCATTTGCCTTTTTGCCAGCCTTCGTCCAACATTCAGCTTGTTTTTGCCAGCCTACGCAAGAACACAAATTGATTTCAGACCCAAAATGCAGTTGAAGCCAAAAAACGAGTATTAGCAAAGGGCTGGCCCAATGTCACTTTCTCATCTGGCATCTTTTTGGTATATTTTTTAGGCAGAGTCCACATTTAATTGTCCTTATATATTTCCGTACTTTAAACATATTGAAATTCCATATATCATTCAATTCATCTCCTAACTTACATCTATGCCAAAACGAATGGCGAACATTGTTCGAACTCGCATAAAAATAAATCTCAACAACATTTCGTGCGGACATACGCACACACTTAAATAAATCAGTTTAATGTGTACTTAATATTTGCCATTAAGTTTTTATTGCTTTCCTTAGCCGCACAGAGCTGCCGCACAGGTACATAAATCCTGACAAAAGCAGCGTTTAACCCATCGGACAATTGGTTACGTTGGCAAAAACGATGGGGTGTGCGTATAATTTGCGACTATGCCTAAAAGATGCATCCCTTCATTCATTTTTATACCTATCCTCAAAGTGAAAACGGTTTGTGTATTGTCCGACTGGCTGTTCGTCTGTCTACCTGAAACTTTTGCAGTCAAATTACAATTGACAAAATATTGATATGTAAAGCACCCACAATTCAATTATATGAATTTTTTAAATTATTTTTTTAATTTCTTGGTAAAAAATCCTGGACAACCTGACATGTAAAGCTCTTGGATCCATAGCTCCGATATTTCAAACTCCCATAACTTGGCCAAAACTGAACCGATTTTCACGTTTGATGGCATTTTAATCATGATTTGGCCTCTAAATTAATTCTGCATTTAAAAATTGTTCAATTTTCAAAATAAATTTTTTGGATTTTTTTCATGAAAAAATCACCTACTCCCCCTTAGTAATTTTTGAAAAATTTTTTTTTTCAAAATTTAGAATTGCAAATTTGTATTTTTAATCGATTACGGGTGTCATAATTAGTATAAAAAACAACATTTGACCCGATTTTGGGATGGTCCAATTTTTGGTCAAAAATCATGCCAAAATTGACAAAAATGTTGACATGTAAGCTCTTGGATCCATAGCTCCGATACTTCAAACTCCCATAACTCGGCCAAAACTGAACCGATTTTGACGTATGATGGCATTTTAATCATGATTTGGCCTCTAAATTAATTCTGCATTTAAAATATGTTCATTTTTTAAAATAAAATTTTTTTGATTTTTTTCATGAAAAAATCACCTACTCCCCCCTTAGTTATTTTTGAAAAATTTTTTTTTTCAAAATTTAGAATTGCAAATTTATATTTTTAATCGATTACGGGTGTCATAATTAGTATAAAAAACAACATTTGACCCGATTTTGGGATGGTCCAATTTTTGGTCAAAAATCATGCCAAAATTGACAAAAATTTTAACATGTAAAGCTCATGGATCCATAGTTACCATACTTCAAACTCCCATAACTCGGCCAAAACTGAACCGATTTTTACGTTTGATGGCATTTTAATCATGATTTGGCATCTAAATTAATTCTGCATTTAAAATATGTCCATTTTTGAAAATAAAATTTTTTGATTTTTTTTCATGAAAAAATCACCTACTCCCCCCTTAGTAATTTTTAAAAAAATTTTTTTTCAAAATTTAGAATTGCAAATTTATATTTTTATATTTTTATAAAATATAATATGAATTAAAAAAATAAATAAACAAAAAAAGTTGTCATCTGTTTCCGCCCGGGATCGAACCGGGGGCCTTCTGCGTGTTAGGCAGATGTGATAACCGCTACACCACGGAAACAGTTGGAAACAGTGAAGCCAAAAGCTGCTTTTGTATATGCGACATGCGCAAGCTTTGGGCAATCTGCCAGCCGGCACATTAAACAAGTTCATACAGACAATACCAGTGGACGAGCTCTAGTCGGGGCCGCATTTCACTCTCTATCGATAGTTCGTGCTGGGCTCTTCTTTCGATTACGATATCGATTGCGACATTATCTAACACTGGATTGCAACTTCAAATTCGTTTGATGGTTTTGTTTACGTTCTCGTTGTGAATGGTAGGAAAAGCTGTCAGAATATTTTTCAAGTTTCGTGAAATTCAGCACAGATCAATTCAGCTGCCGACTGCGACGCAACTCTCATATTTCGAAACGAAACTTATAAAAAATCGAATATTTCGGATTCCGTCTTTAACACACACGTGATTAGGGTAAGTCGACTCTGGAATTCGTAACTGCCAAGACCCAAAATTGATCAATCACAATCACATTAGCTACTATAGCTCGAAAGCAACCATGGGCTACGATCTAGCACTGATCATCGGCCATGTCGACGAGGAGCTCCTCTGCCCCATCTGCGCCGACGTGCTGGAGGACCCAGTGCAGTCGTCTGGCTGCGAGCACGCCTTCTGTCGCTTCTGCATCGAAAAGTGGATGGAGAAGAATCAGCTCTGTCCGGTGGATCGCTCCGATCTGCAGCCCCTGCACCTGGTGCCCGTCTCGCGGCTGATGCGAAACATGCTGGCGCGTCTGAAGATCAAGTGCAACTATGCCGTATACGGCTGCACGGCGATGCTGCAGCTGGCGGATTACCGCCACCATGTGGAGAACTGCCAAAACAACCCGAAAATGGTGGTCCAGTGCAGCAGCGGCTGCGGCATGAAGGTGCCCAAGGATGAGCTGGCCAGGCACAACTGCGTCTTTGAGCTGCGCGAACAGGTGCGGGACCAGATCAGCGAGATATCCGAGCTGAAGGACATGCAGGCGAACCTGGAGCGCCGTCTGAGCGAGCATCGACGCGAGCTGGAGCTGGTGCAGTATTACATAGCGGCGCTGCGGTCAACCAATGCTGTGATACGCAACGTGGGCGATCAAATCGACCGCTTCTCGCTGATGCGCTGGGGACGCAGCCTGCCGCTGGCCTCGATCCGCTTTTGGGGCAGCCTCATCTCGACGCCGGACACGCCCATGCACCTAATGGTGCGGGAGGGGCTGCGCGCCAGCAGCTGTCCGATGCACCCGATCAACATGCTGATGGACTGCTGCCACGAGGACAGCTGGCCGGAGGGGCTGACCACGCTGGAGATGCGCCGCATGAATGTGCACCGGTTTGCGCAGTTTGTGACGCGCCTGCTGCCCGTTGCGATCACTGGGAAGCCGTGCGTGGTCATCCTGGGCGGAGACAATGCGCACATGCCCGAGAATCTGCGCCCTGTCCTGGGCGTGATCATGATATTTGTCGACGGCGTCGACGAGATGCCTGTGGAGCCAACCGCGCTGCCGGATAGCGAATACCCGTAAACAGAAATCGTGGGCGGTAATTCGTGTTGGATCGTTCAAAATTGTATTTGGGATGAACAAATTTGGTGCATGATGTTTGAGTTCTGATTTACATTTGATAAGGATGGATTTCAACAATGTTGCATGTGTGTTGTAATTCTCTTATATAAATTTCGTACACGTTTTTACTTGGACTTTTGGGGAGCAAGAACTAGAACAAACCATCTTGAATGCAGGCAAATATTAATTGTACAAAATTGGAAAATATTCAAAATGAAAATTTCGGATATTAAATACTGTGTGAAAGCAACGTAATTATTATTTGGACTTGGTATAACGAATTTTTTAGAAAGATTCGAGTTTTTAATACGAATTTAATTGAAATTCAATGGAATTTGATAATTTGCTGAGCGGTTAAATTTAAATTACATTACATAATTGGAGTTAATTATAATTGTTAAATAAACAAATGCAACCAAATCGATTTGTATAACAAGAGAAAATACATATTATAATATATTATGTATTTTTTTGCATATTTGCATTATGTATAAATTTAAAATTTTAAGTTCATTTTAAGGGATAAGCGAAGCTGTTTTGCCTCGTAAATATCATCTGGGTAAAAATCCTTTGCATATTTATGGCAGCAAACTGCAGCGGAAGTTATGTAAATTGGAAAACTTGTGGCTCAACAGAAGACGACATAAACTGAGGCGTTGCCAACTGTTGTCATCGTTTTCCCGGCCATTGTTGTTGTTGGGGGAAAACAAATTTAGCAAATATTATTTATAAAGTGAAATTTTAGCAAATTATTAAATTGCATTTAAAATATGTCCATTTTTGAAAATAAAATTTTTTGGTTTTTTTTCATGAAAAAATCATCTATTCCCCCCTTAGTTATTTTTAAAAAAATTTTTTTTCAAAATTTAGAATTGCAAATTTATATTTTTATATTTTTATAAAATATAATATGAATTAAAAAAATAAATAAACAAAAAAAGTTGTCATCTGTTTCCGCCCGGGATCGAACCGGGGGCCTTCTGCGTGTTAGGCAGATGTGATAACCGCTACACCACGGAAACAGTTGGAAACAGTGAAGCCAAAAGCTGCTTTTGTATATGCGACATGCGCAAGCTTTGGGCAATCTGCCAGCCGGCACATTAAACAAGTTCATACAGACAATACCAGTGGACGAGCTCTAGTCGGGGCCGCATTTCAACCCGTTTGCATTTATACATACATACACAAATTCATACTCACACACACACACACTCACACACACACACAAATGCACGCCGCAAGCATTTTATTCGGTTGCTGCGCGTGCCCCACTATAGAAACGAAATCTTTATTTTCTGCTAAACTAAATGTACGATCGTTATGAAACTTTCAGGATTTATATATTTATAGATTTATATTGATAGGTTTGTCTCATTTCTGTTTCAGATTTCAAACAGCTTTAATTTTGTTCAGAAATGTTGCATATTTCTTGCAGCTCTACCTTGAAGCTACGTGATGTGTGCAACGGCGATTAGTGGCACAAATCAATGGCGGCAGTCATAATTGTGGCCTGCTCTGCAAATCAATGGTGCACTTTATGGCCGCTGGCAAGCAACAGGAAACGTCAAACACTTCAGACAGGCAAAAACAATGTGCTCAAGTGGCATGCGACATGCGGCGCATGGCATGTAGCAGACATGTGGGCGTTCCACATGGTACTATTAGCAACATGTGTGCTGCCATTGTTATCATTGCCATTGTCAACGACAAAAACAACAGTCGAGTAGCTAACAACTAGAACACAACAGTAACAATAAACACGATAAACAATGCGTTGTCGATTAGAAATAATGTCGCAAATTTTCTAAGCTGGCTAAATTGATAAAAGCTTTAAAGATAATAGAAAATAAAGAATGAAGAATTTTAAAAATTATCCATTACTATTTACTATTTATATTATTATTTTAATTTATCCATAAATATGATAGTAAAATATTTCACAATTAAAATAATATTATTATTATTTTTACCATTAAAGTACATAATCGACAAATAAAATAAATAATAATTTAAATAAGAATAATTGCAAAATAAAATGTCTGGCCCTTTTGTTTAATTACCATTCGAATAAATATATTTTTTTAGTTATAAAAATTATGCGAAATGCCCACAGTGCGTGGGAGTCGAGTGCAACACATGCATAAATTAAACAACGCCACGAAGTGGGTTTTCTTGGGTGTTGCAAGGTGCTCAGTGTTGTTGGTGGCAAGCGTGCTTGTTTCCTATTATCGATACACTTAGACACACAGAGAAAGAGACAGACAGAGAGAGTGAGCGGGAGAGAGTGGCACGAGGGGCATGCATAAAACATGTCTCGGCTGTGTGGCAGCAAATTGAATCAATAATATCCAATCATGGGTTAACAATGCGAATTGATTTCTAGCAGGCATGCCACACAGCATATGCAGGATACGTTGGATGCATTAGGCGCCACTGGGTGGCTGAGACCCGTATGCAAACAAGACAGCCCCAAAGATAGCAGCAACAACACAACAGCAGCAGCTGCAACAATTGGCCAACACTCAGAGATGGCCACTTCTATAACCACCCCACCCCAGCCCAACCCACTCTCGAGTGTTCATGTAAATATTAATTAAGTTTTGGCTTTTGTTGCATTGGCCTTGTGTTTTTGTGCCCGAGTTGGCCAGAGTGGCAGACAGGACACGCATCCTGCAGCAGGTGTAAACACTCTGTGTTATCAGAAATATTAGTTGCTTAGTTAGTTGCTGCCTTTTGGCCTTTGTTTAATCAACTTAACTGTAGCCATTGCATTTAATTAGACGACAAAGAGTTTCATTTAATTTGACACTAATTCGCCACTTGTTGTTGCCATTGTTGTTGTTTTGCTTGTTGTTTTTGTTTATTGACCAACATTGCAGAGTCTGTCTGAAAGCCGTTGGCCTTCTTGGCTTAGGTTAATTAATGTCATAAATGGAAAGTAAGTTGATTAATATCTAGAATAAACAAAATGTTTGTTTTCAATAAAATGCTTATTAAAGAACATTCTTTTTAAATCTCAACATAAACTATTCAAACATTCAGACATTTATCAACACTGTTTGCATTTATCGACCCTATTGATAAGTTGAAACACATCGAAAAATAACGATATTTTTCTATTACAGAAAATCAACCCTTGCCGACCTGTCCACGTGCTGGATTAGAAAAACTCGGGCAAAAAAATGGATGACGCTGCAGAAACCTATAAGCTCTGGCGTATTCGCAAGACCATCATGCAGTTGAGCCATGATCGCGGCTACCTTGTGACTCAGGATGAACTGGACCTCACGCTGGACCAGTTCAAGAAGACGTTCGGCGATAAGCCGAGCGACAAGCGTCCGGCACGGGCCGATTTAATAGTGCTGGTCGCCCACAACGACGATCCCACCGATCAGATGTTTGTCTTCTTTCCCGAGGATCTGAAGATTGGCATCAAGACCATCAAGACGTACTGCACAAGGATGCAGGAGGAGAACATCCATCGGGCCATCATCGTGGTCCAAGGCGGCATGACGCCAACGGCCAAGCAGTCCCTGGTGGACATGGCGCCCAAATACATACTCGAACAGTTTCTCGAATCGGAGCTGCTCATCAACATAACCGAGCACGAGCTGGTGCCGGAGCATGTGGTGATGACGGCGGACGACAAACAGGAGCTACTCAGCCGCTACAAGCTGAAGGAGAACATGCTGATGCGCATCCAGGCAAACGATCCCGTGGCACGCTACTTTGGCCTGAAGCGCGGCCAGGTTGTGAAGATTATCCGCTCCTCAGAGACAGCTGGCAGATATATATCATATCGTTTGGTCTGCTAGGTAAAACATGCCGGTAATTTGTTCAATTCAATTAAAAATAATAAAAAAATCAAACATCGAAAAAAGACTTTTTTATGAACTATTAATAAGTTATTTATATAGAAAAGAAATAATTTTGAGATACTTCAAACTGAACCAGAATTGCAATTTCATTTTACCAATTTTTTAAATACAATTAAAGTTTGCCTCAGAAGTGCAGTTATTGAAAATATTCTCATGCAGCTTAAAAGCTCAATTTCAATTTGCAGTTCGGTTGAGTGCGCTAGTTGCAAAGCCATAAAAATGAATCCAATTGCGAGTGCAATTTGTAAAAGTTTAGCAAATGGTGTCGCCAACTGCCGCCAGCGGCAACTTTTCGCATTTTCATTACAAGTTTTCCCTCCCAGTTCGAGCTAATGCCTCAACTTAATTTGCATGAAATATTACGCATACGCAGCGTAAGACGCCGCTAATTGTCGCATAATTGGGGAAAACTTTGCGAGTTAAACACAAAATTAACCCACAGTTTGCATATCGCGAGCTAAAGAAAACTCTACAGTTTGGTTTATCCGTTTCAGATGTATTGTTAATCAACAGTAAACTCGATCCTGCAGTTTGTTTTCCCCCAATGGCGCATTTTTACAATTTTGACCGACCGAACAGGAACTAACGAACTACGATTTGCACCTAGAGGTATTCGCTATCCGGCAGCGCGGTTGGCTCCACATGCGTCTCATCGACGCCGTCGACAAATATCATGATCACGCCCAGGACGGGACGCAGATTCTCGGGCATGTGCGCATTGTCCCCGCCCAGGATGACCACGCACGGCTTCCCAGTGATCACGACCGGCAGCAGGCGCGTCACAAACTGCGCCAAACGGGGCAGATTCATGCGCCGCATCTCCAGCGTGGTCAGCCCCTCCGGCCAGCTATCCTCGTGGCAGCAGTCCAGCAAAATTTCCATCAAATGCATCGGACAGCCGCTGGCACGCAGCCCCTCCCGCACCATCACGCGCATCGATATGTCCGGCGTCGAGATGAGGCTGCCCCAAGTGCGGACCGAGGCGAGGGGGAGACCACGACCCCAGCGCATCAGCGCGTAGCGGTCCAGCTGATCGCCCACGGTGCGGATGACGGGATTCGTGGCGCGCAGCGTCGCAATGTAATACTGAAGCAGCTCCAGTTCACGCCTGTGCTCGCCCAGCCGCCGCTCCTGGTGCGCCTGCATGTCGCGCAGTTCGGGAATCGCAGTGATGTGGTCCTGCAGCTGCTGGCGCAGCTCGAAGATGCAATTGTGCCTGGCCAGCTCATCCTTGGGCACCTTCATGCCGCAGCCCTTGTTGCACGTGACCACCACCTTCGGATTCTTCTGGCAGTTCTCCACATGGCTGCGGTACTCCTCCAGCGGCAACAGCGCCGTGCAGCCGTTCTCAGCAAAGCAGCACTTGATCTTCAGACGCGCCAGCATGTTCCGCATCAGCCGTGAGACGGGCACCAGGTGGATGGGCAGCAGATCGGAGCGATCCACCGGACAGATCTGCTTCTCCTGCATCCACTTCTCGATGCAGAAGCGACAGAAGGCGTGCTCGCAGCCCGACGACTGCATTGGCTCCTCCAGCACATCGGCG
Organism: Drosophila paramelanica; assembly: GCA_035043915.1. Classification (NCBI taxonomy): domain Eukaryota; kingdom Metazoa; phylum Arthropoda; class Insecta; order Diptera; family Drosophilidae; genus Drosophila; species Drosophila paramelanica. The sequence goes on along the minus strand of JAWNMO010000077.1, from coordinate 923,729 downwards.
CAGATGGGGCAGAGGAGCTCCTCGTCGACGTGGCCGACGATTAGCGCTAGATCGTAGCCCATGGTTGAGTGTGATTTTCGCTAAATGAAAAGTTAGTGTACGAAGAAAATATTCTTGAACTGATTCAGCTGCCACTAGCCCTCGTGTTTGGGTATTGTAAATAGAAACAAGCGATTTTATATATAGAATTTCGATTCGAAATGTGAGAGTAATGCCACAGTAACTAAACTTCAATTTGGAGTATTCAAAATATTTCAAACAACATTTTATTTATGAATTTGAATTTGTTTTTGTGACATTTGAATTTGCTTCACTCTCTATCGATAGTTCGTGCTGGGCTCTTCTTTCGATTACGATATCGATTGCGACATTATCTAACACTGGATTGCAACTTCAAATTCGTTTGATGGTTTTGTTTACGTTCTCGTTGTGAATGGTAGGAAAAGCTGTCAGAATATTTTTCAAGTTTCGTGAAATTCAGCACAGATCAATTCAGCTGCCGACTGCGACGCAACTCTCATATTTCGAAACGAAACTTATAAAAAATCGAATATTTCGGATTCCGTCTTTAACACACACGTGATTAGGGTAAGTCGACTCTGGAATTCGTAACTGCCAAGACCCAAAATTGATCAATCACAATCACATTAGCTACTATAGCTCGAAAGCAACCATGGGCTACGATCTAGAACTGATCATCGGCCATGTCGACGAGGAGCTCCTCTGCCCCATCTGCGCCGACGTGCTGGAGGACCCAGTGCAGTCGTCTGGCTGCGAGCACGCCTTCTGTCGCTTCTGCATCGAAAAGTGGATGGAGAAGAAGCAGCTCTGTCCGGTGGATCGCTCCGATCTGCAGCCCCTGCACCTGGTGCCCGTCTCGCGGCTGATGCGAAACATGCTGGCGCGTCTGAAGATCAAGTGCAACTATGCCGTATACGGCTGCACGGCGATGCTGCAGCTGGCGGATTACCGCCACCATGTGGAGAACTGCCAAAACAACCCGAAAATGGTGGTCCAGTGCAGCAGCGGCTGCGGCATGAAGGTGCCCAAGGATGAGCTGGCCAGGCACAACTGCGTCTCCGAGCTGAAGGACATGCAGGCGAACCTGGAGCGCCGTCTGAGCGAGAATCGACGCGAGCTGGAGCTGGTGCAGTGTCACATAGCGGCGCTGCGGTCAACCAATGCTGTGATGCGCTGGGGACGCAGCCTGCCGCTGGCCTCGATCCGCTTTTGGGACAGCCCCATCTCGACGCCGGACACGCCCATGCACCTAATGGTGCGGGAGGGGCTGCGCGCCAGCAGCTGTCCGATGCACGCGATCAACATGCTGATGGACTGCTGCCACGAGGATAGCTGGCCGGAGGGGCTGACCACGCTGGAGATGCGCCGCATGAATGTGCACCGGTTTGCGCAGTTTGTGACGCGCCTGCTGCCCGTTGCGATCACTGGGAAGCCGTGCGTGGTCATCCTGGGCGGAGACAATGAGCACATGCCCGAGAATCTGCGCCCTGTCCTGGGCGTGATCATGATATTTGTCGACGGCGTCGACGAGATGCCTGTGGAGCCAACCGCGCTGCCGGATAGCGAATACCCGTAAACAGAAATCGTGGGCGGTAATTGTATTTGGGATGGGTAAAAAGCCTTTGCATATTTATGGCAGCAAACTGCAGCGGAAGTTATGTAAATTGGAAAACTTGTGGCTCAACAGAAGACGACATAAACTGAGGCGTTGCCAACTGTTGTCATCGTTTTCCCGGCCATTGTTGTTGTTGGGGGAAAACAAATTTAGCAAATATTATTTATAAAGTGAAATTTTAGCAAATTAACTGCGAATGCGAATGCCACAAAACAAACAAATAAACTAGCCCAAATGCAACCTTTTCCTGGTCTCCCTCACCTCCCCCCTTCCCTTCCCCTCGCCCAGTGTCCAGTGACAATTCTTAGCCATTGAACATATCACATGAATAGTAAATTTTGCACAAACACTCAAGCAGCAGGCAAGCGCACACAAGCATGCTTGCAGTGTGGCATATTGTAATGTCAAAATATTTACACTATATCAGATACAACACACATTACATATATATATATACACATATATTTATATATATATATACATATATATATGCAAACACCTACATGGACAATATGTGTTTGGGTTTTACATTTCATTTCGTTTTTCCCATCCGTTTGGATATAAATTTTCATGTTTTCCTCACTTGGCATTTGCTACTATTGTGCGCATACTTTTTGTGACAACTGTACGCAACTATCTTTCGTTTACTCTCCCCTCTCTCTTTCACTCGGACTTGTGTCACACTTCAAACTAGTTTTGTTGGATTCCAATTTCTGTTTTCTATGCATTTTATATGGCCAGTGACCAGTTGCTTATCTGCGAAAGCAGCTGCCAAGCTGTGTCTCACAATGGGCTTTGTAAGTTTTTTTTAGAATAACTCACTTCGGAGGCTACGGAAACAGTTAGGAAATCCAAAACTTTCAGTTATCCAAGATATTTCATATTATTGATAGCCAAAGGCTAAAAAAGTTACAAAAATTTTTGAAAATTGAGATTGAGTTAACAGCAATATTTTTTTAATGGGGATTTGGTTATATGATTATTTGACAATAATTGAAGAAATTTACATTTAAATGTATTACTAACATTTTGTTTTTTTATTTTTCTTAAATTTGTTACAATATAATTAAACCAAATTTTCAGAATATTATCAGCTATTTTCGTTTGACTTCGCTTTCGGTGTCGATAAATAAAAACCAGCTAAAAGCGATAATCGAAAGCAGACCCAGTGAACCAGGCTAATTTAATAAGTCAAACGCAACAGAACAACACCCAAATAAGCAGACACACACACACACACGCACAGCAACATTTTTCCAATTGAACTAACGCCATTTAATGAAAATCAACACTTCCGCTTTGCCAGACATAAACGAGAACACAACTACAAGGAACACAAATAGTTTGTGCGTGAGTTGTGCGTGTGTATGTGTGTGTGTGCGTGTAACGAGCTACAAATGCTTACCGCAAAATGTATATTTGCATTTATATTTGTTGTTGCCATTTCATTGCAAAAAGCGAACGTGACACATTCGCCTCAAGTTGCCAACCAGCCTGAATACGCCTCGAATACCTCGCCGCCGCCTACCGCAGATCGTACCCGAACCCTTCCTAACGCCTACTCTCATGTCCTTAAAATCATCAAGGAGAGGCGGCCTTTATACTCTTACTATAAGTAAATGACCAATAGTAAATTTGTTTTTATTTATTTGAATAATGTATCTATATTTTATTGCTTTAGTTTCCCCAATCTTCTAATTATTTAATTTTTTAAAATTATGATTGTTTTTATTTTTAATAAAATTTGAGTATTTTAGTATTGTCTTAGGCAAATTAACAAACAGAGGGAAATTAAATACCCTAACTAAATTCCCTCCTAATACAAAAGTATAAAATTATATAGAAATTACCATGAATAACTGTCATTTGGCTGCTGTTGCAGGCGCGTTGTTGTTTGCTGTAAGTCGTGCACATTACATGGGAACGTGTGTGTGTGTGTGTGAGTGTATAAGGACCGCAGGACATCAACACGGGTGCCTCAGGAACATGTCAGTTGGCATCGAAACATGGCCAAGCGGTCACGTTCGCATTGTATGACCGGAACGTGTAATTTTTGGCTGGACACAAGCCGGGACTGGGACACTGGACTCGGGAAGCTAAGCGTAAGGACAGTTGTCGGGGCACAATAAGCACAAGTTTTATGCAATAAAATTAGCCCCAAAAACAGAAACAGAAGGAAAAGCACAAAATAAAAGAAAAACACGCAGAGCCCAGCTTCCACACACTGGCTGATAAGATAATTTTATTTGGCTGTTATTGCATAAAGTCATGTGAGCTGCGGAAATGAGTTGAACTAAAGTAAACCGTTACGTGACACAGTCAGACGCAGGATCAGCGTACAGATAGCGGGGATACGGGCTGTAAATGGATTCTAATAAGATAATTGACTTGTTTGCGAATTGATGTAAGTGCTTGTTAAATTGGGGCTAAGCTAAAGTTCGTCGGGAATAGTAAAGAGGGAGGATTGAGTTGGAGGTGGAGCAAATACAATTTAATGAAAAAAATATAATTTTTTTTTCTTATTTCGTTTTAAATTATGCTGTAATTTTATTTTTAATATTTATTTACTTCAGTTCTTTATCAAAATGAGTCAGCGCCATAAAACATTTGCCGGCAAAAACATCAAACAATTTTTAAATGACCTTCCGACTTCGCGACCCACCAGCCAACTGACCAATTGTAGTTATAGCCATAAAAAGAGAAGAGAAGCAAAAAAAATCAGCTCACAAATTAGGCAAAACGCCAACAGGACTTGGCGCTGGATCATTACGCACTCAGGCGGCACTAAATCGCTTGTATTTATAAGTATGCCATGCCAATGGGCTTTTTGCACGAATTTTGTATACCCCTCATTCAATGGTCCTAAATGGGCATATTAGTTACGAATAGCAGCTATGTTTGAGCTAGTTTCATTAAATGAAATGACATTAAATAACTAATTGCTAGAAAAACCTACTACGATAAAATTACTACAATAAAATTAACAAAAATAGAAACACAAATATAAATAAAATGAAAAAAGGAAATTATTATTAATTATTTTTCAGTTTTTATTTATGCACTTTTATATTTAATTGGTATCCAAATTTTAAATACTATATTTTGGGTGTACACAAAAGGGTATGCGCTTTTCGTTATGTTAATGGCAGCTCTGATTTGTTGACTGTTTTTTTTCTTGTTGCTATTCCGACCGTTTTGCTGGAATTTCACAAGTGACCGCACACACAAAAATATTTCGCCACGCCCGAGGCGACGCGCGGTCCACAACACAACACGAGCGACAACCACAATGCGAACAGACAACAACAACAACAACAACAACAACAACAACAACAACAACAACAACAACACGGGTGGCTTCAAGTGCCACTAGAGCACTTAATACTAATTAGCTTTGCGCCTACGCCGTGACCTACGACCTGGCGCGCCCCAGCATTTCTGTCCGGATTCGGTGCCAATCTGTGCTGCGTTTAAGTGGCCGCAACACGCAGAGCGCGGTTAGCGAGCAGGGGCATGGGTCTGGTTTTGGCCGGGTTAACAGCTTCGGGGCGTCATTTTTATGAGCTAATTAAGTTGTTAGACTTGATGAAAAACTCATTTGGGGTCGCTTCGCAGCAACCAACAAAAAATACTGCCGCATATCTAATTTGCATTAATTAAAAGCACAGAGAAATCATCTTCAAATTGTTCTCATTTTTTTTTTTTTGTTTTTTGTTTTACTTTTGCTTTTGCTTTTATTGGCCAATTAATAAACATCATTGCGATTCGCACTTGCAACTAATTGGCCGGCAATTTGCATTCACATTTATTGGCCAGCCAACTTCGTGGCCAATAGTTTTCGCAACACTTTTAACGCAATGTTTTCAGAGCTCGCAAAATACTTTTTGGGATTGGTTCTGCAGTTGGCTGCAGCTCGGGTCCCGTTTGGCAATTGAAATGAAAAGCGTAACTTTTTAATAGCCAGAACTTGAGGCGCTCTTCCACAGATTTCTGGACTTCTTGGCCAGCCTTAGAAAACTTTTCGAATTATGTCGCAATGGAACTGCCAACTTTTGTCAAAGATTTTATAACATTTCATTCATTTTACTTTATTTTTTGTCAAGGTCGCCATTGTTGGCTTTTAAAGTTTTAAAGTTGGCTGAAGTTTGACAAATTAAAAATTGAAAGATTAGAGTATAGCAATAGAATGTCGAACAATCTGATGAATACATACATACTTCATACACACACACAGACACACACATACACGGGTATTTATTTTAATGCAATCTCCTGAAACGATTAGTTCAGTGTATTAAAAGCAAGTCAGCTTTATGTGTGGGCAACAATAAATTTTTATTAATTCCAATAAGAATAGCCTTTCTATGCGAATTTCATTTAAGTAATGCGTTTGGGATATGAAAGTCAAAATGAAAGAGAGAGAGAGAGAGAGAGAGGGAAAAAAATAAAACGAAAAAATTCAATTTCTAATTTCTTCAATTCTCACTTTACTATCTTGCGCTGTCTGAATTTTCGATAGTGATCTGCTGTTTTTCTCAAATTGAATAAATCACTTTAAATAAATAATTATTTGCGGCAAGAATACCCTAAATGCTGCAGTTTAATGCAGACAAATCCAAGTACTCCCTGGGGTGCAATTCGGGCCAAATGATTGCCGGACACTTTAAGGGACGGCCATAAAAATGAATGAAAATTTGTGTGGTGTGACGTTTCGATAAATGTCAATTAATTTGCGAGTCAGGCGAAAATCCAGCAATGATTAATCATGGCCGGAATGACATAATTGTTAACAACTTTTGAAGGAGCGCTGAAATGAAGCCGAAAGTGAAACGACGGAAATGCCGCTTGTCAATGATTATGTAATGAATATGTTTTACTGGCTGCTGTAAAAGTTATTTCTCTTTTTCGCTTTTATTTTTTTTTTTTTTGATCAACTTTTAGCCAAAAGTGTTACCTTATTGGGCTGCTTAGCGGACTTTGTCGCTGTCGTGATAAATTATGTTAATAATGTTGGCCCAAGCGCACAACTTGCCAGAAAGTTGAGCATTGCAAAAGTTTTGCGCCGAGCTCATCCCAGGAACTGGGGGCATGTCAAGAATCAACACCACCGGCGCCCATTCACCCACTTGGAACCGCCCGCTGTCAGCTCATTTTCGAGCATAATATTGTGTGTGCATCTCATATTGAGTGGTCTCCCTAAGTAGTTGGCCAACATCGCACACTTTATTAATTCACTTAGCAAAGTGTAATCCTATCACGTCAATAAGATTATGGTTTTGAGAATCTTTAATATTTTTCTTGTTGCCAACACGGCCACTTGTTTGCTGCTGTTGCTGCTGTTGTTGCTGTTTATGGAAATGACAGTGGCTGCCAGCAGGCAGGAGCCAACCGACTTGGCTTTGGCTTTGCCAGTCAGCGTCATGCATAACAATGACTTGTGCGGCGGCAACTTTTGGCCACGTTTACTCTGAGTTTGAAGTTTGCGCCATTTTAATGCCAGCATGTGTAAACGTTTGCCTATTCCACCCATATCCAACTTGATGATGTTCGGCTTCAGCGCTATGGCTATTAATACCCCTTACATTTGGTTGTATGCATTTCTGATCAATATTTAATATTCTATCATATAACTCATCAACTTTCAGTAAATATGGTTTCTAAATTATTTATAAGTATTTTTATCCTCAATATCAAACTATTATTAGACACAGGGTATTCGTACTTCGTTATCTCAAGGATAACACTTCTTTGCGGATTTCTGTTTGCTTTTATGATTATTAAAATGTTCCATATGTTTCCGGCGCATCTTTCACGCATTATGTGCGCTGAGCACAGTGATTGTGTTGCAATATTACCTCTGAGAAAATATTATTATATTAAATTACATTTAAAGTTTTTACCATTTATTTGAAAATTCCTAAAACTCAAAATGTGTAAATCTAAATATATAGAAATATATACTCGATCGCGATTGCAATGAAGACATATGTAATAACAATATATATTTTTTTCTCGTTAAGTAATGCTAAAAATCAAAATTGCTTCGATCGACATTTCTTGAGCACATATGTGCGAGCTGCTTTTCAGCTCATTGGCCTTGTTTTATTTGTTATTTGCGCTAAGAAATTGTTAAGATGGCAAAAGATGTCGAAACACAAAAACCGAAAGCAATTACGCAGTCTTGTTAGCCAGACCAACAAAAGACCAAGCTAGCACTGAGCAAAACATGTCCGTGTCCGGTGCAATAAACATTCATTACGTATGGCCGCATGCCACAAACAGAGCCGGACAACAACAACAGCATTCTACACAACGAGGATGCTTTAGTTTTTATGGCACAGCTGCCACTTGGCAGCAGACAGCTAGGAAATCAGAGCAACACACACACACACACACACACACACACACACACACACACACACACACACACACACACACACGCATACAAGCTCACACATTCGGACTCTTAAGAGTCCTGTTACATGGAGTCGCTATGGGAATGTTACTGAAATCGCCAGCCGTCCGTTACGGTCCGGAATTGAACAATAAAATAAATGATATTTGCTCAAGTGGCTGGGCTTCGGTTTTAAATTCAATAAAATTTTATGAAAATGCTGCGATTAAGTTGTACACAAACACATACACATACAAGTATGTTGCATATAAGCAGCACATGTAGCATGCCACATGCGTGCTGTGCCCCATTCCGTCTCCCCAAAAACGTAAAAGGGTCAAGGCATTTGCCATATTGACTTTTATGACAACGGTCCGATTGGGCGTAAAATGAAAACTATATAATCAGCGTTAAAAAACAACAACGTGAAATGCAACAGCTGCTGCAACAATCGAAGTAAAACGGTAAAAACATATTTCAATCCCGCCACGTCACGAAATCGAATCGTGACAAAGAAAGTGCCTCGCATTTAATCGAGCACTGAAGAAAAAATTTAATTTCTTTTCTGATAATTGGCACATGCGAAAATACATTGCAAACAATAAAACAGAATATCACAATTCGAGCAACAAGCATTCCAGAAAACTGTTTGACTGATTTTTATTGCCTGCTTATTGGGCCAATTTTAATTATATTATAATCGGGGCAATTTAATGAAATAAAGGTGCAAATGTACGGTTAATTGCGAATTAATGCTCGTATGCTATTGAATTACAAAAATGTTTTCACATGTGTTCCAGAAAACGATTTCCACTTATATTGATGACAATCAGAGTTTTATAAGCTGTTAGTAGCATACTTATGGGCGCTGCATTTATTTATTAAACTTAGAGAAAAAACTTCCTTTTCCAAAAAGCATAATTTTTTTGGTTGTTTATTAATAATTTTTATTATATTTATATTTATATTATTGTCTATGCAATTGTCAAAATTGTTGCGATAGCATTTTGTGGAACAACTTAAGTTTCAAGTTATTTTTTGTGTAAGACAAAACTACAAATTATTTTTGCTTTATGCGAGTCTTTAATGAAAAATATTTTTATTTATCGTATTTATTTGTACGCTGCATTTGTCTTGTTTTAATAATATATTTTTCTGTTTGGCTTTTAATTGTATTGCTTTAACTGCTGCGAACTGGCGTGTGACAAATGCGCGGCAATAACTTTGGTCGGCCACGGCATGTGTGACATTTATTACAAAATTTTTAAGGTGCTGCGTTCGCTTGTTTGCCGATGCTTGCTAATAAATTAGCTCGCATTTAAAATGGAAAATTGGCAATGGAAAACATATGTGGATGCTGGCACACACAGGCAAACAGCACACCGTGTGCGCAAATAAATCATTCGTGTGTGGCATGTGATTTAAGAGGGTTTCAATAAATGTGCTCAAACGAAATGATCGATTGGGACAGCTATGAAAATTAAAACAGCAAATTTCAAATAGTTTTTCATAACACCAGAGGTGCATATTGGCATTTCTTCTTCCCACTTATAAACGTTGGTTTTCTATACCAAGAAAATAAAGAACATGTTTACCTTAAATTATATTTAATTTATTATTAGATATTTTCAGGTATTTGGCAAGATATTATAATGTAACTCATGCTATAATTTTAATAAAAATAAAAATTAAATTTCAAATATTAAATTAGTTTCATTTAAATTCCATTTTTATTTCCATTTATTTGTTCACTTTTAATTATTATAATATCTAAAATGTTTCCCTGAGTTTCCCTCATTTCTGTCGCATTATCACAAGATTTAAACTCTCAATTCCAACTACATTGTTCAGCTTAGTGCCGGCAGCTTAACTAAATGAAATTAACATAAGAAAGTCGCTGAATATCACATGTTTATTTAAGCAGGGACTAGCGGCGCTCCTGGGTGCGCCGACACTCGAGTTCAGCTCTTAAGGCCTTTCGCACATTTACTTAAGTTATTTGACTTGTTTTTCCTGTTTTCTTTTGTTTTTTTTCTGGCGTTGCTAAGGCCCCGAGCAGCAAAAGGGCCAAAGATGCAACATACACGATACACGGATATTTGGGGTAACATTTTGTTTGGGCCCTTTTTGTTGCCAAAACAGTGGAATTTCAGTTAAGGATTCCTGCAGTTGTCTTGTCTTGCACGCTGATTTCTATTTTACAAGCACAGAGAGACAGAAAGAGAGAGAGACACACAGTGCTAGTGTGACAGAGATAGAGAGCGAAAAGGGGAGAGCCAGAGCTTTGGGAATACGGAGCGTGTCAGAGTTGGCATTAGAGCCTGACATGCCTGCAGGGACAATGCCAGAGCGTTGAGGTATGTAAAGGCTATTGATGTGTGTGTATGTGTATGTGTTTGTGTTGCTGTTGTACTTGTTGTTATTGTTGCTATACTCCTTGTCTCGACTTGATTGAGTTTTATGCACAGTTTGCTCTGCTCTGTCGCCTAATAGCCATCGGCCCTCGTGCCACGTGGCCCACATGCTTAATTTAAGTGACGCCAACGATAAGCGGCGCCTTTGAAGTGGGCAAAATCTTTCGCTTAAATTGTGTTCGTCGATTTTGCGAGTGCTTAAAACTCTGACTGGGATATGAGCACAACTTGAACTTGGCCAAGTGCCGAGTGCCAACACAAACTTTGACATCATCGTTGCCCATTATCATATAGGCTCTCAACTTTGTTGTCTAACTCGCTTCCTTTTTTTATTTTGTTTATTATTTTGCCATTCACCTTTATTTGCGCTGCGATTTATTTTTTCAAAAGCACAACAAATTTCGCAATTCCCTTATATATGTTGTTTATATATATATATATATTTACTTATTTGGCTTTTAGCTAAACTTGGAGTCTAGTCTTTTGTGCCAACTGCCAATTCAATGGGCTGCATTCATGACCTGTCTGAGTTTTTCTCTTCGGATCTTTCTTTTTTTTTATTTTTTATTTGGTCTTTCGCTTTTGACTTGTTTGCTTTTTCATGGATGTCTGCCCAAAAGGTTGACCGAATGCTCACTTGAAACATATGTGCAGGGGTGAGTGTGTATTTAGCAAGTCATTGCTGTTATATGACAGCCCAGTTGACGTCATTATAAGAAGATATATACACACACACACACACACACACAGCTTAAATAGGTATTTGTATATCAGCTTAGCTAAAGGTCGTAAAAAAAAGATGCTTCAACATCTAACGCAGATTAAAGTTTTGAAAAAAAATTTAACTTCAGATTGTGTATTTAGATATATAATCACTGGGAAATAATGTAAAACACAATATAAAACCTTAACACAATATAATTTTTGCAGTTTTTCTTAGTTCAATTCTATTCCAAAAGTTAAATTGCACAAATAGTAAACAAGTAAAAGCAGTTGATGGCATGAAATGAAATAAAAAATAAATTCTGTACATATATAAAAACTTTCCAAATACAAAAATCTATAGTATTCTTGCCCCGATTTTTTTTCCTGTTCAGCAGGCAACACTTTTAAGTCAACTTCAATTAGACGTCACCGCTGGGGCTAAAATGCAAAGACGTTTCCTATTTCTTCAGATATGCTTTTGTGCAGAAATTCAAGGCTTATGCAAAAAAAAGAGAGGAAAATCAAGAAATTCTCCATTATGCAGGACAATTGAAGCGTAAGGCGCCACTCAAAGTCAACAGCCAGGTTGATGCCAGTGCCGAGTTTAAGGATTTCGATTTCCCATTACCAAGTTAAGCCAAGTCGAGACAAACAGCTGCTGAGTCTTTCTACCTCAGAGCTGGCTAAATTATGCATTGTATTTGAGCAGCACTCACAGTTACACACACCTACACCAACGAACACACACACACACACACTCGATACGAATCGTGTCCCTGAAATTAGGCAACAAAAATTATGATTATGATGTGTTCATTGTTTTAATGCCTTCCATTGCCAAAGGCAATTTGCCAAATACGCTACACAAGCACCTACAAACACACAATATAACACACACGCATTTAAGGAGTGTGCATGTGTGTAACTTTTCGGCTGCTCAACTTTTCAAGTGCTTACAAATCGTCTTTTGTTGGGAAACACCTGTGAGACCATATCAGCATTATGACGGCTTTTGTGACGTTTCAGAATAAGATGCAATAAAAGGATTTTTAAATACTTTTAAATAAATTAAAAAATAATAATTTTTATTATATACATATATACAAGTGAAGAAGTAATTTTTAAAATATACACACAAAAAAATAGTCTACAAAAAATTTGCTTTTAATTTGGACAAGCAGAACAATTATTTGAGTTAATTCACTGTGCGCAGACTTACAGAAAGGGTATTTGTGTAACGCCGAATTAAAAAACATTTCCTGTTGGTTTTTGTCTTTTGGCGCAAGAATTTTGTTTACATTTCGTGCTGCTAATCACATGCAAATCCTTTTAAGTCGCAATGACTTTGTGACTCGGGCGCATAATAAGCTCATTTGTAATGGAAATAAGTAGACACACACACACACACAACCACTCGCTTTATGTGTGTGTATGTGGGTGGTTGTTTGTGTTTGTAATAGCTTCAGGTTATTTGCCATAACCTTTTTTCTCTTCTGTTTTTTTTTTTATTTGTAGCTGTCGCTGGCATTGCCTGAGGTAGAGCTCCAGTTAACCTGCTTTTATTTATGGCATGCGAGTACATATGTGCATGTGCCTGTGTTTTTTTTTTTTTTTTTTGGTGTGTGCACATTAAAATATGAATCTAATGTTCATTTTATGCGCGTAATTTACGCCGCCAGGCAAAAACGAACAACGCGTGAGCATCATTTGTACCGAGTATAGACTAACTTATAGCAGGCACTGTACCCTAGACGGCTGCATAATGATGTGAAACAGTGTGACAGTGTGTATATGTGTGTGCGTTAAAGGGCTGTGTGCATAAGCTTTAAGTAAATACTTTTGTTAAATTATTATAGAGACTTTCATGCAGATGAAATCATTTCAAACTTTTAAGTTTCAACTTCAACATAAAAAATAATAGTAATAATGCAGTACAACAGTATAAACAGAATTTTTGATTTGAATTTCTGAATTTTTCTAAATTTTATATATATATATAGTAAGCTATGTTTAATGTAGAATTAGTTATACACTTAAACTTACACCAAATACAACAAATATAACACACTAAAAGAAAACAAAATAAAAAAATAAAAAAATAAACATCTTACACAAAACACAACATACCAAGATTGGTTTAGTTGGTATGATCAGTGTGATCAGCAATGGGAACGCGTGGCGATTACAGTCTGCTAAAATTCGAAACCTATGCGGATTATCTAAAATCGTTTACCCGAGTTGAGGATTATAGATACTTGACCAACCCGCAGGTCATCAATGGTCTCGTGAAGCTCGGCTATCGCACAAATGCCACCATTTATGAAGAGGATGAATTCTACGTGAACAGGAACATTATGCTTGAGCACATGAATCCAAAAGCAATTTCAACTAAACTTTTTAGCAGTTATCTGGCCAGCGATGATCCGGTGTTGGTAGCCCTGGCCAAGCGAGAGGAGCCCAACATGAACAAGAAGCTATCGGTAAAGAATGATATATATGCCGATTGATCTGTAATTAGACTAAACCATTAACTGTTCCAATGCCAGACTATCATCTTTGTGCAAATACGACAGCGCAGCGGCTTTGACATATCGGGCTACATAGACTATGCATCCAGCTTGCGCGCCTGCAGACAGCAAGTGAATGGCGCCACCAATTGGAAGGCCGTTTTTCAGGGTCGCATTCTGCTGCGACCCAGCCGCGACAATTTGAGCTTCTATGATTGGCACACCGGCACCATTTCCTTCAAAAACAGCGAAAACTATGAGGTCGTCCACTATGGCTCGTCGCTGACGTTCAAGCACACTGGCGACCACAAATTCATTTCCCTAACACCAACAGAAAATAAAGCTAATGTGATTAGTATTCCATCTCCATTATACGGCTGTGTGGTTCTATACGACCATACGGTCAGAAAGGCAACCTAACTAAACCTTGGTCGATCGATTTACAATAAAGTAGCTTAATACTGATGCACTGCACATACCTGGTTTTTACTTTACATTGAAAAATATTTCCTACCTATCAGAAGCTATTTTGTGCTTTTAAAAAACAATTTATATATTAGAAATTTAACGAATATTCATTTCAGGAATATATAACATAGATTTGAGCTTTTGCATCGATTCATTTGGAATTGATGAAGAAATATATCTTTGGTATGTCATCAAGTTCTCTTAGCAAGCATAGATGGATTTTTAATTTGAATTGAATTTTCATCAAATTTGCAGAAAACTATTTATAATTTAAGAAATATATATTTAATTCTCCTTCTTATTAATTTTAATTTTTTCCTTTTTTAACCAACTAACATTAGGTGCAAACGCGAGTATTTAACACAAATATAAGTGTGTATGTATGTAATCGAATCGAACCGATATCAACAAACACGATCGATAAATTAAATGCGAGCCATAAGCAGGCGAGCGAAGAGGCCGCGTTCGTTTAGCAGCCTGGCGCAGTTCTGCAAAGTGTTCGTATATATGAGGGTGGGCGGACCGGCCAAGTTGTCCCTGTTAAAGTCGAATTTCTCGCACAGATTCGTGCGAAAGCGCACTTCCGAGTAGGTGCCGCTGACCAAAGTGTAGGTGAGTCCGAGGCCGCGGCATTCCTCGGGCGACGCGAGGACCATCCGAAAGAAGATGCTGCAATTGGAGTTCTGCTGGTCGGCTGTTGATTCGGCGGCATCGTTGGTTGACTGCCATTTGAACTTGATGCACCAGCGCTGGCCGAACGCCTCAAAGTCACTGAAGCAGTAGAAGGCGTTGAGCGGAAATCCGTTCGCTTCCGGTATCAGCTGCAACAAGCGCACGGTTATATGCGGCAGCTGCAGCAGCTTCATTATCTTGCCCAACAGAAAATCCTTGGCATCGCGTTCCTGCTGGCACTGCTGCAGCATCTCCAGCATCTCGAACCCCCGCTTTCCGCGACACTCGCAGCTCGTCTCATGGCTGGTCACCTCCTCGCCTGTCACTCCGCTCCACCGGCAGCCCAGGCGCCTGTACTTGCACGTTGCCAGGCGCTTAGGACACTCCTGCCGGCAGTGCTGGCGCAGACCGCCGCGCGGCAGGTGAACGCCGCAATTGTCGCAGGCCACAATTAGATCGGCGAGCGCACGCTCTCCGTTCCGATTGCGGTAGGGATCGTGGCGATAGATGCGCACGAAGCACAGCTGACAGGTGCCCAGCGCGGTGCCGAGCGTCTTGTCGAGCACGCGTATCTGATAGCAGCCGCCGCAGATGTTGTGCCCGTTTTGGCACTGAAAGAGCGCCCCGAACGGCGCCATTTTGCACACAATACACCGATAGTCATCCAATTCGCTCGTGTTGCCGCTCACATTCACCCCACCCGGGTCGGGCGCATTGATCAGCTCATCGTCGGTATCGAAATCGATATTTTCGAATATATATTCGAGCTGCTCGCTGCTGCTGCCAGTCTCTTCAGAGGCTGGAATACTCTGTGTGTTCTCTTCGGACATATTAAACCAATTAGATTCAAATATCTGAGAATATTTGTATTTGTATTTATGTGAATTTTGGTAGCACAGTTCTGGGTATTGTTTTGTTGTTGTCAGTCCGATTACTTGGATTTACATGCAGTACTGATAGAGAATTTCCAAAATGTTATAATTTAACATTAAAATTGTTTATTGTAAAAGAAACAACGATTTTTTTTGCTTTATTTGTTTATTCTTAACCAGGTAATTCGATTTTCCGTTTCTCGATGGCCAATTAAGCATTTCAAGGCCAGCACAGGGCTTGGCCAAATTGCAGCAACATGCGAGCGCTTTTGATGACTGGTAATTGAAAGAAAGCTTTGTATAATAATTAAGCGCTTTTTAATTAGTTTTCACTCACTGAGAAAATTCACAATGGCAGCATATTGAATAACACTCGCTGTGCTGCACAGAAATCGGCTTCCATTGCTTGAAAAACTATCAGCAAAAAAAAATGTGTAAAACAAAGCGAAGCTGTTGGGCAGCTGCCTGGGACAAGACAAGAAAAATAAATAAATAAATAAATAAAAAGTTGAGAAAAAGGAAATATAAAGCGTTGCAGATGCTTGCGAATAAAGGCTCGCAGCTGCTTTGGCTAAATAATAAACAGCTCTAAATCATTTCAACAAATGCCCGCCACGTGATTTCCGCTTGCTGCACGTGCTTCAACTGGCTCTTAATGCCTGTCCGTCCGCCTCCGTCCGTCCGCCCTCTTCTCAACTGTCAAAGCACAAATTATTGGCAGCGCGCTTAAGCGCAATAAATATGTTTGATTGCTGGCAACTGGCCAAAAAATACAAAAGAATACATTCAGCATTCTGTTCCTGTTCCTGCTCCTGTTCCCTCTATATATTTTGCTGCTCCTGCATATCCTGGCTATTGCAGCTGCTGCTTGTAATTCATTTGAAGGCTCAAGTAAATCGCTGCAAGCTGTTTGCTTTGCAGTTTTTAATAGTCGCTGATTTCGATCTGCAAACGCACACAAAGCACCGCCAGCAAAATGG
This sequence comes from Drosophila paramelanica, assembly GCA_035043915.1. Lineage (NCBI taxonomy): Eukaryota > Metazoa > Arthropoda > Insecta > Diptera > Drosophilidae > Drosophila > Drosophila paramelanica. Next base: position 907,081 of record JAWNMO010000077.1, on the reverse strand, counting down.
TAACAAAAACCAACCAAGACGAGCGCAATCGACTACACAATACTCTGCTTATTGCATACTAGCTCAAATAAAACGGATTAAATTATACAGCCATAATCTAGTTTTAAAACGAAAAAATTTACTAATTTAAAAGAATAATTTTTGATTTTCACATTACGAACAGAGGATTAAATCGCAAGAGTATGTTAAAAGACTACAGTAAAAACTATAGTTAATGCCAAGCAGATAATAACGAGTTGGGAAATAGACAAAAATTCCAGTAGGGTGTAACCGACAACACAATATTCTTTATCAGTACAACAATAACCAAAATAAAAATGACGAAATATCAAATATCAGCAAAAAATCAAAATTAAAATCATATTTTTCGAATTTATATATTTATAAACAAAATAACCCGCTAACAACACTACTCTGTTTAGTAGTGAACAACGCATCTTTGGCTCGTCCAATGGGCAAAGGAGAGACGCTTGAAAGCGAGCAAAAAATATGCGGAAAAGCACAACTGAAAACGCTTTTGTGCACAATTCGATTATTTACGTTAAATGATATTTCTGGTTAGCGTGTTTGGCTTGCAGTGGAGAGGAAACCAATTATCCGAAGCAAAGGAACCCGGTTGCTATAATGCATTGCAAGCCAAGAGCGAAAAATAAAAAATATCTAACAGCAGCAGCAGCAGAGAGGCAACAACAAAATATCAAGCTAATAGCGCGGCCAACAAGTTTCGGGCGGCAGCCACAGCCACAACAAACACAGCTGGCGGTGGGCGGCCCTTGCAGTGGGCAAATATTTAAACAGTTGCTTGTCGCCGTTTGAGCCACACACGGAATCCGCTATAAAACCGGGCCGATGGTGCAACTGGAGCATCACAAACATTTCCGGTGTTCTTCCACAAGCAACAATCGGATCGAGCATGTCACCCAAATACGCACTGATCTTTGCCTTGGCGGCGCTCTGCTGCCTGGCGGTTACCGGGGTCTCCGCACAGCGTCGCAGCCAGGACGAAAGGACCGACGACAACAAGACGGCCGAGGTTGAGGAACGCCAGGCGTCGGATCTGGATGAGGAGGAACGGGAGCAGGAGCGGGAGGGCGATCGCTTGCAGGCCAGCCGAGGCGGAGTGCAGTCAAACGAACACCGCGTCACGGTCGACAACGGCGACAAGAGGGAGACCGTGATCCGGTCCAGCAGTGACGATGTCCGTGCCAGACGTGTGGTGCGCCGCGGCCGCCGTCGTGGTACGCGCCGCAACAGGAGCAGCCGTCGCCGTCGTGGCGGACGTCGTCGTGGCGGTCGCAAGAATCGCAATGGCAAGCGTCGTACGATCAGAAGGCGTGCCGGCGCCGCTCTTCGGGGCTAGGAAATCAACCCCTCGACGGACTCATCAGTATGCACACACACCCACACAGACACACAGACACAAAACGTACAAGCACCGAACTGACAAATGTATGTGTTAATCTTATTTAATTTATGATTCAAACTCTGTAAAGTAAAAATATATATTTTCACATTTTAACACAAATTGATTTGTGATGTTTTTTTACTACGAAAAAAGATATATAAAATTATAAGAAATTATTTTCTTCTTTATCGTTAGATTAAATGCAACCCACAAACATTAAAAGTAGCCATCCCGAATTCCAGCAAAATTTTTCAAATATCTTCAAGTGTTTGTTCCAAGTATTTGTGAGCTAGTTTTCGTGCCACTTTGCGAACCAGTTCATGGTTATTTATGGCTCTTAAACTGTTTGCCGAATTGATGCTTAAATCGCTGCAAGTTTAAAGCGCCAGTTTAATACAGTGCATGGCGAAATTCTTTGGATTGCACAGAGAAAACTTTGCAAAACAGTATGCGAAAAATGCCAGTGGCGAAAATTCCAGAGGCCTGTTTTTCGTCAGCAGCAGCAGCTCCGGCTCTAGTTTTGGCCAACAACTGAGGCAGGCGACGTGACATGTGACAAGAACTTGCCGCGGCCGCCTGCAACATCTGCTGATGTTGATGCTGTTGATGCTGCTGCTATTGTTATTGTTGTTGTTGCCGTTGTTGTTACTGTTGCTTTTATTGTTGCTGCCACACTCGGGTGCCTTGTGCTCGGGGCTTCAAAAATGATGAATGTGCCAATGTTTCTGGGCTGCAACTGCAGCCTGCTGTCAGCGTTGTCTCAACTTATTCCGGCTACACTTGGCCAAAACTTCTTAGCCGGTTGGGCACAAAAGTTTTGTGCGGCCACCAAAGTTGGTACATACTTTACTAGATTATTGGGCAACACTTGGTACAACAACCAGCGCCAGTTGCAGCCCCATAATGCTGCAAGTTTATCAACACAAAAGTTTTTTTCTTTAGTGTACCATAAATGGTAAATGAGTTTGTCAGGCCGCACACACACATTAAACCTCAAATGGTTTTTGGAGAAAAAAGGGGGTAGTTGGGGTGGCGTTAGTCTTGGTTGCGTGCATTGCAGGAAATTAAATCCATGTGTTGAGGCAGCTGGCAACATCAACAGCCGCCATGTGCACATTTTGATGGGCAGCCAACCGCATTGATGAGCATTTGCTATTGTTATTGGCCGCAGTGGGGCATCGGTTCGATATGAGGCACCTATTCAGGTCCGTTGCCGAAAATAATCACAATAATAATGAGCTGTGACTGTGTGCTATTCGCCACACGTTACTCGTTGCTCGTTACTCGTTACTCGCTAATCGGTGCTCGTTGCCTTTGACAAAGCTCTGATTTTGGGCGTTTAATTAAGCGCACAATGTGCATTCGAAATTTTTGCAATTTCCTATTCATCAGCTACACGTATCCTCTTATCGGTCCTTTTGCTCTGATGAATAGACAACAAGCCGAATGTGCATCTGTGTGTGTGTGGGTGTGTGAAAAGTTTGTCTTTGTGTGCATCTGTTTGAAAAACAATAAGCTATCCATTGTTTGTCTTTTTGAGCAACAACAAAGAGACAAGAGACAGAGACAATTTAGATATGACAATATAAAGCAAATGAATTGAATTCCTATAGACATATCGCCCCATACATAAGCAAAGAAAGCTGTTGAATTTCAATAGAAATTTAATTTCAATTTACACATACTTCTCAATGCTGACCCATTTTCGTATTTATACAAAGTGCAAGAACGTACAAATAGACCAAGAAAAGTTTTTCTCAAGCTTCTAGCAGCTGAATAAATTGTTTATTTCGAAAGCAACAACTTGCAATTGGTACAGGGACTAAGAAAAACTATTTAACTTTTACTTAACCCGAAAGCACTGTGCAATAAATGCAAATAAAACAGATAGGAAAAAATAATTCCAATAATTTGAATTTTTTCAGTACTTTATACACTTTTTGGCTATCGATATTCAATCCGGCCAAAATTAAACTTATATTTAATATACAAATTGAATATTCTTCCAATTGTGATTTAATATTATTCGATTGCGAACAAAAAATTTGAACAAACATTTGTTAAAGTCTTATAAATTGAAGCAATAATTCGCAGTTACAGTTTGAAAACAACATTCAGATTGACTTGCCGCAATTTACATTGCACACTGAACATTCTCGCTGCGAGCCCAGCCGAACGAATATATTATAAATGAAATGTTGCATATTTGTAGTTTTTTCGAAGTCTTTTCTTTGCTCTTGTGTGCGAGTCTTTTTTTTTGTGAATTTTGAACAGCCTGCTGTGATTTCTGGGCCCAATTTTTGTGCTCGTTTTTTTTGTTGGTGTGTGGGTGAAACAGCAGTACAAATATGCGCAAGGGTAAAGAAGAAAAATCACACGACGATTTTCAATTGAATGGCGGAAATGTAACGGAAATAAATTTACATAAATACAATATGGTGCGTGCCTGTTGGTGCCATTTTATTTGCTCAATATATATTGTGCACGCACGCACAAACATATTTGCACAGAAGTGCGTATTGATTTATAAACATATATATATATATATATATATTTTTTATTCATATAATTTTTGGGTATTTTTTATTGAAAAATCAAATTTAAGACAGAACTTTAGTTATGCCAAAAGCATTTCGTTCGCATTGGCGCTCCTTTAATGCCAAAAACATTTTTGCCATTTCGTGACCATATTTAGAGCACTATCACGTGTGTAACACACATGTAGACACACACACACACACACACACACCTGCCTATACAGGCAGGCCATAAGCTATGGTAAGAAATTTTTGCATGCAGCATGCATTATTTGCATAAGATAAAGGATGAAAACAACTGAGAAAGTTGAAACACTTAATGAACGACATTGGTATACCTCGTAATAACTAACCCAAAAAGATAGTATAAGCTTGCCATACATTTGTTTTTTTATCGTACAATATGATCATATAATATTATAAAACCGTATAATTCAGACGGAATCATGACACGATGCACATTTTCAGAGTGACGATTGGGTCTTGCGGTGACCGGAATTAGCTTGTGATCGGCTTTATGTTTAAAGATCAAAGTATCGCTGCTACGCATAGCTTGAAAATTATCGGTGTCTGTGTGGAAAACGGTACCCTTGTGCCAGTCGTAATAGCTCAGATCGTTTGGCTTCGGGCGCAACAGAGATCGACCCTCAAAGACGGCCTTCCAATTGGTATGCTCGGGCACCTTGAAGCTGCAGTCGCGCAGGCTTTTCTCAAAATCAATATAGCCGGATATATCAAATCCGCTGCGCTGGCGCACCTGCAAAAAGATAATGGTCTATGGCCAGCAGACGTATACATAATTGATAAATAATATATGTATATATATGCCCACCGATAGTTTCATTAGCATATTAGCTTCCTCGCGGCACTTTAAAGCTATCAGGGCCGCATCGGTGCCTTTAAAGTAGTTGCCAAAGAGCACGCTCGACAAGACCTTCGGATTTAGCTGCTCATGTATTTGAGTCTGGACTTTGTTAAATTCGTGTTCTTCGTACACTTTGGCGCTGCTGCGGTAGCCGAGCTTCACCAATGTTTTGATCGCTGTCAAACTGGATAAATAACGATAGTCCTCCGCCTTGAAGAATGAGTTCAGATAATCATCGTATGACTTAAACCTTAACAGGTTAAAATCGAGATACATCCCCATGTTTAGCACAATTTTCTGTACATATAGTTGGTGTTTTTTTTTGTGTTTAACTGGTTTCACTGAGTCTACTAATGTACTGAAACGGATGTCTGTTTTCTATACACCCTTTGTCGAATCGTATTCCAGAGCATGCCTAGTGTAAGACGCTGGCGACTGCTTACAGGCAAAAATGTGAAAATGTATTTTCTATAAAAACGACGATGAGGACGATGAGAACGATGCTGATAAAGACAACACACACTGAGAGACAAGGAACGTGGCCGCCTGTCGCCATTTTGTTGCATTTGCGACTTATATGCATATGTGCGCACATGTGTGTGTGTGTGTGTGTGTGTGTCCCAAACTCAAACGTGCAGTAAAAATTACATTTTCCTTGCACGAACATTTGCCACAACCAACTGCACGAAAATGCACAAAGATTTTCTTTATTTTCTTTTTTTTGTTATTTGCCTCTTTTCTTTTTGGTTGCTCGTACTTTGTTTTTACTCGAACGATGGCGGAAAACGTTTTCCATTGGCAGCGACATCGGCGGTCGAGCGATTTTCTTGTACTGTGGACAATACTATTATGAAATGTTCATTTGTTTAATTTTGTATTATAAAAAATAAGGAAATTTAATAAATTATTTAATTTTAAATATTAACTTTGCATATTCATCAAATTCACTTGTAAAAATTTTATTTATCATTAAGCCTTTTTTTCGGAATCTTTATTTTAGTACCACTGTGCGTGGTACTCTGTTAGTTTAAGTGGCGCAGAAATCGGTTTTACCGCTCGTACGTTTGGCATATTTTACAAATGCATTTGACATAAATTTTAAAGGGCTTAAGTGCCACAGTCCTGCCTTTTCTGCCCTGGCCCAGGTCCATGTAATGTGCCACATGATAAGACAACGACAACGCCTACGTAGATGGCCGGGGGCGGCAGGAGCGGGGGTATTTTTCTTGGTCGTTACAGTAAAGATCATAAATAATGTAAAGCCGCCGCAACAAGTGCCCGATAAAAATAAAAAGAAGAAGATATGTGAAACAAAATAAAAACAATAAGAAATGGGACAAACGAGAGACAATCATCAGTCACTGCCGCACTAGAGGCGTTCTCGTATTAAAGAATGTGAAAATCCATAGTTGGATTTGCCGCTTTCAGCCACTTTTGCATGTGTGAAGCAAAAAGTGAACTCGACTTCTAAAGTACTCAGTACTCAGTACTCGGTACTCGGTACTCGGTACTCATGTCGTTTATCAACTGTCTGGCGAAATGCATTTCAGCAGCTGTTGACAACAATGCGAAGCGAGATGCTTATCCATCCCCCTCTCACTCACCCCCGCCCTGCTTCACGTTCGACTTCAACTCATGCAAATAGGGTTTACTGGCGCATTAAGTGTATGCGATTTCCTTTCAACAAGGACAATTTAACGCATAAAAAAACGCATGCTTGACAGCGCTGTCAATGCGTGAGAGGGGGGGAGTGGAACGGGTTAAGCGCCACTCCAGTTATGAATAAATACTCGTGCCAATACGAACTTGACTCTGGAGCATATTGAATCCTCGCATCTGCAATGGGCTTCAAGCTGAACCCGAGTTCGGTATTCCTTCGAGCGTTTAGTGAGGCGTGTTATCGACGGCCTTGCATGCCCGCACAAGCCATAAATGTCAATTGGCCTCGCAAGTGGCAAAGTGGCAACTGGCAGGCGGCAGGCGGCAGGCGGCAGACGGCAACAAGTCGTCGTTACGGTAATGGCGAGGAAATGAAAAGTGGCTACAGCTGTTCGCAGTGTCGTAATTATAGATGGTTATCGCTTCATTCGAACGATATGCATAGCCTATCTAAGCGGATGAGCAAATACATTTGAAACGCCACAAAATAAAATTTATAATTAACAAGTGTAACTTAAAATATGTATTTAGGTTAAACTGAAAATAAGCTACTTAAATAAATTTTCCATTTATAAAGAAACTCATTTTCTGGGTGAAATATGCTTAAACATTTCTTAGTTAGCTTTGAGATAATTTACGTAAACGCGCGCTTTAATCTTTGAACTTTGAAAATGGCTCTTTTCAATTTCAGAAGATAATTCGGTTAACAGTTAAGTAGTCCCTCTTTCCGAAACCTGAACAACATAGACAAAAAATACACTATGATTATCCTGTTGGTTAAAAAGGCTTTTGTTTTTCGTTTACCCATTCGACTCAATAATTTCACCAGTCTCTCATTCCAGTTGAATGTAAATTTGTTTGCTTTTTGCACTTCTCAAACGTGCCACCTGCCCCTGCCCCTGCCAGCTACCGCAGCCCAGCCACTTGGCTGTAGGTGGCCAGGCAGCATCTCTCTTGCACTGATTTAAATGCTAAAGTGCACGATTATCATTTCGATTTTGTATAAATAGGTCATGAATTATTCATGGCCACTTACTTATGCGCCATCAAAGCGACTTAGACGGTTCCATTTCCATATCCATCTGGGCACCATAAAATAGACATATGGCAATATGATGAAGTTGGCTTATTGACTTTTAGCCATCGATGAAATACCATTTGTGGGTAACAGAGACACAAGTTGTTGTTGGCTCGTTTAGTTTGATAAAGTCAAGTTCACAAATTAAAGTAATTTCCTGTTGTAGAACTTATCGCACAACTTGTGACAATTGTTATTTGAACACACGCATTATACTATTATCTCTATATATATATAGATAGATATATAAACACAAATTACTGTCGATTTCATTTCACGCCTTGAGCAAAGAAACTTTACTATGCCGCGACTCCCATTGGCAACAGGAGTCTGTCCTGTGTCTCGTGTCGCGTATCCCGAGTCCTGGCATCATCTTCAATCGTTGCCGTTGTCTGAAATTCGATAAGGCGACAGACAGACAGCGCTGAAACCTGGAAGCAATTTGCGCATAAACGTTGAGCACGATAAAATTTTCAGTTTTGTTTATTTTTCTGACAGATGCTGAGGAAAACCAGCATTGAAAAGCTTTTGAAACTCTGTTTTCTTCTGTCATCCAAAGTTTTGATACGAATTAAATTTACGACTTGTTTCTGTGTCTGCGATATGCTTAAAGCAATTGTCAAACACAGTCCACATTTAACTTATCAGCAGAGCTGCTGAATGCTGCATTATCAACAGGAAAATCGCAGGTTTAGTTTAGTTTAAGCATTGCGGCTGGCTAATTTGATCATTTAAATAACGGTGTATTTCTATATAATTCTGATTAAAATAAATATTTGCACAGTTTGAATTAATGAAAAATTCAATTTTTTTCTAAAAGCAATTGGGTGTCTAAAAAATTCGTTTCAATATTTCCAATTAGATTCGAAAACAATTCAAATAAAGTTTGCTTATAGAATTTGTTGAAAGCAATTTGTAACTGATCTGATTTGAAGGCCATTAAACAATGACAGCACTTCAATCGCAGTTCTAAACAATTACAGTTCCAGCTAACAAATTGACTGTGGCTGGTAACGGTCATTAGCCAAAGCTGTCAATAGCATTGGCCAAAAACAAATGTCAAACAAACATGGCCATAATGATAAATCAATAAAAAAAAAAACAGAATGAAATGCTGCATTTCATTATTTCAGTTTTTGTGTTTTGTGTGCTTTGTCGAACCCAAATTAAATACCAATAGGGGCTAAATTGCCATTGCAAATTTATTACACATCAAAAAAAAGAACAAACAGTAAAAGAATATGAACGAATTCAATCAATAGAGGTGCATTTACACTTAGCGAAAATAAACTGTTTTTAAGAGCAGTTGATTTTTAATTTAATCTGATTACACAAGAATTGAATCTGAGGTTTTTCCTCTGAGTGTAGCGGATATTGCAACAAATCACATAACTAAAATGCATTTGGTTGTCAACTGGGCTGTCTGCCAAATGAAAATTATAATTGATGCGATATTAATACGCGTACCGGATGTGCCTCCCCGTTTACACCATCCCCTAGACAGGCGACTGATGTTGAGATTGATGCGCTGCATTCGCGGAAAAAGGCTCAGCAACAGGCTTCGCCCCCTTCTGGCTGATGGCATGCGTCATTAATGTCAGCAATGGTGTTGTACACACTAACACGCACACGCTTCGAACATGCCAACACACACACATATGGAAACAGGCACAACAAAATGTTCACAATTGTCATCGGCAGTGCTTTGGCTTTTTGTCGGCTGGCTGTGTCCTGGTTCCTGGTCAGTCCCTGGCCAACTCAGCTCTGCGGTCATTGTGGTAATTAGACGAATGTGCCATAAATCATTTTCTAAATCATTTGTTGCCAGTTGCCAGTTGCATTGGCTGCTGATAACCCCAGTTATGTGCTGGTGTTCTCTTCTTCCATGTTCTATTCTAGCTATTTTTGATTGAATTCGTATTAAGCTGGTGCGAGTCTTTTTACCACTGTAAATTGATTATAGAAAATAGGTCGATCTCATTTTTTGGTTTATGGAACAAGTTTAGTTGACCATATAAATATAAAGTAATTTAAGAAGATTGTCAATAGAAGGAGAATTACAAAAATGTTATAATATTTCTGAATGAAAGCAAATTAAAAAGTACGAGATAATATCTCAAGAATGTATTACGAAAATTATAATAATCATCATAAAATATTTTGCATTATTATATGCTATTATACTGACATTGAATACCCAAATTAAACTAACTTCTTAAGCTTTTTTATGCTCGAATATTTAAATAAAATATTAAATATTATTATAGTAAATAAAGCTATAAAATTGACTTTAAATTGATTTTAAACGAAAATCGGAGCAAATGTTTACTGTGGTGTTGCAAAACGGAATTTAGTTTAGTAGAGAATGGGCTCAGGAACAGGAATAGCAACTGAGACCACAGCAAACATGTAACTCATTATGCAAGTCACAGCAAGGAGCTGCGTAAGGATCACATCCAAGAGGCGCAGGGCACGGCCGGCCGATTGTTTGCTAACTAAAACGCATATTACAATGGGCCACGCCCCCTCGCCCAGCAAGCTACTCCGAACACAAGCACACACCCACAAGCAAACAAACAAACAAACAAACAGACCATGCCTATAGGGAAGAAGCGGGGATATCAAGTAGTACAGCAGGAGGCAGCAATAGCTGTTAATTGTGTACAACAAGGAAGAAATTGCAGTGAAAACAAAATGAACTGTGGCAGGGCATGTCAAAGGAGATAACAGAGCAACAGCAATTGTGGGCGTGACCGGGCGAAAGTTTAACTATAAAATATGGCAACATAACAGATACAAAACCAGATACGTATGCGAATGTGGATGCGGATGCGGATGCGGTTGCCAAGTTGACCGCTGGCCGGACTTGGCTCACTGCTTGGGGCAACTGCATTTTAAGTGCTAAAAGTTGACGTTGTCAGCTAATCGCATTGGCGCTTGGTTAAGCGGCTTAGTCACATACATACACATATACACTGATAAAAAAAATGTGGCTAATGGGTAAAATTTAAAGCCATTTTATGATAAAGATATAAAAAAATATTAAAAAAATATTAAATTTTTAAATTTAGTTTTTTAAGTTGAAAAAACTTAACTTTGCTTAATTTAATTTTAGCTTATTTTTTTAACCTATTTCTAATTGTAAGGTAAAATCTGTTTTATAAACCAAATTGAAATTGTTAAAATTATTAAAGTTAAAATTGAATAATTTAAAAACAATAGGAAGACAGTTATTTAAATCAACTTTTTTTTACAGTGCACACATATTGTGTATGTATATTCAGTATGCCGTGGTTGTATCTTAAAGATACATACTCCGCATGCCAGTGAACAAAGCTGTATATAAGGTATGAAATATTGGTGGCACATGTTAATTAAGTTGCATGCCACAACAAAGGACAGCAACCAGTTGGACTTTTGGCTTTAGCTTTGGCATGTTTTATGCAGATTTATGGACCGCCAAAGGGCGACTGCAGCTACAGGAAAACTTTTGCCACTAGCAGCCAATTTAATTGTTGTAATTGTTGTTGGGTTTCTAATGTGGTATTAATACCGACAGACAGATAGACAGGGAGACAGACACACACGCACTTAATTAATAGTTGCAAAAGGTGAAACATAAAGGTTGCATACATAATCGTATCTGCCCCATTGTATGGCAAATATTTTTGGTTCGTGCAAAACTAAGATAACATATAATTACAACTTTTTTGGCCTTAATTGTAATTTATGTTTTTTGCTTACAGCCTTCAGTGATTTATTGCTGTGTTTTTCCTGGTCGGCGAATTAACCCACACTGGCATTTTAAAGTATAACATTAGGTGAGAAAATATTTATGTATATTTAGCCGATAGCTTACAATTAATTTAAGTGTTGCACGTTTGCTAAAATCAAAAATAAAATATATATACATATATGTTAATTTGCGCTGTACTGTATTCATAATTCTATTATATTGCAAAAATAGTTCAAATTTATTATTATTATTTATTACTCAATTCAAATTTAGCTTTTAAATAAAAGCATACATTTATAATAAACTATTAATGTATAATATAAACGCCGATACACAATTTGAAATACCATTAGCAATAAATATTTCTTAGATTAATGCAGTTGTGTGATTGAAAAGTATTGATTTAAGCCCAGTTTTCTCCTCTAAATTGGTAACATCAATTGGTTTAAAGCTAAATCTAAATGGAACAAGAATGACGAAATTAAAAGCGTTTCACTCCTTAAACAATCGTCGCAAAATGAAATGTAATTATGAAGGCAGCACGTTCAATTGCAAATGTAGCACCTGTCAGAGACAGGCGACTTTATTATCAAGTTTGAGACAGTCTAAGCTCGCATCTGGACAGCTGTCGTTGTCATTGAACTGAACATTAGCAACAGCTGGGACAGGAGCAGGGGCAGGAGCTGGGGGCCAGAAATAGGTGGGGCAATGTCAACAAATCAATGAGAAGCACAAACAAGACACCAAAGCATTGGACTAATTAAATGGTGATTTGTGTCAATGATAAGGATAATAATTGCCAGGCAAACAAATCCACAGACAAACCAAAAGAAAACCGCTCGCACTTCAGTTTTTCTTTACATGTATTTCGGTGCGGACAGCGGGGCGTTGCCTAATGATGTGACGGCCGATAAGAACACTGAATGGGCTGGCGGGCAATGGAATCTTTTCAACAATATTCGTGTAATGACAAGTAAATGACGTTCGAAAATATTGAGCCACTTGTCGTGCAGTGAACCAATAAATGAACAAGAAGTGAACAGTTCTCTTTGGGGTGTCAAAGTTGAAATACCCTAGTCTATATGCTATAGTAGTTGATATATTTATGAACTGTAAGAAAAGGAAATTTTTTAAGTTTCAACTGTTAGTAAAACGGAGTAGCAAACAGCTGGATATGCGGACAACAATATACACATATTCTTATTTACATATTTATTTCAGATTATTTTCGCTTATTGCTAACAAATCATTTAATATGTATTTAAATTTTACATAGCATAGATAGAAATTTTTTCCGTTTGTTAAATATCATTGAGGCTTTCGATTTATCGGGGTACGACTTATCGAGATTCACCTGTAATTTATTTAGTTGTGTGTTACTCATTTATTACAAAATTTAAATTACCCTCCGCAAGTGTATTAAATAAGCAAGAATATAACAAATCAAACTGCATGGGCTCCGAGAGTTCTTCTATAGCTTTATTTCTCCTGCTACTTCTTCTCTCTCTTTCTCCATTCCGCTGTTTGTCTTTGTCTGTATTTGCAGTGACTGTTTGGACAAGTTATCATGAAGATGTTTCGACTCATTGAAACAAAGGCCAAGTCGAGTCAATCAAACAATGGGACAGCAGCAGCAGCAAAAATAACAACAATAACACGCCCATTTCTTGGCCAGCGGGTGGGCTTGGTCCCGGCGTCGACAGATAAGCACCCACACGTAGTTGTATTCTATTGCCCATTGAACCGTTGGAAAAATGTCAACATTAGCTACGCATTATGAAGATGTCACTCAGCAGCAGCCTCGAAATGCTGGCCAAAAAATATTTGAGCCCAAAATGAGCAAAAGTCATTATGAAACACATTTTCATTTTCATTTTCATTTCCCATCATCAATCTTTGCGCTTCAACACTTTGCCCCACAACTTTGGGGCTGGCCGAGAGTTCGCCGCTCGACACTTGATGAAGCTCTAATATTTACTATGTTTATTATGCCGCCAGTTGTTCTTATTGTCTCGTTACACGGCTCGTTTAGAGATCTGTTGACAGCTCATTTCTTTTGCTTCTGTTATAACTGAGCACCGACTTATGGACTTATTTGGATTTTATATTCCAAATATATTTAAAAACCTTTAAAATTTTCTATTTTTAAATTGCAATCAATTTTGTGCATGTAAAAATTATAATAAGGTTACTATTGATAAATTTAGATTTTAGTATTCTCTTGATTTTGGAAAACAATATCCAAAAATTCACATTTAATATAATTAAAAATTTCTGAATGCCAATCGTTAGTCCTGAATGTACTTTTGATCCGATTTGTCCGTCATATGCAGCTTATAACTTTTATTTACTATAATATATATTTTTTAACAACTTTAAATGGAAAATCGAACCGAAAAATGTGCTGTCAAATATAATAAAAATGTTTGGGCAAAGTGAAAAATCATACACATAAGCGGCAAAGACACACCCTAATGCCAAAATATAATACGAACACACACACTTGTAAATGGCACACACACATTTCATTGTCAAAGCGCGCACACGTGGAAAAACGGCAACCCTGGCAGCTTTAATGGCATTTTTGTTGTGCTTCTCTCCGTAGTTGTTGTGGGGTTGTCAAGCTATTTTGGCAACATTGTTACGTGTCTCGCCAAAATCGTCTGACTGTCGGTGCCTTCCTTTTCCGATTTACCAACACAAACGACGTGTTAAGTACGAAGAACAGCTGGATGAGTGCGAACAGGGCGGAGGGGAGAGTTGGGAAAGAGTGTGTGCACACCTGAGTGGGGGGACCGAAGTGGGCATACTTGTGCTATTGCCCTGCCTGCAATTGTATTAACCTTATCGTAAGCTTGATTTATGCATGTAAATTTGTTCTGTTTCACTTTTTTGTTGGGTTGTCCTTCGAGCAGTCGCATTACCGATCAACAATCACAAAAGATACACTGAAAAATTGACTAATGGTTTTCGCTTTGTGCCATAAGTATATAGTATGAAACACGTATGATTGGTCTGACAATATCTGAGCTGTCAGCTTTTATGTGTTTGAAATAAATTTATCAAAATATTATTCAACTGTTGTTGAAGTAATTCGGATATAAACAACGATAAATAATATAAAAGCAAGCTATCGTATATATTCGATGTATCATACTGCAAACTAACAAAGTAACTTTTTAAGTTTATATAAAATATGTTTAAAATAATGTGTTAATTATTTTGTTATATACGAATTTGCTATATATATTCTATTTTAATCGGCAAACAATCTCTTACAATTCTATTTACACTAGATTTAAAATTGCCAGCGGGGTGTATGCACAAAGAAATTTCTGACCACTGCAGATTATAGGTATTTGCTCAAAACACAAAAGACTGATAACATGCATCTTAGTGGGCGGAGTTGAAATTAAGGGTATATATTGCTCGGCGTGGGCACCATCTGCATTCAGTGTGAAATGTGACATTCAGAGAACAAGTATTAAATATAGTTTTTTGATTTTTCCAAATGATGCATATGCCTTAAGTAGTAACCATTAAGAGGTTGTTTTTAGAAATCAATCCACCTTTTAATGTACTACTTTGGACAACTGCATACAAATACAACTATTAGACGCGGAAAGTAAAAATATATAATAATGATTAAATTTTCTTGCTGTAGTGAAAATTAAACACTTAAGTAGTTTATACAAGGGCGAGCTCCATCTATTATCGCATTGTGTGACCTACTTAAATGACAGATTTTCAAGGCATTACAGCCATAAAACAAAGGATAATAAATGTACTAAATTTAAAATTAAATTAAAATTTTTTTAGTTTTCTCCAAAAGACAGACTTAATAATGTGTTATTGAAACGTTAGCTCAGATAGGGTTTTATCTTTTATATGACCGCAGTCTGCATCAAAATGCCGAAGCTCCAAGAAAATCTCAGACAAGCGCACACAGATGAACACTCGAGTTTAATAAAACAAAATCCTGCGGCGATAATTTACAACACGATGTTGCGCGGCAAATTGCTTTGATTTAAGCGTGCCAACGTGCCAGGACTCGAACACACACACGCACACACGCACGCAAAACACAAAAAAGGAAATAAAGGAAAGCAGTCAACATCGGGTTGAGGGAAAACCTGCCACAAGATGCTGTTACACACATTTGCTACACACTTGACTAGCAAGCCAAGCCAAAGGCAAACCAATTCAACATCCGTTTGCCGCTAATTCACACACACAAACACACACAGAGCATCTTGGCAGTAAGGATATATGAAATACGCGCAAATAACGTGTTAGGAAAATTGTGTGAAAATTGTTATATATATTATATCCGTACGCTGGAGCGCTTGATATGATTTCTTATGCTCCAATCGCTGCGAAAGGTGTTGAACACCTCGCTTGCCATCGTTTAGTTTTGGCCGGATGTTGCTGCGGATCCGGATGCGGATATGAAGCGGTAGTTTTACGGGTTGTTTTTTCAATACAAAGATAAACGAAGTTTTATTGATAAGAAAAATGTGACTTTGCATATTGTTTTGGTAATATATATTTATATTTCCAAGTGCCGAAACTTAAATACCCTTGCAAATGTTTAAAAAAAAATTAAAATATTTAGAAGACTGTCGCTGATAATGTATATATATATATAATTTTAATTTATTTCTATTTTTTAAAATATAGAAAATTTTATTTATATATTTGAAGTTTGGTCTTATCATTATATTTATACAATAAACGAAACCTTTTGACCTTTTGAAAAATAATCATTTCAATTTTTAAATAGACTCGTTTTGAAGTCAAAACAAAGTGAAACTGATTTTCAATTAAACAACAGAAAATCATCTAAAATATTATGTTATCTTTGATTTTTATATTAGATATTAAATTATATAAAAATTAATCAACTGTTTTTTAACAAAGAAATATAACAGAACTGCTGAGACAAATTAAAATAATTTTGACCAAAGCAAGTATGTTTACAATTAGAATAGAATCCACAAATTTGCCAAGCCAAATTTGCTACCACTAAACAATGCGTATAAATGTTAACGCATGCTTAACTCATTTGTAAATGCGAACAATTGCAATTAGGGTGAGAGCAGATGGCACCCCAACTCGTACCCAAAACCAAAACCCAAACTCACTCATTGTTAGTTGCACGTGACAGATTGAGTCAGCAGGTTAAATTTAACGTGAGTGCGAGTGTGAGTGTTAAGCGAGTAGTTAGTGCGATGAGTACTCATCGCAGTTAAATGGAAATTTATTTAATTGCGCTCTTGGCAGACACACACACACACACACACATATAGTTTTGGTTTGCTCAGCTTAAAGTTGGAGTAGCATAACATATATTTGCACCGGGGCAGGGTTGCCAAGTAATGCCAAAATGTCGGCAAACTTGCACGTGACTTTGCTGCAAGTTGCAATATTTTCAGCTAAGCTCCGGCATGAGCTGACAACAGGCCACGGCAAACTTGAAATCAAAACTAAAAATTCTGAAAGTCACATAGCACAAAGTTTCTCATGCATACAGGTAGATAGATATCTGCTACGTTGACAGTGCTGCCCATTTCAGCTGGTTTTATTTTGCGAAAAAACTGATTGAACATTTTGTTTCACTTAAATTTTGTGTTTAATTATGCAAAAGTAAGTTAATAATTTAAAATTTCAGGTATTGCACATTTAACTTACTAATCACCAAAGTTATTTTTCTTTCCAATTGAAAAATTATTCATTTTTAAAAATTTAAGCGTTTCCAAAACCTGGCCTTAGTTTGTTTTTATTTTAACTACTATTTAATAATTCTTATTATTATTAAATTACTCTTAAAATCCTATTGATATAAGTATTATGGTCAATTTAATAAAAAAAAATTTTGCTGCTCAATACTGCCGAAAAATGGGCAGCACTGGTAGCTGAATAGTGTATCTTGGCTCTAGGTAAAGTCTGTAAAAGTCTGTCACTGTTTACCTAAATGATTTTGCAGTTTTTGTATTTGCTTCGCTTTTGTTGGGATAACTTTTTTCCGTTATTCGTTTTCTTGCTTTCTTTTTGGCAGCGCTGCCGCATAAAAACTAATATTGTGCCAGCCAGTTTATTGGTATTGGGAGTCGAAAACTTTGCGCTGGCAACACGCGTATCTTGTAGTTTTATGGAGTTGGCCCAGACGAGAGAAGTTGCGCATGGAAATGTCGCTGTGAAAATGTCGTTAAAATCAACGCAGGCAGCGCATTCAAAATGCCGTTAAACGTGCGACTTTAGCTAAACGTTTCGTTGAATTTTGCAGTCTTGCGGTTAGTTTGCGATTTCTGGCCTTGAGAAAAATCCATCGTATCCAACAGCGTACGTATCTGCGTATCCGCAACGGCATCCTGTCACCATTCACTGCCTACGTGCTTCGCATTTGGCATGCAGGACGCGTTATCCTTGGATACCACAAAGTCCAGTTCCCACTGGCTGTCTATCAATACGTAACTATTTCACGAACACGCTTCGATGGCTCTAATTAATGTTTAAATTGCGAATTTTATTATTCAGTGGCTTTAGCGGCAGTTTGGCTGAGCATAAAAACTAAGCACAGTCAACGCACAATAAAATGATTTTGTTGGCCACTGCGAATTCATAAGGCCAACGCCAACGTTAAGATGGAGAAATGTATATCCTTCATATATATACAAGATTTTATTCAAATTCCAGAGTGTATTCAACATCAGTTCGTTCATAGCTTCCACCTGACCAAATAATTAATTTTAATTAACTGATTTTAAAGAGGAAACACAATTTATTTAAAGAATGATTTGAGTGTGCTTGTAACTCTTCTCAATATTAGTAAAATTTGCAGCTTGTTAGCGAATCTTATTTTGATATATATATGTATATATATATATATATATATATATATATATATTGGAGTGGCCGGCGCAATGTCAAAAGGAAACGATATCAAGTGCTTCAATCAAGTCAAACTTGCAATATAAATTCAAATTCAAACATTTTCAATTCAATGTATTTTTGCGGTTGTTGCCAGTCAAGCGTTGGCAATGCTATGAATATTCCTAAAATTCCGGTCCATTTATACAAACATGAACCACTATGAAGTATCCTTTTCTCTCGCTCGCATCATCTCTCTCGCTCTCGTTCTCGCTCTCCGCTAAAATGCAGTATTTCAATCAAATGTTGCCCTACACAATCGTACCTTTACCGTTTTTGTTGTTGTTGCTGTTGTCTATTGTTGTTGTTATTGTAACAGTTAGGTAGCACGTAACTTGCAATCCTGAGCCAGACGATATCCTGGAGTAGCGGCAACAAGAGTGCCGGCAAAAGCAGCCAACAAGCCAAATCCTAGTCGCGGTCAACAGCAATAAATTGGATTGCGGTTTGAGGCTGCCCGCTTTGCTTCCACATCCTTCACCCTCCCACCCCCCTTGCCAAACAAGCAAATAAATTTATTATTATTCGTTTTGACTGCAGACAATTACAATGCAGTTAATTTAATTGTGTTTAATCTGCAATAATGTTCCACAAACATTATTTCAAGTGGTTTGTCAGACAGCGAGTTGGTAAATCTACAGCAAATTTGCATTATATAAATCATATTCAATCAGAACTGATTACCAACAGTCTTTTCATTTGCTAGAATCTTTTTATACACGAAGTGAAACTAGTATATTGGGTTTGTGTACATGCTTTTTCGACCAAAAAATATATTTTGAATGTGGAATCAATATATAGGACAAATCATGATCAAAATGTCATCAAACGTGACAATCGGTTCACTTTTGACAAAGCTATAGGGGTTTAATATATGGGAGCTATGGAATCTGACAACCTTACATGTCAACATTTTTGTCGATTTTGGCATGATTTTTGACAAAAAATTTGACTCCCCCAAAATCACTTTCAATGTTGTTTTTTATGCTAATTGTGACAAATAAAATCGATTAAAACTATAAATTCGCAATTCTAAATTTTGAAAAAAAATTTTTTCCAAATTTCACAAGGGGGGGGTACATGCTTTTTTGACCAAAAAATTCCAAAAAATTTTATTTTCGAAAATGAATATATTTTAAATGTAGAATCAATATATAGGACAAATCATGATCAAAATGCCCTCAAACGTGAAAATCGGTTCACTTTTGACAAAGTTATGGGGGTTTGATATATGGGAACCATGGAATCTGACAGCTTTACATGTCAAAATTTTTGTCGATTTTGGCATGATTTTTGCCCAAAAATTTGACTCCCCCAAAATCACTTTCAATGTTGTTTTTTATGCTAATTGTGACAAATAAAATCGATTAAAACTATAAATTCGAAATTCTAAATTTTGAAAAAAATTTTTTTTTCCAAATTTCACAAGGGGGGGGTACATGCTTTTTTGACCAAAAAATTTTATTTTCGAAAATGAATATATTTTAAATGTAGAATCAATATATAGGACAAATCATGATCAAAATGCCCTCAAACGTGAAAATCGGTTCACTTCTGACAAAGTTATGGGGGTTTGATATATGGGAACCATGGAATCTGACAGCTTTACATGTCAAAATTTTTGTCGATTTTGGCATGATTTTTGCCCAAAAATTTGATTCCCCCAAAATCACTTTCAATGTTGTTTTTTATGCTAATTGTGACAAATAAAATCGATTAAAACTATAAATTCGCAATTCTAAATTTTGAAAAAAAAATTTTTTCCAAATTTCACAAGGGGGGGTACATGCTTTTTTGACCAAAAAATTCCAAAAAATTTTATTTTCGAAAATGAATATATTTTAAATGTAGAATCAATATATAGGACAAATCATGATCAAAATGCCCTCAAACGTGAAAATCGGTTCACTTTTGACAAAGTTATGGGGGTTTGATATATGGGAACCATGGAATCTGACAGCTTTACATGTCAAAATTTTTGTCGATTTTGGCATGATTTTTGCCCAAAAATTTGATTCCCCCAAAATCACTTTCAATGTTGTTTTTTATGCTAATTGTGACAAATAAAATCGATTAAAACTATAAATTCGCAATTCTAAATTTTGAAAAAACATTTTTTCCAAATTTCACAAGGGGGGGTACATGCTTTTTTGACCAAAAAATTCCAAAAATTTTATTTTCGAAAATGAATATGTTTTAAATGTAGAATCAATATATAGGACAAATCATGATCAAAATGCCCTCAAACGTGAAAATCGGTTCACTTCTGACAAAGTTATGGGGGTTTGATATATGGGAACCATGGAATCTGACAGCTTTACATGTCAAAATTTTTGTCGATTTTGGCATGATTTTTGCCCAAAAATTTGATTCCCCCAAAATCACTTTCAATGTTGTTTTTTATGCTAATTGTGACAAATAAAATCGATTAAAACTATAAATTCGCAATTCTAAATTTTGAAAAAAAAATTTTTTCCAAATTTCACAAGGGGGGGGTACATGCTTTTTTGACCAAAAAATTCCAAAAAATTTTATTTTCGAAAATGAATATATTTTAAATGTAGAATCAATATATAGGACAAATCATGATCAAAATGCCCTCAAACGTGAAAATCGGTTCACTTTTGACAAAGTTATGGGGGTTTGATATATGGGAACCATGGAATCTGACAGCTTTACATGTCAAAATTTTTGTCGATTTTGGCATGATTTTTGCCCAAAAATTTGATTCCCCCAAAATCACTTTCAATGTTGTTTTTTATGCTAATTGTGACAAATAAAATCGATTAAAACTATAAATTCGCAATTCTAAATTTTGAAAAAAACATTTTTTCCAAATTTCACAAGGGGGGGGTACATGCTTTTTTGACCAAAAAATTCCAAAAAATTTTATTTTCGAAAATGAATATATTTTAAATGTAGAATCAATATATAGGACAAATCATGATCAAAATGCCCTCAAACGTGAAAATCGGTTCACTTTTGACAAAGTTATGGGGGTTTGATATATGGGAACTATGGAACTTGAACGAGTATAACGCAGTCGGTATCGCCCGACTGCAATGTTCTTGTTTTGTTCTGTTGCTTTAAAAGAGGAAGCTTTTAAAATGTGGGTGATATATCAGTGTCTACTTGCTATAATCGTGATATAATCCAACAAGCTTGTCTTAAGACTCACAAATTGAATTCTTGACATATTTTCCCATTATTTCATAAATATATATATGTATGTACATATACATAGGCTAGAATTAAATATGCAATGTGTCAAAAACATCGCCAGACAGTTTAGAGTTAAAGTTCAAGCAACAAAATATCTGCTGATAAGATGCTCAAAATTCGGCTCATGATAATTTCTTGATCGCGTCACATGAAGACAGATTGTAGGGTTCAGGGTATCTCCTAGTCGGGCGGCCCCGGCTAGAGCCCTCTCACTTGTTTTTAATATGTTGCTTATTTTAATACACCTCCCATGACCTACCACAACTGTATTTGCAGTGAGCTTCGCCCCATAAGCTGCTCATAATTCTTCATTATCAATAGAAAGCAACAAAATCAGCGTTCTGCCCATTTGAGCGCCCCATTTTGACCCCAGCCGGAAACCCTTAACTTATTGCGTGCGTGTTCGACTGCCGAGCAGCCGCCGCGCACCGCACCGCACCGCCCCGCAGCGTGAGCTGATTCGTTTCTCCCGCCACCGCGTCGGCTGCCACAACTTGAGTTAATTTAATAAATCTTGAACAACTGAATAAGCTTTAAATTAATGACCCTGTAAAGTTCATATAAATTATTACGTTATCTCAAGCGCTCGTTCGGCAACGCAACGAAGCCCCTGTCCCCGCTCCCAGTTAACATTACCCAGAGCGACGAGTGGCTCGAGCCACCCAAATGGCAACTGGCAACTGGCAACTGGCAGCTGGCAGGACGGGCCCAACTGCCACGTGTGGCACATTATGCCAACATATGCCACACTCGCTGCCATTCCAAATGATTTCTCATTTCCAATGCTACAGCAGAACAAGCATATTTTTCTGCCTTTACCGAAATCAAATTTGTATCAATTACAATTGCATTAACATACAATTTGCGCGCCTCTCGAATTTCACAGCAGCAGCTGGAATCGAAAATGATTGTTTAAATGGTTGCCAAAGAAACTCGGTAGCTTTAATAATCCATGGTTAAGGGCTCAAATCACATACAGAAAAATTCAGTTAGAAAGTATTAAAAGAGAGAATAAAAGCATAAATAAATATGACAAAAAACGTATGCAAAATATCAACAACAATTTGAAATACTAAATTGTTTGCCTTGATTTCAAAATGAATCACGCAGAAGTACGATGTGCTGTTCTTATACAAACAAATGGATCAAAAAATATAAGTCTTTTATACAACTTTTGTTTTTAGCTCTTTGAATTTTTTTACAAACATTTTAAAATGTTTAAATAATAATAATAAATAAAATAAACATATGAAAATTGAAACCAAATTTTGTTTGATTTAGGCAAGTTCAAGTGGTGTCGCCAGTTCATATATAATTGAGATTTTCAATCAGAGCTGGTATCATGAACTCGGGGCAGAATGCCAAAGCTTTAACAAATTAACAAATTTAACCTTTGGGGGTATATGCCAAAACTTCGCACCAGCTGCGGCACAATATCAACAAAAGGGTCGAAGCGCATGGGTATAAGGTTATATGTGTGTGCACGTGTGTATGTGTGTGTGCTCAACATAGCAGGAAAGACCCAAGTAGATTGCCAACCAAACAAGGGCTCCAAAGATGCCATTGTAGTTAGTTGCCGTCGTCTTGGCCTTGCCCTGGTCGAGAAGCCAAGTGTGTATCTCGACGATGATGATGATGTAAATGATGATGATGATGATGATGAGCTACGACCCAATTTCCATATGCGCCAGCCGTCGGTTTTTAGCTTAACTAGCCAAACTTGCGAGAAGTTTGCGTGCCAAGTTGGCATAACAGCAAGTCAAACAAACGAAAGCTAGCCCAAGACCACACACGGACATACGGACAGCTACACCTACAGATCCAGATAACGGCTCCCAAATCCCTCAGCACTCGAATCCCTCAGCTCTCCGGTGCGGTTATGGGCAAACAGACAAGAACTTGGCTACCGCAACCAGCAGTCGGGCCAAGGCACGCCGTTAGCTAATAATATTGAATAAAATTGAATTTGCGCCGTTAGATTGTTGTAAAATTATTAAACATGGCACTGGATTGTCTCTCGGTTCAGTTTTGGTTTTGGCAACTATTTTGCCTGGGGCCGTGCCAAGTTTGCCCAGCCGCATGCATAATTCAATTAAATTCTTTGCCACAAAATATTCTGCACTCGGAAATGGGGCAAATTGTAATAGTTTCGCAATTATGCGGCAATTTCAAATTCTTAGATTATAGCTTAACTTTGGCTCTTCACTTTTTTGTGCGGTCGGCCAATTGAAATTGTAGAAAATGGTTGCAATTTGAAGATAGCCAAAAAGTTGTCAGCAACTTGGCTTGACTAGAGATGAGTTCAATTCGATAAAAATAGGTATATATATATATATATTTATGTTATATATTATGATATTTGAAGATTAGTAATACTAAGTAGGTAGTTTAAGTTTAGCTCACCCCTTTCGTTTGCAGTTGCGCTGGCTGAAGTTCCATTGATCCATTGCTGAAATTATAAAGTAGCATAAATAAAATTGTAATATAAACTATTTTGTAAACATTTAAATATTTTGATCAATGTTACGTTTACATTTACTTTTGTATAACGCTTCTTAAATAAATATTTATATAATTTTAAATTTATAAAAATAAACCAAAAACAACGAACATTAAGAGAAATAATTTCCTAATTGTTGTATATTATAATTATAATAAACATATGCGAAAACATTTTTGTATTTATTCAAAATGTTTATAAGAACATTAAATTTTTGCAATTGGAAAAATATTTATTTATCGAACTTGAGTTTTGCATCCTTTCACCCATCTATCAGCTCAATATATTCTTTAAAATATAAACACATTCGATAAAATCTATTGTATTTTTTATATATGTATACCCTGGCAACTTTAAGTAAGACAAAAGCTGCAAAGCTGCTTACCGAAATCATCGTTTGAATTGAATTTGCCAGAATTTCGCAGAGGGCAGTTGGGGAGTCGGTGGCCAAGTGGAAGCCACAGGATCCGCTTCAATGTAAATATCCAGCTATAAATCCGCAAATCAAATGCAATCAATTCAAATTTCACACTTCAATATTCATTAGAAATTTATTTTGCATTTTACGACAGCAGCGCTGATGGAAGCTGAGGCTCTCGATTTAACTGCAGCAGCAGCAGCAGCTGTGTGGGTGCCGAGCTGTCCTGGCAAGGATCCAGGAAGCGGGCTTTTGAAATCCTTAATGCAGCACACAAAACTGCACAAACGAACATAAAAAATGGCAAATTTTGCGCAAAATTAGCTGCCAATTGTTTTCAATACCGCCAACAACTTTGCGCTGATAAATTGCCAAACGGAAATTGTGCAAAACCAAGCAAGAAATTTCAAATTGGCCGACAGCAGCAGCTGCAGCTAATGTTGATATTGCTGTTGCAGCTGCATAGCTGCACAGCTTTAATTTATGCACAATTTATAACAATTAAAGATGCCTAAGCAGCTGGGTAACCAACTGCGACACACGTGGCGTATGCGCAATGAAAAACTGTTGCTAATGGCAAAAGATGTACATTTGTGTGTGCGTGTCTGTCTGTCTATGTGTGTTTGTCTGTGTGTCGTGCACATAACTTAATTATGCAGAAGTGTAAACGTTGCCAGCAGCATACGACACATGGGGGCCCCCTTCCCCGCAGTCATCGACTTTTTCTCTGTGCCCCCTTCCTGCAGCTGCCAGACAATGCGCCGCTTGAAGTCTTTTCATAAGCTCAAAGTTCATAATAGGATTTAGTTAGTGTAGCTCGTTGCTTCTCATCATGATGATGATGCATATGCTAGACCCGACCCATGTTGTTGTTGTTATTGTTGCTGCACAGTGGGAAAAAATGAACAAATTCGTACTAACTAAAATCTGAAAATGCTATTTAAAATATTTAAAAATTATAATTTTTAGAAAATGGTTTGCATTCTTTTATAACCAAATATATATGTATATAAACAAGATATTTATTTTCAACATTAAAATGAAATTTTTAGCATGATATTTATTATATTTTTTTTCGCTCTACTGTGGCAGCTTTCCCAACATGACTGAGTCCATACGCCACATGTCGTCCGTAAGTCCTGCTGCGGCTGTAAACCAACTGGTCCTGCCCTTTGCTATTTGCTTTCCTTTTTTATCTCCCATTTTTTTTTTCAGAGTTCTTTTTGGTCTTCCTTTTAGTGCACTTGCTACTTTCGCTGACAGATAAATTATACACGTAAGACAGAAAAAATGCAGGTCGAGCCGGCACTGAGCACTGGGCCAACTGCTGTTCCCTGCTCCCTGTCCTACTCCAAGTCTGGACTCATTGTGCCTGCATCTTATAATTCTTGTATGAAAATAATAGCTGGCTAAATGTTAGCATGAGACAATGGAAATTTATGTGCCACAGACACGACACACGAACTACACAGAAGAAAAAAAACAAAATAAATAAGTAAATATACTGCTAAAGTACAGGACATGCATATTTAAGCAATTCTTCCGCAAACCTCAACCTGAACATCAACATCAGTCAACGCCTCAGCTAAAATGAGGCCTCACACTCATGGCCAACCGCATTTGGCCCTATATGAGTGCAATTTCGACCGACTGCCTTTATGTATTGATAAACATTAAAAGCCAATCAGCGTAATGGCTTGTGATGTGAAGTCTCTTAGCCAACTCGCCGTCCGTCCCGCCACACCACGATTCGCTCTCGGTTACACACTTCATTTTCAACAGCTCATAAAATTGCAATTGACTTTGAGCTCTACGTCGATTCGAGTGTGTGTGTGTGTGTGTGTGTGTGTATAATGGCTCTGTGTGTGCTTGTCTCCTGCTTTGGTTTATAAAATGGCGCAGTCACATATGCGCTTAATTAAGTATATAAATTGATATTTGCTGCATGTTTATGACTGCATTGCAGTCATTCCATGATTGTGTCGAGTTGTTGGCCGGAGTACACTTATATTTATACATAATATAATCACTTTATGTACTCAAAAGTTCTTGTCAATTAATAAGTTACCTTCATTAATAATTAATTTACCCTAATTTGTTACATTGGATACAAAACATTTTCCAACAACAAATTTAATTAAAGTGATTTACTTAAATTTATGTTTGAGCTGACAAAAGATTGATTTGCACATCATTTTGAATAATTATTTATAAAAATTATTATTTGGGTACTTAACACAAGAACGAAAAGAAACCCTAAACGAACAATGCACAAGTTTACGAAACTAAAATCACAAAAACATAAAGTTTGCTTTAAAAAAAAACAAAAAAACTTTTCATAAGTGTAGCTTGTCTAAATAAATCCAAAAAAACCTGTTTCTCGAAACTTGTGGAAACAATACTCATTAAAGAACATATTAATTTGAGTCCGCATTTTGCGGTACATCAACTTTGATGGAAGTTCGTTTAAAACAATTAGATATCTCTCGGTGGCGCACTCGAGGGAAATTATGGCAACTGCAAGTCGAAAAATGAGAAACGCAGCAGCAGAAGTTTGCCCAACTGGCACTAATAAGCGCTAATTTTGTTAGCCCAGTAACAGGAGCTGCCAAAGAATAGCTCAGGAACATCAGGCCATTGCGGGCGTGCCAAATCCGTTGATGGACTGATGGAGTGACGGCAGAGTTGCTGGGCAGCGTTCGAGTGGAGGAGGCTGGGCATTGGAGGCGCTGCTGCTCGGACGATTTAACAAAGTCAGTGCAGCCCAGACACTAATTCCATTCATTAAAAAACTTTCTGTATGCCAATTTTTGCTGTTCTTCATGCCATTATGCAGTTATGCCGGCCAACGTCGCTCAAAACTTTCCAAAGCAGCAGCAGATCGTCCTGTTTTGTTTTTCGAAAACAAAAAAAACAAAAAAATAAAATTAAATATGATTACTTACTTCCCGCTGCTGTACATCATCAGTCACACAATGAAGTTGCAGCTGGTGAAAAATACTCGTAACTTTCGAGTTTATGACTTGTCCGCGGATAAAGCGTACACTACGCCGGACTGCGGATGAAGCTGAAGTAACTCGCGAGCGGGCGGACGGGCGGGCAAATTAATTAAATTTCCCCTTTAAGCTTCGTGGTATGCTAAGCATTTCGGGTTTCTTTTCTTTTTTGCGCACTCTTCGCTTCGTTCTAAAGTGTTGGTCTATTAGTGAAAATTGTTTGGCAAGAACTTGACATAAATGTTTATGACTCATGGCCATAAGACTTGGTCAATTTTAGAGTAGCTTGAGCGTTGCGAGTTATGTGTTTTAATCAACGACATTGCGGGAATTGTGAAAATAATAATAATAATAAAAATTAAGAATATGCTAACTCTTATATACTTTTTTGTCTAGAAACATTTTAAAACATTATAATAATAATCAAAGAAATAATGTTTTACGTTTTGTCTAAGCAAGACAAAAGACAAAGCTTGTGTTAAAACTCATAAATTGTATTTCTCACATATTTTTTCATAAATATATATATAAATATATACATAAATAGAATTAAATTTGCAATATGCCAAACATCGCCAGACAGTTTAGAGTCAAAGTTCAAGCAACAAAATATCTGCTGATAAGATGCTCAAATTTTCGGCTTCATGGTAAATTTCTTGATCGCGGCTCGACAGTTTTAAATTGCCAAAGCTCTGCACCGGAATCAAATCTCGAATTATTTTATTCAAAATGAATACTGTGTTTAGTCTTTTAATATTTGGGTTAATGCCCTATATGGCAAACGCAAGTGAACAAACGGTTAGTGTCCTTAATTAAATATCAACAATTGTAAGTTAATATAAAGATTTACTCAGTGCTCAAAGGATGCGAGAGAGAAGGATGCCCAGTGTGGCACCTACTGTCTCCAAGTGGTTAAGCCACTCCTAAACTACGCCTCCTCTATGAGGTCTAAAGAAGAACGTTTCACTGAGCAGGAAGTTAAAATCCGTGAACTAGAGTTAACCATAGTCAACAAGGAGTCGCAACTGACCAAACAAATCGAGTTAACCGCCGCAAAGGATGTTATTATAGCTTATCTGCAATCTCAAATCAGCAACAAAGACGTTGAAATCTCGAACATAAAATCAAATGATAATACTGAAAAGAGAAATACGTGCACAGAACAGCAGTTCGCAGAATTACAAGGTAAGATCCGTGACCTAGGGACGAATTTAGCGAGCCTAATAGAAACTATTAGACAAAAGGAATTATCTCCAAGGAATGCTTTTATAGTTAATTCGCTATATGAGGCCAAATTAATAGAGCCCCACATTGATAAGCATATAAATAGCCTGAAAGAAGTTGATGAATTCAACGTTGTCAGAACCAACCAACTTGAGTCGAGGATCGCAGACCGCAAAGATACGTCTATAGCTTCCAGCTGCCAAGGTAAATCAAGCGATTTGCACACGATCAAACTGCCCGATATAGAGCCATTCTCTGTGCCCTGCGACTCCAAGCTTGGCGGGTGGACCGTTATCCAACGTCGATTGAATGGCAGTGTGGATTTTAATAGAAACTGGGAAGAGTATAAAGAAGGATTTGGAAATTTGCGTGGCGAATTTTTCTTGGGTCTTGAGAAACTGCATCTGCTAACGAAATCTCAGCCTCACGAACTTTATATATATATGGAAGACTTTGGAAATAAAACTGCTTATGCGAAGTACAGTCACTTTGTTATTGGAAACGAGAAAGAAGCCTATGAGTTAAAAATGCTTGGAGAACATTCTGGAGATGCTGGGGATTCACTGTATGATCATTTAAACATAAAGTTTAGCACCAAAGATAGAGACAATGATAAGAGTGAAAAATCCAACTGTGCGTCATCTTACGGGTCTGGATGGTGGTTTACATCGTGCTTTAATTGGTAAATTCAAAAAAAATACATTTTGCAAACATTGTATTTATTAATATTTTCAGTGATCTAAATGGACGGTACACATTCAATAAAGCTGGCTTATCTGGGAGTAAAATGTATTGGGGTACCTGGCAAACCCAGCCACTAAAATCTACACAAATGATGATCAGGCCGTGGACTTATTAAGTTCTAAATAAATTTATAAATATTTTCAGCTTTTCTTAAAATTTCCAATAAATGTGTTTATACAGGTGGACTTTTTGGTAAATAAAACTTTGATCATATACATTGATTTTTTAACCTTTTTTGTTCATGTTTCTCATCAAACGATGTGGTATGGAGACAGACAATTTTTCTGTGCTTCAACTGCAATTCGAACTGCAGGAAAAGTCAGCCAGCGAAGACAGAGGGAGGCGGAGGCAAAAGGAAGCAGCAAGCAGGCCACAACGGAAATCGACGTGTAATAAATTTAAATTTATGTTGCCATTTAAAAAAGCATAAAAAATTACTATAAATTTATAACCCACGCAACCACAAAATGTGGTCAGCCAGACAATAAAAATGCGGCAGATACGAGTTGAGTGCGACAAAAAAAATAAAAGAGGTAAAAGCGATCCGAAACGGGAACATAAATAAATCAATTTAGACACGAAGTAAAACAACAAAAGGGCTAAAATAAAACATACAAAAACTAGTTGGAAAATGTTTTAGTTTGGGCATTTAATTTTCACAGACTGTCAATTCAATTGAACTTCAATTTTCTGCTCTTTTTTTTTTGTAATTTTTTATTTGTTTTGGGCAGAAAACTGAGATCCGAACGAAACGAAATTAGAACAATTGAATTGTAAATACCAGAGCGCAGCATAAAGAATGGGGGGAAAAAGATGTAAAAGAAGACAAAAACTGTGACAAGGCTAGAGAAACCGATAACGACAGCGACTTTGACCAAATTGCAAATGTTTGTCACGTATTTTACAAATTCAGTGCGACGACAACCGTGTCTTTGTAGCTGGTATCCGTATCGTATTCGTACACCACAGCCCGTATACCCGTAAGATGTGCATACGTACGTATCTGTAACTTGAGTTGCCCTACACACGAATGAACAGTGGTGGCAGCCCCTCCCCCCCTCCCCCCACATCGATTGTTCATTGATATCTTTTGCGGCTATTGGTCGGGTGACTGCCTCAAGGGAACTGGAAGGGCAGCCTGTAGCCTGCCTGGCACATATTATTATGTAGCCCGTGTCCTTGTATATGTGACAGGTTGGGCCACAGACCATTTGGCTATGACATTTTTGTGCCCGTAAAACAAGCCAAATTATAGATGAAATGCAGCTTTAAAATTGCTACAACAAATGCAGGTTACCCACAAAACAAGATTATTGCAACAAAAACTAGCTAAAATGGCCAGGGAATAAAGTAAATATATAGATTTGTAATTTATTGTAGATTGTGCGCAAAATATAAAGTCAAAATTAATTTGGTTGAGGAAATGGGTTTAAATTAGTTGAAAGTTAAGTTAAGTTAAGTTAACATAAAACTATTGAAGTTTAAATTTTTTTTAAAATAATTTAATTCATTAGTTGTAGTTTGTATTGCTTCTGTATTATTAAATAAAATTATTTTATAAAAACAGATTAATTTAAAAGATATTTTTAATTATTTTATGAAAACTACTTGGCTTGGTTTTGCATTATATAATTTATAAATAAATGTATATAAATATATTGTTTTTTTTAAATAGTTAGAATATTGGGAAGTGAGTTTAGAAAAGGGTTTGTTCCTAATTAAAATTATTAAATTTCCTATATAGATAATTATATATCATAAAGCTTCATAAAATTTCCTTAATCAAAAGTATGAAGGATTATTATTTTAACTTTAATGGACAGCACTGGACGTTAAGTATACGCCATGGCTGTCAATGTTATGATTTACGCTTAAACTGCAGAGACTTTAAAGTAAGGGAAAATTAAAATTGCGAAGCACTTTTTTTAAAACACAATAATAAAAGCAGCACTAACAATAATAATAAAAACTGAAACAAGTGCGCATTTTATATGGTCAGGACAGGCGAATGGGCCGTATGTTAAAATGAATGCAATAAAAAAATGAGTGTGTGCGAGTGTGCGAGTGTTTGTGTCTGGCCAAGTGCATTATTGAGTTAACTCATTGCAGCTGCAAAAAGTTGCGTTTGTTGCGCGCTTAAACTCCCCACCTGAGAATGGGCTTAATGCGTTTACATAAAGCACTTGCAACACCCACTCATTGCCACGCCCACCAGCACTGGCTGTTGTCGGGCTCTGTTGTTAAGTGCTAAGGTGACTTAAGTTACGCAAAAGCTGTTAAGGTATTTATGGCCGGCACGAGCGTGCCACAGCGAGGCGTGCCAAGATCCGGCCCGGCGAGAGTATTATGTCTTTTCGGGCTGAAACACAACCTCGGGGCTGCTTCCTTCACTGTTGATGTTTACAGTTTGCAGTTCTGATAGTTGCCAGTTGTTTGCCAAACTTAGCTTAGCCAACTTTAGTTTTGGACGAGACGAAAAATGAGTAAGCCAACAAGAGCTCAGAGACAGCACATGAGCAAATCTTAACAAGCGCTGCTTGTTTTCTAACTGGATTTTGAATTGAGATGGATAGTAAAATAAAAAAACAATTCGTTTTACTGCATTTATATGCTTAAATGACAAAATAATCTGCTTATAGGAAAAATAAAAATAAATTTTATCCATACTAAGAAAGTTTTACCAAAAATAAGTTTTTATAGTATGAAAAAGTCGCTTTTAAAGAAATATTTCTGTTAAAAATTCGTGAAAACAAAGAGAAAAATTTTTAAGAAAATGTTAAAATACTAGTTCAACTAATAGTTTAAATTTATATAATTTATATATGCATTTTGAACAATTAAAAAATACTCTGTTCACAGTGTAAAAACAATTCTTAATACCAAATTTTGCGACAGAAATCAACATTGATTTATATTTGAATAATAAATATTAAGTAGGATTAACGCGAAAAATATAAATGCATAACTTTTTTAAAAAAATTAAATACCAAATCAATATACGATAATATTTTTAAAGGAGATTAAACAATTTATTAAAATAAATTTGTTTTAAATTTCAACAAACACAGTTGAGGCTCACATTAAGCATCGACAGTAATAATTTAAAGTCAGCAAAAAAGCATTTTTTATGTTTAATTGGATATTTATCTTTCAACACTCTTATATATATATGTATTTTTTTTTGTAAGCAGTTGCTTGAGTTGCTGCAGTAATTTGATTAGTTGGCCAAGTTTTGTGACTTTTTGCCTGGCAGCGAACTGCTGTCTTGGCAAATTTATACAAATGCCCACAAAATTGACCTGTGGCCATCCCCCGGCAATTATAACAAATTATCAACTCGCTCACACGAATGGCGTCACACACACACACACACACACACAAACACAGCGAGACAGATATTAATTATTCATAACTTGAACTGTGTTTCGCTTGCCTGGTGCCTTCGTCTAAGTTGTGTCGGGTCCAGGGGCCCACTCGGTCGTTGTCTCCATTTCCACGAACGTGGTCCCTGTCTTTGGGGAAATCTGCTGCTGGGTGGTTAGTGGGTCGGACTGCCGCGAGGGCGGACCGGCTGACTGTGGTGCACCTGGCCTGCGGTTAGTGCCAAACAGTTTCAGTTTAATGTCTTGCGAATGTCAACTGCCAACTGACCTGCGGCCGAGACGTCGCCTCTTTTAAGCTTAAAGTTCACCTGCTGGCTGCTGGCTTTGGCATAATTTAATTTTTTTTTGCCATCTGCTTTTTGCAGCGTCTGGCAAGCGTCTGCTGGTTGCAATTATAATGCACGCACACGTTTGTAATCTGCTTACAATTAAACTGTTAAAGCAGCTGCATTGCTTGGCTTTGTTAGTCCGAATGCCTTCCAGTTGTGACTGTGGTTGTTTTCGGTTTGCCTGCAGCCACGTGGCGTATACTTAATTTGGCGCACTGCCCATTACCGTTCGCTTCTTAATTATGTAACAAATCTGCACAGCCAATATCCCATTCACATTCCGCACGCCACAAATATGCAACAGCGCTTCGGGTTATTCTGCGAAATTCTGCTTCTTTACACGCTTCCTGTCTCTCGCTGGCACTCTGGCCATGGCTATGGCGGTTTATGGCCATTTCACTTTACACTTGCGGCCACTTGTGTGCGCACTGGCAAAAATTTTGCGAAAATATTTACTTAATTACACGATGTGGTTACCAAAATGTACACGTATGCGCTCGTTCGCTGATTATGTGCCATGTTCTGCATAATTAACATTAAATTCCGTTATGTTTCTGGGCCAACAAAATATTCACTATTCAGTTTATAAAAACAACCGCGTTGCGGCTGCGGATGCAGCTCAAAGCAAATATCAGGTTATCGCAGCTAAAAGATATTTGTAGACATAACCGATTCTGAATATATATTTTCTAGATCAATATTTTATCGCAAATATTTAATGCAAAATGCAGAAGGCAGTCTACTTGGGCTTTGATTGATACCAATTAGTTATTTTGTACTTCAAATTTCGCTTGTTGTTCTTCAAAGTTTTTGATTGTAAATCAAACAAGACAAAGCTTTTAAACTATTGACTATTAAAATTAAAATAAATTCTATTTGGGAATTTAATTAAATGATTTTTATTCTCTTTTTAGTAACTTGGGAATAGCTCAAATTAAAGTGAGTCTTTAAGTAAAAAGCGTAACATTAAGCCGTTAGCAGGCGCACATATTTCAGGTCTTATCAACCAATTCGTGGCCATTCGTAGCGGAGTTTAGCGCTTCATAAACTCGACGCTGATTTAATAATATTAAGTTCAACGTCATAAAATGCTTGCGTTAATGTTGTTCAGTTAACATTTTTATGCTTGGCCCATAAGACTAAAGTGGCAAACTGGCAAAATTGCTGTCAACGAGCCACCAGAGAGAGAGAGAGAAAGGCTGATAAAGTGAGAGAGCACGCGATTCAGACGTGGCTCCATGGCCAGACTGACATCTGTTGTTTGCAACATAATAATCATTATAATTTATTTTAAAATGCAATTTACGCGACACCGAGTTGAGTTGAATCGAGTTGAATCGAGTTGAACAAGTTGATGCTCTGCATGCTAAGCAGCAGGACATTTAGCCACGGCAGCGGCATCATCGCAGGGCCGCTTCACTTAATTAGCGTTGATTTTGTCTTTGTGTTCGCGTTGCGTTGATTACAACTGCAAAATAAATACGACTATTTATTTATTACGAAAACAGGTCACGTCAGCACAACGCACAAATAAAAATCGACACCGTAACCGAAACGGTTAGCGATACTGAAATTAACTAAAATGCGCCCTGCCCCACCCGGCTGCAGTTATGCCCAACTTCTGGTCCTGCCCTCGCCGTGGTTGTTCCCCATTTACAATTAGGCCTCGTTGTCGTTTTGTTTTGTTGCAAAACCGAAAAAGGTAAATAACAGGAAACATTTTACACTAATTAGCGACGCACGCAAATGGGCGCTGCTTTTGGGTGGGTTGTTAGCACTGCGGCGGCGGGAAAAGGGTGTCGGGTGGGTGGCACTTGGCCATAAAAGTCACTGCCATAAGCCTAATTATGTTGTACAAGTTGTCGTCAGAGTTGTTCTCTTAAAAACCCCATTCGAGCGAGTGAACGAGAGGAGGCGGGGGGCAACTTAAATCTTATACGTGGCTTTTAGTTGGGGCTTTTACATGCAGGGGCGGGCGGTGTTCTCCTTAATTTGCATTAATTGCACTTGTCGTCGGATTAGCTTAAGTGGGTCAATTTACTGGACGTTAATTTGTAATTTAACATCAAAACTGCAGCTTAAGCGATTTAAATGGATTTCAAATACTTTGCAAAACAAAACATTAAAAAAATTATTTATTTATAATTATTACATTTTATTCATATATTTAATTAAATATTTTAAAACAAAGAATCCGTGTTAAATAGATTTGTTTATTCGCATCCGCACTCTGACCGAATAAAAATTAAATTCCAAAGGAGAAAGCCCCAAACGGCAAGCCGCAACACAAATCAAACAACATTCGAAAAGAGAAACAAACCCCAAATAATTGCCGCAAACAGAATATATTTAAAATAAATTAAACAATGTGCCAAAATGAAGACCGCAGAACATGCGAATTTTCTGCAGTGCAACAACGTTCAAAATTGCGCAAAACAAATTGTAATTAAATTGACAATTGACGTCGCCCCGCAACAAACTCGGCCGCACAGAATGATTTGCGCGTTAATTATGGCAAATGGCCGAAACAGTCGTTGGCCGTTGGCCAGCCATTTTGCTGCGAATGTCGCTCAATGACAAAACTCAAATGGCTGAAATCAATGACAACGAGCCGCGAATTGTGGTCACTTGGCCATTAGAGCAACGGCTTTTCCAGCTGCAGCTGCGGATTTAACATTATACAACATTTGTGTCAAAGCGGCCACAATGACCTCTGACCCAAATGCCGTAGCTTTGTGTTGCGGCCTTTACTTAAGCAGCTTCCACTCGATTTAATGAACCGAAAAGGTTCACAGCTCAAATTCAAAATATTTTGAGATATTTTAAAGAATGTGCGTTTTTTCTGCACGAACAAAAATTGGAGTTGTAAGTTAAAAATTATTTATTGATTTATTTAAAGCTAATTGAAAATAACTTTAAATCTTATAAGTAAAAAAAAATAAGTTAATTTAAAAAAATATTAAATTTTACCCATTAATCAATTTAATTTTAAATTTTACTCTTAAAATTCCAACTTTAATTTCAGTATAACCGAAAGTTGACCAAGTCAAATTACAGCATTCATTGCTCTTAAAACTGGCATTCATTGCCATAACTGCTCTCATGCTGTATGAGTATCCGTCTGACTTTCTGTCCGTCTGTCTGTTTGACTGACCCTCGACGCAGTCGGGCAATTTAACTAAAATAATCCCCATTGCATAATTTCATAGAAAAGCTCAACAGAGCAATTCCGAGTGCATATATATACATATATATATATATATATATGCATATATATGTATATATATATAGTTGGGCCTATGAGCAACTCAACACAGACATAAACATATTTTACGAGCGGGGAGCTGGCTTGCATTCATCCAATCTCCGCCCAGCTGTTGGACTCTTGACTCATCTGCCGCTGTTGCTGCCCCGAGCCTAACTAGCTGCTATTTTGGCCTGTCATCATGCGTCGCTTTGAGCAGCTGTTGCTCTCTCTTTCCGCTCCTCATCTCGCTTTTTCTCTCATTTTCTCAATGTGGCTGCTGTGGAAAACTTTATTACCACACGACCTCGAAAAACTGTAAAACGCTGCTGTCATTTCAAATTTATGTGACTTTTGTGAGCAACTCCTCACACACACACACAACCACACACACATATGGGTCCTCGTTGGGGTCTATATGGCTGCTCCAGTTTGCGCTCTTGCCAGTTTATGATATGGCAATGGCGCAAATACTTTGCTAATTTTTCCTTTTCGGAAATTAGAGCATAAAGTTCGGTCTTAAAACTTGCAACCCAGAACAGAAGTAGAGCTCCAAGTAAGAGCACTGCAGTCGGGTGTAACCGACAACGCAATACTCGTATATAGTTTAATAACATATGCAGCATATACTTTAGAATAGTTTCTACATATAATTAAAAAAAATTTTCTCATAATTTTTACCAACATTTTTAAATTCAAAATTTTAATGGTTTGTTTATTATTTTCAATAATGTTTTTACAGACAGAGAGCAAACTCAATATGCACCTTCTCACTTGATGAACGAGTAGAATAAGGAGCCACAACAATAGTGGAAGTAACGGTACATATGCCATCAGCCCAAAAACCGCGCACTTAACACTTTTGCATAAGAATCGCAGTTGCAACAAAAAAAAATAATAATAATAATAACAGCAACCGCAACAAAAATTTATTTGCTTTTGGCAAAAGTTTTCTGTATTGCATACCCTATAGAAAACTCGTAATGGGTATAAGCAGCTTACAAATTTTTAGCAATTTTACGGTATTTGTGTGCTTTAAAAAAGTTTGTTGCTAAGTTAAAGTGCTTTAAAAAAGCAAATCAGCTATCACAAAATATAAAGGAAAACACGTTCTCCAAAATAAACTTAATTCCCCAGCGGAAAAGGCATCATCCCAAAATCGAGCAGCCACTAACAAAATGCAATTCGCACTTATTTGGTTTATTATTAACACCTACACACTCACACACACAAAACTACAGAGTGTTGCAAAGTTTTTCTCTTTTGGGTTATTGTTGCCCTGCTGCAGAACACGCCCTCCGCGCCGCCCCACACTCTGCTGCTGCACTTTGCTCCATCTCAAAGTAAAAGTTATGAGTTGATGGCAAAGTTTATGCATGCAGTTTGGTGTTTTCCATGCTGTTGTTTCTGTTGTTGGTTGTTGTCTTGCAGTTGCCAGGAAGCTTTAATTACAGTTAAGCTTAAAATCATATGCAAAGTTTAACCAGAGTTTACTCGTAATTGTTATCAATGTCGGCTAGCAGCCAAAGTCAAAATTAAACCCGCACAAATATGCGATTTCATAAATTCTATCGAATAATTTATATCACAATAAATTTTGAAGAATAAGAATAAAAATTAATATTAATTTAAACTAAAAACCCTTTATTGAGTTAGAAATACAACCATTTTGGCAATTGCGAAATCATCAATGATACAGAAATAAATTAAATAAGTAAATAAAAAGCGTTTTAGTTTCATTTTAGGACGTGGCAAGCAATATGAAATACCCGTTATTATTTGAACATGCTACAAAACAACAACAGCAGCCAGGACAGCAACAATAGCAGCGACGGCAACAAAGCAGCAAAAATGCATATTGCGTATACGCCGCGTGAATCATGCAATATTTGCCACATGCAGTGGCATACACACACGCACACACGCAGTGAAATTTGTTATTGACACAACGGAAACGTCCGCAGAATATGCAAGTGGTCGCCATTTTTATGCGCCACGTTCATTTCCGGGCGAATGCGAAAGCGCGAAAAATAAATGCAAAAAATGATTCACAACTCAATCAAAATGCGTAAGTCAAAATAACAATAATAACAATAATAATAATGAAAACAGTAGGCAAATGACGACGATCCCTGAAAGTATGCAACAGTTTGTGTAGGCGTGTTATTGGCAACAGTCGCTCACTTGGCTAAAATCAGCAACTTTTTAAACAAACTTTGGCATACTTTAAACTTTAAACACACTCAATTAGATAGAATAAAATGTTTAGCCAACTTTTTGTTTTTTTTTTTTACTTTTAGAGCAGGACACAGCTTGACCCAAGGGTCCAACTTTTTGACTAGCTGCAAAAATGTTGGGCAAAAGTTTTTTCCCTCTCACTCGCCTTTTTTTTTGGTAACAACTTTTGGCAATTATCTAGTGAGCCACGCGTAGCTCTAAACATGTACAATATAGAGCAGCATATCGGACTTGTTTCAGTTGCAGCTGCAACTTGTCATCAACTGAATTGGCCGCGAGCAGTTGCTGCACTAACATTTTTGATGGATGTCAGGCGAAACAACAAAGCAATTTCAAACAAGAAAGAATACAAAATCAAACAAACTTCTATTTTAAATATTTTGCTAAAAGCAATGATAAAAAGCAAAGCAGTCGCTTAACTGTGTCAATAATGTCCGGAATTTTTAAGCCTTTAAGTGCATTTCTGATGGGCCTTGCACAAAGTTTTCATACAAATTTTGCTGCTAAAAAATAAAAATATAAATAAAAATACGAATTTGAAAATCCGCAAATCAAATCCAAATAATTTAAACTAGAAAATGGTTTATGTGCAAAGCTTATGAGCTTTACGAATAATTAAAAAAAGAGCATAGAAATAAATTTCAATATAATTCTTAAAGAATAATTCACTTAAATGTGAATAGATTCTAAGCGGATTAAATTATTTTATTTTCGCACACATTTTATATAGTTTTATATTGCTTTTCAATCAGAATTCAGAGTAAATCTTTCATTTAAATTTTTTTTTTATCAATAATTATTTAATCCTTTATGCAAATGATATTATAATAGCTTAACAAAATGCAATTATTGGAATATTTAAACCAATTTTTAAATGTTTAAAAAATAATTACTTATTATGTTTTTCTGTTTGTAAAATAAAGCTTTGTTTTTAATTTAATTTAAGATATTTCAATTAAGTAATTATTATTATATTATTATTAAAGTTGGATAAAAAATCTTTCTAATAAATCTTTTAACCGTAAATTGAATGTTAAGAATACTTAGATTACCACCAATCGCAACCGACAATATCGTAGGAAATCTTAAGAGTAAATTGTGAGTTTATGCTCTTAAGTAAACTGGAAACTTCCAGTTTGCAGTTAAGAGCGAACTAAAGAGCGCCCAACGTATTCATTTTCGAACATAAACAAGAAGCGACAGGCAGCTAAGTAGCCCGCATATGCTGTCACACACACACACACACACATACACAAACACAACACACACACACATTGCACACCATATTGGCTTGCATTACAAAGCATGACCGAAAGGCATTACAAAAACGCCAAAAAGCACACACACACAGGACAATACACAGGACAACGGTAGCAGACGGCATGCGACACAAGTTGCAATAGCAACAAAAAAGGGGGAAAAACCAAAAAAACACAAAAAAAACAAAAAATGAAAACAAGAAGAAAACAAGAAAAACAGCAAAGCAGCCACACAAAAAGCAAAGCAATGCAGCGAAAACACTTTGTTGATAAAAATGGGGTCACCATGGCGTATGCTCGATGTTTGTTTGTCTGTTAAATGAGCCCGTTGAAGGTAATGCATCACGCATACGCACACGCACACGCACGCATAAAAAGATGCTAATCACAGAAAAGTATATTCTGTGAGGCATCCAAATGTATGCGTGCATTTATATGCAAAAGCTACAACACTTTTTGGCGCATTTGCTTGACTTGGCAGTTTTTAAAAGTCTGCCAGCTGCCTGGCTTATGTTGTCGACTTTTGTCATGCCACAAAAAAAACAAAAAGAAGCCAAATAAAAAGAATAAGCGAAGAGTAGCAAAAGAAGTCGCACAGAATGCGCTCAAAGGGAGAGCGAGAAATGCATAAAAACTTGTTGAGATTTATCTTGCCACACGCGAAACGACGTGGCAAGCTGTAGTCGCAGCAGAGCAGCTACTTCACAGGACACTAGCTGCAACTGCATTAGTGTCTGGCATGCAGCATTCTTCATGCCGCATATGCCAGTTTATTTATGGCGCAAATGTGACTGGCTGCTTGCGGTGCTGAGCATTTAAGCGCCTTAAAGTATGCAGCGCATTTCTTTTATGCCACCTTCTTGACACTTGTTGTGGCACGCGCTCCTCTTTTAATGCAGCCAACAACACACACTTAACTGTGAGAGTTGTGTGGTGCAACGGTGCGGCGGTGCAGTGGATTATGCATAATTGAAGGGCTCGCGGTGCAAGTTAAACATGCAAGTGGGTCAAAAGATATTTTTTTTTAATATTTTTTTTGTACATTTTTCATCTTTGTTGTGAATGCTGCTTGGTTCATTGACTCAAAGGAAACTCAAAATTTTAATATTAAGCTTTTTACTTAATACAAACAAACCTTATTTTAATATAAAATACTAGCAAAAGTATTTATGTTATTAATTTATTTTCTAAAATTGCTAAATATAAGAGATATAGTTAAACAAAATAATCAACTATTTTTATTAGTTTTTTTATGTCTTGAAATATGAATAAATAATAATTCACAAAAAGTTCATTTTATCAGTGTATTAAATGGCTAAGAACGTATTATTGAAAAAGTATTCAGTCCAGTTTTTCATCTATAGTAAACGTCCATTTAAACTTGCTAAAAACTTTTTAAGGCCCACCTCCTACCCCCCGCCCACCTAATCGCATTTGTTTGTCCACAAGCAGGGAAACGTGGCCATATTGCATCTATTGAATATTTTTGCCTCTGTTGTTGTCGAACGCGGAATGGAATGGAAACCGTTGCCTTGACGGCGCATCCGACGGCATGTTGATAAAAACAATGGACCACAATGTGTACAAAACAAAATACCAAAATTGTACAAATAAATATACAATGCAGTGCAATAACAAAACGAAACGATAAATTCTGTCCGAGTATCGAGCACACAAAATATGCACTCATCGTGGGTTCTGTCCGGGTTGCCCGATATGGCGTGAAAGCGTGTTCTGAAAGCTGTCCATGTTGTTCACCAAGTGCTTGTGTATGGATTAACAAAGTGCTATAAGTTTCAAACTAAACCATAACCGAATTTTGTATGATCTAAATATAAAAAAATAAAAAAAATATAAAAAAATAAATAATAAATTCTTTTAATATATTTTTATGATTAATTTGAAGCTCAGCTGCTAATGTTGAATTAATTGCATAGAAATATAAATAAGGTGTGGTATTAATAAAGTATGTAAAAAAAATTTAACCTGTTTTTATTTTTGGTTACTTCATTAAGTTTATTTATTTTGTTTGTTGTCGCATGGAAAATGTTTGTAAAACACACAATTTTCTTAATATTATTTTGCATATTTTGTAATATTATTATAGGTAAATAGAGTAAAAAGCTCGATCTTAACCAGAACGACTCTAAAAACAACGGAAATGCTAAAAGAGTTAAACCAACCGCCAGCAACAATTGAAATATAACCCAAATATGCAAAACTGTTTGTGGCACAAGATAAAAAGTGCAAAGCCATGCCGCACAATTCGAACCGAAGCGAAGCGAGCCAAACAACTGTTGAGTGCTGTCCGGCAAACGCCCAACAATTTGTATTTGTTAGCATTTAAATAACCGGAAGCGCTTTTCCTCACAACACCGCGGCGCCTCCCCCTCCCCCTACAGCAAAAAGCAGCGAGAAGGCAACGAAACAACTTCGAACAGATCTGGAAAAACAAATGCAAAAGCGTTAGCAAAAACGAGCCAAATGAAACAAAATAGTTGCAGAGCGTGTGGACTGAGGGGAAGGGGCGTGTGGGTAGCTAAAGGACTCAACGCTCAACTATCAATAACACTTAAAAGCTTTTTTAAATATTTTCTGGTAGCGTTGTTGTTGCTGTTGCTGTTGTTGCCTGGCATTGCCACTCTGTGTGTGCATTTGTTAGTTTGGATGCAGCATATTTATTATTTTTTGTTTCTCTCTTTTTATTTATTAGTGAAAACAGTTTTTCCCTCTATTTTCCGATGTATTTAAAAATGCAATTTTGCTCGTGTTAAAATGAAAAATGTGCTACATTTGGAATATATAAATGGGACACATTTGCAACTGTTTCTTGGGGCAGACACGGCGGCATGAAATATTTGCCTAGATGCATAAGTTTTTCAATATTTATTGATACTTTTGTGTGCGCATTGCGATGCATTGGGAAAATGCATTGGGAAAAACTTTGCCAAATCCCTAACCAGACAATGGCAAGCATTTAATATTTTATTTCATTTTTTTACATATATTTGTAATTTGAGAATAGAGCTAAAAGAATTGATATTTAGTGTGGCAACTTTAAAATGAATTATTTGTGATAAACATAAGCCACACTTAATTAAAATCATCCCAATTTCTGATATAACTAAGCCAACATCAAAACAATTGTGAAGATCTGAACTATTTTGGCAACACTATTTTGCATTCAATGTGGACGACTTATCAGCTTATCAGCAGCAACATGTGAGTTCTTTGTTTGGACTCCATTTAGCTAAACTTTCTAAGCCCTTTAATGGCGTGTCTGGATTACAGTTTGGATTGTGTACAATAAATTCTCAACAGCAATTTAAGAATGTGCAGAAAGAAATTTGCATCTAATATTAAAAACAAATAGTTGAATAACCTGAGGAATTGAAAAAATAAAATATTGCTGTATATGTTGGTATGAAGAATATTTAAATAGAAATAATAAACAAATGATAACTAATAAATTGAATTAAATTGCACTTAAGAAATTTTGATTTATTTATTTTATTTACTTTTATTCTATTCAAAATTGTTGTTAGTACTAAAATTTTCTTGAAAGCTTTAAGTTGCTTGCCACATTTTGTATAAATTGAGTTAAAAAGCCACAAAAAATTCTCAGTTGACAAGTTTACTAAAAGGCTAAAACCAATTGTGATAGAATTTAACACAACGACGCAATTCGGATGGCATGCAAAGTTGAGAGCTGCTAATCTAATTGTACAAAGGCAAACCGTATGCAAACCCAATTAGGCCCAAAGCAGCAGCAGCAGCAGCAGCAGCGGCAGCAGGAGAATCAGTTTAGTGCAGCATTTACACCAACAATTACGAGTCGGATGGCAGTCGGTCAACACCTGCTGCCATGGACAGTGAACGGCGGGCTGGCAACTCTGGTCAGTCGTGCGTGCGGCTGCAGCCTTTGACTAAAAATATTTAGACGCTCGAAAGCATTCGACAAAGACGTTGCACAGTGATATGGCCAGGGCCAGGACCTCAACTGCCAATTAACTAAAATGTATCAGCTTTTTGGCACGTCTGTGTGCGTGTGGGTGTGTGCGTGTGTGTGTGTGCATGTGTGTGTCTGTGTCAGCTGTTTCGCTTGAACCAGACGACCATTTTATCTGACCGAACAGGTCAAGCATCAGTTCATTTTATTGACATAAATGTTTATGTTTATTTGTCTGTGTTTAAGCATTAATGTTTATAGTATTATTGTTGTTATTGCTGCTGCTGCTGCTGCTGCTATTGTTGGTGTTGTGCAAATAAAAACAGCGACAACAAGTACTTGTATTCATACTTATTACAAGTGGCTGCTTGTGTGCGATACTCGTTTTTGGTATGAATACCTAATGAGGTTTTTGCATTGATTTAATTAAATGGTTTTGTTTTCTGAATTAAGCATCATGTAATTATATTAATTTTTTAAAAACAAACAACTGCAGCATTTGTGTGTGCGCATTTTAAATTAAGCTAATTAATTTAGCTTAATGAAAACAAATAATCTTTGTTTGAAAATTAAATAAACTAAAAAGTTGCTTCAAAATTTTAATAATAAATAGTGAACTTATTAAATATTAATTAAAAATTGAACAAATATACATTTTGTACAACTTTAAACAATTTAAATTAAATGTCAATAATCATATTTAAAATTATGTTTCTTTAAATAAATTAAACAATGTTTAAAACTAAACAAGTATTTTCTATTTAATACAAAATTTATGCAAAGTTTATCGGGTTGAAAAATTTGGATAACATAAGAAAAGCTTTCCTGGTGAAAAGCTCATGCGAAAAATGGGTAATTGTACGCGCTAAGCTATTTTCACCTCTGCTAACTGTATAAGAAGAATATCTAATATAATATAAGTTTCCTTAAAAAC
Source organism: Drosophila paramelanica (assembly GCA_035043915.1). Classification (NCBI taxonomy): domain Eukaryota; kingdom Metazoa; phylum Arthropoda; class Insecta; order Diptera; family Drosophilidae; genus Drosophila; species Drosophila paramelanica. Next base: position 862,431 of record JAWNMO010000077.1, on the reverse strand, counting down.
CAGGTAGATTAAAAAGGCTATAAAAATAAACCATTTTAAGAAATTTCATAATTTGTATATGAAATTAGAATATTTGCTTTACTATTGTTAACTAACATTATAAAATTATTTAGGAATAGTATTAAAAATATTGAATTACCTAAACCAAATCAGACAAACACATCTGCTTTCTTCAAATAAAAACAATTTTAAGCAACACCAAAAAAACTTGCATATTGCAACAAAAGCAGAAAATCAAAGATTTCACAGGGGCTTCAACAATTATACCTGATTCCATCTGAAAAGCGCTAATTATGCGCAAATAATAAAGCATACTTAGCGGCGCTTGCATAATAGACACACACACACACACAAACATGCAACACGGTAAAAGTGCGAATATTGCAAAAAAGTAAAAGCATTGCGTAAACAAAAGATATGAAGGAAATCACGAGCGAATATGTGTGGAATTTTGGGCTTAATTACACAGCAATTGGAACTTTTGCGAAAGGGAGAGTTGCCAAAGAAATTGGGCAGAGTGTTGCCAGGTGGCAAAAGTTATCATTTGCCGTGCGCTTAGAAACCCAGTCAGAAATAATATTAATATGTTTTAATATTTCTTTACTTTTAAATAAAATTTTTTGTTGTTGTATTTTAAATATTATTCGAATTAAAATAAAATTATATCAACTGTATTTAAAGAAACTTAACTTTAAATTCAGACTTTTTTATTTTTATATTGCAGGTAATTCTTGAAGTTGTCTTGAAATTTAGAAAGATTTGGATTATTTAGAAAATTTTCTAGATAAGAAAACAAATTTAAATATTTTATATTATTCCGTTCATCATTAAACTTAAAAAGCCTTTCGAATAGGTATTTATTTAATTTAAATTTAAACTAAACTTTATTGCTGTGCGACACATTTATAAATTTTTATGAATTGACCAATTGTGGGCTTTAGTTTTAAATTCAAAATAGCCACCCTGAGATCAAAGAATGCACGTGTAACAATGGCAACAACTGCGGATATGTGTTTCGCATATCGCGTCACGTGCATATGAAAGTGTTACGCTTTCCGCTTTATGAATGAGAAGCATTTACTATTTCATAGCTTTTGGCCAGAGTCCCCGAGCAGCGGCCGCCGTCAGCACCTTGGCGACTGCCCAGCGTCGGCTGCAGGCGATGCCAACAACAGCAACCACCGCCGCCCGTGGCGCCACTTGGCAGTCTGCAAGACACATGCGCAGCGCCACGGCCAGAGTCATAGTCATACTCATAGTCAGAGTTGGAGTCGGTGTCGGCAACATTTGAATTTTGAATATGAATTTTGACACTTGATTATCAGCGGCGTTCGCAGTTCGCGGCCAGTTGTAACTGAGTGCAGACGCGTCGCAGCGACGGGGCAATCGGAAAGGCAAACTTTGGCGAGAAGCGGAAAAAATAAATTCACGTTAGTGCAGCGGAAACTCTTTGGCCATTTGGCAGTGAAAGTGGCAAAAAAGAAAGTTTACTCCACAGTTCGCAGTTCGGTTAATGTGAAACACAGCGTGGAACATGAAAAAAGGATTCGTTCATGTTTTGTTAATCCTTCAATATGTGTGGCCCAGCAACGCCAGTTTCTCAGAGCTCAATAATTGTAAGTTCCACTCTTCAGTCTTAAATCAAAGCAAACAATTCAAAAACTAATAAATTATGTATATAAACAAAATATTAAAATTTAAAAAAAAAACCTAATTAAATGTGAATTTGAAACGAGAAGTAAATTTAATTTTATTATAACTAGTTATTTAATGTTTTGTAAAGGAAAGTTTTATTTTTGCAATAATAAATTCAATTATTTATTTTAATAAAATAAATCAAAAGTTAAAGATTATTTTTTTTAATAAAATTGATCTGTTGTTATCACATAAGAAATGAGGCAAGTACATATTAAAATCAAAGTCGTTGAGAATCGCGTAGAGAGGCTGTATTTGAAAACGTAAGAATCAATCAATATAACAATAATAATAATAGAAGTGAGAGAATGGAGAGAACCAAGTTCCCACTTTTACATTTTGAAAAAAATTAAGTCGTGAGAATCGCATAGAACGCCAATATTTTCTTTATAATAAACATCTCAAGATGCCGCCACTTAAGAGCAATAAACTCTATCTGCAACGCCTACCACAAAATAGCTATTTATGCCAATATATAAGCATATATAAGACTGTCCATCAAGTTTTGGGGTATTTAGCTAATTGAGTACATTTAGCGTGCAAAATACCGGCAGAAAAATGGCAACAACAAAAACAAGGCTGGCGGTACTAACAAGCGGAAGTCCAACGGTTCCCTAAGTGAATAAACTGTGGCCAACATATATCGTCGAGAAGAGGCAGAGCAACACCAGCCACGACGAGCGACTTCCGTTTGCCGGGGCTGTAACCCAGCTCAAAAATGTACAAAAAGCCAAAAAAACACAAACAACTTTTGAAAAGCCAAAAAAAAAATATTAAAACAAAAACAATGCAATTTTACTTGGGTTGGCAGCAAGTATTGATAAATATATCAGAAATTGTTGCTTAAATCAATGTGTCAAGAGCTGCAAATGCAAATAAACATAGAAATATTGGCAGGCTCGCCGATGGCTGATAAGAAAGGGAACATGGGACAAAGGGAAGGGGGCTGAGCCCCGCTGCAGACAAACAAACCGGAAGGGCGACGTTTTTTTCACGACTTCCTATGGCACTTTGGCGTTTTTCAGTTCTCTCTCTATATTTCTTTTTTAAATATTGTATTTTCGCTGTTGTTGAGGCAGGTTGTGGGCTGTTGGTGAGGGGACCAACTGCAGCGTTTTGGCAGACATTGCGTGCTGACGTATTTCGTTACGCGATTTCCTCGCCTGCATTTCACCCAAATGGCAGACAGTTGGAGTGTCTAACAGACAGGACATTCACTTTCCGTTTCAAGTTCAACGGTGTGAGAGGCGTGCAGGCTACACAAAAAAAAAAAAAGAAACAGAAATACAAAAAAAAAGAAGCAAAACCTGGCCAAAAGCTAGTTGTCTACTGCGACTGGCAACCTGCAGCGTCTGCGGGCATTGATAAATCGCACCGCAAGTACGTGTAAATAAACCAAATTAAAATTGAAAACGAAAATGAAAACAGACGGCGAACTTGAAAATGTTGCCATAAAATTAACTTTCTTTGTAATTAAAAAAATAAATAAAAAACTATTAATTTTTAATAGTTAGTTAATTCAATGCTAAGAGTATAAGATTATTTAATATATAATATTAAATGCAGATTAATGAAAAATAATGTTTTAAATTGACAATTAAACATTTATATAAATATTTTATATATTTCATATATTCAGCATTCAGTATATTGATCAAAATCTAAGCAATGAATAGGAAATAATTTATATATAAGCATTTTCAATTTCTTTTCTTGCATTACTTATTTTGTTGGCCAACAAAACATTTAGTAATCAACAACCAACTTTCAGTCGTAAATTTAGTCGCCAAACTTTACCAGACATCCCTTATGCACCTATGTGTGTGTGTGTGTGTATTAAAAAAAACTGTTTAGACGTTGGAATGTTTCAATATGCAAACATGCAATAGCCAAATTGCAATAACAACAGCCCGAGAACGGTCCAAACAATGGCCGTCTTTGGCCGCCGGTTGAACAATTGAGGCGAACGGAGCGACGAACCCAAACATAATCGCAAATTATAGGCTATATAGCATGGCATAGGCTCCCTTGAAACTAGTTGGCAGCACACACACACACACACACATACTGCAAAATGGCCAAATAAAAAGGTAGCGCACACATTTGCCGCCTTTTTACATTTTTCCAGGTACTACCGGGAGACTTCTATGCCCCTCTCTTTCTCTCACCTTCACAATAAGACTTTTCGTTTATCTGGTTTTTTTTCGGGTTATTATTTGGTCATAATTGTAATTTAGGTATTTGCTGTGTGAGGCGTCGACGAGCCGCAAAATCATGCTACTTGTTAGGCATGTGATGTGATTTTTTACGGCTCGCATTTTGGGGGCGTGTTGGTTTGCCGTTATGGCCGGCATGTTGACGCCACTGTTTGCGGTTGCCCTTCTAACGAGTTGAACGCGGGTGGCTACCCTTAAATTATCAGTTAGCTTCAAATGCGACGCCAAAGTTGCATAAAGTTGACGCTCTTAACTTTCTATTACATCTCGAAAAAAATTGGATTCTAGGAAGTGACTGCAAATAAATGCACCTATTTGTTGTGGATGATTTGAATACCAATTTAAAGAGGATTTCAATAAGTTTATAATAAAAAATTATAAATTTATCTAAATTTGTTTACAATTTATCTATCGTATAAAAAACGTAGATTGCAACCAATTTAATTTAATTCAATTTATTCTCAGAAATTATTTCAACACAAGTCCCAAGAAAATATTTATGTGAGCAGCTTATCATTTCGGCATTTGGGTCACCCTAAAAGCTAATTTCACTAATTATAATTATTGGCTTATTTGCCAGTCGCGCTAGGCTAACATAGTAAAATTTATAACCGTGAGAAAAAGCCCTCGCAACAATTTTGCTTAGCTTAGCGAGCATCTGGCAAAGTTTAAAGTATTTCAATTTTTTTTTAGGCCTTTGACATTCTGCAGACACTTGCACAAATGTGGGGGAAAATAGAATTGTCGTGCCTAATTGTGGATTAGAAATGACAAATGATAAGCAGAAAAACATTTGTGTCGATTAACGTAAACTTTATTAAAAAATTATGAAGAGTAAAAATTATTGCCTCTAGTATATGAAAAATGCAAATGAAAAATGTAATACATAAAAGAGTATATTCGGTCTGTCCGTCTGTTTGTCGATCCGTCTGTGAATATAAGCCGAAGCTTTAAATCAATTTGAAATTTATGCGTAAGAAAAAATTGATTTGTTTTTACTTTTTTTTTTTTTGGGGAAAAATCGTGTTTCCCCTTTGGTCATTTTCAAAAAAAAAAATTTTTCAAATTTTTTGGATTTGTTAAAAAAACCAACAAAACAAAAGTTTTGACCAGTAAAGCTCTCAGATCCATAGCTTCCACACTTCAAACTCCCGTAACTTTGGCAAAACTGAACCGATTTTCATGTTTGATGGCATTTTGATCATTGTTTGGCCTCTACATTAATTCTGCATCTAAGCTTTTTGCATTTTTGAAAATAAATTTTTTTTTGAAATTTTTTTCGTAAAAAAGCATGTACTCCCCCTTGTGAATTTTGGAAAAAAAAATTTTTCAAAATTTAGAATTCCGAATTTATATTTTTAATCGATTGTATTTGTCTTAATTAGCATAAAAAACAACATTTAACCCGATTTTGAGGGGGTCAAAATTTTGGTCAAAAATCATGCCAAAATTAACAAAAATTTTGACATGTAAAGCTCTCAGATCCATAGCTCCCAAATTTCAAACTCCCGTAACTTTGGCAAAACTGAACCGATTTTCATGTTTGATGGCATTTTGATCATTGTTTGGCCTCTAAATTGATTCTACATCCCGATTTTTTGCATTTTTGAAAATAAAATTTTTGGTATTTTTTGGTATTTTTTTTAAAAAGCATGTACTCCCCCTTGTTAATTTCAAATTTCAAACTCCCGTAACTTTGTCAAAACTGAACCGATTTTCATGTTTGATGGCATTTTGATCATTGTTTGGCCTGTAAATTGATTCTACATGCAGGTTTTTTGCATTTTTGAAAATAAAATTTTTTGGTATTTTTTGGTATTTTTTTGTAAAAAAGCATGTACACCCCCTTGTTAATTTCAAATTTCAAACTCCCGTAACTTTGTCAAAACTGAACCGATTTTCATGTTTGATGGCATTTTGATCATTGTTTGGCCTCTAAATTGATTCTACATGCCGATTTTTTGCATTTTTGAAAATAAAATTTTTTGGTATTTTTTTGGTATTTTTTTTTAAAAAGCATGTACTCCCCTTGTTAATTTCAAACTCCCGTAACTTTGGCAAAACTGAACCGATTTTCATGTTTGATGGCATTTTGATCATTGTTTGGCCTCTAAATTGATTCTGTATCCCGATTTTTTGCATTTTTGAAAATAAAATTTTTTTGGTATTTTTTGGTATTTTTTTTTTGCAAAAAAGCCTGTACTCCCCCTTGTTAATTTCAAACTCCCGTAACTTTGTCAAAACTGAACCGATTTTCATGTTTGATGGCATTTTGATCAATGTTTGGCCTCTAAATTGAATCTACATCCCAATTTTTTTGCATTTTTGAAAATAAATTTTTTTGGTATTTTTTTTTAAAAGCATGTACCCTTGTTAATTTCAAATTTCAAACTTCAGTAACTTGGTCAAAACTGAACCGATTTTCATGTTTGATGACATTTTGATGTTTGGTCTTTATATTGATTCTACATCTAAGTTTTTTGCATATTTGAAAATAATTTTTTTTTAAATTTTCCCTTGTTTGTTTTCGTTGGAATGTGTGTAGCAATTCAATTATCTTCACACATATTCATTCACTCCGTGCCAAATGTCAACTCTTAACATTTGTAAGGTTCATAAACAGCCCCTTAAACCGAGCAGATTGCTTCGTTAAGCTTGCGTCATTTAACACCCTAATGGGGCAACATCGTAAATGTCAACCAATTGCTAAACCACCACTTTTCTCTTTCGTGTGCAGCGGATCCAAAGTTTAGTGGGCCCATCAACAATGTAACGGTACCCGTGGGACGCGACGCTCTGCTCACGTGCATCGTTCACGATCTCGTTAGCTACAAGGTGGCCTGGCTGCGCGTGGACACACAGACCATTTTGAGCATACAGAATCACGTTATCACCAAGAACCACCGCATCGGCATCTCCCACACGGAGCATCGCATTTGGCAGCTGCGCATACGCGATGTACACGAATCGGATCGCGGCTGGTGTGTAAAGTTTTCTTTGATTTAATAATAATATATAATAATAAAATCTAAATTAATAATAATAAATTATTTATATAGCCTTTTATACATTCGTTTCCCAATAAAGCACAACAGCATAGCTTAATATGTGAAATTTTTAATTTCTCTAATTTATATATAAATATAAATTGAATTGAAAAATTAAGAAAAATACTCAAATATACTTCAAAATCGAGATATTTTTTCTGATGCGTTACAAAACTTGTAACAAAAGCACAACGACCTTGGTAAGGGTACAAGGAATAAAAATGATAGAAAGATAGTTTCAAGCCATGTCAGCAACCCATCAAAATATTCTATTCTAGTTTAATAAAAAATTTTTTATACTATTATTATATGTTGCCATATTTATGAAATTTTTGTTGTTGATTTTCAAGGTACATGTGCCAAATAAACACGGATCCCATGAAGAGTCAAATGGGCTATCTGGACGTGGTTGTGCCGCCCGACATTGTCGACTACCAGACCAGCCAGGATGTGGTGCGTGCCAGCGGGCAAAATGTGACGCTGACCTGCAGCGCCACCGGCGTCCCGCTGCCCACAATCACGTGGCGACGGGAGGAGAACGCACCGCTCTGGCTGCCATCGGACGAGGAGCCGGAGCGCGAGGTCTACAGTCTGGAGGGTCAGAATCTGACGCTGTGGCAGCTGCAACGTTTCCACATGGGCGCCTATTTGTGCATTGCATCGAACGGAGTGCCGCCAACGGTCAGCAAGCGCGTCATGCTGGTGGTGAACTGTGAGTAACTGAATCGATGTGGTGAACTCCACTGCAACCAGCCCATTCACAGTTGCACCCACCATCTGGACGAGGTACGACACCATCTACGTGGGCCTGGGACAGAAATTGACGCTCGAGTGCATTAGCGAATCGCAGCCGGCATCGATCAACTTTTGGATCAAGGACAAGGAACTGCTGCAGGGCGGCACCTACGATTCCACGGTCGTTGATCATGTCCATCGCATTGTGATGCGCCTCACCCTGCGTCCCCTGACCAAACGCGACTTTGGCGAATACAAATGCATGGCCAAGAATGCTTTGGGCGAAACAGAGCGCAGCATTACATTGCACCGTAAGTGGGAAGCGATAGTAATATACTAGATATATATAAATATACTAGATATATAACCTAAATTTGAGACTCAATTTTCTTTAAGAAACAGTATTTGCAGACACTATTTTTCTTGACTTCATTTTTGAAAATTACCCTTTTTACCTTTTTTTTCAAAAATTCGTCCTTTTTCTAAAAATTGCTGTGTTTAAGAACTTTATATTCGTATCAAATATTTTCGAATGCTTTTAGAATTTGTTTTACCCGTTTTTACAGATAAGGCCAAAAAGCATTTGCAGCACTCGCATCAAACATCGACACGCGACAATCAGTTTATTGTCATTGAAGGTGGGCACAGAGAACAGTTTTGCCCCGAATTATATATATAAACTATAAATTTCTTAACCGTTGCAGAGTATATATCGAGTATAGCTACCCGCATCGTAATACCACGGATTTGCTGGCATGAAAATATTATAAGATATTCGTGTATTATTATCTTAAGTTATTTCAATAAAAGTTTGTGTTTGTAAGCAATCAAAACAAATTGAAATAAAAATCAATTTCGACTCACCAGGCAAGTACAATTATCAAACTGTAAACATATTTAAAAATATATTAAAAACTATTTCAACTCGCACTACATTTAAAAAAAAAGTGTTCTGTTGAGTACTTACTTTTTAGTTTCTCTTCACAGCTTCACATTAGCGTTTCAGGTTTTAAATCGTATCGTATTTGAAAGCTAATCTACTCTCTTATACAAAGCATATATAGTACATACATATATATTTTTGATTCATTTACCAAATTACAAAGAATACTTTTGAACTTCACACAACACACAATTCAATATTTGTTGGTAAGAAAACTCAATTACCGTTTGTCTTTAAGTCATCCACAGAGCGTGACTTTTTTATTTTTATTATAATTTTCTTTTATTATAGGGCCTAATTTAGATTTTAACTATGACATACGCCAAGGAAAAGTAATCAAGAATTAAAATTTAGAGAGTAGTGTTTTGTTTGAAAAATTAAGTTTACGTTTTCTTTTCGATTTGCCATAAAATATGCAGTATTCAAATTCATATATATATATTTAAAATTAGCTACAATTTGTTTAAGCTTTTAATAGTATATACATTTGCATCAATTTATGCTTACATTTTACTAAGATGGTCAACAAATTGTCAAGAGAAAAGTTACGAAATGAAAATTACTTAAATTGTTCAATAAATTAAAAGTGATAAATATATGTGTGTAAGTATATATATATAAATATTTTTATATATATATAATTTCTAGCTATGAGCGTGTCGAGGTAGGCTTAACAATCTTTGTTAGTTGGATTTTCTTACAAATTAGGTGCTTGCGTATGTGTGTGTATATATAAATATATATATATATGTATGTGTGTGTGTGTGCTAAACCTAAATCTCAAAACTTTAAACATTAGCCCCCCTTTGGTCTGCTTCAACTTGAGCTGCCACGCCCATTGGCTAGATTGGTGGGCGTTGCGACAGCTTCCATATTAGGCACTTCAATGGCCGGCGGAGGCGTGGCGCCTTTGGCCTTGGCCAGCAGGTCGCGCTGCTCGTAGATCTCGTTGACCAGTTTCTTGACAAACGGATGATTGAATTTACCCTCCGTCGAGTCAAAGAACTCCTGATGCTTCAGCAGGCAATTGTCGCGTTTCTCATACTCGAACGCCTGCATGACCATATCCAAGCGATCCAAATCCTTGACAAACTTGGACTCGGCGCTCTGCGCGTGTTCGTATTCCTTGATCAAACACACAAAAAGATAGATTAGTTGGATTTTATGTTTCATATTTGAGCTAACTACCTCGAATAGCTCCATGATGCGCTTGCCGCGCGGCTCGATCAGCTTGCATATGTCCTCCATGGCCTTGAACTCCATGGCGCGCTTCTCCTCCTTGGACACACCGCAGAAGGGTGTAATGTCGCCGACTAGACTCTCGGCCAGATCATGGACCAGCGCCAGCTCCATGCAGCGTATCTGATTCAGACCCTCGCTGCCGTCCAGCAGAAAGGTCAACATGCTCATTCGATACATGTGACCCGAAATGGATTCGCAGTCGTTCACATCCCGCAGCACCCAGCCAGTGCGTTTGGTGTGCTACAAAAAACAAAAGACAGGATATATGATTATATAAATAAATGTAAATATTATACAATTATACAAATTTGTTTAATATATTCATTTTTGGATTTAAGATAAGAGAAGAACTATCTAACTTATCTTTCGCTCTGTCTAAAATCTCTTAAGATTTTACTTTTATTAACAAAGGTTTTGCATTGTAAATTTGAAAAGACATCAACGCAGCCTTATCGACGTCATGTTTCTATTACAATCATTATTTGCATAATCACGTTTGTTGCTGGAACGTTCGGCTGCGATAAGTGCGTGGCTGTGATAAGAACCCACACAAACATAACGTGACTGCCACCCACTAAAGCCCGGCAATTGTCGATAAACCAATCTAGTCGCTTGCTCGTGTATGTGGCCACATTTAATGGCAGTATCAGGTGTTATTTAATTAAATGGAAATTAAGGTAGCAAATGGCTTGGCACAAAATCTTTTGGACCTTGTTTGCCGCTTGCTTCTATAAATAAATCGTGTATTGATCAAATAGCCACAGCGTACAGACCGCACCTCACCCCCCCTCTCTTTGCATATAGGTTTAGGTTGAAGGTTTGCGCCGAAAGGTGGGGGGACGCCCTTGGGAGACGATGTCACCGATGTCTCCTTTCACTCGCTCTATCTCTTTCATTTTTCTCTTCTTATTTATTCTTATTTTTTGCGTGAGGAGATCGTTGGGCGCAGGACATGAATAAAAGCTGTTGAAAATCTTCAAATTATATCTAAAAATTACTAAAAAATTAATTTAATGAAAATGAAATCTCTTTTCTGCTTTGTCAGCGGATTAATTTCTCTGTAGACATTATTAGAAAAGGGTATATACACAATTGTACACGGAGTACATTTCATCATTTCGAATATTTATTTATTCTTTACATTTGTGGTAACACTTTTGCGGTTACACTTTAGCTTTTTCATTGTGACAACAACTAACTATATGCTATATATCGCGCGTCTGTGTATTTCTTGAAGGCCAAGATCAAAGTCACAAGATGCGTTTTTTTCTCACATTGCCTTTTTTTCGTTTTCTCTTTTACGCTCTAGATATTTTCTTAATAGATGTTTAGCTGTGCATATAAAAATATAAATATAAACGGCAATATATATATTATCTAAAAATCTGCTCGTGTCAGCGATTTCAGTATAATGCCAAATGAAAGCAAATTTCAAAGGAATACAGTAATAATACAGTAATGCTCACGTGAGCTATTCGGAACTTTGCCTGTGGCTAAAGAAATTGCTGATGCAATTAAAAACTGAGCTCAAAGTTCCAATTACGAATCGAAATCCGATTAAATTACAAACGAGACAACGATAGCGACAAAATGCACTTCAATATGCCCAACATCATTCGTCATTTTGGCATTATCAATTAGGCTGATTAGATAATACAAATACACGCAGCTGCTAAGGGGAGATTAAAGGGGCTTTCAATTAGAGTGAAAATAATAATAATAATACTCGGTCGATAAATTAGCAAATTCAGTTTGAATATCCCATCAAAAGAGAGAGACAAAGAGAGCAGAACGAGAACTCAGAAGAAAGGCAAACGCATTGCATATATATTTATATCTATTTATATATAGAAATTCTTGTGTGTTCAGTAATCTGCTATAGAAAATCGCACCAGAGAGCGAAGCTGCCTCAGGTATTATACAATTTTGTTGTGTACACAAAAAAAGAGAGAAAAAATATGCATGAAAAACAAAACAAATTTTGCATTGTTTTCGTTTTCAAAATTTTTGTTCAAGTTAAAATGTATATTTTTTTTGTTTTCGAGGGCAAATAGGGGATACAATAGGAATAATATCTGGAAAAGCTAGCAGAAATCTTAAACTCTTTTAAAAGAAAAAGTACAGCTGATATTAAAAAAAATAAAATTTACACCCTAAAATCTTTTTAAGCTTATCACGATTTTGTCAGTAAACTTGAACTTGTAAAATTTGAGTTTATAGTATTTAATTAAGGTTAATCGCGGCAAATTATGAATTGGAAATGTTCCTCTGGTAAGTGTTTCCTGCACTTAGCACAAATTGAGTCAACTAATTTGATGATTGTTATCAGAGCAATATACTTTAATATATAATATATATGCACATAACAATATTTATATAATAATAATAAATATAATAATTCGTATCTTGAATCAAAATCTATTTGTTTTCGCCTTAAGCTTAAAAAACTAAAACCTTTAAAAATCGAAAGTTTTTTCATGGTCGCAACTTCGAAAAATTTCAAAACAAAAAACCTTGCGACAGACATTGAAACCCACCAACGCATCGAAAAATAATTGTCTACTTTATATGGACTAAACTAAAATAAAATAAACCAATTTCAGAGTCGTGCGATAAAGAGAAAAACAACAAAAAACAGAAAAATAATAAGAAATCTGAACGGAATAAATATAGAAAAAAAATGAATAACTGAATGGAAAATTCACATAAAACAATTTAAAATTATAAATCTAATCAACAAAGCAAATTCTGACACAAAATATAAATGAAATCACAACAGCTTAAAAAAACACTGCTCCTGCGGTTGAAAAATCGATGTTTAGCTGCGCGGATTCGACTGTGGAAGTAGCAGAAACTGGTTCTCTTTTTTTACATAATTATTATTCTATTTTACTTTTTGAACAGCCTACCTTTAGGTTGCCAATGAGCTCCATGAACTGAAGAATGTCTGCCAGGCCCGAGCTGAAACAGGGCTTTTTGTTCGCGCTGGAGGCAGCCTCGTGGCAGGCGGCGCTCCCCTCGCCCGCGGCTTTTGCGGCAGCTGTTAGGCTGCTGCTGTTGCCATCGCTGGTGTTGATTTCTGCCTGCAGGGGCTCCGCTGCCAATGAGGACATGGCAAATTTTGGGGTCGTCTGTTGTGGTTGTTGTTGTTGTTGTGGATGTGTTGATTTGGCGTTGTTCGCGCTGCGCTGCGTGTGCAAATGACGCTGCTGCAGTAAATTATGCAGAAATTGCTTTGATAAATTGACAACGTGCGCCGACTCCGACTTTAATTCGCTCGTAAAGCAACCGTGCGCTATCGAAGGCGAATTGTGACTGTGGCTCTCGTTCGAGTTGAATTCGCTTGACGGCAACGTCGCCTGACTAGATTGCTTTGGTATTGCTGTAGTTATAGTTGTAGCTTCAGCTGCTGCTGTCGCTGACGCTGACGTCACGCAGCTGCTGCTGCTGCTGCCGAGTTGCCTAAGGAACTTGTATAGATCAACAGCGCCGCCTACACTGCTGCTGCTTGGCGACGTTTTGATCAGTTGCTGTAGTGAGAACATGGCGTGAGAGTAACTCGGAGAGAGCGTCGAATTTGTCGTTGAGCAAAGTTTAGCTACAATGTTGTAGTCGATTCAAACACGTGATGAGTTCGTGCTGAAAGAGAGAGGGAACGAGAGAGTTGATGGTTTATTTAATGCTGTGCACGTATGTTAGTATGCAGCTGTGGCTAGTTTTGCAAGCACTGTTGCTTCTTTGGGTCACGGTTTGAACAGCGCTGGGCCTATTCACAGATAGTTTTTGTTTGTTCGTTTTTCCAGTTTTTTATGGCTTGTTTTCATGACGTTTTTTTTTAGCTAATATTTAAGTTGATTAATTTATTTTATTGGTTTCTGTATTGTATTGCATTTTAAATTGGATTTTGCGAACAGTGAACAAATAATTAGTGGCAAATATAATATACCCTTAAATAGTTGTTGCACTTGCTATTTGACTCATCTCTTAACATAATTAGACGAGGGCTGTTCGACGCGTTTTCACTGCTTCTATACAAAGACTGAATTACAAAATGATTAATTATTTTTTACAGATTTTTCTTTTTTTTAATTATCAGGAAATTTAAATACACCACTTTAACATTTTTAACTCTCTCAATATTATTATTATTATATTTTAAATGTTATACTATTCATTTAAATCTCATTCACTTTTTATAATAAACACAACTTTTGTAGCAGCCCTCGCCTGAGGTTACGTTTCTTTTACGTTACACACAAAATTTACATTGACGCGCCGAACGTTGTTTACGCAATGCTCGGAATTTTTCGCCAACAAAAAATTCGCTGACATAAGTAAACAATTTTTTGTTGATTTTGTTAATTAATTATTTGGGTTCTACAACCAACCTTGACACCAACTTGGCCCAACAGCAGCCGACTTGGACCTTGCGAACGGCGACGGAAGTGAGGAAACGGCGACAACCGACAGCGACGGCTCGCGTGCGCCTTGTGACTGCGGCGGCGGCACTTCAAGGTGACGCTGGCGGACAGCGACGTCGACGCTGGCGTTTTTATTGGGTTCCGATATTCTCGTGTTTTGTTGTTGTTGGGCACGTAGGCATGGGCCTGAACCACTCTGGCTGTGCCGCTGCCTACTTGTAAATCTTGACTAACGGCAAATGCAGTCGCGATAGCGGAACTTTGAATTTGACAATGGGACAGAGCAAAAGCAACGGTAAAAAGGCGTCGGCGTCGCAGCGCACAATTAAAAATATCACTTAGCTAATACGGACGCACGCACACGGACACACACACACACACACACACATTTATAAATACTCTCGCAAATTATGCTGCTGCTTCTTCATTATGTTTTTAGCTCTTGTTTCTTTGCGATTCTTCTGCTATCAATGAATTTCAATTATTAATTCAGATACAGCTGCTGCAACTCACACACACACACACATACACACACTCGCGGCGCGAACGGCTAACGGTACAATTGTTTCACGTCCGTTTCGCGTTTAAATGTTTCATTTAGCAATTGCACAACTAAACTGTTTTTTTTTTGGCAACGGTCGCGCGGCACCGTCGAGTACTTTCACGACGCATGCAATCGAACGACTGATTGTGGCGGTCGGTCGATTAAGCTGCTGCACCGTTAACAGTAATGCTGTTAAGATGTCAACAGAAAAAATGGACACAGGCAAAATTATGCTCAATGTTCATATCTGTAAAAAAGGAGACTGTAGCAATGTTAATAATAATAGTTGCGTACAAATAGTTTAGTTAAGATGTTTTATTATTGTTTGTATGTATATATATGTATGTATATGATAATATAATATATGTATGTATATAATTTATTTGTAATGCAGCACTTCCATCGTATTTGCAACATAACAATAAATCTGAAATTAATAATTGAGCGCTAGAGCTGTGCATCATGACTTAAATCAAATTAAATCAATTTTAATTTTAATAATTTATTTAAATTTTATTTAAAAATTAATAATATAAACAAATTAAAAAAATAAAAAATTTTTAGACGTAGTTCGTTCGTTCCGATAAGTGTTCAGTTCAATTGTACTTGCTCAGAAAGGTTCAATGCAACTCTGTCGTCCACATGGTTTAGTGTCGGGCTTATTCGTGAGTTTCGCGCGGTTCTTTTATTCGTATATTTGTGATATATTATTTGTGATTTGCAATGTTGGCGCCCATTAAACATATATTAAGCAACTACCGCATTGTCCTGGCCAGCGGCTCGCCACGTCGCCAGGAACTGGTGCAAATGCTGGCAAGTAAACATATCGTAAACGAAATGCAATAAACGGTTAAATGTATCCGTTATTTAGGGTCTCAATGCGGAGCTCTGCCCCTCCACGTTTGAGGAAGACTTGAATGTGTCGGATTATAAGCAATTCTCCGACTACATAGAAGCCACCGCCATGGGCAAGGCAGAGGAAGTGTTCCAACGCTTAAGCGGCAACGGCGATGGCAAAAAACTACTTGTCATAGCTGCCGACACGATGGTAACATTGGGCAAGGAGATCTATGGCAAGCCAAAGGACGCCGCCGACGCTGTGCGAATGTTGACCAAGTAGGCAAACATATATTACATATTACAGTAAAATATTTAAACGAATCCTCTGCAGTCTCTCCGGCGCCTGCAATCGCGTCTACACCGGCGTCGTCTTCAGGCATGCGAAGGGCTCGCATCAATTTACGGACACCGCCGACGTTTACTTCGGCGACTTGTCGGCGGCGCAGATACAAAGCTATGTGGACAGCGGCGATCCACTGTAAGTAAGAAGAAGCACCAAGCAAAGAATCTGTACATATGTATGTGTGTGTAGGTGGGACATCTTATACAAAGCAAAGTAGCCGAGCAACTTCGTTTTTTTCGGTTCATACTGTTAGAGATCGTAAGCGCATAGGCGAGCCATTTACTTACGTGCGATAGAGCGAGATTGCCAATTTTGTGCAACCTTTCTCGCTGCCTCTTAAATGCATTGCTCTCAGTGCTCTCAATTATTTCTTATGTGTGTGAAGAGGCGCAAGTCAATTTGCCAATTTACAGTTATATTTCATCCCTTTTGAATTAAGAGTATTGTGTAATTGTTACAGGATTCGTTGCATTGACACTTGGTTTTTTGTGAGCGTATTTTGAAGTTGGTGTTTGTTTGTTTTTTTTTTACCAATTTTTGTGAGCGTATGTTTTTGTTGTTGTCTGTCTTGATATTCTTTGTATGAGATGCGCCTACCTTATATTCTTTGATTAGTGGGTAGAACTAATTAAAAAAAAAACAAGATAAGCCAGTTGTTGTTACCCCCTTGTCACCCCCGTCCACCCACAGTGACAAGGCAGGCGCCTATGGGGTTCAGGGTCCTGGCGGCGCTTTGATACCCCGCATCGATGGCGATTTCTATTGTGTGATGGGCCTGCCTTTGCATCGTCTGTGCTGTGAGCTGAACAAACTCTTTCTGGAGGAGCTAGAGTGATCGCAAAGCAACATCGTTTGACGCTTCTTATCAGCTGCGACCGTTCTCTTATCACAATCCCAGTTCGTAATCTTGCACGTCAGAGGCTACACTTAAAGTGCTAGTAGTGGTCGGTGTTGTTAAGGCCTCTGCTATTTGTATTCGTAATTGTTTGTTTTTATTCGCTGATGAAGTCAAGAGTACAAATTAAAAAAAATTTCGACACAAAAAGTTAAATTGCTCTGCCCTTTTTTTTTGTAGTTCAACTAGTTGCACAGTGGTTTGAAAATATTATCGATAAATATTTATTAGTCTTGTTGTTTGACTCTTTTTAATTGATATATCAAATCGAAATGATTAAGAGTAATTTCAAATACTTTCTTATTAAAACAACAAACATGTTTAAAAACTTTTAATTACATCGTTTTAAAATTGTATAAAACACACATTTATAATAATAAACAATCTATTAATGATCTTAAACTGAAAACTGTGTTTTATTCAATATTTAAAAGTTTTTAAAAGTATTTAATTATAATTTATTCAATCTACTAAAAACTTTTTTATAATTAATTTTATTTTAATAATGTTAAAAAATTGTTTAAATATTAATTGCTGCTTATGAATATTTTAACATAATATAATATTTACTAACTGATATATCAAATAACAATTAATTGATTTGTTACCACTGTGCAAGCGCGTTTTCAACTAAAGAGCACATCAAATTGACTTTATCGCTTAAACAGCCGCCATAAAATCATGGAAAAGTAACGTATTTTTTTCAAAGATAAGACAGATTATATAAACCGAGCTGATCGTAATAAATTCGAAATATATACACCGTTCACTCTATATATATATATTTTTTTTTTTATAGAAATCAACAACATGAGCAGCTGGCATTCAGTGCACAAGCGACAGTTCGAGACAACGCAACAAAATGACGCAAAAGCCGCCGTCCAAGCAAGAGAGCCAAAACGCCAACTCCTATCAGCTGTGGGGCGGACGCTTCAGTCAGCAGCCCCACCAGGCGCTGCTGGAGCTGAACAGTAGTCTGCCGCACGATGCCCGCCTTTACGCGGACGATCTGGACGCAAGCAAGGCCTATGCGGAGGCCCTGACCCGTGCGGGTCATCTGAATGCGGCCGAGTGCGATAAGCTGGTGAAGAGTCTGGAGCTAATACGCTACGATTGGATCGAGCGCCTGATCAAGTTTGAGCCCACGGACGAGGATGTGCACACGGTCAACGAGCGGCTGCTGGTGGCGCTCCTCGGCGAGCTCGGCCAGCGCCTGCACACGGGTCGCAGTCGCAACGATCAGGTGGTCACCGACATGAAGCTCTGGCTGCGCAAGGCCATACGCGAGACGCTCGGCCGGCTGCGGCTGGTGATCAAGGCGATTGTCCAGCAGGCCGAGGCCCAGCTTGGCGTCCTTATGCCCGGCTATACGCACCTGCAGCGCGCCCAGCCCGTTCAGTTCGCCCACTGGCTGCTCTCGCATGCATTTGCGCTGCGCGAGGATTGCCAGCGCCTGGTGGAGCTGCGCGATCGCGCCAATGTCCTGCCTCTGGGCAGCGGCGCCCTGGCCGGAAATCCTTTGGGCATTGATCGCGTGTGGCTGGCAGAGCGTCTGGGCTTCGCTGCTGTCACGGGCAACAGCATGCATGCTGTCGGAGATCGCGATTTTGTGGGTGAGTTTTTTGCGAAGTGCGAATCTTTAATCTTTAATCTACAAAGTCTAACTAAATGCTCAAATTGAAGCATGCAAAAAAAATCATATTTCTATATTTCTTTTCAAGAAAACTATTCAAAATGTGATTAAATGATTTTTAAAACCGCCACATTTTCTTACAGTGGACTTTATTTACTGCTGCTCAATGGTGAGCCTGCATCTGTCCCGATTGGCCGAGGATCTGATTATCTATAGCACCAAGGAGTTTGATTTTATTAGAATCGCCGATATGTTCTCGAGCGGCAGCAGCTTAATGCCGCAGAAACGCAATCCGGACGGTCTCGAACTGATACGCGGCATCTCCGGTCTGATCACATCCAATCTGACGGGCATTATGATGACCATCAAGGGCACGCCCTCCACCTACAACAAGGATTTGCAATTTGACAAGCAATACTGCTTCCAAGCATACGATAAGCTAACCCAAAGTCTCGATGTCGCCGTGGGCGTCATAGAAACCATGCAAGTGAATCGCGATCAATTGGAATCCGCACTTAGCTCCGATATGTTGGCTACCGATTGGGTGAGTTCGAGCTTTATCTATCTATTTCGATATCCACCATATAAAACTATCTTTCCTAACTGGCCAAATAGATTTTAAGATATTTTTTCTTTTTTTTTTTGAAACGAAAAATTTGTCGATTAATTATATTTTGGAATTTTTTAAAATTTCTTTTAAAATTTCGTTGCGTCGAATTTTTTTTTGTCTTTTCGATAATTGATGAACAACTATTGATAAATATGTTTTTTTTTCTTTAAAATTCGTCCACGGGGAATAAGAGTAATTTTGGAGACTAATTTGCGTCGGGGAAAGCCGTTTAAATTGTATTTTGTGATGAAATTTTTTTTAAATTTGTTATTTGTATTCGTTGCGTCAAACATATTTTTTTCTCTTTCGAAAATGTTTGTTTTTTGGGTACATTTTTAAATTGATGAGTAATGAGTAAATTGAATGAATAATTTGAGTCGTGGGAAACTGTTAAGTAAATATTTTTGAATTATTATTTGAAGAATAGACCATAGTTATAAACTAGATTTAAATAGATCACACGGATTTTGGCTCAGATAAACATTAACATAAACTTTCCTGGGACTCGAACCCGGATCCTCATCTACACTTCTCCATCATCATTTTATCTCCACTTATCCGGATTACAATAGACATATATAATTTTCGGTATGGAAACCAATCAACTTTCAGGCCTACTATCTGGTGCGCAAGGGAGTGCCCTTCCGGCAGGCGCACGAGCACATTGGACGCGTCGTCACGCTGGCGGAGCAGCGGGGCGTGGACATCACGGAGGTGCCGCTGGGTGAACTGCAGAAGATTTGCCCAGCCTTTGGTGCGGATATAGCCAGTTTGGCCGACTACGGCTACAATGTGCAGCAATACACTGCCATTGGGGGCACCTCGACGGCCAGCATCGCGGAGCAGCTGCGTCTACTCAAGAATCTGGACAAGGAATTGCAGCAACAGTCCTAAAGGAGTGTCTGGAACTTAAACGTTTTATTTGACTATCGCTTTGGCTTCACATTCGTTAACAAATTATATATGCATATATATATTTTACATTGTGTGCAGTTGTTTTTTTTTTGTATTTTTTATTTTTTTTTTGTTGTTGTGGTGGCTGCTGTTGCCTCTAGTTGACGCTGGGACTCTGGGGTGTATAGGTGTAGGGTTCGTGCGTGCCGCCCTGCTCGTTGCTGTTCTCCAGCTGCTGATAGCCGCTCATCGCCGAGTTGGCCGGCAGACCCATCTTGCCGCCAGAGATGAGCACGCCCAGGCTCTGCTGCAGTTGCCAGCGACGCGCCTCGCGGATCGACTTGTTGCGTCGCAGCGTCTTGGCCAGCATGAAGGCGCAAAGAACGCCCAGCAGCTGGACAAAGGCCACTGTGGTGGCACCGGTGGCTATCAGCATCGCGCTCTGCGTCAATATGAAGTTCATCTTGCGGAAGCAGCCATATTCGAACGGCTGCAGGCAGTTCACCTCGTTGTGATCGTTGGGATCCTCGGCCAGGCTGCCGCAACACGAAATTGGCACAACCACATCATCGGACTCAATATTTGTGATATTCTTGTTGGGTGAATAGTACTCCTTCCAGTCGTCGGGATCGACAACGCCGCAGCAGCCCAACTAAAATTCAAAAATATAAATATGAATAATAAGCACAGTAAACACAATTTTAATGCTAAATTTGGATTAAAACGGAATTAAACTGAATTTAGAAATGGAATTCAAATTAAACAATGCAAATTTGTATATAAATAGTTATTTTTATGCAAATATTTATGCACTCAATTCAGTTGTTTATAAAAATATAAACAAAGAATACGAAAGTGTATGAAATAATTAATTAATCTTTATAATTAATAATTAATTAATATTTTTTTGCACTTAGCTAAATATTACTTTAAAAAATATTGAAAAATTTGCTAATTATAAATCAGCACTCTATATTTAAGTAGTTTGTCGTATTATCTTTAACAATATGTATGAATACTTACACCAGACTGCATAAAGTCCACTCCGGCGGCGACATTGGTATCCGTTTCGTATGCGGACAAAGCCTCGTTCATGGTGCGCATCAGCATATCGCGCACCTGCGACTGCATCACAAATGCGGCAATGGCCGCCGACACCTCCAGTATAAAGACCAGGAACAGACAAACACCATACTGCCAAGAGAGAGAGAGAGTTAAAAATTCACTGGTTTCTCACTGGTGACTCTCTGCACTCACCAGATTAATAAGCATAACGCTCTCCTTGACTGCTCCGTAGGCGCCCAGGGTGGCCACGGCGATGAGTATGAATCCAATTGCAATCAGCAGCGCGGGCGGCGACGAGAAGTGACCATCGATGAAGAGACTAAAGTCACCGAAAATCGCCTGAATGGTAGTGCCAACCATGATCAGTAATATGGCTGTCAGCTGTGAATAGCAGAGAAGCAGACAAACAACGTCAACAAAATCAGTTAGCAATCGGATGCCAAGTCACGTTCGCGACATTGAATCTCGTGCGAACCCAATGCCAAGTGTTCATATTACATTTATAATTATTATTATTATATTTCTTAACACAGGAAATTTCTGGTATCAAACAATGTAAACAGAATAGATTGGTAAAAAACGGTAAAAAAAATAATACTTAAAATGTTTTGAAAATTGGCGAATTAAGATTAAAATATGGTTGGATCGAAAACTAGTCTATATTGTATATATATATTTTTGATAACTTATGCGAAGTTGTTTAAATATTTATATTGTTTAAATATTATATATTTAATCAGACTTCAAAATATAATAAGAAAAACTAATAGATGATAATAACAATAGAAATAAATAGATATAGATATTTTATAAATAGAGAGTGAGCGACACATTCACTAAGAGATAAGTAAACCCCGAAAATAATGAATTTTTCAAAATTTGTGTTGATCTGGTTTCTCTAAAATTTTGCAATTGCAATTTAAAACTTAAATGTTAAAAAATCTTTTTAAATTTCATGTAACATTTAAAGCTTTGTGTTAGCTGTTTTTATGGCTTTTGTAATTAATTGCGTCAGATAAACCAATAACGGCAAAAAAGTATATACTTCTAGCCGTGCTCTTTGAAAACGATATTTCCGTGGCGATTATCTTATCTCAGGTGAATATATACAAATATTTATGCACTACGCAAATACATTTAATAATGGGCATACAAAATATTTCATCGGAAGCTAATTTTTGTTGGAAAAAACTTTTGATTCTTGAAAAAGCGAAAAATTTCGATTCTATAAAACTGAATACTAATATTTATTCTTATATATGTAGCCCTAATATTTACACATGATGATAACTCTTTTGATTCCTCTTATCTTTCTTTGATTCATTACTATCGTCATCAAATTATGGATATTCTCAGCATTCTCGAGAGACATACACAGCGAAAAACAATAAGGCACTTGACCTGTTTCTCTTTTGCTTCTGTGCATTATGGTCTATGTGTGTGTTTGTATAACTGAACAATTCACAGGCATTATATGATTCACAGACATCACGAAAATTGCTCAACTACTCAACTGATAAGCGCAAAAAAAGAGCGCGTTTTTATCAGCGTTCTGATATTATGATTTTTTTTATTGTTCAAGTAGAAATCAAAATGGCGTCGCTTTTCTATTAATGAATCATGAAAAAAAGGGTTTTTTTGTTTTTTAAAAACAACATTTTTTTTTCGAAACTTACCGCAAACATAAAGCTCACAATGATGAGCATATATTTGGCGCAGCGCATTCCGGAATTCAATTGCAATTCCCGACTCGCCATTTTGTTTGGGTTTGTGTAATTTTCTTGCTGTTATATTTAAAGCTGTTCAGGTGCTGTCTGCTGCAAATTGTTAATTGTATATATTATATATTTGGAATTATTTTTTTAGTTGACGTTGCTTTTGTTTTATTTTCTTGCCTGGGCACAAAACGTACTTTAACTTTTGCTGGCTGCACGTTGACTGAGCGGGCCCAGAACGGGAACTTTGCCAGTTGCGAGCGCCAAACGATTCTCGGCTCTCGGCCAATATTTGTCCGCTTATGGCACTCTCCCGCTTTCTCTCTCCCACTCTCTTAGCCTGACTAACGCTTTTTGTGTAACGTTTCAGTACGCTTATCAGCCAATAAATGTTCAGTGTTTTTGTCAATGTACCAGATAAAAGTCGCTGATAAGATAATGCCCTAATTCATTATATTTTGCAATAAAATGTGAAATAACCTCAATTATAAATAAAAACTCAACTATATATATACGTTTCCACTGAATAGAATCCATTAATACCATAAGCTCAAACGTCATTCAAGCTTTTCTACACTTTTCCAATTCAAGCAGTTTCAAGTGCAAGGTCGTTCAGTTTTGTATGGGGTGCGGGCGGTTTGACCATGGATTATCGATTGTGTATATCTAAGGTTTAATGAGTCAACTACCATGCTTTATCGATTTTTTAATAGCACTGCACTCAACATACAGTTTAAATTATTCATTGGTTGTAGTCATGCATGGTTCTGTTTGCGAAAATAATATTCTAGACGCGTTGGGAAGGTTCGTTGAGTAATTGGACAAATATTTAAAGTCAAAATGAATTTTATCAAAATTAAAAAAAAATTAATTATAATAGATACCGAAAATGATTACAAAAAGCTTTCTAGAATTGAAATATACCCTGGGCAAGTGTTATTCCAAAAGTTGAATTCGTTTCTATTTTGTGTGGCATATTTTTGGGAGCACAACAAATTTCTTAGCTGACTGTTTTGAATTAAATCAAAGATATTTCATTTTATATTTTATAAAATATTTTATAAAACTAAAAAAATGTTCTTTGTAATTTTTAATGTATGATAATATATTTTTTGGGTAATTCCTTTTTTAAAATCAACACTTTTCGATCTACTGCTGAAAAAAACAATTTTTAAGAATCAGAAAAACTCTAGTAATCATTTGTACTAGACTTTCTTTCTTTAAAATACTATCGTGTATTAATCTATCAATTTAAGATTTGATTTAAAACATTTTATTCCCAGAACAAAGACGATTAGATTAGGGCTTTTGTTGAACGCTATAAGCTGTGAAAGCCAATAAGAACTCTTTATTTCAGTTTGTATATAACAGCTAAATTGTATTAATATATACATATATTGTTTGATTTTGTTAGAACGAATGAAAAAGAATTCACTTAAGAATATGATCAGATTGCAGGCTATAATATTAATTTTATAAAAATCCATTTAAACAATGTTATTGTTTTATATGATCTACATAAAGCCAGAAATGCCATTGCGTATTTTTATCTCTCGCGCTATGTAACAGGCAAAGATGACGCCAAAGAACTGAAATTAATTAATATAGATCAATCAATGGTGGAAACTTAAATGAATGCGAATTACTGTAACACACCTGAAGGACGGCTATGACAACACCAGCAGCACCCAAACTGACCGCATGACTGGCTATATAGTCGGAGAAGCCACCCAAGCATCCTATGTTGTTGAAGTTGTCATTGTAATTTTCATACATGCAGCTAAAGCTGCCGACAACTCCGTGAGGTATATTGCAGCACGACATCGGCAGAGCGGTACTGTTAAGCACAGCCTGCCAGTTCGTAGCGTTATCGACGCCACAGCATTGGAAATCGTGCTGTACATCGTCCCAGAGTATAGTCGTTGGATTCTGTGTGTTGTTATTGTAGTACTGCAATGAATCGAACAGGGAACCGTTTATCATGGAATACGCATCATTGCGCAGCACATAGCCACTGATGCCGGCGGCCAGTTCCAGTATGAAAATGATGAACAGCATCACCGAGAAGCTCAGAATGAGGCAATAGTTCTCCTTGAGTGCGCCCCAGCAGCCAAAGAAGGTGATCACAATAATAAACGATCCGATCACAATCAAAAATGTTGGTATGGAAAAGAATTTGCTGGCCAAAAAGAGCTCATAGCCAGTGTAGACGGCGCCGACACCAGCACCAACTGCTATAAGAATAATACCAGTGATCTGTGAAGAACAATAATTGAAATAATGAACAGAATATAAATAAGTTAATTTAAGAGAATTCAGAATTGTTGGGTACAAAAGCGGATAGTAATATTATTTATTCCAATTACTTTTAACCAAATGAAACAGAGCTACTCATACATTTTCTAAAAAATCTATTTAAATCAACAAAATCATAATAACCCATAATATTAAATTTTTTACTATAATATTTATATATTTCTCTTCAAACTTTATTAAATTCCTATTGCTTTACTCTTATATTCCAATTTATAGTAGAGATAGTAGGAAAACAGAATGGTTTTGTTATCTAATTGACTTAAAAGCTAATCAATGTCTATGCTTATCAGAAAAAGCTCATAAAATATAATAAATGTAGACTAAAGTATTTCACAATTGGCAAAAAAAAAATAGAAAAAAACAAGTTTAAATAAACTGCGCATTGCCGCAGTGTAATAAATATTCCAAGACATTTTATGTGGAGCAAAATATTTGGTTTGCTCTATGCTCTCTGCCCATCTGCCATGCTGATTGGTAAAACATTTGGCTAGACACCTGCTCTATCTGTATCTCAACAATTGTCTGTAATTTGCTTGGAACATTGTGTATCTTATCTGCTATATACGCAGACTGACAGTTTGGCTAATTGGCTGTGGGACTTTGAACTAATGCAAAATAGATTTTCATCAATAATTAGACCTGTCTGATGAGTCAGCTCAGTGTTCATCGCTTTCCCTTTTACTTACCAAAAAGATCAGATTAAATCCAAATAGCGTGTATTTCACCGCATTTGCGCTGCCCGTTAGAATCGACATGTTTTACAGGTCTAAAAACAAAAAAATACTCGGATTAATTATTATTTATTTATTTAATATTATTAGTATTTATTAGCAGTTGATTCTATTTGTTTTACCCGCTATATTTTTAAAAGAGAGAGAGTAAAAAACCAAAACACAACCGTCGCGTATTAAAGTCAAAACGTTAATAAATGGCCCTGCAAGCCGAAAAAATGAAACCGAATTCCGTTTTTACTTCCATTGTCTCTAATCAAAAACAAAAATGTAGAATACAAAAAAAAATTTGCGTTGTCTTATCGGCAATTGATATGGCAAACAATTTGTTTAAGCCAAATGTGGTCAGCCAGCAAGTGCCCATTGTTGTTGTTGTTGTTTCTGTTGAGACCGCCATTTCAGGCAAGATAAACTCAATTTGGGGCCGATAAGATAAAAGTTGAACATTTAACATTCAACAGCATAAACTGAGCAAATATTAATATATTGATGCATTTATATGCTTAAACTGTCTCAAGTTGCTGTGTGGCTATTAATATATTAAGTATACGCCAGCGTACAGCGCTGGGGAAAAATAAACCAAACAGAAAACCCAGGAAATGTCAATAAATTCAAATTCTGTACAAAATTATACGCGTGTCATATTTTTAACTTGCTTTTAGTGGTGTACTGCCCCTTTTTGGAAGAGTCTTATCTGTCGTTTGGGTGCTCTCTTTTTAAATACACATATTTTTAACTTGATAACAGTTGCCAACAACACTCAACTTTTGTCACACACAACGTTCTCGTCTATTAAATTATTTTTTTATTTTTGTTAGAATTTCAGTGTAATTTTCTCTTCATTGTTTACAAGTATCTAATTCTCTCTTTTTTAAACAAAATCAACCCATAAAATTTAATAGCTGTCCCCAAGGGGATAAATCTGCTTTGTTTTATATTTATTTTTCATGAATAATATGAAATATTTTGTAGCAATTTTAGATATATTAAATTTTGTTTGATTTGCCTAATAAAATAATAAATTTCTGTGGTTAGTTTATTATTTAAGCTAATTTAGTTCTCCCTTAAAAAACTTTATAAATCTAACTTTTATTCAACTCAAAAACTTGTCAAGGCGTCGCAATGTCTTATCGAATTAAATTAGTCCGCTGAAAGTCTGACCCTATTGAACGGGAAAGATTAGTTTTCCCGGAATAGATAATAAAAAATGTTATAATTCACTTGAATTGCACATTTTCTTGTTCACATGTTCATATAATCAGGTGAATGAGTCATGCCGGCAAAAATGATCAATCAAGATAAATGGGTGCCAAAAATAACCCAAATATATGTAAAGAATACGTTAAATCAATCGAGAGTTGAGCTGACATGCCTTAAATCTCTAAAAAATTAGTTATTTGCTTTAATTTCATTTAGTTTTTAACGATAGTTGTAAAGTGTTTTTTATGGTATTTCCACTGTGACACACGTTGCTCACTGATATATCTACTCACTTCACGGCCGGTTAACGGCTCGATAAAACTAGCGTTGGTTACGACGGTCGGACGACAACTGAGCGGCCCCTTCAGTTGCCTGTACACACACAAAAAAACAAATCACATTGACGTACGCTGTGCTCAACGGTGTTTATCAACAACCACACATACACACACATATACACTACAGCTTAAGTCTATTTATTTCTGTGTATATATATATATTTCTCGTACATACGGCAATGTTTACCTACATATGTAGATGGTCGCAGTGGCGAAATGATAAAAACGGTTGCACGAATGCTCGATGTACTTGGCAAAATTATAACTATAACATTAACAAGCTAGAAAATAAACGAGAATGTTTTTTATAACATTTCGAATACCCTACACTTTTATATATGCTGCAAATATTTGTATATATTTTTTTTTTAATATGAATATAAGACTCTCGCTACAGGGCATAAAAAGCTGTGCAAAGCTTTAAATCTAGACAACGGGTTTTTTTTTTATATTAAATTGTTTTACATTTCCATGAAAAACAGGGCGTATGCGTAATATATGAAGTACTAAACACTAAGCTAGTCGTTTGAATGGATTTATTTATATTTCTTAGCTCTAACAATTTGAATAGAAATTAAAAAAAATTAATTGATTTATCATTCAGAAAATATTTATTTTTATTTTAAAAAATAATACATCGAAATATAGCATTAAAAGACTTTTACAAGAAACACAAGCTAAATTTTTTTGTGCGAAAAAATGTTCTTTTCTTTTTTGAAATGAAATGCTTTGTTTCGCATATGCAAATTAAAAAACTTAAAAACTATTAAAGAATATATGAGTATCATTTGTTATTTTAATATTTATATGTTTTTTTTTTCATATATTTTGTTTTTGTATTCATAAAGGGTATTTATGGTTTAACAAGGAGTGTGTGAGTAGATGTAGTGGGGCGTGGCATATTTTAATACTTGAATTTGGAGTTTATGCCGAAATGTGTGTAAAAGTTGATTAATCAGTTAAGATATATATATATATATATATATGTGAACATATGTATGAATGCGGAAGGAACTGCTCTTGGAAATTGCACGCATAATTTGTATTAATATGGTTTGTTAGTAAAACATATTTCATCTTCGTTGCCAATTTGAGTAATTACTTTGAAATTTTTGTAAATTGTATAAAAATTTCAAAAATTACCACATTTATACAAATAAAATTGGCATCGCTAGCGCCTTTTACAAACAAAAGCACGCCATAAAAATAAGTACATATATTAGTAAGTCTATTATTTGAATTAAGTTTTAGTAGTATTCGTTGCTTCGTTCATTCCTTGCTCCTCTCTCTCTCTCTTGTTATGATTCTCTTTCTTAACTACTTTCTATCCTTGCCATGGCGATCGCGCTGATGCTTTGTGGCCGCAATAGTCGTTGTGGTCAGACTGTGCACATGATGCTGGGGCGGTTGTCCTCCGTGGTGCTTGCTGCCACCGCTGTGGTGGTGGTGGTTGTGATGGTGGTGCTGCTGGTGATGATGTCCATTCAGTGTGCTTTTACCGTGTCTGCAGTTAGATAAAATATGATATAATTTATATTTTGAATTAGTGTTTTTATATAAATAGCGGTTTTTTTTTTATTATGATTGCTACTTGTTTTTATACATATTCAACAAATCGGTTTTTTTTTTATAGAGTATACCAATGTGCTACTTCCACTACGTAGTTCCAGTTGCTAAAGTACCGCGTTTAGTTTTCTGGTACATAAGAAAATAGAGTAGAGCGAGCGATGTTGATTTTTATTTGTTTGCAGTTCATTTCCAATTTCATTGATGATATTTTGATTTTTGTTTTTTTTTTTCATCAGCAACATGTTCATAGTCAGTTTTTAGATTTGATACTAAAGTATAGTAGAGAAGTCTACTAGAGTGTGAGTGGAGCATTAGATTAAGTCTTACATTATTTTTAAATTTTTAGTTGGTTTAGTTTTTTAAAACATGCAATTTAACCATTGAAAAGTGAAAAATTGTGTTAAATGAAATTTTAAAATAAATACTGTTATTCGAAATACTTTTGAATATAGTTAACAAGTTTTCTCTCCACGCAAACTGAATATTCATATATTGAATATTAAATTCTACATTTCAAATCAAAAATTTTCCATTTACTAATAAAATATTCGATTTAAATTTAAATTTCATAAAAATAATATTCAATTTAATATTAAAAAATTATACGATTAGGTTCTCATTAAAATTCTAACTACATATCTTGTAAAATTTTAAATTCTTTCTAATTTTAAAACCAAAAAAAAGTTAAGGCGTGAAAAAGTTGAGTCTTTGATTAGTTTTTGTTTTGTTTTGGAAAAGTTAGTCCAGCATTCTACAGACGTGCATTGTTTTGCCCCAGTTAGATTCTAAGTTCCTACTGCACCCACAACATGCTTAAGTAGAACAAAAGTAGAAAATGTTTCAAAATTTTGAAAATTCGCTTACGCTGTGATAAGTAAAAACAGAACCATTTTCATTCATTGTGTGTGTGTGTGGGGGATTTTCATTTATTTTATGTGCATGGCCGAGTGTGCTCCAAAGTAAAAAACAAGCCCTCCTCTCTCTCTCATATACTCTCTCTGCCTGCTCCCTCTCTTTCTCTCTCTCACTCTCGTAATCGGTTTTAAGTAGTATTAGTACGGGGAAACACGGGTTAAAATCGTTCTTTTCGATATATTTATATATATTTTGTTTAATACTTCGTGTTGATTTGAGTGCTTCGTTCTTTTTTTTTTGTCGCGTGCGTGAGGTAATCAAATTAAATTAAAAAAAATTAATAGTAAAACTTAATTGCCCAAAAATCAAGGTAGGAAAATGGTGGCGTGCATAGGTGGTTAACGTGAGAGAAAACTTTGACTGTGACGAGATCCGGTTGCGCCCATCCGTGTGCGCACTTGCAAATATTTGGTGTGCAGCTCCCAGCTCCGGCTGACTATGAACATGTGCAGATGCCGAACGGCTGGTGCGTGGAGACGCTGCTGCGCACCTGACGCCGCCGCAGACGCTTTGGCCAGCTGCCCAAGCGGCCGGCCAAAGCGCCCGGCGCACCACCACGCATCGCCGCCGCCCCATCCCCGCCGGTGCCACGCCCGCTGCTGCCAAAGAGCTGGGCATGCTCGTTACTCAAATTGTGCTGATACGGACGCAATTTGCTGGCCGTCAGCGTCGCCGGCGTCGCATACAGCAGATAATTGTCATAGACATGGCTAACGCTCGAATTTCGCTTGGCCGGCAAATACGGCAGAAAGGCGAAACTCGAGCTGGTCGATTGGGTGCACTTGAGCGAGGATTTGCGTGCCGGCTGCTTGCAGCGCAGCGTCGATTGGTTCGAGTATGTGGCCGGCGGCGGTATCATTTCCAGCTTGACTCGATGCTCGTAGGCGGCAGTGGGCGTGGCCGTTGTACGCACACGCTGCAGCGGCACCGGTATATGCGACTGTTTGCGCTTGCGACGCGGCGGCGGCAGTGGAAGCGATGTCGGCGTAACTCTTGCCTCATCGATGCTGGCATAGTCGGCATCCTCGCCGGTTTGTGTATTGGCTAAATTCGTTACGTATACGTACGTCAGTTCGTTGTGCGTTGTTGTTGTTGTTGTTGTTGTTGTTGTTGTTGGTGAGGGTGCTCTTGTTGATTTGTGCGTTGGTGTCGTTGTTGTTGTTGTGGCTGCTGTTGCGGCTTTTGCCGTCGTTGCCGTTGCTTTAGCGACTGACGTGGACTTTCTGTGTGCGCTCGTTGCTGTGTCATTGTGATTGCTGCTGCGACCGCTTTTGCTCGACCTGTGGCCAGCCGCGCTCTGCTCACTGTGTCTGGAGCGACTGGAGTGACCTGTATGGAATGGCAACGAATGTGATGAATTTGCAGTTCTTTTTTTCGTGGTGGCAACTTTTTTGATAGTTAGAAGAAACCAATTCGCTGACTTGAGTTTTAGACTAACTGCTTCTAAATGGGCGTGTGTGTGTGTGTGTGTGTGCCAGAATGTGTGGTGTCAATTTTGTATTTGCAGCTGGGAATGAAGTACTTTTTATAGGGTAACGTAGAAGCCTTAACAAAAACTAAACCAATTTCAAAAAATATATTTTAAAAATTTATATTTTTGAAATTAAAACGTTTTTTTTAACTTTTTACATAAAAAACTTTATGTTTTACTTTTCAATTTGTTTTACGACACACTTCAAAAACAATGTCGAACTTTCTGCTTCTAAATTTCTTTCTGAATTTAAAAATATATTTTTCTTTTTATGATGTAGTTGAATATTTTTAGACTTTGTTCTCAGTGATTTTATTATAGTATTTAAACTTGTCTATTAATTGTCATGTTATTGGTTTTGCTAATTAATATTATGTAATTTTATATTGTTTTTAAATATTGCGACAATTTAGGATATTTCTTTCTGACTACTCCTTAAACACATTTATTATATGATAAGTGATCAACTGCTGTCGCATTTCATTCCCAGTTGTGCTGTGTGGTGAATATTAAATCGAGTGCCGAAATAGCAACAGAAAACAATAGCCTTGACTGTTTTAGTTGGCTTAGCCACTTGGCCACATCAAGTTATGATCTATTGCCTTGGTCTGCCCATTTTTGTGCAGCTTAGTTGCGAATTAGCTAACCTAAAACGTTTGCGCAGCCGAAGCGGCTGCGTGGCACCCATTATGAGCAGGCCCAAAGCAAGTAACTCTGCAATAGATATACACAGATGCGCATAGATAGAAAATGGATTATGACGAGCTGACACGACAAAAAAACGCTCGGTTCGCCTCTTTACGCCCAATCGTTAGCTGACTTACCACGCGATCGTGTGAGCTCTTCTCGGTGCTTCTCACTGCCGCGCGAACGTTCCCGCTCGCGCTCCCTCTCACTCGTGCGCTGGGTGCTCGTGCGTGGTCGGCTCTCTTCGGTGACACGCGTGGAGCGAAGCACACGAGTGCCCGAAGCCGAAGCCGAGGCCGATGTCGAGCTGCGCTTGGTCGACTGCTCGCCGCTGTGCTCCTTCTCGCGGTGCCGACTGTGATGATGCGAACGCTTGCTCTCCGGCCCGGCGCTGGCGCCGCTGCGCGGTCTGCTGCTGTGCCTGGCTGAGCGCTGCTCGGCGGGCTGCTCGTGGCCACGTGACTTCTCGCGCTTGGGCGTGCGCATGCGCAGGCGTTCCACGCGCTGTTTGCTCGTTTGTTCGTCCGACGAGCCGCCGCCATGAGGCGCCGATTCGCGCGAACTGGATCGTGAACGGTCCCGCGGACAGCACTCAATCGAGGATTGCGAAGAGCTGCGTGCCCGTGTCGGCGAGGGCGTGGATTGTCGCGAATTGCGACGCGCCTCCGAGGCGAAGGTGCCGCGTGCGACGCTCAACGCTTTGGCATCGCCATTGTGGCTCTTCACCCGCTCGTCGATGGTGGCCAGCGGCTTGCCGCTGCGGCGCTGCAGCGAGCACGAACGTCGTCGCTGATCCTTGAAGGCAGCCTCATCGGAGAGTGCCTGCAAAGAAGAGTGGAAGAGTTGAGAATAGGGTGAAGATGTAGTTGTAATTCTTGGATTAATAATAATATTCATAATAATAATATAATATTTATTACTACCCGATTTTAGAAATATTTTTTTAAAATCTATTTTTTAAATAATAATTTGTCACCTTCATTGTTTGATCGGCGTTGCGCGTCATCTCGCTGAGTATCTGGGCGTCGCGTTGCAGATCCGTTTTCCGCTCGTAGCTAACCGGCGATGGTGACTTCACCCGGAACGTGGTTGTCAGCTCGTTGGCAATGTTCTCATAGCAGTGCTCCTCATCGTCGGCGTCCGGATAAATGTTGTCCGTCTCGTTGGCCTGCGGACTGTGCCGCAGCAAGTCGGGTCGATCGTTCAACAGCTGCCACTTGGTGGTTGTCGTTGTTGTTGTTGTGGTGCTGTTGTTTGTTGTCGTGGCTGCCTCCTCGTTGTGGTTCAGCTTGCTGCGCGTGGGCAGCGTGCGTCGTGAATTAGTGGGCGTGGCATGCATTTTTTGCGTAGGCGTCGGCGAATGCTGTACCCCAAAATAGGAGAGCTCGTGTTCGCGCAACTTGCGAGCGCCGCGCGCCTCCTTCACAATCTTCAGGGAATCGCTGCCCGACTCGTCGCCGTTGTCCGCGCCTGCCGCCGCCTGCGGCTGGACGAGCAGCGTGCGCGGCTTCGCCACCGGCACCAGCTGCCCGATGCGCAGCGTGGGCGGCGTCGGCTTCGGTTTCTGGAGGCGTGGCGCGTGCAGTGCAATATTCATCACATTCGACTTGGGCAGATCTTTAAAACAAATGACAAAACCAAGAGAGTGCGTATTAAAGTGGTTTTCGGTGGGTTAACAGTGGTTTGCCTGGGCCCTAAACTAAGACTAAGTAAACTCCTCTACGTGAACCTATGCTTTACCTGCGCGCTGCAGCGTTTGCTCTTGCGCCTCAATCTTCCAGATGGTGCGCTTGGCCTTCAGGCGGCTCCAGCTGCTCGAGTATTCGGTGCCCTTGAGCACCGCCTCCTCGGGCGAGGAGCTGCCCTGTGTGCCACCGCCGCTGTCACTGTTGTTGTTGTTATTGTTATTCTCGCGAAAATATCGTTTGACCTCCTCGTCGGCGCTGTCCTCCTCCTGATCGGCGGCATCGTAAAGCCGTCGCAGCTGCGTCAACTGCTGGCTAACCGGGATTTGCGTATTCCCGAGCAGTTTGAGGCGTGGCGGCGCCAGGGGCGTGCGTGGCAGCGAATCGTAGAGCGTGCTGCCAAACAGATCGCTGCTGGTGATGGAGGTGGTCGAGGTGGTTGAGGTGCGACGGGTGTGCTCCTCCTGGTAGCTGTGCGAGCGCAGCATCGGCGTCGGCACCACAATTGTGGGCTGTATCAGAGCGGACTCGATTGAGGCTATGCTCAGGCGACGCATGGCTTCATCGAATTCGCTCGCCGAACGCATCGTTTTCATTATCAGCGATGTGGACTTGAGGCCCTCGTCGAGGATGCGCTGATGGGCGCGCAAATCCTGCAGCAGAAGCTCCTGTGCGCTGCTGCGACGACGATGACCTGAATGGGGACCTGTTTCGAGGGAAATGTGCGAGAAAATGTTGTTGGTGTTTTGGTTTTTTTTTGAGTTTTTCTTTGTATGATTTGTTTTTGGATTAGAAGCGGTGTGGGAAGAGTTTAATTTTGATATAATCATGACTGAATATTGGATCTAATTTGGTTCGTTACCTGAATTTAAAAAACTAGTTTTTTATTAAATTTCAAGTTCATTTAAAATAAAAAAATTACACACAAGCAATGACTTTATTTGTAAATATTTTTCTTATTTTTGAAATATTTGAGTATTTGGTATCCCACGTTGGGCGCCAAAAAATAAATTTTTAAATTATTTGTTAAAAATAATGATCACTCTACTATAGAAAAATGTAATCAACAGAATTAAATATAGGTTTTATTGTTTATTAGGTTAAACTAACTATTTTCAGTCATGATTAAATTCGATTTAAATTAATTTCAAGTTTCAATTGGTACTTCCCAACACTGGTTAGCATTTCTTGTGTATGTTTATTGGTTAGAAAGTGGTGAGTTTATGCGTAGCGTTTTAAAGTTGGCTTAGTGCGAAGTAGAAGCAGCGACAGAGACATGCATTACGAGTTCAAGTATTGATTAAATCGAGACTAGACAACAATAAATTGAGAGCCAAGTAGAGGAGTTTACTACAAAACCGCAAAGACAACAACAAAACAAGACAAAACACACGAGACTCTAAAAATAAGTACGAGCTACGGGCACAGCAGCTAAATAGTTAATTTAATTTTTCGCTTACAAAATATACCAACCTGTTTCTGACCACTCCTCGGCTCCAAGGCTCACATTGATCTTCGTTGAGTATCCATTGCCGGCAGGCGATGGCTGCTGTTGCTTATCGAACTGGCGCTGCTCCACAATGCGGACGCGTTCGGCCACCGACTTGGCGGTGATCGGAGAGTCGCCAGGGGCTGTCGGTGGAACAGGGAAGCGAAATTAGTAAATGTTACTCAATAAAAAACAAACATTATATACATATAGTTAGTCGAACTTGTTAGAATTGTTTTCAATTAAGATTGTGATCACAAACTGATTGGCAACAAATAATGTTTAAACTGCATTTAAAAACTCTTTCAAATTGTTGAGCAATTGATAAAATCGCTTTGTTTAAAACGTGTTTTTTTTTTGGTTATTTATTGGCAAGAACTAATTATTAAAACGAAACCAAAGAAATTGAGTGAAGTTTACTGAAATTACTACTTTAGTGTTATTAATCATCTAACCGCCAAGTACTCACCGCTTTCCCGGCTGGGCGGACTGTTCTCCCTGTTCTCACTCTTGATTGTCGCCGGCACGCTCCACAGAACGTCGGCGCTCTCGATGTTCTCGCCCAGGTGATACGGTTTCGGTTTGACTGGCTTGTTCTTTAAAATGCCGCGTATGTTGGCCAGCTCGTCCGTCTCGTTGTCCGTTGTGTCCACCCCGCTGGTGGAGGTGTAGCTGTGCCTGGACGTCGAGCTCGTCGTCTCCACCAAACTGTAGCGCGGCTCCACCAATGGCTTGGGCGTCGTGGTTATCACCGTCACCTGTGTCCCGGCCACTGGCTGTGTGACCAGCTCCGGCGGCTCCATCAACGTGGCCCGGTAGGCCACTGTGCTGGAGCTAATCGTTTTGCCGCGCATGGTTGGCTCGTGGCCAAAGTGGGTCACATTGCTGCTGGTGCTGCTCGAGATGCTGCTGCTGACGCTGCTGCTGGTGCTGGCCACGCTGGCCGACTTCACCAGGCTCTGCAGCGGCCCGCTGGCGGTGCGACGACGTCGTCGAAAGTTTTGCGTGGGCGGCGGCTTGCCATCGGTTTCAACAATATTTACACGGCCCGATTCGGCAGCAAAGTGTACTTCCGTCTTGC
Source organism: Drosophila paramelanica (assembly GCA_035043915.1). Taxonomy (NCBI): domain Eukaryota; kingdom Metazoa; phylum Arthropoda; class Insecta; order Diptera; family Drosophilidae; genus Drosophila; species Drosophila paramelanica. The sequence goes on along the minus strand of JAWNMO010000077.1, from coordinate 826,111 downwards.
AGAACTCGACGCGCTTCTGGGCGCTGCTGCGCTGCAGCTGATTGGAGCTGTTGTTGTTGCTGCTGCCATTTATGGAATCACCATTCACGTGCACCTGCAAATGTTTAATTTTCATAAGAATGAGAAATTCATCCATTTACTAGTAACCTTTTACTAGTCAAAGTAGCGTTCTAAATCCTAATTAAATGACAAAAGCTCTCCTCAATTGTATCATCACATCAAGACAATATTAAAGTGTTTAAGTGTTTCTTTTCCAATATACATATTCCCATAACTTTGCCAAAATGTAACCGATTTTCATGTTTGATGGCATTTTGATCATTGTTTGGCCTCTAAATTGATTCTACATCCAAGTTTTTTGAATTTTTGAAAATAACATTTTTTGGTATTTTTTTGGTATTTTTTTTTGTAAAAAGCATGTACTCCCCCTTGTTAATTTCAAATTTCAAACTCCCATAGCTTTGTCAAAACTGAACCGATTTTCATTTTCGATGGCTTTTTGATCATTGTTTGGCCTCTAAATTGATTCTACATCCAAGTTTTTTGCATTTTTGAAAATAAAATTTTTTGGTATTTTTTTTTGGTATTTTTTTTGTAAAAAGCATATACTCCCCCTTGTTAATTTCAAATTTCAAACTCCCATAGCTTTGTGAAAACTGAACCGATTTTCATGTTTGATGGCTTTTTGATCATTGTTTGGCCTCTAAATTGATTCTACATCCAAGTTTATTGAATTTTTGAAAATAAAATTTTTTGGTATTTTTTGGTATTTTTTTTGTACAGAACCATGTACTCACCCCTCGTTAATTTCAAATTTCAAACTCCAGTTACTTTGTCAAAACTGAACCGATTTTCATGTTTGATGGCATTTTGATCATTATTTGGCCTCTAAATTGATTCTACATCCAAGTTTTTTGCATTTTTGAAAATAAAATTTTTTGGTATTTTTTTGGTATTTTTTTTGTTAAAAGCATGTACTCCCCCTTGTTAATTTCAAATTTCAAACTCCCATAGCTTTGTCAAAACTGAACCGATTTTCATGTACGATGGCATTTTGATCATTGTTTGGCCTCTAAATTGATTCTACATCCAAGTTTTTTTCATTTTTGAAAAGAAAATTTTTTGGTATTTTTTTTGTAAAAATACCATGTATTCATAACTTTGTCAACACTGAACGGATTCATATGTTTGATGGCGTTTTGGTCATTATTTACCCTTTAGATTAATTCTGTTGTTAAAATATGTGCAAATTTTTTTGAAAGGAGTATTAAGTGGTCAGTTACACACGTTTCATTCATTTGAAGCTGTTATTAAAGTTTAAAAAAGGCTCTTCTTCTGCTTACTTGTGATGTTTTGCGTATGTCGCGCCAAGTTTCCTCCACCGCAATCGAATGTCGTTTGCTCAGCTGCTCGGATTCGCTGGGACTCGCCGGGCTCCTGGCTTGCTGGCGGCCAAAGTGAATAATTGTGGAACCGGGTCCATTGGCAGCCGCTGCCGTTGCTGCTGACGAGCGTTCCGTGGGCGACCAGTTGCCCAGCTGCTCGCCGGAGCGACCCAGGCCGCTGTCCGTGGAGGCGTCAACGCGAAAGATGCTGCGATTCTCCGGCGGCGACATCTTCTCAAAGCCGTACGATTTGCGCCGCAAATGCCACTCACTGGAGCTGCTGTCCTTGGGCCGCTGGCGCGTCTCCAAGCTGTGCGTGTTGTGCACGGCACGAAAAGCGGACGGCGCTGCCGGCTCCGGCGCTTGCAGCACCTCGACCGCTGCCGGCTTACTGATGGCCTGATGCGGCACAAAGTCCTCCTTATAAAGGCTCTCGTCGGACAGTTTCTTGAGCTTGCCGCGTATCTCCTGCAGCGATTCGGCGGTGAGAAATGTGCTCCGCTTGGCCGGCTGCGGTTTGCTGTTCACAGCAACTGCTGCTGCTGCCGCTGCGGCTGTTGTGTTCAGTATGCTGTCCAATGCGGCCAGATCGACGTGATTGTTGCGCATCGCCGTGTTCAGTCGCCGTCCGTTCTCCAGTTCGGCGCGTATGCGCGCCACGCTCACCGAGCTGCTCGGCAAATCCAATGGACGCGGACGCGGCCGATTCGCCGTCTTGTTGTGATAGTCCTGCGATTGAAACGAGCGTCGCAATTTGCTGACGCGTCGCCAATCGCCGCAGGGCAATTCCGCCTCCAGTTCCTCGGTCTCCGAGTCCCGCTGCCGCTGCTGCTGCTGCTGCCAATCGTTGCTGAGATCGTCCGTGGAGATGGAACGCGTACGCTGCAGGCTGCCCAGAGAGCTGGGAGCGGGCAGTGTGGGTGGCGCATAGACCGATTGGGACACCTGCTGGCGACGCTGATGCCGTGCGCTGAGCCTGCAAATGTGTTTTTTGGCCAACGGTCTCGAATCAAATAATTTGTACAGATTTCATGCATTCAATTTTGTTAGCACACTTACCGCAAATCATCATCGTCATCAGCGTTATAATGCCGGAAACTTTCCAAATCACGACGCAGCGTTGGCGTGGTCGCAGCGACCGCGACATCAGCGTCAACAGCTTCAGATTCAGCTGAGACGCCCACGCGACGCTTGTTATTGTTATTGTTGTTGTTGCTTTGGCCATATAAGTCAGCTTGCTCCGGTCGCTTGGGCCACGTTGATAATGTGCCGGATGATAATGACGATGCTGATGATGATGTTGGTGTTGCTGTTGTTGTTGTCTGGCCAACAATTGCATGTAGGCTTATTTTGCCCGCATTTCTGTGGGTGTTGCCAGCCGCTGCTGCCGCCGCCGCCGCCGCTGCTGCTGCTGCTGCTGCTGCTGCAGTTGTTAAATTTGAGCTGCTGCTACTTTGGCTGGAAATACTCGAACTGCTTTTCTGTAAATGGCAAACAAAAGCAGAGTGGAACGCATTAATACAGCTGTTGTTGTTGCTGCTGTTCTTTATGATGTGGGTGCACTGCCTGCACTAAAAAGCCTTCCACAAGGAAGTTCTCCAATTGAAGGCAACCAAAAAAGAAAACACCACCTTTTAATTAATGGATTTCCGCATTTAAAGCGCAAAGTATTGAATGATGGGCGTTTAAGCTGTAATTTGGCATATGAAGTTGGCGAGCTTGAAAAATGGAAAGAAGCAATCGCGTAGTTTTTAGACATAAAAAAAAGCCTATTATTAAATATTCAATAACAAAATTTACAATCTTTTTTGAAGACAAATCCGTGTTTGAGTTTCCGCAAAAAAATTTAATTCAACTTCTATGTTTATTAAATTTTGGAATTTCAAGCAATCGACTAGTTTTAAAAATATTTAAAAGTGATTTTGAACTTAACTTTTCACCTGACAATTGAAATATTAATTATCCTGCAGCAAGTTTTAAAGTAAATTCAGCTTGTTTGTGGAATATTTTTATATCGTCCTATTTTCTATGTCGTATTTATAGTTTGAGGAAATGAAAAGAAATATTATTTATATTCTTCTTCTATCAAAAAAATATTTTATTTTTAAATGTTGTCCCATTTCTTTTACAACAAGTACTGTTAAATCTCTCAGACCAGTCTGCTGCTTACTAAATTAAAAATCTGACAAAAACAGAAAAGAAGAAAGAAGAAATTTTCGTGTCATGATTAATGGGCATGGCCATTTGGCTGGTGGGCGTTGAGCTTGGCTCGAACGTCGCGTCTGCCGCGGTTGGGCTAACCAACAATTAAACAAACTTTTTGCTGTTCGTCTAATGGCCAAGCGGAGATTCGGTGCGACGAGTCGCCTTGTCACGGATGGCATGCCCGAAATTTCCTTTGTAGACATGACCCAAATGTCTGGTGGCCAAAATGGTTCGATTGCGGCTCATAAATTTGGCTCGAGTGCTAAACGCTTAATTGAGCTTGCCTATTAAAATCGATTGTTGCCAGGCGCTTCATTCGAATCACATTCCGAGCGTGGTCGTCTGTGATCTGTTGATCCATGGTGTTTGGCCAATTGCCAATGGCTATCTAAATGTGTCTAAAATTTACATATATATATTTTTTCTATTGTTCATTTTAATTTGCAGTGTGATTATCGTTATTAATTTATGAAAGTTTACGAATAATCAGTCTGATAGTTAATCGATTGATATTCTTGAAATATGTTTAATGTATTTAAAATCATTTTCTGATTTAATTTAAAGCTTAATAATTGCTTTAGTTAATTTCAGTCTGTTTCTTAAAAATACGTAATTTTTAATTCAAGACATTAAAAAAATGAAAGCTACAATTTTTAAAAGCTTTAAATTTTCATAGCTTAAATTGCATAACAGCTAATGAAGAATATGAAAAATAATAATAATAATAATTATAAGCAACGACTCCTCACATTTTGTTTGTAACTGTTTGGTAATTTATGTAAACATCATGATTACAAGATTCGAGATTTTCATGATTTCCTCGAGTCGAGTTTTTCTCTATTTTTTTCCATTTTCTTTTTTTTACCAGGCCAACAGATCGGCTGACAATATTCGGTCATTGCCATGGTCGGGATCACACAAAAATACAAAAAAAAAGCAAAAACAAGCCAAAAGAAAGCACAAGCAAAGCAAAAACGTAAAGCAAACATCGCAGCATGCTAATGAGCCGCCAACAAGCGCATGAAAAATTGCGGCCCAAAGCGGTGACTACCGCATTTTGGAGCCTGGCCAAGCATAGGGTTAGCGTTGGGTTGGATGCGGTCTGTGGTCGGGGTGGGGGGTGGGCTGGCGGGGCAGGGCGGGTGAGTGGTTTAGTGGGCACAACTTACCATTAGATTGCTCAATTTCAAACTTGGCGCCGTATCGGGTAACAAATTGTGGCCAAGTTTGTGCAAATGAGCGACGTCGTCGTCGTCATCGTCAACGTCCGCGAGGCCATTAATCACAACGAAATCAACATGATCATCGACCAGCTCCTGGCCATAGCCCGATGACGTCGTGCATTCGTGGACGACGCCAGCGTCGCTGCCATTGTGTATGCTATCGTCATCATCATTATCATTTACAACATAATCATCGGGTTTGCCATCATCATCGTCGCTTAGTTCGCAAATATCAACGCCTTGTCTGGGACGCGGCGACCACAGCGCGATGGGCGGCGCGCCAGTGGTGCGGGTGGTTGTGCTGGATGAGGAGGTGGACCAACGGGATGTGGATGATGTCTTTTGTACTGTCTGTGTGCGTATCACCTGCATGGCGCCATTGGCGGTGCGCAGCACCTCCATTTGTTTGCGCTGTGTGTGCTGTGTGCCGTTCGGCTGTGAGATATTTTGGGAATCGGATATCTGGAATGTCGAGCGACAGAATGAGAGAGAGAGTGGTAGAGAGAAACAGACACAGAGTGTTGGATTTGAGTGATAACAGGATAATGCGTGTGTATGTGTTTTGGATAAACGTATTTGGATAAAAAGGACTTAATTAATTGTTTTATGTATGTCAGTAAGAGTTTTGGCATGTTTAGTAGGTTTGGCCAACGGGGCGGATGCGGGTTGGCTCGCTTTTATAAAATCACTGTTAACCTATACTAAACGATATAAAGCATATTGCTGAAATCGTTTTCAATCTTCAAAATATTTGTTGATTTGTCAAATTCCTTTCAAATTTTATAACTTAACTCATAAATAAAGAAAACTTCACTTCTTCACTTCGATCTAAATTAAACATCACTGAAAATATTTTCTTATCAAAGGCACTTACTTGACTTTATGAAAATCGCATAGAAGAGCGCCTTTAAGAATATGTTTCTTTTAATTGCTAATAAAGCCGGAAGAGTAACTTAAAAATAAAATCTGTGAATTTTTATGACTCGAAAAAAGTAATTTTTATTTGTAGATTTATCTGTTGTGCATAAATCATGCAGCTGAGCGATAAAATTGTGTTTATTATTATTATTACTATTTTTTATTGATGTTAAAAATCTGCTCAATTTGCAATTGCATAAAATTTTAATTGTTCTTTAGTTAATGTTTTGCAACAAGCAAATACACTGTCGTACATAAACACGCAAACAAATACTTTAAGCAGTCACTGTACAAATGTGGCTGTCAAAATTGTATGCATGTTTATTAGGTGTGTCCAATGGGGCGTATGAGTGTATAAAGCAACTTGGCCAACATGGGGAGGAGTGGGGGAGTGCTCGGCTGCTTTGTTAGCCAATGCACTTGAAATTCAAGTGTTTGCCGTGGCTCTTATCGCAACAGCTGTGCGCACACGTGACCAAAGCGAGCCACTCGGAGACTGGAACCACTGCACCCTTTTTAATGTGCGCAACAATTAACAGTTGCTTTAGATCGTGCCACAAACACACACACACACACTTAGCTATCGCTATTGTGGTTGTGTGGCCCAAAAGATCGATTGTTGCAATCGATTATGTCGATGATTTATAGCGTACGAATTTTTATTAGGGTTCAGCTGGGCATATTCGTGTCAATGACCAAATCAAATGCATTCTCAATGCTCCACTTCCATGCAAATGCACAACAACAACAACAGCAACAGCAATGTGTACAACAATTGGCTGAGTCAATAGCCAAACATTAAATTTGATTACAACAAAAAGCCGAGAACAAATGTTCTTTGTTACACGAAACCACAGAATAAACCACCGATGCTGTCAATGGCAATTGTGGGTTGACTCATACACCTCTCTGCTCTGACTAAGACAAACTCTATTGGGGCATTGTGGCAAATGTGGTTGTTGTAACCACCAAGAAAAAGTATTTTCAATTGGGTTAAATATTTGAAATTTTGAATCGTAAGCAGAAACTATTTTTCAGTAGAAATAGGATGAGATACTTTTATGAATAGTCTATTGCTACTAACTTATATTATTAATATTCTTATGAATCTTATTGATTGGCTCAGACAAGTTAGTGCCACAACTTGCCATCTCCGGTTTAATCTCAATCTCAGCTATCACTTTCTGGACTGCCCACAATGAGCTTTCATTGCCAGATTTTTGATTGGCTTTTGGCCTGGTCCCAAGCTCAACTGAGTCAGCGCATGATGCCTGCAGGCCAATTCCAAATGCATAATAATTTTTACGGCTCCCTAAAGTCACACTTATCCTTGAGCGGCAGCCAAGGGTACCCAATACCAGATATCCAGGTACCGGTGCCAGGTACTCTGGGTCCGTTCCACAATTGCGGTGCCGACATAAATTATAAGCAAAGTTTCGAACCCTTGGGGCATTGCACGTTCTGTCGCTGAGTTTTTCTCACGCCACGAAGGCAGACAAAGAAGACTTGTCTTAAATCTCCTTTTGGCCATGTATTACATTTGTTGTTGCTTTTTTTTTTGTTTTTTGTTTAGTGACTGCAGTTCTATGTGTGTCTATCGATGACCTCTTTTTCCCAGCCAGGCTGGCTGGAATAATGTGTGTAGGCTGGCTGCCCGCTGGTGAGTTTTATGGCCCGGCTTGGCCTGGCCTGGCTTGGCCTGGCCTGGTTTCGCCTGCCAGCTGGGCTAATTAAGCTATGCCAATCTGCATGGCTGTTGAAATCTGCACACTCCCCCGTGGGGGCTGCTCTAATCAAGGCACCAGCTGGCGCAATAAAAATGTATATCTATTTCGCCACGGCCAAACAATCAGTGAATCAGTGTCATGATCTCGAACTTGAGCCCCCATGCGGCTGTTTCCCTCGCTGGCTGATAAAGCCAAGATTCCAAATTGAAAAATGCTGAATGGCTGTTTTGCTTGCTCGGCTCAAAGTCAAGTTGAAGGTTCAATGAAATGCAGCAGCTGCAAAATGCAAGCGGACAAGCCGGAACGGGGGTGGGGTAGGCGGGTTGTACCCTGGAACGCGCATATATTACAAGTGTGCTCACCCGTGGCATCCAGAGCCCAAAGTCGTGATGATGTAGACGTTGTAGACGTTGCCCGCTTTTGCCTCTGCCTCTGCCTATGCCAAAATATTTTCGCTTTAAACGAATTTAATGATGCTGCCCGCAACATCATCGTCGTCGTCGTCGTCGTCGTCGTCTTCGTGGCTGTCTCTCGCCATAGGATTGACTGTCTATCTCAGCTCTGGGGCTTTGTCTGTGTCAGTCTTTGGCCTGCCATATGCCCCATGTCTGCGCATGCATGTCGCCTTTTCTGGCTGCGAAGCTTGCACAGATCGCTGGATAGACATGCCAAAGCGTTGACTGTTTTTATTTTTAGCTGGCACTGACTTTGACTGCACAGTGGTTATAAAACTACAAAAACTACTACAACAAAAACTACCACAAAATAAGTAACAAAAATAATTAAAAATTTGTATTATTTAATATTTTGAATATACAATCAAAAAACCCGACAGCAGTTTCCATCAAGTTGGTCCCAGTGTGCCTTATGCTGCATTTTAAATTGCTTTCTGCCTAACAATGGCCATTTTGTTGGCCATGCTCAGCTCTGAGCTCTGCGCCTCTTAAACGCTAATAATATACATTTTTATATGCATTATTTCTGTCACGATCTCGTTGGCTTTATATCTCTATAGAGCGCAGTCTCTAGTCGCAGATACATGTATATATATAGATATTTGTGTATGAGTACCAATTGCCAGCTGTGAGTACTCAGAGCTTGTTCGAGTCGAATCATATGTGGGCCCTCTCGTTGTTCATGACCGCATCATGGCCAAGTTGTGGGCTGCTTAAATGCAGCATAAGTATGCGTGTGTGAGTGTGTGTGTGTTGTGCACAGGAAATTAACAACTGGCGAGAGATGCTTAATTGTTGCAAGACACGTCAGTTGACATCCTCAATTAGTTGCATGTAATTTACGAGCAGTCGCCGGTAGACCAAATAGCTAACAAGTGGAGATCTGGCCAAGACGATAGATTTGATGGCACATCTTTAGGCAGTCTGAGTGCGCGTCTGTTGGCAACCTAGTGACCCACAAAGACATCGTTTGCCAGCGGCTGTTTATACCGTTAGACTGCACTCTTGGCTCGCCACATGCCACATGCCACATGCCACATGGAGTGGCTGGCTGGCAATCACCGCGGGGCAGGCCAACAACAGCTTTGGCAAACAACAAATAATTCAAATTCAAATGCTGCATGTCGCGGTTTGGCAAAATGTAAATTTTTGTGCAACCATCCATAATGTTAATGAAGCCGACACACGGGCTCTTTCGAGCTTGGAACAGCCGTTGCTGTTCTAACGGTGCTTGAAGCAGCGCTGGGATGCGTCTGGCACAAATCAAAGATCGCTCCCATTTGAGGCACAGCCAATTGAATTCTGTCGGCAACGCTGCCTTTGACTTTGTCGGCAAACAGACACAGCGGGATAACCACTCAACAGACTTCACATTGATATAAATCCAATCTGCCCCACCACGGAGACGGGGCAATCAAATGAACTGCGCGACTATTTAAACTGAAACTGACCACTGAAATGGCTCCAGCTTCAACTCCAGCTCTCGCTGCCTTTTTAGCTTTATTTTCTCTCTTCTCTTTTAAAAGTGGGGTTCATTTGATTGTTTTCGATTCTATTGATTGCTTCGATCGGCAGTTGGTCGCGCCAGCAGCACCAGTGGCAGCAAAGTTCAATCGCGATAAGTTGCGCAGAAAAATAAAAAACTGCAACAACTTTCAACAAGTTTCGTTATACCCTGCAGCCATATGGCAACTGTAAAGGGCATATGAACTGTGAGTGAGTGAATGCCACAATTGGCTACAAAAGGTCTCTGTAATTTTGAAAAATTGCCAAGTATTTATTAACATTTTTAAATATTAAATATCTATAAAAACAGATGCCCATTAAAGAATTTATAATTAACGTGAGTAAGAGAGAAATTTTATTTGTGAGACTATTTGACATGATATTTCAAATATAAACATATACTGCATTTCAAACTGTCATAATTTTGTCAATTCTTAACCGATTTTCAAGTTTTATAGCATTTTGATCATTGTTTGGCCTCTAAATTAATTCTACATCCAAGCTTTTTGCATTTTTGAAAATAAAATTTTTTGGAATTTTTTTCGTAAAAAAGCATGTACTCCCCCCTTGTGAATTTTCTAAAAAAAATTTTTTTCAAAATTTAGAATTCCGAATTTATATTTTTAATCGATTGTATTTGTCTTAATTAGCATAAAAAACAACATTTAACCCGATTTTGGGGGGGTCAAAATTTTGGTCAAAAATCATGCCAAAATTAACAAAAATTTTGACATGTAAAGCTCTCAAATCCATAGCTCCCAAACTTCAAACTCCCGTAACTTTGGCAAAACTGAACCGATTTTCATGTTTGGATGGCATTTTGATCATTGTTTGGCCTCTACATTAAAGCTACATCTAAGCTTTTTGCATTTTTGAAAATAAAATTTTTTGGAATTTTTTTCGTAAAAAAGCATGTACTCCCCCTTGTGAATTTTCGAAAAAAAAATTTTTTCAAAATTTAGAATTCCGAATTTATATTTTTAATCGATTGTATTTGTCTCAATTAGCATAAAAAACAACATTTAACCCGATTTTGGGGGGGTCAAAATTTTGGTCAAAAATCATGCCAAAATTAACAAAAATTTTGACATGTAAAGCTCTCAAATCCATAGCTCCCAAACTTCAAACTCCCGTAACTTTGGCAAAACTGAACCGATTTTCATGTTTGATGGCATTTTGATCATTGTTTGGCCTCTAAATTAATTCTACATCCAAGCTTTTTGCATTTTTGAAAATAAAATTTTTTGGAATTTTTTTCGTAAAAAAGCATGTACTCCCCCTTGTGAATTTTCGAAAAAAATTTTTTTTAAATTTAGAATTCCGAATTTATATTTTTAATCGATTGTATTTGTCTCAATTAGCATAAAAAACAACATTTAACCCGATTTTTCGGGGGTCAAAATTTTGGTCAAAAATCATGCCAAAATTAACAAAAATTTTGACATGTAAAGCTCTCAAATCCATAGCTCCCAAACTTCAAACTCCCGTAACTTTGGCAAAACTGAACCGATTTTCATGTTTGATGGCATTTTGATCATTGTTTGGCCTCTACATTAAAGCTACATCTAAGCTTTTTGCATTTTTGAAAATAAAATTTTTTGGAATTTTTTTCGTAAAAAAGCATGTACTCCCCCCTTGTGAATTTTCGAAAAAAAAAATTTTTCAAAATTTAGAATTCCGAATTTATATTTTTAATCGATTGTATTTGTCTTAATTAGCATAAAAAACAACATTTAACCTGATTTTGAGGGGGTCAAAATTTTGGTCAAAAATCATGCCAAAATTATCAAAAGTTTTGACATGTAAAGCTCTCAAATCCATAGCTCCCAAATTTCAAGCTCCCGTAACTTTGTCAAAAATGAACCGATTTTCATGATTTATGTCATTTTAAACATGTTTTATCCTCTACGTTAAAATTGTGTTTAGTTTAAACGAGTATTGTGTTGCCGGGTACACCCAACTGCAAAGTTCTTGTTTGTTTTATTTTTTGTATATAAAAATATATTGCACACTTAAATAATTCCGAACGGAATTTACTTTATAATCAAATTAATTGGAAATTACCTCATACTGAATATTTAAGACCTTTTAAACTTTAAGAACGTGCAACTAAGCATAGTTAAGTTAAAGGTTTTATGCAAATTAACTAAGTCAAGGCTTATAAATAATATCTATGTACAAAAAAGCTGAATGGGTACGCAAAAATATATGTACACAAACCCCAATAGCTGAGAGTCCAAGCCGTGTTGGACCCAATGAAAGCTTTTATAAAGTCAAATTTAAAGAACCAAACGTTTAGTTCATGCTTAGAATTAGTTTCGATTTGATTGCGAGGCGGCTGAATAAAAAAAAAAAGAAACGAAAATGTTGAAAAATCCAATTGCAATATCTTTTTTGCTACTATCAACATTATGCGTGATCAATTGTGAAAGATTGTATAGTGTGAAGCCGGTAAGCTAAAAAATTAAACATAAAATGGAACTTCAGTTTAAAGAAATATATTTATTAGAAAACAAGCCCGGAGGAAGTGATATCTTCATTGGAAAGACAGCTTGAAAACAAGAACGAACTAATTGCTATGCTTAGGATAAAAACCATAAGCGAACAGGAAAAAATTGAAGAGCTAGAAAGGAAACTATCTGAGTTGACGCAGCAAAACAACAAATGCCAATTTTCCAGTTGTCTGTGCAAATCCACCGATTTGCATGAAATAAAAGTGCCCGGCGCAGAGCCCTTTCAAGTGTCCTGCGACTCGACTCTAGCCGATTCCGGTTGGACCGTTATTCTGCGTCGTATTAACGGCAAAGTCGATTTTAATAAGAACTGGGCGGAATATCAACGAGGCTTTGGCGATTTGCGTGGCGAGTTCTTTATAGGCCTGGATAAACTGCATCTTTTAACCAAATCACAGCCCTACGAATTGTATATATATCTGCAGAATAGGAACAACGAGACTCGATTTGCACGCTACGATAATTTTGCCATCGCCAATGAGGAGGCCTCATTCAAAATAACTTCGCTGGGTACTTATTTGGGAAATGCCGGAGACGCAATGGTCGATCATTTGAACATGAAGTTCTCAACTTTCGATCTTGATAATGATAATAGCGACAGAAACTGCGCTGATGAAAACAGTTCCGGCTGGTGGTTCAACCACTGCTATCAGTGGTAAGTTCTTATTTTAAACAATATTCATTTAATGCATATATTTTAATATATTTTAATTTTTATTTTTCAGCAATCTGAATGGTCCCTACAACAGTGGATTTTATTGGTATCCGTGGCAAAGAAACGTTCTTCAATTTGCTCAAGTGATGATTAGGCCAAAAGCTCATTAAAATTATTTATTCATTCAAAACTAATCATTTTTAAAATGGAATTGGAAAATAAATGTGGGTTAAAAAACTATAGTAAAATATATTTTATTTTATATATTAGACAAAAAATATCTGAGATTTCTTCAACAGTTTCAGAGCAATATATATTGAATCAAACTTCAGTCTAGCTGTCTCTCGAGTCTATCTTAAATTGACCTTAAAAAACTAGTCTGGCAATTAGAGAACAAATTTCAGTTAAAAATTGAGTGCTGATTAAAAATCTTTACGACAGTTTAAAGAGTTGGTTGATTTGGTGTTGGTTAAATGTTATCTGAATTCTTATTGAATTGATCTCGAAATTGGCGCAGGTTGTTCACACTTTTATACCCTTAGATGATGTCATTGCATTGGTATTATGTTTAGAGAGTTGAGTTTTTAGTAGAGTATTTCGGAGTAACTCCGTTTGCTGTGCGGCACTTGAGGCGTGAGCTCGACTTGGCCACACGCACGACTCGTGGAATGATGGCTCCGGCTGTCGGCACTCGATACTCAATACTCAACACTCAACACTCAATGCTCGATATTCGATGAGCAGGCATAAAAAATGTTTGGTACCGAACTGGGGCCTGTTTGCCGTAGCATAATTAACCGACAGATTCTAGAGCAATCAATGGCAACAATGCGTAGCCCAAAGACAAGTGAAATCTGAAGAGCGCGCATTAATTACCACAGCAAGGTGTGTGCGTGTGTGTGCGTGTGTGTGTGTGTGCCTGAGCTTTTGAAAAGGTAAAGGTACAAAAGCAAATCAAAACAAAAGCTAAATAAACACTTGCTGATATATTGAAGTGTCTTGTTCATTCTTGGCAATTATAAATGCGAAAGAAACATTCGCTTAAAGCTTGTATCTGTAACTGGCAAATCGATTAATAAGTGGCACAGTGTGTGCGTGTGTGTGAGTGTATCTTCTATCTTGTAGAAGTATCTGAGCCTTTCGTGCGTGCGACCTGTTAATTATGCCCGACTGGAGATGGTCAAAGCTGATGCAGTTGCTCGCCGGCGCAGAAAAGTTACCTGACACAAAAAGCCAACCGTCAGAATACAAAGTATCTATCAAAGCTTTTCTTCTTCTATTTCTATTTTTTGCTATGCGTATCTAACGGCTTGAACCGCATGCCCAGTGGCATCAATAGAATATTTCGGATAATTGCTGTGTAGCTTAAAACTGTAAAATCTTAATTGAAATCAACGCAGGGGCAAAGAAGGTAACCAAGCCGTTCACCTACTTTCTATCATATGGAATTGTGAAAAGTTTAATAGCTCTTTAAAATTATTTAACATTAATTATTTATTATTTAACATTAATTCAATATCTTCTCTACAAATAGAATTAATAAATCTTTTTATCTAAATTCACATTTTCTAAATAAGTAAAACATTTTTATGTTTGAATAATTTAATACAAATCTTATCAAAAATGCGTATAATTAATATAAAAGCAAACCAGTTAAGCCTTAAATATTCTTTCGTAGAGTTGGCTTAATCCATTTATTGTTTTAGTAAACTCCTTTTTATTGGATTCTTTGGGGCTGGTCCCGACTCTTTGATAGCTAAATAAACTATTAACTGATTAAAATCGAAAGGCAGCTAACCAAACTGGCAATCAGGCTCAATCAGTCGATGGCCCAGCCCGCTGCGGAGTGCACTAAATTAGTAGACGCCTCTACATTTAGAGTGCTGCAGCCTGGAGCGTGCCTTTCAATTTCATTTTAATGCTGATGCCCAGACCCACCTAAAAGCCTACACTGACTGCAAACAAAAGCTACAACAATTAGGCCTCCACCTGGGCATCAATCAGAGCACCAGTAACGCACTATGCACTGTGAGAAAAATGGATTTGTTTTAGGTCTCGATAAATAGCATTGCTTAAATAGTTTATATTCAAGTTTTGTCACATCAATATATAAAAGATTTATAAACAATTGGAATCAACTTTGACAGATAACTTTGATAGAAAATTGTTTCAAATATTTCTTAATGTGTATTTTCTTTTAGCTTACTTATATATATGTGTGTATATATGCAGTTGGTTTTTCTTACCTTGCCGTAGCTGTTCAGTGGTCCATTTATCCAGCGATCTGCCTCCAAGCGGCCGCTGAACAGCGCTCCAGTGTCCGGATCGATGCGTTGCCATTCACGCACCTCACGCTGAAACGGCGAACGGGAACCGCCGCCGCCGCCGCCAGCACCGCTGCTGCTAAGATGATGATGATGGCTCTGACTGTGATTGTTTGTTGTTGCCACTTCCATGTTGTTGCTGTTGTTGTTGTTATTTCTGTTGCTCCTTCGTGCTACTGTGCGCTTTTAATTTGCACGCTCGACGCGCTCGAGCTGCTCTTGGTTAAAGTTGTTTATAGTATGTATATATAGATATGTATATATATATAAATATATAGTATGTAATATTGTGGTTTGAGGGCTGCTGCACTGGCTCCAGTTCTCCAGTTCAGGCCCCAAGTCGCTCCGTCTATTCGCTTGCCTATTTGAAATTATTATTTATTGTTATTATGCTACCGTCTGCTACCTTCTTCTGCAGCCGTTTTCGTTACTAAATTAATGGCAACTTTAATTTATTATCATCATAATCATTTTCTCGACGGTTCTAGCCAAGCTACTGTGCACCCAGCCCCCTCCTTTCCCTGCCCTGCTCAGAGCCAGCTTCTATGCTAACTATGATCATTTTCTTTGCTTTTCCTTTTTGCACGCTTTGCTGACTGTTTGCTTTTATTTATTTCTATATTTTTATTATTTTTGTTGCTTTCACGGTCTAATTTGAGCTGTGTGTGTGTGTGAGTGTGTGCTGAAATGACAAGAGCAGAATAAAAAGAAATTCTGTTAGTTAATTATATGCCAAAGTGTGAAAATTTATGTTATTTGTTTTATTTTTCCATTTGCCGGAAACCGAGTGCCTTGAACTAGGCAGCCCGAAGGCAAATCTGTGCAGATTTCTAATTTAATTTGCGGCCAACGTCCAGCGGATGTGTTGGATCCAGATTCCAACCGTGACAGTTGGTTGAAGCTGTCAGCACTCGGCGGATGTCACAGTCTATTTCCGCTTGGCTTACCAGCAGCCGCTTGCCTGTTAGAGTGTGTCTGCTTTAAGGTACCTAATTTAATTTGTTTTTGATGGCCTGACAGCCGAAGAATTGTCCAAAATACCAGTACTTGTCGCAATGACAGCGCACATCCATTTATTATTGTCAAACTTGCGCAAGAACTTCATTTTTTCTATTTTTTGTTGCCTTCTTTTTTTTTGGCGTGGTCAACGACATTGGTGGCCAGAAAATAACAGTGGTTCCAAGTATTATGTTAAACTTATTATGAACAAATTTATTTTTTTTATATCTATACATATGTTTAAAAAAAAGATGAAAAGTGGAGTAACTTTACATAATTAAAACAAGAAATTTGTTACCTAAAACTTTGATTTAGTCCCACTGTGCGTGGCACTGTCAAAACAAGTGTTCGGGCGGCATTAACACTGAAACGCCAGTTTGGCTAAATAATAAACCGAATTTAGCACAAAGACCGACTCAGCGGTGCAGTCCCAGACCCACTTTTTACACCGGCTACCCCGCCCCTCCTCTGCCCGCCCGCTGCGCAAGTCGAAAGAAAAGCAATTTTACTGCATATTTTACACGAGGCAAGGGGCAGTTGCCAGTCCGCTAAATAGTAACTGTTACTTAGTTTTCTTTAGTTTTCTTTGGCTTAGCTCTGCGTGTGGAGCGAGTGGTGCTCAGGCATTAACTTCCTCATATATGCGGACAGGGGCGACACGGACAGACGCCAATGACGATAACGATGACGCTGCCGCGAGTTGGCCAACAGAGCACAAAATAAGATAATAAAAAGTAAAAAACACACACAAAAAATAATATTAAATAAAATAAAATGAAAATAAATAAAATGTGAAACTTGATTTCGCCGTTGAACTTGCACTCGTTTCGGTTGTGGCCAAATGCGTTGCGTTAGCCTCTTTAGCACTTGGCCAGAAATAAAAGTTGTTATTATTTAGTTTGCCTGTTAAGAAAATGCTTGCAATTTGTTGCACTATTTCTCTCGCGATGCGAATGCGGCACGCAACTTGGCCAAAAGACATTCACATCGACAGCAGCGGACACGTTTTGCCGGTTTTACTTTTGGCTTGAATTCTGTTGCTCACCGGGCCGCACTCTATTTGTGTGTCTCTGTGTGTGTACGATTGTGCGAGCAGCTCTTGATTGTGTTAATTAAATTTTAATTATGCGCAATTATGTATAATTAGACTTGATTCGCTGCGCATAAATAAATGCTGAATACTCTGTGCACCGCCGCGTTGCCAATTTAGAATTTCCCGTTGTGTTCCTGCCTTGGCCCTGGCTAATCGCTGGCTTTGATTTATAGGCCTTATCGTTTAACTTGTCAACGCCAAAAGGTTACCAGCTGAATATTATTTAAACAAATTGTATGCATTAGTCGCCCGAACATGTATTAATTGGCGCCCATGACAGGGCCGCCTAGACTCTTTGGGTAAATGATAGGGGCCCCTTGTGTGTGTGTGTGTGTGTGTATATGTGTGTGAGTTTGTTGGCAAACATTCTAAAATGTATTTATCTTTGCCATTCTTTCTTTTGTTTAAAACTATAATTTCACCTCTCACCTATTTCTTAGGTGTTTTATCTGCAATCTGTGCAATAACTTTTAAAAGGTAATAAAAAAGAGTAAAAATTAAATAAAATGTTCTTTGTTAATTATTTTACATGAATTTTGTTAATTTTGTTGTACCATAAATCTAATCTAATCCGCATTTAACATGTATTTTATATAGCACACTCCGTTATAAATAGGCCCAAACAACTTCCCAGTTATGTGGTTGGAGTTCTGGGCCAGTTTGCCATGTAACCACAAAACCACATTGCCTGCCACCCATAACCACTGGAAAACGTGAGACGTTCGAGTCTAGTTGGTAGTCATAGCGGACCTTTTATGTGCATGTACAACGCCAGCTATTGCGAAGGTCAGTGCGAATAATAATATTATTACTATACATTTCTTTTCCATTTTTTCTTTTTTTTCTTTTCTGTGTAATATGTTATACGTATATTTTTACCGTTTTGCTATTGACATTCACTCAGCTGAAAAGGGAGCCGCAAAAATACCGCAAAAATACATAATTACTAAAACGAAAGTCGATTTGCTGTGTGTTTGTGGTTGTGAACTTGGTTGAGTTTATATATACTTTTTTTTTTGCTCATAAATTAATATTTGCATTTCAATTCGATGCGTAATTGTGGAGCACTTGAAAATGTTGCTTCAAATATTGTTTTTTATGTAGGTTAATCCGTCTTTTTGGGTTTTGTGTTACATTTGACAAATTAATACACAAAAATTGTTTTCAATATAAAAATATATATATATATATATAAATATCTCTTGCTTTGGCTGATTGATTTATTTGTTTGTTTAAAAATAGCGTCAATATGTGGGTTGAGTAGCCATACAAAATGCTTGGCCATATTTATTTTTATGCGGAATTTTTCATGCAACTTTGCGCAGGCGTTTTACAGTGGCATTGAAAGTGCGTAAAAAAAATGGCAGAGAAAAAAACATTTGTGTAACACTCACAAAAAGATTGTCAATTAAAAGCATACGGGTAAAAAAAGAATCTGTTTCACAATCGTTTTGGGGCACATTTTGTTATTTTCAGCGCGTGCGCAACAAAAACAAAGATCGTGCAACAATTGACCGATATGCAAATCTTGTGTTGTTTGCAGTTCACTTGTTGGACTCAAAGATTTGCATAATTGGCGCACATTCGTATGTTTTTATTTTTTTTCGTGTGTTCTTATTTGAGTTTTCTCGGTTGAGTCAGAAACAGAAACAGAAGCACGCGCGTGTCAAACCATGCTTCAGTTTGACAGCCACCATAAATACTAAAGACTTAAGCAACAAACTTGGTCGCAAGTGTGAAAAACAACTTTGGCAGCATGCAAAGCAGCAGAAATCACAAAACTGGATATGCATATATCAAAATTATATATATCATTCATTACAAAAGATTTGTTGATTTGATAGTTAAATATTTTTAACATTCATAAATTTAATTGCATGAATAAAAAAGTGTACTGCAAAAGTACTGCACAGAAAAAGTATCTGTTGAATATAGTTAATAAATATTGAAGTATACAATGTTAAAAATTATTTGTATATATTTTAATATTTATTTCTTTTTAAATTTCAATTTGCATTTCTTTATTTTTTTTTTTCATTTTAACAATAAGTATTTGTTATTTCTAATAAATCTGCAGTTGGATTTAAAATTGCGCTCAGCAACAATTATTCACTTCCTTGCTTTGCCAATTTATTTATATATCTTTTTGTTTATCTATTCCCCTTTCAACGTTAATCTTTGTCTTCAAACATTGGCCGATTTATATTGTACAAAACATGTCTCAATTTTCAATATCTAAAATCTCTTTGATGTCTGGCTCAATCTTTCAGCAAAACTTTTGCTACAATTCAATTATAAATACTTTTTGATTAAAGTGCCGCACATTAAATAACAACGCCCCGTTTCTTCAACTGATATATTGTACATATGTGTACATATAGTTGGCCAACAGTATGTACTCGCATATAGAAACCACAACTTGGCTGGCAATTTGTGTGTGCTTTGTGCTTCCGTCTGCGTCATTTTATCCACATTATAAATCTAGCTCGATACGAGAGGCTGTGCCTTTGTTTTATGTTTTCTGGTTGTTGGTTTTATAAAGATGTTTTACCTGCGGCTTTTTTTCTATTGGAAAATAAATTTATTTTTAATATAACCTTTCTACAATTGCTGTACTTTTCAACTGTTTTGCGGTCAGAGCCGAACCGCAATGCTCTCGTTTATCGTCTGTTATTAGGCACACGCAAATCCACGTTTCGAACTTCCGCATGGGTTGTTAAAGGGGTTTCTGCTTGATTACGGTTAGGCAAATGCGCAAATCTTTTAATTATATGTCGATTCGTTGAGCACCCGCACTTGCTGCTGTTGTTGCTGTTGTGGGCGTTCTCCGATTAGTTGCATTGATTAATTTGTTAAATGAGTCAATTGCATTTAATAAAGCGACATTTATTGAACGCCAATTTATGACTTTTTTAATGTAATCTGCTGTTGGACAGTTGTAAAATGAATGGCAACTGGTTTGCTGCGCGTTACACTCCAACAATTCTCTGCATTTATTTTTTCTCTCTTCTCATTGCCCGCCTTTGTCTTGCCAAATTGCAAACAAAATTACATAATTGAGTGTACCAAAAGCGCAGACAAAGTTTTGAGTATATATATAGCCGGGTGTATAACAGTCTCCACCTTTCAGGCATTCACACTCTGCCCACAATTGCGGCGAAAACTGGTAATTGCTGTTATAATTTATCCGCGTTGCTGTTGTGACAAAAGTAACAGATATATTATAGACAACACTATATCTTCCGTCTAATGAAAATTACATTTTATGATTTCCTGCAACACCCACCAACTGTGAGTGTGTGTGTGTGTGTGTGTGTGTGTGCGGTGTCAATTTCCCATACACCACACTCAGGTCGTATGCGTAATTTCACTTTTGACGATGCGTATGCGTCTCATGAAATTCGAGCCGACTCTTGTGTAATTTTCCATGCAAATATGTTCAGAGAGTGCGACGCGAAAGTACGCGTTTGCGAAAAGCCATTTGGAAATCTTCTTCGCCCACAAATTGTTGATAATTTAAGTAAATGTCGGCTTGCTACCGTTACTCTTTAGCACCTGTGCTTGACTTTATTTCAAGCGTGCATTTTGTGCTTTTTCTTTTATTTTCGACAATAAGCCAAATATTTGCGATTTTGATTAGCAGCAGAGCTCAACAAAGGCCCAAATGACAGCTGTGTGTGAGATTTGTCTTTTTTTTTTATAATTTTGTACTCAATAAATTTGACTAGTTTGCTGTTTGTTGTTTGATAGTAAAGTAAAATATTCAAATATATGTTGAAATTTAAACGGAAGTATTTTGTTTATTTAGGTTTATTTAATTCAGTTTAAAGATTAGTTTTATCAAACAAGTTTTTTTAAGTGCCCAATTTCAAACTATCCCAGTTGTAAACAATATATATATATATATTCACAAAAAAGCCACCCACTTTTCCACATCTGGACTCTAATTTCAAAATAACATTTATATTATGCTCTACTCAACATGATAATCAAATAATTGCCAGCTGCTGCGTTTATTTCCGCATGTAACTGAAAAATTGCACTGAAATGCGAAACAAAGAATCAAAATTGAAATTATTCAACCGAAAGCGCAAAACAGAACAAAGAACAAAAAATTAAAAAAAAACACCGCACAATTTCAGCTGTCAAAAAGCTGACAGACTGACGAATTGCCTGACAATTTTTTTGTCCATATTCTGGTAAATTGTGCCTTTTGAAATGCATTCAAAAAAAAAATGCCCTCAGCCTTGTTTCGTTTTTTGTTAAACTTCTTTTTGGCGGCAAAGACGGACGTACAATTAAATTAACCGTTAAGTTGTGTAATTTCGGCCAGGCTAACGGCACCAACGATGTTTTCCAGCAGTCATTGCGCTTTATTAACACACAGATCTTCGGTGTTCTGTTTAAACAAAAGACTTAAGCACCGAACTTGCTGTAATGGGCACACCAAATAAAAAGAAGCAAAAAAAAAAACAAAAAACAAGAAGCAAACTTGTTAACTGGGAAAAAGCCCTTGTGATTTCTTTTGTGTTCAACAGAATTTGTCTCAATAACTGTGAGTCATTATGCAAAAGACGGGGAGTATTTCATGACGAAACGCAAAACGCACTTCGAACTTCCATAACATTGTGTGTATATATTACATATTATATATAAATGATATATTTTCCTACTTAGCATGCCAATGTGAGGCATGAGACAACGGGTTACCCAGTAAAAAACACCCACGTATATAATATACTCCATATTATATATATATATATACATATATACGATTTATGCAGCTGCTTTTTGAAATTTAATTTTTGAGCTGCCTTGTGGGGACGGGGCTACAATTAAATGGCCATCATGTTTAGCTACAGCTACACTTGCACTTTAATAACTGGTTTTTGGCGCATCTACATAGACACATGTTGCGTGTACTTGTTGTATTTTAGCTGTATCTGTATCTGTATCTGTTTCTGTACATCTGTCCGCCCTGCGTTTGCGACTGACATCGAGTGTCATAACGTGAGCTGCGCTCTAAAACTAAGACTGGAACGCCTTCAAAGTCAAGTTCAATGACGTACTCGCCATGAGGTACTCTAAATGGTTGTCTGTGCGCCTGTTTTGGCTCGCCAAGCGATAAGATTAGATTTGTATTTGAACGCAAACAAAATGCTGACAATCGCATATTAGTATATATATATTTATATATAGAGGGAGAAGGAGGGCGAATCCAAATAACAGCAACTTGTTAACTAATTTATGTGATAGGGTTGATTGCAAACTGTGTTTCAATTTGCATATCTAATAGGCCATAACTGCTGCTGTTGCATATAATTAAAAGCCTGATATAAAAGGGGCTAATAATAAATATATATCTGGATTGTGTGAACTTTTGGTGCCACTAATATAAACAAATATATAAAGAAATGATCTTAAATTTATAAAGTATAAAAACATATTCTGGAGTAAATATAAAATCAACTATTGAATTATTGTCGTCTCTTGGGAATCTTTTGGCTGAATACCTTGCGACCCACATAAATTAAATTGGTGCTTTGGTCCACTTTCGATGGCTGCTTTTCCCTCGCCCAACAGCTGTCCATCAACTGTCGCTTAAGTGCTGCCAATTTGGGCGTGCGCCGCCCATTTTTGTACTTTTCTTTTTACAAATCTCATTGATGCCACACTTTCATTTGTATTGTGCTAGAACAGTTGAATAATGTGCGAAATTTGCTTTTATTTTTACGGCCATTTGCGACTTGCCGGTTGACAATGGACCCAACAAATCTTTAACTTTCTTCATTTAAGCCGCAGAGACGGCTTTCTTATTACACAGCGTGCATATAATTATAGAGCACCCAATACGAGTACATACGAGTGTACTCATGCGAGTACTCGCAATTCGCCGTGTTGCTTTACTCTGATTAAGTTGTTGCCATAGCCCATTGTGCCGCCTGACAATTGAGTCCAGACTTGGCAAGAATTGTAGAATGTGTCATAAAATAGCGCCAAATCTGTCAGAGATGTGTCTCACAGCAGCGAAGCATGGGTGAAAGTTGTTTTTTACTGCTTCTTTTTTTGGTTTTTTTTTTTTTAATGTTGTTTTTCCTATTGCGGGTAAGTAGTGGGTGCTTTGAAGAAGGCACTCAGAAACAGATATTTGGATAATTGCCAGAATAAAAGTTCTGTTCAAAAAATATTTAAGAAAAAGTATTTCCCAGTTAACTAGTGGATCAAAATTGAACAACTAATTGATTGAAAATAAAAAATTGAAAAAATTACCCAATTTTTTATAAATATGAAGAGTACACTTTTGTTTTATATATGCTTCACATAGCTCGTAAAGAAAATTATAAAATCTATTAATAATTGTATTACAATGATTCCAGCTTGAAAATTTATTTATAATTTAGTATTGAGCACACCCAATTTCAGGCCAAGCCAGCCATTTTATAGCTAGAATAGGCAGCACAGACTCTACCAAATTGATTTACTTTGGCAGGCGCCTGCTTTGTCATATCCTGCTAATAAAGTTTACAACGTTTAGGCCGCCTTCAGGCTGGCTGCCAAAATGGTAACAGACCAATAAATAAAGTCAACAAACGGCACTGATCAGACGCCCAAAATCAAGCCAACATACGTTACAGCTCACTGCCACACCCCCCTGGGTAAAACGCCCACGTATGCGCTGCAATGTGACAAAATAAATGAACCGCAACCACGGCTTAAAAAATCATAAAAAAAGCACATTCGAAAAACGATTTCAGGAACTGCATATTAAATGAAGCGTAACGAGGACAGGGGAAAAAATATTGCCACACAGCGTCAGTGGGTTATGAGAGAGGAATGGAAGGAAGGGGGAATGGTACCCTACTCGTAGGGCCAAAAGTTAATTACATGCGACGCCTACAACGGAAATGCCAGCGACTTGTTAAGGTTTCTGTGTGTGGTCAACAAGACTGGGACTATGCGGTCATTTTTCTCCAGTTTTTTTTTTTTTTGAAAGTGAAATATGAGCTGATTTATCTGTGGTCAGTTTGCAAAAAGGTGAACATACCCTATAGGTAGAAATGAATGGGGTGTAAACAGCTGCGTATGGAAATAAATGAATCTTAAATTAAATCAAAAGCAAGTAATTTACTAAAAATGCTTTAAGTCTTGGGTTACTACAAAAGCTGAAAGCTGGGCACATTTTCTCACATTTTATGCTTTTATTGTGAATGAGCTATTTTAAGATAGAGTTAATTGCAGCATCATTTAAAACAACCATCACTGACCCTCATTTTGCTGTTCAAGAAATGAAAGTGAATACTGGCAACAGTCGAAGCTAATTTTTTCTCAAGGCTCCATTAAGAACTTTCCAGCTTGTTTTTAAATTTATGAGGTATCTCACAGTTGTGTTCCCTTTGACATCTGTATTCTTAATGGCTTTTTATGGTTATTGGCAACATTCGTTTTAACACTTTTACTTTTTATGTTTTTGAGTTGCACAGCTGACATAAAGAAATTATAATTTACATAATAATTTAGCGGCATTTGTTGATTGATTTCTGTTGTTCAGCCTTGAAACGCAACTCAATGTGCCGAAAAAAGTTTTTGCAAGTATCGCCATGTTGTCGCGTTTGTCGCCTGAGTCTTTTGTATGCCCTTAATTGGATAAAGCAGGCAAAAAGAAAAAAAATATATAAATACAAATAAAAATCGAAAACATGCAAAAATTGAACAGCTACATAAAGTAGATAGCCAGATTTGCATATGGAGTTGGCGGAATTTGCATGAAAGCTGGGCATTAATGCTGGGTGGCAGCTGCTTAGATACCCAAAGTCCGATTATGCGACGGACAAGCACATTTACATAAATGGACTCAAATATATCACCGTGCGGCTTAAAGAAGGTAAAGGATGGTCTTGTGATCATTACGGCTCAAGACATATGGCGATTGCATGTTTAAAGTGGGCAGATAAGTGGGCAATAATTAATCCAATTGGGTTAAAGATGGAGGAATCTGCGAAAAGTATGTTTTTCGAAATTTAGTTAGCATTTGATTTATGTGAGGTAAATTCGCAATAAAAATTGTGCGAAAATATACGCAAAAGTTGTCATAGATAAAAATTTCTAAGGAAAAATAAATGTATTTTGACATAGATAAGAAAAAAACCACAAAAATATGGAATACAATTTATGAGATAAATATAAAAATATCTTTAAAACCCAGCGAAAAATTAGAATTGTTGCTGTTAAATATGTATTTTAATTAGTTAAGTCTGTCATCCATTAAAATTATTTTTATTATTTTAACTTTTTTTTTAACATTTTTGAGATCAATCGCAATCAATTAAGTTTTATTATATTATATGTTTTATGCTTATAGAAAAACTAGAACATTCAGTTCAAACGAGTTTTGCCGTACTATATTCTTTTGTTTAGAAAACTGTTATATAATTATTTCATAATAAATAAATTCAAGACCAGTCGCACCATCTTCCTGTTTCAAAAACTTGCTTTGTCAAAATCGAAGCAGATCTCTTAAGTAGCCGCAATGTTGTCTGTCAACTTAGGTTTTGTTGTGACAGCTCAATGCTAAAGGTATATTCCAATTATGTATATTTCACACACATTATTTGCCAACTTTATTGTACAGTTGTGTTGTTATTTTAGTATAATTTCCAATCTCGTCACGATATTTACACAACTTAATAACTCATTAAGCAGACTCATATGAAATTGGGTATTCCGTGTGTTTCGCACAACCCCACAGAATTGATTGGCAACCTTTTTTCTGGCTAATTTACATATCGATTGTCAATATGCCGTTGTTCTATGGCGTTGACCCGAGAGACGAGACGAAGAACTCGTTTCACAATAGCCGCATCAGTTTTATTCCCATCAGCCTCATTTTGTTTTTGATCAGTGATTGAGTAAGGTTAGGTAGCTTAGCTCTCTCTATCTCTCTTTCTCTCACTCGTTGTGTGATTGACGAATGCCAGTCAACGAACGGGCTAAAACCTGAGAGCTCAGGTTACCGAACGCCACGTTCTATGCGGCTCAGTTGTATAATCCCCGCCCCACCCTCCGACCCACATTCACGGGGTCCGTTCTGGCTGAGCGTGGGCGGCTTTTCGATGATGACAAATTTAATTTTTGTTTTGTGCACACGTGTGCCCAGATATCAAAAAAGAACTGTCGGCATTGCGTCATTTTTTTTGAAGTTGTTGGTCAATTCAATTGGTGATTTGGACAATTGCACAACGGACCATATTCCACATGAGCCACACGTTGGCCGTAAAACTGCATTTTATAGCCACTTAAGCTGGCTTACAATATATTCAAAAAAATATTGAGGAACTGGAACTGGCTCAAAAATGGAAATGACCAAAAACTCAACTGCACGTCTTCGTCTGACTATAAAGATTTGTATCTTTATGATCGGGCAGAGGCGGAGGTGGTGCATACGCGCAGATGCTTTAGTTCTATGACCTTTTTGGCCAAAACAATGCCAATTGTCAGATAGACTATATACACCAAATAGTTTTAGATGGCTGGCATTTGATTAGCGCTGACACTTTGCCCATAAATAACCAACTAAAACATGTGGTCCCAGTAGGCAGCAGCGCCTGTCGAGCGCTGCCTGACACGCAAAAGTACTTAACAATGACCAAAGAGTACTTAAAAAGCTAAAAATGGTCAGCGACAAACTAGAAATGGCAGGCAAGGCACAACGCAGAGCCTAACAAGCCACCAACTCTAGCAAGACTGCCTGCCTGCTGCTGCTACTGCTTCTTCTTCTCTTACCTTGGCCAAGACAAAAGGATGCTATTGAGGTTGAGGCAGCTGCTTAGAATTTTTATTTTGCAGCAGCAGGAAATAAGCTGCTTCAGCTGTAGCTCCTTTTAAAGCTAACCAAGGCCTTGCAAAAAATAACAACAAATGGAAAAACGGGGGGTATTGGCGGGGGTATAAGAGGGGCTTTTCACTAAAGAATCTCTGCTAGGGACTATGGGACTATGCCTAAGTGCTGCAGCTTGTTAGGCCTTGCTGTATATGTCTCTCCATCTCAGTCTTGCGCTTTCTTTCTGTCTCTGTTGCGCTGTGTGAGAAATCATTTTGAGTTGTCTTATTTTATAGAATTCAGTTAAAGCTCGTTTAATAGAGTTACTAAATTCGAAATAAATCTGCTGCAATTTACTTTTATCTTTTTAAAATTAATAAATGCTACATCAAAATATAAATGGAGAAAAACAAGTTTGATATTATTTCTGTAATATCTCTGGTATGAAAACATAATATTTTAAAAATATATATTTTTTTTATCTACATCGTTCTTCTTTGTGCTGGGTATCTCTTAGTCAGACACTCACCGCTCCTTGACTCTGTTTTTTTTCCTGCTGCCGCTGCTGCTGCTGTTATTTTGCTTGTTCCTTTGTAGCTGTCTTTAAAAATAGTTTATCGCCCGATCGCGCATTTATTTCGTTTGTCTCCGTCGAAGTGTGGCCGCTGCGCCCACCGCCTGCACTCCTCCGCTCAACTCCACTCCACTCCCCCTTGCCTGCTGCAGCAGCAAAGTTAATGCTGTCAAGATAGCAAAAAGGAAATCAATGCGAAGCTGTTTTGTTATTGTTGTTATTGTTATTGTTGTTGGTGCTGCTCTAAGGGCTTTTATGTGAGCCAAATGATAAATGCAAGGCAATGCCATAACAACACTCTAACAGCAGCTTGAACAGCTGCTGCAACAAATGTTGCTGCAGTACAGGAAATGGAAATGCATTGTAGGGAGTCTCTGTAGGCCCAGGTTTTGGCCTTTTTGTTTGCACTCGGCTTGTGCAAAATATTCTAAATTGCTGATTAACACGCCGGCCATGGCTAAAGGCTAGCTGGCGGCCAACGAGACATGGCTTAGTCATGCAGCTCGTTTCGGTTTTGAAAGCTGCGAATTTGCGAATTCGCCTGCACAACACCAGAAATGAACGGAAGGAGCTGCATATTGTATTGCTTCCATTTGACTTTAATGAGATGGTTTTTTTTTTAAATGACTTGTAATAAGTGTTTGAATAGATGACATCTGTATATCAAGTGGGTATAGGTACTGATAAATATGTGGGAAATGCCATTCACATTTTCTTACTAAACAGTTGAAGAAAATGTCGGAACTCTCTATATATATATTTTTTAAACCATAAGCTGTCCTTAATTTTGAAAGTTTTTATTGTTTTCAACGCCTAAATCAATCGGTTCTTGCATATTTTTTTATTGTGTGGCTTTCCCATAATAAGTCTTTCGATTTTATATAAGCTTTCGCTGTGGCTCATTTATCACGTTACCCAAAAATCGTTCAACTGGAGCACCCATAAAAAGTTGATCCATTTAAAACACAGACTCATTGGCAATTCAAATGCTGTGCTTTTAATGGTTTTTAATTGGCCCGACGCAGTTTGTCTTCAAATGAAATAATAAAGCGCAAAAAATTAATTATGACAAATAGCAAAGCGAAAACTTTTCATTTCGGTCTGTTTAACGAGAGAGCGAAATGGAACCGAAACAAACCCAAACGAAATGAGCAAAAATCACACGCTGATCGCTGATCGTCAATAGGCAATAATCAATACGAATGAGTTGTAAGGAAAAGTGAGCAGCGAAATGGAAAAGTGAAAGCGACAGCGGGCAGAATGAAAACAAGATAAAAAGCAATGTTTTTACCTATTGTTGTTATTAGTATTGTTATTATTTTATTTCTCTTTCCGCACAAATGTTAAATCTGTTAAATTATATTGCAGTTCCGCAATTTCGGACGACGCTACTGAGATTAGGTAACGGTGCCTGCGAAAGCTCCAAAATGCTTGCAGGCCTGCAAGACACACAAACACACACACACACACACAGTTCGATCCACATGTTGAGTTGGGCCAATCCCCCTAAAAAAAAAATTAACTTGTATATGACTGATAATTTGAACGGGGCTTTCAACCTGCATTGAACCTGCCCGTGGCTCATTAGCAGCATGACTAAACAAGTAATAATAGCATAAATGATGTAGGTACTCTCGGCCAACAACACATCAAGTCAATTAAATTTGAAGGTCAGGGCAAGTCTATTAACAGGCAAACACTATCAGCCACATATGAAAGCCAAAATTGTTCACTTCCCTTGCACTGTTTTCGCACCTCGAACGATACACAAAGCGCTCTTTTTGTCAATACGCCGTACTCGATACTCACTCGATATTCGATACTCGCGATTCTAGGTCAACAACAGCCTGCAATTTACATATTTCTCACTCTGTGGCCAATTATATAATTCCCAATTAGCCCGCATTATTAGCTTTAAACTTGAACTTCTAATGGCCAAAACCAATTTCATTGGCAATCCGTATAGAAATGGTGGCCTGAGTGGCGCCCCATTATCAAATCGCGAGGCATTGAATTTGAAGCGTTTAAAAACGCGCCAAAAACGCATTCAAGTCGCATGATTTGCTGTTTCTTTTTAGGCGTTATTGGCTTTGCTTTGCCTATTTCAAAGGTCAAGTTTAGAGATAATTATGTTAATTAGGCGGGGGCTTGGTCTATTTTGTGTAACAAATAGTTTTGGGCACTTAAAGCTTTTTTTTCAGCTGTTCAATAGTAGATATAAAATATAAAGTCCTTACAATTCACAAAGATATATCATTTGGAATCCTTTAAAAATGTGAAATATTGTGAATATATTTTTTAAAACTTTAACAGTTTTTTATTAACTGTAAAATATACTTAAAAGTCAACGGCACAAAATACTATTAATTAGCCCATTGTTTACGTACTTCGTTTTTACTACTGACATTGACTCTAATAATTCTGCATTCATATGTTTTATGTAGAAAAAATATTTTATTTTTTTTTACTCATTATATTTTTTATACCTTACTTTATTTTTATTTTGTATATTCAAAATCTTAATTATGTTCTCTGTTAGTCAACAATATTTTGTTGTTTCGTGCAACATGCAATTAATTGTGTTTATTTTATTTCCTAATTATTAATTAATCATTAACATGCCAATAATTAAATTGACAGCATACAAATTAATGTTGCAGTTGCCTGTGCATCAAAATAAATTTATCAAACGAATACCTGTTGCTCAATAATGATTTTGTGTTCCTTAATTAGTTAATTAATATGTTTGCGCTGCATCATAACGAAATGTTTAGCTGCTGTGCGGCAGTTAATTAAACAGCCATTAAAAAAACATTGAATAACTGGGTTACCAGGTAAAATCGCTGTCTACCGTCTGGAGCCGGTGCGTTGTTGTTTTCTTTTAGAAATCGTGTAAAAGTTAATTGCATTTTGCGGTTCAAGTTAATTGAAAAAATGGTTGTGCATTGTGTTTAGCTACCGATTATTGAGCATTTATCGATTTCTTGAATCACTAGCAGAAAGTGCAAGTGAAAACAGAGGCGTTATTTAATAAGAGAGTAAATAAAATGAAAATAATTAAAAAATATTAATAGAAGGCTAATAATGAGATACAAATATTATCATTTGAATTAGAATATTTTGTTTCAAAATGTATTTTACATTTTGAGTTCTTTTTTATTTTTTGCAACATTTTTATTTAACTGAAATATATTTGTATCTTTTCATTGCCACTGAAACGTTTTGCAAGCCAATCAACTCAAGAGCGTGAAATGTAAAAGCCCCCAAAGCACTTAAAAAAATAAAAATTATATATAAAAATCGTAAGAAAACAGCAAAAACAAAATAATTGTGCGCCGTGGCAAAAGCTTAACAAAAAACAACAAAAAAAAAACAACGAAACAAATTAAAGCATGAAAAACAAGTCATAAAAAATATACCGAAACTATAATAATAACAACAACTTGAAGAGCTCCGACTAAGACAAAAATGTTACAAATTTTCTAGTTATTGCTGTTGCTGCTGCTGATTGCGCAGTCAAAGACCTTCATGCTGGTAATTGGCAGCATAGCCAAAAAAATCAAAAAAAAAAAAACAAAAAGCGAATTAAAAGAGAATTCTGCACGTAATTATGCAAAAAATCAGCGACAGCATCAGGAGCTGACCTGACCGAACTTGCACCCTATCTAATGGGATTGCCATGCTTGTTGTTGAATATACTATTTTTTCTTTTTTTTTTGGGGCCAGTTGATAGGCTCTTGCTGTTGGCTGTTAGACATTGCGAATATTTTTTGGCAAAAAAAAACTGTCTTCAATGAGACCGAAACCGGACAAGACAATGGCAGTACAAAGGCCTGCTTGGCTCTTTATAGCCATTGTAATTGTTTGCAATTATAACAATTCGCACAGCCTCAACCAAGCTCAGTCGCCGGCTCAGCGGGTGGCAATAGGAATGAGGATGGAGCTGGGCACTGGCCTGGCTTCGCCTGGCCTGGCAATTTTCTCCACATCGCATTTGCTGTTTTTTTTTTTGTTGCGCTGATTTCATCAAATGACGTCAATAAACACATTTTCGTTACTTTGTTGTGTTTTTTTTTTTTTGATTTTTTGCTGACTTGGCTCTGGTTTCTGCCGCTGTTGTTTTTATGACACTCTCTGGTAGGCTTTAGACAGCAAACTAATAATTGCCATTTGGTATTGCCGACTTGTCATCAATCCTGAGCGGCTTCGTGTTGTCAGTTGTAAGGCGATCGCCGCTGATTTGTGTGACTGCAGCCATAAACTATAAGTTTTTGTGCCTTTTTGCTAAGCGGCTTTGATATGCTGGACGCTGTTAAGCTATCTGGCTATCTAGTTGTTTTTTTTTGCCAGGCTAGTTGCTATTTGGTTCAATGACATTGGGGTGCTGATTTGATTGCTCATTTAAATCGTGTGTTTGTGTGTGTGTGACGGGTGACGTACGACGACATTTTGATATTTAGACAATTGCCTATGCAATTTATATCAGCTTTCACCAATTGCAACTTGCATTGGATCGAAAAAAATAATCAAATTTGGTTTAGCAAGTTTGTGTCTTAAGTCTTTTGTTATTGGCATTAGCTGAAGATAACTTTGAAAGAGTTTTTAAGCTGCTTTCATTAATTGCATTGGTAAAAAAGAAAATGCATTCAGCCAGATATTTCATAATGAAGAAATACGATTTTCTACGAAATTTATTTATTTCTTATCAACATATTTGTAGTATAAATAAATTATAATTTTAAAATATGTTGTGCAACAATAATGTAAATGTGCATTATAGTCTATTAATATCAAATAAAAGACCACACCGTATTATTTGATTAGCATCGCAAATAAACAACATTCAATTCAGTTCTAATTCCACACAAATTTGCATCGCAAATTAAGTGGAAACAGATCTATCATTTCCAGATTCTGTACTTCTTGTGCTTTATGATAACTTGGTTACATATTATTTTATGACTCAAAGCAAAATTTGCATTTTATGGCCCAAACAGAGCCGACACCCACAACACACACCCGCACACCCGCGCACCCCTCGCCTGGTTTCTTGGCATATAGCCTGCCCAGCATGCATATCGAATGAAGCTATAAAATGTTTAATTGCCAACAAAGCGCTGTGTGTGGCTGCTTCGGCCAACCGGGGCAAAAAGATAAATATGCATATATGTATGTATGGATTTCTGGCCGGCTGGTAATGCTATACAAATTGGATGCATGCGCCGGCACATCGAGTGGCCATAAAATTGTAATTTCCATTTCTAACATATATTTATATAAGCTCAGCTGCTTTTGAATTGAGTTGCTAAATGGCTGTTAAAGTCAGAGACAATGCAACAAATTGTTTTCATATTTCTGGTTTCACAGCTCTTTCACAATACCGAACTGAACAAAAAGCCTAATTGAAGGTAATTTAAATTGATTAACCTAAACGTAAACCCACCACATCAGACTACAAAAACTTGTCCTAGGTTGGGCTACGATTTCATTTTCGAGTGTTGACTGCCAACTGCCAAATGCGGAGGTGTAGCCGCTGCAGTTTTTGGCTGCTCTTTCAATTGGCATTGTCTAAAACAACAGCAACAAAAAAAAGTCGTGTGGGTTTCTTGTCATATGGGTGGCAATATGTTGAATATGGTAGCGTGTTTTGAGGTGTTTATGGTTTAATTAAGTATGATGAAAAAATGAAAGGCACTCATGTCGAACAATGCCACCAAAAGCATTGTCAAAACAAAAGACTTAAGACACAAACTTAACTTGAACTGTGCAGCATGGTTAATTAGGAACACAGTAGTAATTAACTCAATTGAAGATCAAAACAACTCATGTGCAAAGGAAATCACAGCCGAAAAAAACCTTGAAGCTAGCCTAGAAATACTTCAATCCCTGATGTCATTCATTTTATCTAGAAAAAAAACTCTGTTGTATCCTGTCTGAAGCTGAAATTAATGCGCGAAACCAACCCAAAAGTCAGCATTAAAATTATTTCTTATTTTTGTTGTTGTTGTGTTTCCCAATCTAAATGCAAACAAATTGCAAATGGTTTGACGTCTGCCAAAGTTCATTGGAATTTGTTTTCTATGCAAAACGCAGCTATCGCATGATTTATAAAGAATTTGCCTGTATCGTATAATAATTGTTGTTGTTTTGTTTTTCGGATTTTTGCTTTTGAGCATTTAATATAGCTATGCGCAGGCCATAAAAGGCAAAGCTAATAATTATGACTTTGAAACGTTTCAATATGTCGGTTTTTTTGTTTTATGTATTCCTTTTTTGTTTAGCTCTTAGCTTTATCGTGTTTTGCGCTAATTTTCAGGCGCGTTGATTTCAATAGTAAACAATGCAAAAATATTTTGTCAGCTACCCAAATGCAATTGCAAAGGCTATGTGTGCTCGGATGTGGTGTCAAAAACAACATTAAATTATTGATTAAACAAAAGGTAAAAATAAAAATTCCTTGTTTATTTTGGTCAGCATTCACATTAGAGCTTCTTGGGCTCACAGGCACAAAAGTATGAAAAGAAGCGTCAGATTTTTAAAATTCAAAGAAAATATATAAAAAATATTTTTAAGTATTCCGAGAGACTCTTAAAGATACTATGTATTTATTTTTCTTAATAATATCACGAAAAATTTTATATACAATACAATACATATTGGACAATGATCAGCAAATGTTTAGCAGGTATAACCCATGCTAATAAATTGAATATATATTTCAGTCAGAACTAGAAACACATAGCTTTAGAATAACCGATTGGGTGTATTTGAAAAGCTGGCACGTGTTGCTCAAAAAACATTGTTTGAGCTTGACGAAAAGTGCTTTTGGTGATTGCAGTGTTGAAATGCGCTTAATGTCAACGGCAAACCGTCAGACAGACAGACAGTTCTGGGCATGACATTCAAGCAGCTGATAAATTGGCAAAAAAGGCGCGTGGCAATAAAAATTATCGTAGACTCTGACGCGGCACAAGGTAATGCAATATGGTTGGGGCCTTTTGGGTGCTGCGAATTGCGACAAGCGCTAGAATTCCGCACCCAGTTTTTTTTCTGGTTTCTTGTGATATCTTTGGAGGTGACAATTGGGGCCAACACCTTTTGCCAATGGTAATTTGCGCTAATGTACGCCACAAAGTTCTTTATGTGACACTGGCTGAACTCTAGACCGTGGCTCGGGCATATGATATAGCCATAAATATGAGGGTTAGCGGGAAATGTGCAGAGATATAGGTTTTTTTTTGCACGTCAATCAACAATTTCAGACGCAAATCATTAAAATGCTAAACTTGACTAATTTCATTTTCAAACGACAGCCCACGATTTTTAGCTGCTCTGTTAAATATTTAAAAAAAGTTATTTAAATAAAAATCAGCAAAAGCAGCTGAAGAGAACAACTACAACTATCTACATATGGCCATTGGATGACTAATGGGCAGCGTCTGGGCAAATTGTGAACTCATGCACACACTAGAATCATTGAACTTTAATTGAAAGGAAAAGATTTCATTTTATTTTTTATGAATCACGGTGCCTGAGCAAATGTGTCTATATTTATATACACTTTTATATATATTCACATAAGTTTGCTGCCCAAGTCTTTTGTTTTAGTGCTGAACAAAGCGGAATAAGAAATGCTAAAAATTACAATTCATGGTCTTACGAGTGCTGCATGAGAAAAATCTTTAGCTAATAAACATTTGGTGGGTGAGAAACTAAGAAAAAAACAAAAATGATTTAAATGTTGTGTAATGCTTAATGTGCCGGAAGTAATGTGTGTTGCGCGAAGAGGATACACGCAATTACGAAATGGAAGATTACATTTAAGAGCAGTTTGAGACCATAATTTACTAACAAATACCATTTTTAAAATGGTAACTTAAACTAATGTTACCATGTAAAATGTTCTTTGTGAACAACACTTTTGAGTGTTGGAAATTACCATAAAGTGTTGCATTTGTAATTCTATCTTCTCTACGAAAAGTAGTAACAATAAACAATAATTATGGGAATTTTAAAAATAGAATACTAGCTGTAAATTGAAAAAAATGCCAGAAAAGAGTCTGCTCCCTGACTGAGTTATCTATAGCATCAATTACAATTATAGCATATAAATTAGGCAAACAGCTTGGTTATTTATTAGACATACATACTGTAATCGCGCATAAATTGAACTAAAATACAAAAAAATGATTGCCTTATTTTGCTGGCAATGGACAAAATGGTAAATAAATAAATCAAAAGACGAATTGCACGTACCTGCCGCGATAGTCGGACGTTGATAGCGCTTTTTAGCATGTGCCTTACATTCGAGCCGGAGTCCACTGAAGGCGTTTAAGGCTTATGCTTAAAATGTGTTGTAGTTATTGTTGTTGTTGTTGCTGTGTTTGCTGTGTTTGTTGTTTTTGGCACAAACTCTGTTGCAAAGAGCGGCCAACAACAAAACCAAATGCATTGGCGATTGGCATCAATGTCGCTTGGCCGCTTTTTAAGCTGCGATTTTTTATATATTTTATTTTCTTATTACGTTTTTTTAAACACACACGCACACACACACACAGGCAAACTCAAAACGCGTGGTTTTTGAAATTTTTTTTCGTGCTGGTATAGAAACGCGTAGTCAGCAAAGCATTGGCATAAAAATTATTGAAAATATATATATATCTATATGTATATTTTGTTGTATAAAAAATTAATTTTCAATGATTTTTATTGCCAGAGAGCAAGTGGGCGAGCAAGCTAAAGAGACTGAAAAAGCAGAAAAAGCACAGCTGTTCGTGGGCTGCGCAGGGGAAATAACAGGCAAACTTCTGATCGCTGTTGCACTTGAAAACCTATGCAGAAAATAAGCGAAGCCCAAAACCTTTCCCTTTTTGTTTTTTTTTAAATTTTGCTCGCTAGGCCAACTTGTCGCTACTCGTCTTTCACTTTCTTTACAATTGTTGTGTTTTTACTTTTTACTTTTGCTGCTTAGTCTTTGTGACTTTATATATTTACATATATGTATACAAAATGCGGCACTTGGCTGGCGTTTTAAGTACGCTTGTTTTGCGTTTCGCACTCAACGCTTGGCTACACTTCAATTCACGTAGAGTTCAGCTAGTCTGCTGACTGAGATCAGCCAGTTGCAAGTTTTTATTTTCAAAAATTGTTTATACTTTGTATTGTTTTATATTATTTATTACGTTTTGTTTTTGAAGTGTTTTCTTAAATATTTTTGTTGTTGCACTAGTTCAACGCCTGCGCTAAATGTGCTTATATTTTATGTATATTTATTGCTCGGAACTCGAACTCGTTTTGTTTTCACAGCTAGTACTTTGTGTATCTTGTGCTCAAAACCGAACCGTCTGTCTCGCACGCCAACGCTATACTAAAAGAGTTTTCAGCTTGGCCCGTGCGTTAAATAAGCCGCCGTCTGACAGCTGGCCTGCCTGTCTTGGCCCGTTGCCTGTGCCTCCGTCTGGCTGCCTAGCCAATGGATGATGTCAGCTTTTTGTGGCCAGAGAGCGAGAGTGTTTCAAAGAGCAGCTGCTGCCAGTGCTGGCTAAAGAGCGCAATGTCTGCTCTTCACTCGCGCTTGGCTTAGCATCTACTTATATTGATCTGCACCCACTGTTGTAAGTAGTTGCTCTGTCTTGCAAATGACACCAGATAAAGTACTAATTGGTTATTACTTTGTATATATATATGTGTGAAAAGTAACAAAAGCTTTGTAATAAAAGTTGATTTATCGTTGTCATCCCTAAAAAGGAGCTGCACATTATTGCTGCATTTAATTCGAACATATGAAGTCATCTGTTCTTAAAGAAATCTTATCCTCTAGAACGAGAAAAAAAAACCTTTGAAAATGAGTTCGGTTGATGATTATTAAATATTTTCTTAACTTGTTTATATTTTATTAAAATTAAATTATTTGAAATTTATTTAATGCAGAAAACACTTTATAAAGCATTTACTAATAAATTTTATTAAATTAAATTAAATATTTTTAAATATAAATTAAAATTATAACATAGTGATTTGTTATTATTTGATATTTGATTTTGATATTTATTTTAAAAGTTCAGTTCCACATTCTTTTAAGCATATTTGTTATTGTGAACATTTAAGCTCTCTCAATGAAAAGCTCGACAACCCTATGCGCGCTCTTAAGCGCTGCACTCGCCACGCTCTTTGCCGGCATTTTTATATATGTTCAACTCTCGCACACAGACGATAACAAACCGGCATTTGAGACCGGCGTGCATACGTTAGTAAATAACGTAACGTGCGATCGCGTAACGTAAGCTGTTTATTTTGTTAGCATAAACTCAAAATGCGTATATAATTTCAACGAGCTTATGCCAAAATTTTGACAATCGTAAAATGTTTATATATTTCTTATGCATATAAATTATCATAATTAATTTTTACATCTTTTGAGCATAACTCATAATTAATGGCGCAACCATTGCCAATCGCTTCCATTGGTGCTATAGAATTAAGCCATTAATTAGAACAGCAACAGCAGCCGCAGAAAAAAAAAACAAAAACAAAAAAAATTATTAACATTTGATATGCCCCAATGCTGCACGTAGGCTGTGCTCCAATGCAGTTTACAATTCGCCAAGTCTAGACTGGAGAATTGGCTACCTACTCGCAGTATCCCCCCAACCCCCCGTCCCTACAATTCACTCACTTACTACACGCACTGGCATAACAAAATGCATGTCAAGTTCAGGCAAGTAACGCTCGGAGCTCTATCGTAGAAGGTCTCTAGTGGCACTCGGGCGTGAAGATCGAACCGAGAACAGATACAAATGGCCCTTTTGCATTTGTCTGTATCTATGAAATTGCAATTGCCGTTGTGTATTAATTGTATCTGTGCAGTGATGGTTGTTAGGCTTGCGGCCGTCACAAGCGAGGGCTGTTCTCTCAATTGTTAAAGAATTACTCTTGTTGATAAATATATTTTAAATACAAATCAATATCTCAGTATCAGTAGTATTCATTGAAATAAAGCAAACCATAAGATTCAGCTTATTCCACCCTCGCTGCTATGATTGTTAATGCTTTTGGCCTGGCCCTGTCTATGTCTTTGCCTGTGGCGTGGCTTTCGCTACACGCGCCACTTGACCCTTTGGGGCTTTGGGTTCAAAACGTGTCGCTGGCGGTGGCGGTTTTGTATTGGCCATTGCAATTGGTGATTCGGATTTGGTTACAGATTCGGTTATTGAAACAGCAGCAACCACTGAAGCATGGCTAAAATAAAAATGTTGTCACGCCGTTTGGAAATACTCGCAATTGTTTTTGGCTACAAATTTTCAACAAATCGCATTTGAAAGCAATGCGCCTCAGACTGGATTTATGGGTACCTTTTCTGTTCCTTATTTTTATACTCGTTCCCAAAGTGTAAAGAGTATATTGGCTTTGTGCAATGACCAACTGAACCCATTTTCATGTTTGATGGCATTTTGATCATTGTTTGGCCTCTACATTAATTCTGCATCTAAGCTTTTTGCATTTTTGAAAATAAATTTTTTTTTGAAATTTTTCGTAAAAAAGCATGTACTTCCCCTTGTGAATTTTCGAAAAAAATTTTTTTCAAAATTTAGAATTCCGAATTTATATTTTTAATCGATTGTATTTGTCTTAATTAGCATAAAAAACAACATTTAACCCGATTTTGGGGGGTCAAAATTTTGGTCAAAAATCATGCCAAAATTAACAAAAAATTTGACATGTAAAGCTCTCAGATCCATAGCTCCCAAATTTCAAACTCCCGTAACTTTGGCAAAACTGAACCGATTTTCATGTTTGAGGGCATTTTGATCATTGTTTGGCCTCTACATTAAATCTGCATCTAAGCTTTTTGCATTTTTGAAAATAAATTTTTTTTTGAAATTTTTCGTAAAAAAGCATGTACTTCCCCCTTGTGAATTTTCGAAAAAATTTTTTTTTCAAAATTTAGAATTCCGAATTTATATTTTTAATCGATTGTATTTGTCTTAATTAGCATAAAAAACAACATTTAACCCGATTTTGGGGGGGTCAAAATTTTGGTCAAAAATCATGCCAAAATTAACAAAAAATTTGACATGTAAAGCTCTCAGATCCATAGCTCCCAAATTTCAAACTCCCGTAACTTTGGCAAAACTGAACCGATTTTCATGTTTGAGGGCATTTTGATCATTTTTTGGCCTCTACATTAATTCTGCATCTAAGCTTTTTGCATTTTTGAAAATAAATTTTTTTTTGAAATTTTTCGTAAAAAAGCATGTACTCCCCCCTTGTGAATTTTCGAAAAAAAATTTTTTCAAAATTTAGAATTCCGAATTTATATTTTTAATCGATTGTATTTGTCTTAATTAGCATAAAAAACAACATTTAACCCGATTTTGGGGGGGTCAAAATTTTGGTCAAAAATCATGCCAAAATTAACAAAAAATTTGACATGTAAAGCTCTCAGATCCATAGCTCCCAAATTTCAAACTCCCGTAACTTTGGCAAAACTGAACCGATTTTCATGTTTGAGGGCATTTTGATCATTGTTTGGCCTCTACATTAAATCTGCATCTAAGCTTTTTGCATTTTTGAAAATAAATTTTTTTTTGAAATTTTTCGTAAAAAAACATGTACTCCCCCCTTGTGAATTTTCGAAAAAAAATTTTTTTCAAAATTTAGAATTCCGAACTTATATTTTTAATCGATTGTATTTGTCTTAATTAGCATAAAAAACAACATTTAACCCGATTTTGGGGGGGTCAAAATTTTGGTCAAAAATCATGCCAAAATTAACAAAAATTTTGACATGTAAGATGCTCAGATCCATAGCTCCCAAATTTCAAACTCCCGTAACTTTGGCACTCCCCCCTTGTGAATTTTCGAAAAAAAAATTTTTTCAAAATTTAGAATTCCGAATTTATATTTTTAATTACAAATTTCAAACAAGTATATATTACCCCCCTTGTACATTTTCGAAAACAATTTTTTTTTCAAAATTTAGAATTCGAATTTTGATTTTTAGCTGATTGTATTACTCATAAGGCCAGGCTATATGATTTAGTGGTTGTTACACTGTGAACAAGTATTGCGCTGTCGGCTACACCCAACTGCAGCATTCATACTTGTTTTCTATTATTTTCTTCCTTTTTTATTGCTGAGTGTGAGCCAACAAATTGCAAGCAACTTTTATTTTTGGCCAAATCATTTTTTATTATCGTGTCTTTTGTTTATATATTTGGATATTGTGTCCTTTTTCGTATGGCAAATGTTGCTAATGGATATCAACACCAACTTGGCAGGTAAAATTTGCATAAATATTTGAGTTAATAGTGTAAGTAAAATGTTTCCTGAAAATCGGAATCTTTACATTTGATAGAATTTTTTTTAGTGCTATGGCTAAAATTCATATTTTTGTTTAATTGGGCAATTGTTGAACTCTAATTAGGCTATGGCTGACTAATTTTCGGGTACAGTTCAGATGTCAATGGCACCCAAAACGGAAACTTAACGCAACAACAGACAAGAAAATTGCAAACGAATTCGTCGTTTGGCACACGTGCCAGGCAATGTTTTTTATGATTTTTAATAGCTAATATGCCGCAAGCCAAAACACAAATCACGTTTATTTCACAGACAATAAATGAGAAAATCAAAAGCCAAAAAGCATTTGACGCATGCATTTTGTAAGCAAATATTTTGCCGTGTTTATTGCCGCTTCCTCAACATTTGTTTAAAGTCTTCTTTTTTTTTGTATTTTTTGGGCCTTTTTGTGATTTATTTTGCGTCTGCACGGCAGCGCCCAAAACTCAGGCCAGACTGTGTTGAGCTGCATGCTTGACTAATTGCTGAAAACATATCGCGGCACTAAATTAGCCGCATCAAAACCAAAAAAAAAAACAAACAAAACAGACAACTAAACACAAATAAAATTTATTTGTTGGATTTGCGCCACGCCTTTGCATGTGGCCAAAAGTTCAACAGTCGTTGTCTGTCTACCTTTTGCTTCCGGTTTGAGGGCGCCGGCTGCAGGTGGCACTTTTTGTGTGTTTGTGCTTCTTCTTCTTGTTTTTCGTTTAGTTGTTTTTATAGCTGACATGTGTTTGGCAACTCATCCGCGCTGTGTGCAGTTTTCAAACTTGACTAGTCAAATGGTTATTATACAAATTCTCAAGCACATTTTATAATAATATCATTAAATGCCGGTGCTCAAGTACTCGTTAGTTTGTATAATTGTTAAGCCAAAAAACAAGAAAAATAATATGCAAAAAAAAGTAAAATTGACAATAAAATAAATTACCTTTTTTTAAGAAATGTAAAGCTTAAACCAGTATTTGGCCAGTTCAACAAATCCTAAAACAATTTTACTTTTTATTATTATTATATGATTAATTCATTGATTATACATAATAATACAATATTTCTAAAATATTTAAATAATTGAATTAAAGATCTTTAACAAATGAGTTATGTATATACACTTTACTCCATCTAAGCTGAATATAGGGCTAAAACAACTCAAGGCGTGGGCTTTTTCTTTAAGTTGAACACGAAATCACCTTTTTTATGTACGTATTAACAGTGCTGGCGACATATGTTTTATGTCTGCGATCCGTTGTGGACATATTTTATGATTGATTTACGTCTAATTTGCATTTGTTTATGCTACGTGCCCTTTTTGTCAAAATGGTCG
The DNA here is from genome assembly GCA_035043915.1 of Drosophila paramelanica. Lineage (NCBI taxonomy): Eukaryota > Metazoa > Arthropoda > Insecta > Diptera > Drosophilidae > Drosophila > Drosophila paramelanica. The sequence continues at coordinate 784,046 of JAWNMO010000077.1, read as the reverse complement.
TATTTATGCGACATTTATGGTGAGAATATGCTTTGAATTCTTAATGCGACTTTGCTGCGCAGGCGCGTGGTGTTTGTCTGTCTGTGTGAATTATTTGGGCGTGTGCAATAAAAATTACTATTAAATAATAAAAATGTAATTTATGTCCATTTAATTAATAGGCGAAGCCATGCGTGCCATAACCAAATCGCTTGTGTCGCACATACTCTGCACAAATTGAGTCATTTTGTGGCATTTTGTTGCGATGTTTTTTTTCTTTTTGTAACTTTGTTGTTGTTGTTGTTTTTAGTTGGTTTGGCTTGGCGCACGTTTAGCCGCTTAAACTTTGGCCTTAGCTAATCAATGTGCATCTTGGAGTAATGTGTGGCGCAGTGCCAAGTCGCAAGGCACAGCCAATGTGTCTAATGCCAGAGGCAAATCAAAAGACTTAGGCAACAAACTTGGCTCACATGCATTATAAATCGCTGCATACATAACACTTTGTTGACCCAATTGCGCCTGGCTGTCTCTAAGCTCGGGCGCGCTTAGCTGAACCTTTTAAAGAGCTATTACATGTTTTAGCCTAAAGATTGTGTAGTAGGTTGGCCCTGCTAGCCGCATTATTGTTGCTGCACCAAAACCGGGCAGACAACAAACAAGTAGCAAATTTTCTGCGTTGTCTCGCAGCTGACTGACGGCGATGTCGTTCCAACAACAACATCTGCAAATCACATGGAACGCATGTTGATAAGCCCCGGCCTCAAAGTGCGGCACAGTGGCTAAATTGCTAGAGAAGGTGCCTGCATAACAGAGCTGGCTCGTGAGAAGACAATGTTTGCACAAATGTAAGATGAAAAAAATATATATTTATATGGGTTATGCTCCAATTCATTGTGAAAGTAAAGACAATTATTGCATTCTAACAAAATTGGGTTTAATAATTAATTTTATTTTTATTTCTTATTTATATATCTTTTAAATACATTTAAATTTAGGAATTAGCTAGTTTTAAACACACTTTTAAGTGTTGCAACTATCGTTTACTTTAGCAATCGATCAGTTTCTTTTTTTATCGATTAACAAAAATGTTTTCTTGTCGCAATCCTTGCTCAAACGCGCTTTAACAAGAAAACCGCATTACCCATAAACATTTTAGCGGTTTTTTCATGACCATTTTGGGAGAATAAATGAATAACTCACCTGGCAACTGACTGACTTTGTTGAAGAAGTTTACCAAAGCGTTTGGCAAAAAATGTCTCACAGCTAATAAAAAAAAACAAAAAAGAGCTAAAACTGTTCACATCGCGTAACTGGAAGCTTTGAGAAAAGTTAGCGTAATGGGCATAAATTAAGACTGACTGCCCCAATGAAAAAAAACAAGCCGAGTAACTGGCAAAAATGAAATATATCAAATATAAAATAGTTGGGCAACAGCCCAGATGCAATAAAATGTAGTTGTATAGAAATCACGGCCTAACTACCCACTGCATTTAGCATAATTTTAACACCTAATATTTATGGCCAAAATGACAGCCCACTCTGTCGAGTACTCGCAATGAATACACATATGGGTATATACATGTGCAAGTGTGTGTGTGTGTGTGTAAGCTATACATATTTATGTGCTCGTTTGTATGCCAACACAACTGTCATCTGGGCACAGCCCGCGAGTGTTATAACAATTACTTTGTTCAACACTTTAACCAGACAATCGTTTCGATGCCAAATCATTGACAACCGTCTGCATTTATTTTTTTTTACCTGGGCCTATTAATTGATTTATGAAGAAGCCCCAACGGCTGTCTGCCACATGCACGTCGTCAAGTGTGAAGCATCCCAAATGCAAGCAACGCCACGAAAATTGTTCAATGAAATCGTTTAGCAATGAACTGGAACAAATTATACATGGAGGAGCGAGGGCTGTTCATAAATTTGGCTGAAAATTTACTCAAAATGTTACTCAATATTAAATATTTCTTTTTTTGTTTTGTTTACTATTTAAACTATTAGATTTATAAAATTATTTTTTTCTTTTGAAATTGTATCTATATTTAATTAATAACATATCGGTAATTTTTATTGTTTTTATTGTATTATTATTATTATTATTAATATTATTATTATTATTATTATTATTATTATTAATTATTTAAGGAATATATTTTTTTTATTTATGTTTATATTTTTTTTTTATTTTTATATCTATTCATATTCATAATTATAAAAAACTGCCCTCGGCACAACGTAACATGCTCAAAATTGTGCTATGGACGTATTGATTAATTGCTGACATGATAAATACGTTGCGCCTAAATGTGACACAAGTCGATATACAAACAGAAAGAGAGGCACATATCGTGCGAGAGCGAGAGGTGAGAGCAAAAAAGCCCCACAATGGCAACAACCACAAGCAGATCTAACCATAACAAATCATTTGTAATTAACACGCGTGGGTCTAACGCGCCGAGTCAAAAAGCGGGACAGAAACTCGATTTGTACTCGCATTCAATTCAAAATTCAGAATCAAAATTAAAAATTCATTTTCGCCACATGGTCCAGCTGCCATATAGGGCGGGATCGACTGGCAGCCTATGGCAAAAGACGCTGCGAACTTTAAATATTTCAGCTAAACATGTAAACGAGTATTCAATAAATTATATAGAATATCTACATATATAATATATATTATATTTGTATTTGCGCGCACCATTTTTGAGAAACTTGTCTAAATTTGTTAGCTTGATTTATTTTGTTATTGCTTTTGCTGCTCTTCAAGGCATTTACAAGCTATGTAAATTGGCTGGCTGTGTATTTAATTATTTATTTATAATTAAATTGTTTATATATACTTGGCGATGTGGTTGCTTTGACCATTTCGGACATTGATTAAACAGGAAGCTAATTAGTTTGGCCTTTTACGGATTAAACTATGCGAATGATGGCTGCCAGTTGGGGGCCTGTTTGGTAGCATCTCTGGCCAATTTGCATGTGATCCCAGCGATATTTATCGCCTAGCTGACAACGTACAGCAAAAGTTGAGCTCTGTATGGCAATGGTCGTGCTGCGTAGGAAATAACTAATAGTCAAGCCGAAGATACGCAAAACATATACTTAATTAAATGTTAAAAGATAAGCCGGAAAAAAACACATGTGTTTTGGTATTTATTTCCATGCGAACTTGTATTTAAGATTGTCGCCGTGAAGGACAGGAAGAGCGCTGACAACTTTCAGTTTCTGTTGGGGAATAACTCAATTAGTGTATCTATATAGCCTAACAAGACACCGCACCCCAAACACACTCCCACACACACACATTGAATCATATTTATTAAAAGCCTTTCCATTTATTGAGTTATAGCTAAAAGTTTTTAGACAAATTTCCCGACATTGATATGTCAAAGTAAGACAATTTCCTTATCAGCATTAAAGTGTCTGGTAATAAAAACAACCATAAATTAGAAAAAAAAACTAATTTGCCAGCGGGAAAAATTTTATTAAAATAAACCTTTATATATTTTTCTAATATAATTTAATAGCACAATACCTCCTTATGTTTGTGGTTAGCCTTAACTATAATTGGGTATATTGTTATAAAACCAAATCTACTCAAAACAAAGCCAAATGATATTTTTGTTTTTGTAATTTACAATAATATGCAGTACATAATTAAACATTATTGTACTTTGGCAAATAAACAAAAAAAAATGAAAGAGTGAAGCACAAAGTGGGCGTCAGCTTTGGTTGTCTGGTTAATTATTATTAATTTTTGAACTCTTCAAAAAAACAATGTAAATTGTTTTTGCTGTGTATCGAGAGAGTTGCACAATGCTTATGGTAAGGGGAGGAGTGGGGCATCGAGGTCTTTCGCAGTGCTACAATTGCGCACTCGATTTGTGCCACGGGTCGCGGCAGTTGCCTCCTAATTGTCTGTCAACCGCGAGCGCAGCAACAGTGTCGAGCGGTGCCCACATTAGTTAATTATGCGCCCATTAAGCAGCACCGCCGCGAGTTGCCGAATTGGTGGATTGATGAGTTGGTGAGTGTGTCAGCAGTGGCAACTTCAAGTTGGCGGATCATTGAGAAATACGCAGAGGCTGCGCAGCTCCAAGCAGAAACTCGCTTTTCATTTATTAGATTTCTTTATTACGGCTGTCTGACTTTTGCCCGGCTGCTTCTCCAACTCCTCGGGCTCCTCTCAGCTCAATTGTGTTTCATTGTTTTTTTTTTTGTTGTTGTTGTTGTCGTCTGCTGTTGATGGCATCATTTCAGCAGCTTCAGTTGCCGTCGGCTGCGAGTACGCGTTTATCGTGCAACGGTGTGTCTAGTTTTGTAATGCTGCTCGGGTTGTGGGAAGTGGCTGCTGCTCCCTCAACACTCGCATCAAGTTCGTCGCTTAAGTCTTTCGTTTGAACTGTACCCTGTTGAGGCTTAAATAGGCAAAGAGGGTATCATAAAATTATGCATACTTTTTGTAATGCCCATTATAAATCCATGTTCTGGAGTAGCAACCATAATGGGGTACCATCCGACTATTCTTGAACTCAGTAATTTCAATAGATATAGTTATGAAATTTTTTATATACCCTTTAAGAAACAACAAAAGTAAAAGAGTTTTTTTTACAAAATTTTAAAAATTGAAATATTATATTTTGACTCTTCAGTTTGCTTGTTTTGGTTTGGTTAAATTATATATCATAAATAGTACAGGGTATCTCATTGGTCTCAACTTTCGTCGCTTGCATTTTTGCGGTATTTAATTATTCATTCATTTGTGTTAATTGAATGCGTGCTGCACATTGTTGTCGTGTCGATTTTCTATATAGCAGACATAATGGCAGCATTTGCCAGTGTTGGCGTTGTTGTTGTTGTAATCGCTATTATTGCTATTGTTGTTGTTGCTGCTGTAGATTGCATCAATTGTAAGACCAATAAAAATGAGAATTAATTTTCAAAAGATGCTAATGATTGATTGCGTTTGCATTTAATTTTGTGTTTTTGGGCAAATGTCAAAAAGACATTGCGTAAAGTTTTTTTTTCATGATTTTGATTTACTTTGGTTAATATTTTTTTTGGGTGCAGCATTGCAGCGTGGGGAGTTTTGGCTAATCACATTTGACATGCAACTAAAAAAGTAGGGGAAACAATAAAATAAAGTTTTATTTGGAAGAAAGTGATTTTTAATCAAAAAAAATCTTGAACAAAGCAATAATAATAATAATAAAGATACAAAAAAGTGTCAAAAGATTATTCATTGAATATAATATTAAATATAATCATCTGTTATTATTATGTTAAATTAGTTCATCAATTCATATTCAATTTAAAGTAGGGCTGAAATTGAACAATCTTTTCGAATAACTCATAATCCGTGGCCAATGCCAGTGGCTGTCACTCCAATTCCGCAATAATCCATTTGTGATGTGCACAACAACAACAGCGAAACAAACAAATCCATTGGCTTACAGCTTAGGCAGAAAGTCCCGCTCATAAACCTTGGCGAGGCAGCAAAACATTGATTATGGTCATTGCGAAATTAGCTCTAAAAACAGATCCAAAAAAAGAAGAGAAAACCAATCAAAACAGATATTGGAGCAAAAAGTCCAACATTTGATGAGTGCTTTCCATAAACATCAGAATTTTATAGTCGGTTTTATTTGGTGCCTCGGATCATTTCTGGGAAATTTGAGCAGCCAGAGAAGAGCAGCATCAGCTCCATCGCCAGTTGGCACCAGTTTGTCTGCCAACGCGCAGACGCAGTTGACGACTACACACAGAGGGCGAGAGACATGACAGCATCCGATGATTGATGGGCCAATAGCGACTCATAACGGTTTGGCTGTTGTCTGCAGTTATCTCAGCTTGAACAAAAACGAAACGAAGCGAAATGCTGCACATCAGCCACATCAATCATACGCCCCCACAGCCAGCGACACGAGCCAAGCACCTCTATGAGCAATGGCCCCTTAAATGCAGCCCGGACTCAGCTGCAATTGAGTCGCCCCAAATGATGTTTTTCTGCTCTTCGGTGAACAATGCACGCTTTGTGTGTGTGTTTTTTAGTGTTAGTGTTGATCACAATTGCTTGGTTCAAAAGGTTTTCAAACTGAATGCCCAAGGGCGTTGGCATACAGAATGATAAAGCTGCGAGTTGATCTACAGCAAAATACAAATAATATATAGAATACAGACAATATAGTTGCATTTAATATATAAATATTTGACTTAATTTAATTTTTTTTGCTGCTTCACAAACTGTTTTACAACATATTACGTATACGCCAGCGACAACCAGTTGATAGGCAAATTCAGCGCACAAATTGGCTTGTTGTTGTGGCTGGTTCTGTTGCCAACCGTTTCGAAAATCGATTTGGTCACATTTAATTTATTTGCTTTAATTTGTCAAATTCGCTTGTTCACCTGGCAGTTGGCTTAATGTCAATTACCTGGTTTTGGCCATATCGAGCTAAGACGCTCAGAATATGTTCGGCAAACGATGCTGCTGCCAAATGTTAATTGGCCATTAATCAAACGGTTTAGCATTTATTTGCAGTGTATTATTTTGAGCATTGTCAAATTGAAATCTAACTTCTGTTTGCTGCAATTCAATTACAAAATTTACGAGCCAACCTTTAATTTGTGCATAAAATACACACAGAAAAAAAAGAGTTGAGCTGCACTTAAAAACGGGCCGCAATCAGCACTCACCTTGACCACAAAACCTGCCCAGGTGGACTTGACTTCAGACTCCAAAAGTAACCTTTTATTATTGTCTTTTATTTTGTTAACATTTTCTTTTTTTTTGCTACAGCTTTTGTCCACAAAGTTAGCATTCGTCTAAAGGGTGCCGCCGTTTAAACCATATTTATGAAACGCGTTTATTATTATTATTTTGTTGGCAATCTTTTATGGCTGCAATTGACAAACTGTAAGTTCATATAAGATCATTAACAAATGAATGGATCGCTTTGTGCTCTGCTCGGTGAAGGCAATCTGCTTTTGATTGTATTTATTCCGTAATAATATAAATTGATTTTGGTTTCCACTCTTTCATCATCGATGTAATTGATGGCTGCTTTCTTATAAAGATGACAGCAAAAACTTGTTCTCCGGCAGAAGACCAAATAAACTATTAATCGTTTAATTGGGGAATCTTTTTGAATCTTAGAAAAAAATTTAATAGCTATAATTATGTTAAATAGTTGATCATATTAGTTAAAAATGGGCAGATATATTCTTAATATGAGATCGATGCGGAACTTAAAATTCTAAGCCAAGATTTCCTGCATTATTGTTAAGAAACTGCAAATTTTGCATTGTCATCGCTTTAATCAGCAATTATTAATGTATTTGCTAATAAAGTAATATAAACAATACGCCTATAATAAATTAATAAATAATCATTAACAGCAACAATAAATACACACTTATATACAATTAATACATTTAATATAGAGAAATATTTATCTGATGCGTAACTCATTGCAATTCTTTGCGTTGTCTTCATTAATTTAATAACTAAACATAAAATTTTTATGAATATTATTTTATTGATATTTTTTTTTGCTGTGCTTCCTTTATTCTTTTTTTCAAATCACGCAGCAGCTGCTGCGTTTGGGTCTGGGCCTGGTTCAGGGGGATATAGATTCTGATTCAGCTACGATCGCATCGTCTGTCGCTTTAAAAACACATTTATTTGCATGATTTGACAGTTCTTTAAGGCGATTGACTTGCGGCAGCTCATAAAAACTGGTCGTAAAAAAAATAACAATAAAAATATTCAAAACACAGCCAACGTCGAGCTGATGTTATTTAGCCAACATTTGAATTGTTTCAAGAAAAAAAAACTATATTGAGTAATAATGGATGTTCATGCTGAAAGAAAAGAGAGAGATGGAGGGAGTTCAGGAAGTATCTGAAGTTGTTGTGCAATTTTAATTACGATTCGAGCACTTGGCTATAATGAAGTCAACCACGGCAACTTCTTGCTGGGTTCTTAAGCATAATTATCTTATCGTGCGACTTCATTAAGCGCCCCGTCGACTTCAATCAAGCCAGGCTAAGTGCCACAGAGTCAACAGCAGCAGCAGCAGCAGCAGCGGCAGCTGCCAAGTGTCGTCGCCTTTGCCACACCCGCGACACGCGTAAAGAGCTCGGGATAGAAGCGCACAAATCCCAAACCGGACTCGAACAGAGACACTCGGCCAACTACTCGAATGCTTTGGCTTTGGATGAGGCTGCGAAGGGCCTTCAACTTGACACTTTAACGCTCGAGTGGAAACACGTCACGTTTCATCATTTAGCTGTATAAATACTTGCGCCAGTGCGTGTTTATGTTGCCGAACTGAACTCAACCTTTAGGGCTGATCGACAGTAGTTTGTATACATATATATATGTAATTCATTAATTGTCAGCTATCGCTGCTATTCACTTCCTTGTGTCCATTGATTTGTGTGGGCGATTTTGCAGTTTAATTGTAATTTACAATATTATTGTTTTGCGTTGAAGCGCAACTCTTTTGTGACTCGACTGTTGTTCGAATTGTGGACAGGACGTGACTGGAAATTGACATGTGGAATTAGCTTTTGCTTTTATCAGCTGCTGATCAAGGAATTCTATATACACAATGGCAGACAAATGATGAATGGATTCGCTAGACAATCAACGACCTTTTCACAGTTTGTTTTTTAAATTGGCTTCAAAACACAAAGCAGTGCAGTTGAATGTTAAAAGCACTGCTTGCGAAGCAGTGTCGTTTTTTGTCAAAACATATCTGATATGCGTTTACCTCGTGTTTGGTATGTAATATGTATTGATTATACTCATATCAATAATTAAGCCCATTCAGTATACATTTTAGCATCTCATTCTTAGAAGGTTTTATGTAGGTGTGGTACGTCTTGTACTAGCTAGGTAATATTTATATTGTCTTTGGTACAAGTACCAAAGTTAAAATGTCGCTTACACTTTAGCCAGTACAACCACTCACTTGACGAAGTAGTTTAACGAAAAGTGACCTGTAGCAGATTATCGAACCCCAAGCAAATACAATGTAGATGGCGCTGTCAATGAATTTCAATGAGTACCATAGCAAGCTGCTTTGTATCGGTGGCTATTTTCTCAAATCTTGCACGTCCATGGTTTGTGTCTTTGTTGCGTACTATTGGTGGCTAACTTCACTACATTTTTGGTACATTTAAATTCAATTTATTCAGTTTAAATAAGAAGCCTACATTTTTCATTCATATTTTGGATATTAAAATACTGAGGAGAACCTTATAAAGGATCTTTCGAATAGTTGATCCTTAAAAAATAAGCAATTTAATATTTTGGCTTATTTTGTAATGCCATGGCTAACGAGCCGAAACTCAGCGATTGGCAACCGGTTTTCGATTTTCAAAATTGTTAACCGTCGCCGACGTAAACGTATTCAGGTGTCAATGTACGTGTTGGGCAATTCTAATTAATTAATAAATTAGGAATGACAAATGATTTTCAAATGCCTTAATTAATCATTTTTAACGCACCAGCGACAGGCAACGAACGTGCGCTGCACAGGTGACGCCAAAAGCCTGCTGGAAGGTGCCAGCGAGAATGTTTTTCTCTCACATTTTGTTGTTGTTGTTGTTTTTATCTTTTTATCTTTTTGTTTTTCTGCTAGAAAGTGGCTTTGGGAACGAACATGAAACAAAATGAAGTTTGTTCCTTGTACTTAAATATGAAAATGATTTTTGAAAGTGTGTTTAAAAATATAAATGAAAATTATTACATTACTTAAATATTCAAAAAATATATAAATAAGTCTATATTTATATTTGCCGTCGATTTCGATCCGGTTGTTAAATTGAAATAAAACAATAAAGCATGTTTTATTTTTTCAATTTCAAGTTTATAAATTGCTTTGTGAAATTTTATTTTTTTTAATTATTATTTAGTCAGATAATTAATATATTATATTATATACACTTTAATCAAATTTGGGTAATTATAGAAATTTAATTTTGATTTTTGTCATATTTTTGGCCACACAAAGCGCACCAAAATATATTTTCGATTTAATCCGATCGGTCAGCCGTTTAATTGGCTGACAATGGAGATCAGAGCAGAATGCGTGGCACACTTCAAGATACATTTGAGACAAATGACACGTAGCTCAATCACAAATTTGATTGAAAAAAAATCAACTATTTTTGTTAATGTTTCTGTTTCTGTTTCTGTTTCTGTGGAATGTCGCGTAAAAGTGGCGGCTAATCGAGTAGCCAAATGATCGATTGCAGTCGTAATACCCTGTACCAGATCAATTGACAAAACGAGAAAAGGGCACAGCAACATTTTTGACACTATTTTTTCTGTGAATGTTGATTAATTAGATTAGTGGAGTGCAGTGGACGGGTGAAAGGGGTGGGGGTGGTGGTAGAGATTAGCGCATCTCGAGAGTCGCTTCAGGTTTTTAAAGATATACGTTTTTTCAGATTTGTGTATATAGATACCGCATGATTGCCGCGACTGAAGTAAAAACACAAATATCACGCGTCGGCGAAGCGCATTTGATCCGCGATGACTTGCGATTTGGGGCTCTCGGCTTGGCTTGTTGTTGCTGTGGGGATAATGTGAAATATGCTGACTGTTTGTTGTATCGATCGCCAAACACTTTTTGGAGTAATTTCAATTTCTTAATTCGTTGCGCTAATCTCGTGTTTCTCATGACGATGACGCTGTGATCAATGTCTGGATCTCGACTCGAACCTCCGATGCACTGACTCAGCTCGGCTTCAGATACATCCATATCCATTTCCATTTCGCTCTTTCCAACTACTATTTTGTTTTTTTTTTGTGCCGCATCATGCAAATGGAGCTCGTCGCCTGATTGGTAACATAAACACGCGCAAAACCCTTTTGCCGGCTTTTGAAGACGCGGCCTAATAGAAATGTTATGTCCACAATTGCGCCTGTGTAAGCCCATTGTCTTAATACCCTGCCAATACCAGTAGTGTATTGTTCTCGTTTGTTACGCTCATTAAATAGACTTATTATATCTGTGTGCTGTTCATGTATACAGTCTCAATTCGTGTAAATTAGGTCCGATCTTGAAAGAAACAATCTTTTAGAAATCGTCTCAATTTAGATGCCAGTTGATAGAACTGGTCAATACTAGTGGTTAGATGCATGAGTATCTTTAAGGATACGGTCGAGTTACGGCCTTTTTTTTCGATCCTTTTGTCGTCATTTTTATTGCATATTCTTAATTGACAGAAAAAGTATCTGAATCTATAGCGATAGTTCTTAAAGTGAAACTCAACCTGAATTTAATCAGAGTTTAAAAGTGATATATCTCCGCTATATAAAGTCGATCGATTGTCATTCAACATTTGTAATCATATACATTTGTTTTAGGGTATCTTTTAGTCTACATTCTATTTATTTATTTGTATTTTTTGTTGTTGTTGTTGTTGTGAATTCTCCCGTTCGCTGCCTTTTTGGTGTCTAAGTCCTTCCGTTGCCTTTATCAATAAGGCTGCGAGATAAACTTGGACAGGGAGTGACTTCACTTCCTTTTGCTTGGCAGCTGTTTTGCATAAATGACAACCGCACACATATTCACACACACACTGACACACACACACTCGCACACACACACATTGCAGACAATCAAACGTTCTCTCGCGCAGCGCTGCGGGTGAAGGTGGCTTAAAGAGTTCTCCAACCGCACGAGAAGGAGGCGTCTGTTCGTCTATGCCCGCCCATAGAGTGAGAATTGTGGGCGTGGGTGTTGCTTTGCATGTTACTTTGCCACTGTTGTTGTTGTTGTTGTTGCTGCTTCTTTAGCAGCGTATTTGGCGCTTCCTCCTTTTGCATACATGAATACGTAATTGAATTTTGCGGCGTGTTGTCAATTTTGTTTTTCCCGCCTGCATTTCAGTTACTTTTTTGCTTGTTGTTGATGCTGTTGCGCTTTTTCTACGACTTTGTTGCGCGTTTGCCTTCGCATCCACTTAATTTCAATATTTTTACATGTACTCAAGTCTGCGTTGCTGTTTTTTTCTAAAGGAAGCTGACTTGTTGCTTCAGGATGTGTTTCAATCAAAGTTAGAGGAATGTGTGTGAAAGTATTCAGGATAAAAAGAATTGAAAGTATATAGAAGAGTGAAGTAATTAATGTAATAAGTGTCCTTAAATTTCAGAACAATATCTCGACGCTGCTTTAAGTTTATCAAAATATCTTCGCTCAGGTCTTACTAGCTTCATTTCGCTTGTCACTTGACTTAATTGCAATTGGCAAAGAGTGAAAAGGAGGCAAAGTGCGACTGCAAACGGATTGTTGTTGGACGAGCAGCAGTTGTTGTTGTTTTTGTCGGCCGAGGACGTGGCAAAAGGGTTTAGCAAGCATTTTTAACTGGCAACGCATGTCGCTCTACTGCAGCACGCATAATAATTATCTGCAGCATCAGTCAGTCGAGGGTGGCTCGAAAAGTTTAGTATGAGAAATAAAAACTTGTGTTTGGGTTTTATTTCCTTTTAAAATATATATTTTAATTATGTTTATATATTTATTTAATAAATTATTTTACATTTTAGTTGAGTGGTTTAAATTTGGATTAAATTCAATTAGAAATATTTATATATATAGTTTCGTTTTATTTAGGAAAACTTATATTAGATTAATCACAAATGCACTTTTTACAATAATTTTGTAAAATCTATTTTTCGACTATTTTGAATCATGACTCATAATTTTTTGTGTCTGCCCCATGCCCACCTGGCTTATCCACCCACCCAGCGCTGTTTGTGACATGAAATTGAAATTAAATTGAAGAAATATTTTTTAACAGCAGCCGCAACAACAACAACAATAGCAACAACAACAACAATAACCCAACTCATAACGACGTGCTTGGTATGTTTAATTATATAGGATGATATTCAAAAAAAAACGAACAAAATGAGATGAGTAAAAATACCGATTTTTATATGCGATGGCCGTTTAATAAAATCCAAAATTAGCGGCGCATATATGAGAACGACTCGAACTGATCCAGAGATGGAGTCTCTCAGCTTAGACTGAGACTGGGGCAGACAGTGAGACGTCATCTCGCCGGGGCAGATGAGATTGAGGCATGAGTCGACTTATCGGCGGCATTTATCGCAGTAGATTTCTAACACGCGATAAGACTACATTTAATTGCAGACCAGGAATGGTAATGGCTATGGGAATGGAATGGAATGGGAATGGAATGGAATGGGATGGGTTGGGTTGGGTGTATCCAGTGGCCTGCACTTGGCTTGATTATGATTGCACTCGACCTGCAGCTGGAACGTTGATTGCGCGCGCAATTAGAGCAGCGTTTGCTGCCACCACGCATCATCACTCACAATTTCTTAACACTTTTTTTTGGGAACTGAGATTTCGGTGGCTTAATGGCTGGTTCATCAATCAGTTTGGCAGAGAACTATTTTCCATGTATTTCTCGTATTTCTCAACTTCAACTAAAATGCAGCCAGAGTCAAAGGCGTCATTATTTCAACATTTACTTGCCTCATTTATCAGTATTTTTCACTCTTTGCATTTTGCCGTCGCTCATCTCGCTTTTTCTGTCTCTATTTCAACATTCTTCTTTCTTTTTTTTTTTTTAACTCGCGCCCACAACTTTGATTGCGATCCCGGCAGAAACATATTTCTGACAAAATCTTGACGTGTTTATTTAACAATTGCTTTGGGTTTTCTGTAATTTAGACATTTATCTAAATGTCGAGCGCAACTGTTTCCAGTCAAAGATTCGAAAACCATTTAAAAAAAGTGCGTTTTTTAACTACCTGAAATTAGGTATTAGATGAAATTATATACAGGATATTATATATATAGTGTTGTAATTAAATTTCCTTTGAAAAAATACTATGAAAATAGGGTAAATAAATACACTTAAAATTACAATACCATTACTAAGAATATGTAGATCAAACCTTTTCATTTATTTATGTTTTATTTTATTATTTTATTTCCTTGCTTCTGGTATAACATCCTGACAAATCCATTGAAAATTAACGACAGCTGTTCATAATTTGTGCCCAACAGAACAAAAAAACGTTAATACCCGATAAGTCAGCGCTAAAAAACGACCTATAATACTGAGAGATTTAGCGCTAAATTGAGTTCGACACTAAAATCAAGTGAAATATTGATGAACGGCTTTTGGGGGTCATTTGGTGGCATTAGCCTTCTCAGTGTCAACAGTTGAGCCGCTCAAATTACCGCACGTAGTTCCTTCAGCTTTTTAGCCAACTTTCAATCGCTCGCAGACCCCTCCCTCCCCCCACCAGGCCAGACAGTTCGTAAAAAGTGACAAGTGCGCAAGGCAAAAAAAGGAAAAAATAAATAAATACTCAGCAAAGGGTGCATAAATTTAACGAAATGTAACGCAATTGTTTCTAACCTGGGGTAAAGACTGAGCAACCCCGGCGGTGAGCTAACTGGCGAGGGTTGGCAACGGATTTCGGCTGGGATTCGGTTACAGTTTTTGGTTTTGGTTTTGGGTCGCGGAAAGTGTGGGAGTTATAAATGTGTGTGTGTGTGTGTGTGTGTGGGTCGTTACCATGTGCTTATGGGTTTGACTTTTCATTTGATTTAATTTGCCATGGTCGTCGTGGGCAGTGAGGGGCGAACTGTTGCCCCCTTTTGGATTAACTGTTAACTTTTGCCACACTCTCATCAGAAACAATAAAATCAAATAAAAATTTTTTACGCTTACTTAGATTTATGTCTTGTGGCAGTTCGCACTCAATCAGCAGCCCCAGCATTGCCACTTGTTACTCCGAGGGTAGTTTTTCAAATAGTTTAGTTCAATGCATGTTGAAAGTGGGTTTAAAAAAGTGTGGTGTATATTTTTAGAAATTCCGAAAAACATATTGCGCTTCAATTGATCTAAATTATACACTTTTAATTTCTTATTTTTATAAGAAAAGTTTAAATAAGTTATCAAAATTGAAAAAAATATGGGACAAGCTTTGGCCATAGTTCTTTCCAGCCTACTTTTACCACCCATATCTATGCATCCACAGTAGCTGCCAATCGTAAACGTACGCCCACGTCTCTCTTCATTATTAGCCTCTACGAACAGGGTCGCATTCGGAGGCCGCAATTTGCAATCTGTTGTTTGTTTTATTTTTTTTTTTTTTGTATTTATTTTTTTTCCTTTGCAAATAAGTTCATGTGGTTGTTGAAATTTAGTTTTTTGCACATGTCGATGCAAATCCAAAAAAAAGGAGTCGTGCAAAACCGCAAAACCTTTTTGACTGCTGTGTGTGCCAATTCATTTGAGTGTAATTTGCGGTCGGCAGCAGCAGCAGCACTTGTTGGCCTCAAGGATCAGAGAAACAACACCGATCTTGATTTAAAAGTCTAGGATGAGGTTTAATGCATTGTCATTGCTATATGATTTGATGGCTGCCACCGTTTGCTGTTGTGGTTGTGGCTAGACCCATGTGCCAGCTGCTTTCGAGCTTTGTCCCATTCGCCATGCGGTTTCTTGCATTCGAGCCAACTTTCGTGCCAATCACGCTAATAACTGTGTCACTGGCGTAGTAGCACGCCGAAGCGTAACTAAGCTGCTGGCCAAAAGAATGGCCCAACAATGCTAAAGACCTTGAAAGATGTCAGTCGGTCCGAGCCAGGCTGCGCCAATTAGAGCGCGCATAGAACTGCAAAAAGTTTGACTTACTTTCACCGGCCAATCGAACACTGACAATTCATGTTTTTATTTGGCAACTTAATTTGTGATTATTTTTTTGTTTATTTTTATTTTAAATTTTTTGCCAGCCGTTACGCTCGTGTTCCGCTCACCTAAGCGGCTTATGCGTAGATGCTCGGCCACTTCAGCTAGACGGACGGCGGCTTTAATTAACAGCTCATCAAGATGAAGTTGTTCAACATTAATTACACACTCGTACGCCGAGTGTCGGCGGTGGCGGTGGCGGTGGCAACGGTAGTGCCGCGGACCCACATTCACATCAAAATGCCATTTTCAAGTTGAGTTAAACAGCAATAAGAGAAAACGAAAACGAAAAAAAAAACTCCAATCAATCCGCAGATGAGACTTGGGCATGCGAATCATCTATCCATCCATTCAAATCATAGCGCACAAACGAAAGACTTAGGCAACGAACTTGACCAGCGCATCTGCGTGTATGTGTGCTAAAAAGCATTGCGATAACTTGAGAGAGAGTGAGAGGGAGAGCATGCTCATCGAGCAATTCGCATTCAAATTTGTTCTCAAATTACGTTGTCAGTTTTCAAGGGTAGCTCAAGAAATAAATATATAAATTAAAGTGATAAAATATAATATATAATATAAATATGCAAAAATGTCGGTTGAACTCCAAAAATTGGATAACGAAAGCTAACTTTAGAAAATATTAACAAAGTAAATCCTCAAAATATTCAAAATTAAAATCCAATGAGGTAATTTTTAACTTATTTCAAAAAGGAAGTAAATTAAAAATTTAAATTATATATATTAATAATATATATTACTCATTATTTTGTATTACTAGCTATGGTCCAATGATCATTATTTTAAAATAACATTTTCTAGTCCCATTTAATTAAAATATTATAATTATTATAATGCGATTAATTTTAATTGATCATTATATAAAATATGATATTTATTCATAATTTTAATGCACAGTTTTCTTATCTTGCAGTCGCATCTTAAAGCTTTCAGTTTATTTACCGCCCTCGCATCCACTTGTGTTGGTTTTCACACACACACACTCTGACACCTACACCTATACCCACCCACACACACACACAGTCACATATGTGATCATAACGATGTGTAAATCGATTCATCGTTTGATGCGAACGATCTCGCATTGCGGCTGCCTTGTTTTTGTTGTTGTTTTTGTTAGTTGCTGCTGCTGTTACTGCTGCTGTTGATGATAATGATGATGATGATGATTTGGTGATTTTCTTTATTATTATTACTGTTTTTAACCAACTTCTTATTACAACGAGTTGTAGTTTGTTGTTGCTCTCCTCACTTCTCTCGCGCTCGCTGGCAACACTCGAAAGGTGTTGAAGACTTGGCGGTGCCAGATAAAAGGCGCTACAGAAATTGCTTTCGGCCCCGCCGAAAATATGAAAAAAATAAAATAAAATACCGAAGAAAACAACAAAAGTGCATATAAGAAAACAGGGCAGGCAACAGCTCACTCAGAGCTGGCGTCTCGCAGACTACAGCTACGCGGAATATTTAAAAGAGAAAAACATTTAGTAACGAGTGTGTAAACGAGAGCGAGATAGAGATAGAGCAAGGAAAAAGTGGGCAGTAAGGCGTTAATTGCTCATTATTGGGCACACTTCATGTCACAGAGCAAAACGCAGATGCAGATGCAGATGTGGATGCAGATGCAGGCTGAGTCAAGGGGCTGGATTGCACGCTGATTGAGCTGTCCATATGCAGCTAAAGGCGATGACGTGCTCACAGTGCCACACCCCCGCCAGTGCTCTCCCCCCGTGCTCCTATGAGTCGTGCACTTGAAGCCAAGTGCTAAATTACATAGTTTTTCAAGTGGAAAAACTCAAGAAATTAAGTTTGGGCTGCCGCTCGCCGCTCGCCGCTGCTGTTAATTGTAGGTTGAAGCCGCTGTAGCCGCTGCATTTGGATGGACAGCTCGTCCGGCTGGTTGCCAGTACACGCTCCGCTACGGTCCAGTCCGGTCCGGTCCGCTGCGTTGCGTTGCGCTGCGTCGATCTGACCATGCGCAGCTGCGGCGGTGAAAAATCTAAGCCCAATGACGCCTCTGACTTGAGTTTGACTTTAATTGCTCTTGACAGTCATCACTGTCAGCCGCAACTGGCAACTGGCAACTGGCAACTGGCGGCATGAGTGGCATGGGGCACAGAGGAATGCGCCGCCGTTTGCCAATCTCACAGCTCCAATCAACGTGCGCTTGTCCAGGCCATGGCCAGTTTTCTGGCCTGGCTGGGCTAGACCCGGCTGGCTGACTGGTTGGCTGCCTCTTGCCTAATACGGACGCCATTTTGCAGCGTCATTTGCGTTAATGGCGGCAACGTGGCCAACGTCTTGAATTTTTCGCCATTTGATTTTGGGCTCTCGCTTTGCTGCTTCAGCGCAAGCGCTTTTTCTTCATTTTTTTTTGGAAAGCATATAATTAAAAGAACATTAATTTGGGTCTTGCCATCATATTCTTACACAGTACAAAATGTTTGTGTGCATTTAAAATATGCGGATATTATAAATATATTTATTTATATATTTATTTTATTAGTATTCAAATTTGTAAACGGATTAAAGAAACGGATTGGGTATAATTATTTTTAACATTTTAC
Source organism: Drosophila paramelanica (assembly GCA_035043915.1). NCBI lineage: Eukaryota > Metazoa > Arthropoda > Insecta > Diptera > Drosophilidae > Drosophila > Drosophila paramelanica. Next base: position 765,720 of record JAWNMO010000077.1, on the reverse strand, counting down.
TAAAATCAAAACTAATTTTAAACGATATACAAAATGTAAATTTTCTAATGTGGGTTAATTTTAGTTTTGTCCACCCAAAATAAATACGCCTAAACGTACTCTCGCTACACGCGCGCCCCACCCCGCCCTTCGATTCCTCTTCACATTGGCGCCATGTCAACGCAGCTGTTAATGTGCTAATAATGTCACCCAAAAGCCACACAGCGGCACTAAAGTTTAGACAAAAACAAATGTGACCATATCCAGATAATGCTGCTAATATGCTAATTTTTTTGAAAAAAAAAACTAAACAAAAAATAAAAAAATAAAAGCAAAAAAGCAACAGGCAGCCCGATGACTATCAAAGCATATTTTAATGATCATAATTTTTTTTTTAACCAACTGGTCAGCAAGCGATTCGCTTCGCTTCGGCTCGTTTCGGTTTATTGAACAAGTTCAGCGAGGCTTGTTTAATATTTATATTTATGATTATTATTATTTTTTGTTTTTTATATATTTATAATTGTCACAAAATGTTTAGAGCATTAAAAAAAAAGAATATGTTCTTATTAAACTGTCTTAAATGGTTCCAATTGGTCAAAAGTTCAAGTGTTAAGAGATTAACTCTTTTAAATACATTCGAATATTCGATTAATGAATCCAGCACATGTCATGCCCTCAAGAGTATTTGAACTTCGGCACCCCAAACCACAAAAAAAAACGTTGCTTTCCTTTTTTTTGCGTTTAGCACATTGTTAAAAGTTAGTTTGTGAAACAACGTGCGGCGACAACAAATGAGCGCACATTAATTACAAACAGAACCAACAATTTTTTATAGCGCTTCAAAAATGGAAAATATAATTTTTAATATATGTATGCTCATTATTATTATTGTCGCTAAAACAAAAAACTGTAACGGTTTGTGAATCGCGCACATATTTATGAACATAAATCACATCGAATGCACATAAATTAAACTAAAACAAAAAAAATGATTATTATTGAAAATTAATAATTTACGCTCGCGAATGGCACAATTAACGAGTTCCAGCAGGAATGCAATAAATAAATCTTTTCAAAATTAGCCATAATAGTTGATGCAGGCAAAAAAGAAACGTTAATTGCATTTATTTTATTAAAAAATTGTTATTTTTAAAGAATTCGCATTTATTAAAATACCTTTTTAAAAATATATTATAAGACATAACAGAAATTTAATTGTGTGTATTTACATTTACATCTGTGAAAAATACATGCGTCATCGCTTGGCATCTGCAGAAATTTAAATATTTATATTAATTTTTGGCATGCGAAAGACCCGTTTTAAAGTGCCGCTGGTGATTTTGAACAGACGCTTTGGTAATAATATGTATTTATTAGCAACGGCTTGGTGTCCATTAACTTAATCTCTTACAATTTATCAACATCAAATCGAAAATTGGCTCGTTTGTCAAAGGCCACTTGCTGCTGCCTGCTTATCAGTGGCGCTTTATATTTAATGAGCTCCATTGATATTTGCTAACTGTTTTAGCCAATCAAATACAATCCAAAATATTTGCGTATATTCAAGCCAATAAATTGTTATCATATTAATGAGTTATTTTAATACAAATTAGTTGATTATTAAACTGAAAAATTTGCAATATATTTTTTAATTATATATTTATTATTATATTATAATATTATATATTATTTATATTGTAACCAAATGTTAAAGTTCAAACAGTTTCATTTGCATTTTTTTTAATATATGCTCAACTTAATATTTTTTTTTATTCATTTACCCTATTGATGATCAAATAGAACCGTTGATAACATATTTCACACCCAATAAATTTACCTGCCATTTCAGGGTAGCAAAACTAACAGTGAATAAATATCAATGCTGGAGATTAAGAAAAACAAATATATACCAAAATATGTCTTTAAAATTCCAAAAGCTAAAAAAGTTTTTACATTAGTCGCTGTCAATATTTTTCCAGTCGAGGCTATGGGCTATGGGCTGCCCCGCTCCTCCCCCTCCATTGAGTCCATTTGTTTTTGGTCGAATGTTCAGTGCGACAAAATTGAAATGCGCATACGAAATTATTCAAATGCGCTAAGTTATGAAGTTATCACGATGGCACTCGGGCTGTCTGCGACAGTCCCTGACAATGGGTATTCCTGGCTATCTATGGCCAGCCGTCGGGGGTCAGGACAGGGTGGGGGTAAGGTTGGCCGCGTGTATCCATTTTCAAAAGGCATTTGTTTTTGTGCGCTACAGTTTCTTTGACCGACTGCTGAACATTTATTTATTTATGAGGTATTAGGCAGCCTGTGGCGCGACCCCTTTCGACAGCGATCTCCGATTTTAGGCTTAGTCTTAGGCCACAACCGATTCGAGCCTATTTTGACAGCAACAAGTTGCCCCGCAAATATATGGCTCGAGGAGGACAGCCGGACAGCCGCTAACTGTCGCCGTTGCCGCTTCGTTTTGGTACATATCTCATCGATTAATTTGAAAGATGAAGTTATGAAGAACGCTGAAAAGCGTCAATTTGAATATTTGATTGGGCCGACCGCACGCTCATCGGCCGCTCGCCATGCACAATCATAAATTTATGGATTGTTTGAATTGCTTTTAAATGCGGCGTGAAACGGTTTGTGACTCGAAAGTGTTAAAAACTTTTAAAAGCGTTTCGCCAGCTGCCAACAACTACAAGCTACGTGACCAGAGCAGGTGTTCAATATATTTATTTTTTCGTTTACCAAACGGAAGCAAACCAAAGTTGCCAAAAACATAAATGTATCTATATATATATATATCTTTATATATATTATTTTTTAGGTCTCGGTCAAGGGTATGACCAAAGTCAAGTTACTTTTGTTTTGGTTGGGTACTGGTAGGTGGGGTTTGCAGTATTTGACTGTGTGGTATAAGAAATCTTTCAATTGTTTTGAAAAATTTAACGCGTATCGGTTTTTTATTGATTTTTTAACACCCAACAGTGCCAATTCGCGTGGAAGATACATTTCCGATAAATTGTAAAAACTTTTATGAAATTTTTAAAAAAAATTTGATTAGTACTACTACAAAAGCTACAAATTTAATTAAGCTTAAATTTTATTTTGTAACTATTTTTAAAACCTTTTGTAGCTCTCAAAGACCGCACAGCTTTCTATACAAAGCTGAGCGAACACCTTCTAATTTAGTGCCACACAAACATATTGTTTAAGATAACGAAAAGTTTAAGTATCATGTCACCAGACAAGAAGAAATTTCAAATGATCACTTCACGAATGCATCTCACCGATTCACACTAAATACGGTTAACAGTCTGGATCGAATACATTGTTTAGATATTATGTGCAACTGATTAGCTATTGACATATATACCGCTGATCTGTTAACTCTGGCCACAATCAATGCACAACATTAAGTTATAAATAACTTTGATGGTCACTTTTATGAGCCTTATCAGATCTGGTCAAATTCTTTCGTTCTTTCGTTCAACAAGCGACAACAACTTAATTTTCTCGCCTCGACATCAAAACTTAGCACTTTTTATGGTTAAAAATAAATCAATGCCAGATGTCGTGGCGTTCCAATCACGATGAAAGCCAAAGCGCTGGGTCAAAGGCAACAGATCATAGCACCAGGCTAACGGTAACCCAACGATGGAGATAGATAGAGAGAGAGAGAGAATGTGTGCATGAGTAAGATGCTTGCTTAATTTAAATTTACAAGAGGCTGCCCCTCAACTTCAACTACTTAACGCAGCCATTACACGATCGGGTTCCATTTCCAAGCGGCGATCGTTTGTGTTTTTTTTTTCCTGTATTTTTTTGTAACTTCATTACCGCACTCCATGTCCAAGTCCAGCTACAGCATCAACATCAGCATCAACTTCACCTACTGCTCAAAAAGTTTCAAGTCAGCCAGTTGGACCCGTTTCGGTTTCGACTTCGGTTTCGTTTCATTTTTCGAGCACTCGTGCACTAATGACACTTTAATAAATCATTCGAAAGGTGAGACATCGAGTGCAAGTTAAGGTTGATGATGGGCCACGAAGCAGCTCCATAAAGAAGTCGAAACCCAAAAAAAAACCAAATCAACCGCACTGAAAACCAAATGAGAAATGTGGTTAGCTGCGTGCCAGTATGGAGAAGTCAACATTACAAATAGTTATCTCTGTCGTTTGATATTTGGTGGCCAGTGCTATATACATATATACACATATAGACATATGTGTAAATGAGTTATGTAAATCAGTTTATATTTGTTATTGAACTATTTTACTGTCTGCACTTCAGAATGCAAATGTCAAGCTAAAGGCAATGCAGTGAGAACATATTTAAAATAATAATATGAGAAAAAACATTTCAAATAATTCATAAATAAACGTATTCACACTTAAAACTAAATAATTCTAGTTAATTGTAAAAAAAAATACAAAACATATCTGTCAAATGAGTAAATTAAGTAAACCACTTTAGAAACAAAACCGAAATTGAAAATACAAATTTAGCCGCGTTGAAGATCATGTAGACAAAAGCCACTTATTAACATTTTCTCGTTGACGTCTTATTAATACTTCACACCTTTTTTTCGGTTTTAAAATCGATCGTTATATTATGAAAATTAGTCAACGCGCCAGCGAAAGAGACTGAAAAGGCCAACACGGTCAAACTGTGAAGCTGATAAAGCGGTTCGAGAACCTTAACCGGACCGCTGCACGGCAACTCCGTGGCGATTATTTAATTTTTGTTCTGCGACAACATTCGGGGGCACTGGAGCAGGGCTGAGACGTGTCAGACGCGCCCCAAATTGGGCCCGGTTGTTAATTGTGCCTGTTGTTGTTGTTGTTTTTATTTGTGTCTCGTCCGTGTGGGTTTATTGAATCTTTATGAGTTGTTGTCGGTAGAACGCCGACTCGTTTGTTTTAATATTAATTAGTTAATGTGCTGTGTCTTATTAAAAATGCGAAAGACGAAATAAATACAAATTTAAATTACGGCAGCAGCGGTTCGCCTAACTTTTTTTTTTAAAAATATCTATAATGTATACCACATATGTCTAGCAAAAGACGTTGTTGAGGAATACACAATATTATGCATAAGTCTTATCTTGACGGTCGTTGGACTGAAGAATATGCCACATATTAAAGATACACATAAAATGTATTATAAATTGCATATAAATTTCAAATAATCTTTGCTCGTGCTGCATGGCATGTTGTCATTAATAGTTGGCCATAGAGAGGGTATATATATATATATAAATATCCACGGCACATCACAGAACTAAAAAGACTGGTTAGAAAGAGTATTCATTCTAAAAACGTCTTAAGATAAGTTTTTACTCATTTCTTTTTTTTCTATTTTTTTTTTTATATATCTACTTTGACAAAATTTAATAATTTTAAAGCTTAAAACACTTTTTATCATTAAATATGGAATAATAATAATATTGAGGTTTATTTAAAGATAGTATTTAAATACTTTAAAGTAGCTTTGCTTACCGAGTTCGCTTCTCCCCAAACACTTTACATAAATTGTCCTATTTTGATAAAAAAAAGTGAAGCTTTACGTTTGTCAGAGCAACTCGGCCCGCAGTTGATCGGCTCATAAATCAGCTTTATAAATGTATACTTTAACCACGTACATGATTAGGCATTTTGCGGCGAGCAAGCTCGCTCATTATTTGGGAGCTCTTTAAATGGCCGTGACTGTCGAGAAAAGCCGGGCATGAAAAACATTTGTCATATGAGCGCAGGATATGGGCAGCCGCAGTCCCCGTAGTCGGTGCTGCTCCCCTCCCCATTTGGGCACATGAAATTACCATGCAAAGTGCAGCGTCATGCTAAAAGGCGACAGCGTCTAACTGCCTGGCTCGTTAATGTCCTCGTTGTTGTCCTTCCTGTGCCGCTGCCTGCTGCCTGTTGCCTGTTGTTGCCTGTTTGCCTGGGCCGACTCTCAGTCTGTGCTTGTGACTAATGTGAACACCTGAAACGTCGCAGGATGCGCACAGGTGCTGGCTTCAGGACCAAACCCAGACCCATACCCAGTCCCGGTAACAGCGGGCTGCCAGGCTACAGGCTATAGGTCCACGAGCACATTAACGCCATCCTGCCAGCCTGTCTGCAATTGCCCCGAGGACCCTGAGGCAGAGCTGATCGATATATGGCGATTAATCAGACGACTTTGTCGTTAGAGTTCATGCGGTGCCAAAGGTGTGAAACATTTTACGATTCTCTCTGCAGTTTCTGCAGAATTAGCACCCAGGGGAGATGGGGTGTTTGTCCCATCGATTGCCTGCAGAATGAAGACCGCATTTGCAGTTGCAGTTGCAGTTACTGTGATCTCATCGCGTTGTGTGTCCGCGTCCGTGGAAACTACCCAGCTGGTGTGGGAAATTTTGTCTCTGGCTATGCATGTTGGGAACCCAATATGCCCATGCGGAAAATATTTACTTTTCATTTTATTTATCTATATATACACAAACTGAAAAATCTTATCATAATTTTTGTTTTAAATATGAAAATATGACCCTTTTAGATAAAAGATTAAAAATATAAATTCTAAATTCTAAATTTTGAATTTTTTTTTTCGAAAATAAACAAGGGGAAGTACATGCTTTTTCACGGAAAAATTCAAAAAAAAATTATTTTCAAATACGCAAAAACTTAGATGTAGACATACCATAAAATAACAAAAAATTTTATTTTCAAAAATGCAAAAAACTTGGATGTAGAATCAATTTAGAGGCCAAACAATGATCAAAATGCCATCAAACATGAAAATCGGTTCAGTTTTGACAAAGTTATGGGAGTTTGAAATTAACAAGGGGGAGTACATGCTTTTTTACGAAAAAAATACCAAAAAATACCAAAAAAAATTTTATTTTTAAAAATGCAAAAAACTTGGATGTAGAATCAATTTAGAGGCCAAACAATGATCAAAATGTCATCAAACATGAAAATCGGTTCAGTTTTGACAAAGTTATGGGAGTTTGAAATTAACAAGGGGGAGTACATGCTTTTTTACGAAAAAAATACCAAAAAATACCAAAAAAATTTTATTTTCAAAAATGCAAAAAACTTGGATGTAGAATCAATTTAGAGGCCAAATAATGATCAAAATGCCATCAAACATGAAAATCGGTTCAGTTTTGACAAAGTTATGGGAGTTTGAAATTAACAAGGGGGAGTACATGCTTTTTTACGAAAAAAATACCAAAAAATACCAAAAAAATTTTATTTTTAAAAATGCAAAAAACTTGGATGTAGAATCAATTTAGAGGCCAAACAATGATCAAAATGCCATCAAACATGAAAATCGGTTCAGTTTTGACAAAGTTATGGGAGTTTGAAATTAACAAGGGGGAGTACATGCTTTTTTACGAAAAAAATACCAAAAAATACCAAAACATACCAAAAAATACCAAAAAAATTTTATTTTCAAAAATGCAAAAAACTTGGATGTAGAATCAATTTACAGGCCAAACAATGATCAAAATGCCATCAAACATGAAAATCGGTTCAGTTTTGACAAAGTTATGGGAGTTTGAAATTAACAAGGGGGAGTACATGCTTTTTTACGAAAAAAATACCAAAAAATACCAAAAAAATTTTATTTTTAAAAATGCAAAAAACTTGGATGTAGAATCAATTGCAATAATATCATAAAATAACTCAAATTGCAGTAAACAGATAAGTAATAAAAATTATATTAATCAATAGCCAACCGCACTTAAATCCCAAAATTCTTGGCTAGCTGCATTTAGTAAATTCTGGACAATATCTAACGGTACAGACAGATGGTGGCTGCATTCGGGGTTGATTTTGATTTAAATCGCTGGTCAGTTGACATTATGAACGCCCAGTGGCGAGTGGCGGCCACGCACATTGGCAAGTGACAGATGCTGTCAGCCACAACACATATAAACAAATACACACACACACACACACGCACAGAGACAGGCCATTAATATGAGTTGCAGCAATGCGGACGGGGCAGGGAAGAAAAGTGGGGGAAAACTGTGTTGGTGGCTTTGGCACATGCATTTTGCACACGACTCTGGCGAATGCTCATTAATTATGAAGGTATTAATATTGGACCAACACACACACACATACATATATATATACATGCATACATACATAGATATGGGCATAAATTTTGAGCAAACATAATTTATAACAACACATATTTGTTGTTGTTGTTGTCGCTGTTGTTGTTGTGCCTGCTGCTGGCGGTTTGTTTATTTTAACGCTCAAAACTCGCATGGGCTGAAAAAATGTGTAAATATTTATAAATAAATGTTTGAGTGTGCGTGTGTGTGTATGTGGCTATGTGTGTGCTTGTATGTGCGTTGAGGTCAGCGCACTTATGGCGACTGCTGTAGGAGCTTGTCGCCATTTTGTTGTGGGCTTCCAGCCGCCATTTTGTCGAAAAAAAGACCAAAATGCTTAACAAAAAATGTACAGAAATTTGTACTTTAAAAATTGACCAAAAGATTAAAAAACGTTTTAAATTTTAAAATTTAAATTATTAATATTAAAAACATAAGAAATCTGAATACTGAAATGGGATATCTTTTCTTTTTAATATGATTTTAATTTTTAACTAAAGTAAATCCTTTGTATTATGAAATTTCTTTGACTTTGTAGTGTTTTATTATTGATTTCATTTTATGTTCGTAGCAGCTGCCTTTTTCTAACAACATAATATAAAAATTGATTCAATAAGCCACTCACAATTTTGAGTTTAATGGAAGCCTTAGCAAAATTGTCAATTCAATTTATTTTTTATTTAATTAAAAAAAAGAAGAAGATGTATTTATGAAATAGAAAATATGAAAAGGGGACGCATCGGCAGGTCGGCCGTCGTCCGCCTTGACAATTATCTTCACACATCCGCTTGCTGGCGGCTTTTTGAAGTGGTTTAAGCCGCTTGCATTTAATGTGCGTCTCTCAGTGTGTTCCTCCTCATCCGAGGAGGTCACCTCTTTTGTGCCAGCTCCGGTGCGCCTAAGTCGTGAATGATAACTCGCGCTCAATCAATGCGCTGAAAGGCACTGAAAGCGGCTGCACAATAATCGAATAAGCCGCACATTCATTGGTCGCAAGTGAAAGAAATAAATCCGCACATGTTCTCGAAAAGGAGTTGAGAGAAGACACGACATCGTCAAGCGACACAAAGATACAAAGATCTTTGGGATACAATTGATTGATGCACGCGCGCTGCAGTTGATGCAGCCTCAAAAGAAAACCCGCCATTGGCAATGGCAATGGCAATTGCGAAATGGAAACGGCAGCGACAGCGTCTTTTTCGAATGCATTGCAGGGGTGTGGACACTGCGAAAGAACGAAAAGGGGGTCTATTCAAGACGCAATCAGAGCTTAGGCTCGACAAATAGATAGATGGGTATTAAATTGTACATAATAATCCGCTAAGCAGCTAGAAAATATGAAGCAGACATTTGCCAATTTTAACGCCCCTCGCAACGCTGATCCGCTTAGCGGGAAACTCGCGCGCAGTTCAAACTCGTTACATGATTATTATTGCCATGTACTGCTCTGGGCCGCGGCCAGGAAAATCAAATTAAAATATAAAATTTTAATGACCACAGGGCAGCCCAGTGAATCGCATGGCCCTGGCCCTGGCCCGGCCTGGCCTGGGCTGACCTGGCCTTTTGTTCTAGGCCAACATTTCGCCAATATATTCCTGGCTGGTTCGGTTCGGTTCGTTCGGTTGGTTGGTTCAATCTGCGATATGACATAATGCGTTTTGCGTCACGTTACATTGCGTTTATAGCGCTCTCTGTCGCACACTCTCTCGCTTTCTCGCTCTGTTTGCATTTAACGTAATTCATTAAAAAAGTTAATTTTTGCCATCCGCTGCATTGGCGCTCGGCCATCCGTTGGCTGATTGTGTGCTGATTATGGCCAGCAAAGGATGTGGCGCCTTATTGGTCTCCCCACAGCCGCGCGCCTCCTTGCCGCCACGCACATTCGTCTGCGTCAGCTTCCAGGTTCGTGCAGATAGTTCATAAGGATTACGACGCAACACTCGCGGGTATCATAAATTTTAACAGTGAACTTTTTAATTTATAAGTTACTTTACATTCTTGTTAATTTTAACTATTTTAATTATTGAAATAATTTTTTTAACTATTGAAATAATTAGACATTTTCCAAATTGAAATGTTTACAATTTTGCCCAACAGCTTGAACATAATTGTAATCCGTTTCTGTAAGTCCATCAAACTTATTTTCCCAACCATTTTACAGGCCCATCCCAGTCTGAAAATAATTATAATTTTTCTTCACTTACCCGCACCGCATTCGCTCTGACAATACTCTATAAATACTTTTACACACCTTCCTTTTTTTTTGGGCTACCATAAAAATATTTTAATTAAATTTCACATCTTTGGCCGCACGATATCCTTTTTACGCATGCCACACACTAACACAGGCCTTCGCGAGCCCCGGCCCTGACCAACCGGAACACTGGCATAAAGCGCACTCCATTAATCATTCAAATTACCCATACATCATCATTACCCGCCGTCCCTTCCAGGCACCGTTCTGTCTGAGCAGTTCACAAAAATAAAAATAAAATTAAAAAAAAAAGAGAAATCTCAGCAACAAAACAAAAAGGAAAAATTTTAGAAATTATTCAATGAGGGCGGTCTCAATTAGTTTTAGACGTTCCTCGGGCTCGCAGCGCCCTTCTGGGCCAACAGGTAGGGGAAAAACTGTTTTCAGTTACCTGTTTTTATGGCCGCTCAAGTGGAAGATCTTAGACAGCGCGTCGGCTCTCCGCACTCCACAATTTTCCACGAATTGCACTAAGCCTCAGCCTCAAACCTCAAACTGAGACTTCCTTTCGGGCCAGACATTTGGGCAGCACTAAGACTCTCTCACTAAGCACTAACTGAAGCTGTGGCTTTAGCCAAAACTGCCAACTGCTTATGAGTCTTAAGCGCAGATTTCTTTAATCCGGGGTCTTATTGGAAGCTTTACAATTTTTCAGTTCGATAATACAGATAAAGATATAAGAAGGACAACAAAAAAGGAATCTGAATGTTCTATGTCCAAGTTCCAAGTAAATGGAATGAACTAGAACTAGATAAACAATCTGATTGATAACTTACTTATTCAAGAAAGAAATGAATGCAAATAATATAAATAAAATATTATATAAAATATTATATAAAAGCATAAAAGTTCAACCGAAGTATACATTTTTTTTATTGTTTAATCAATTTTAAAGTTGAATCGCATAACTTATTCTATATTTTTTGCAAAATTTATTAAAATTTGTATTTATTATTTATTTAATAGAATTTTCTTTCGCTTCTATCAGCATCCGTTTTTGCTAAAGTCGAGAAAAAATTATTGAAATTATGTGAAGATCTAATTTGATGATTTACTGATTACAGAGTGAGTGTTGCCTCCCCTAAAGTTGCGCCCATAAATTACATCGAAAGGCAACTGTCTCCAATGTCAGTTGGGAACTCTCGCAATTATGCAAATCATGCGGCAGCTAATAAGGGCCAAGACTTGCCACACCTCGACTGCGGCCTGTCGCTGGCTTCTGACGCCTCGAAGTTCGGGCCGTCTCCATTATCACATTTAGCTGCGGAAATGCAACTCAAGTGCTTGGATCGTTGTAATTGCATATGGATATGCTAGTGTGCATTGCATTTCTCTCCCCTTGCGGTTGTTTCTCACTCTCCCTCCTGTGTCTGTCTCTGATTTGCTTTTGCTGCCTAAAGAGCGTTAACTAACCGCAGCGAATGATCAAATATCGAAAATCAATTCCGTAACCATTGTCAAGCATAATTAAAATCCACATTTGGGCCAGAGGGGTGGTCCCGGCCATGGGCCTGCCCTAAGGGGGAGGAGGCGGAGGGTAGGGGTAGGGGACGCCTGCTGAGGTGGTGTCGCATTAAAAGGATGTCACCGCATTCGACTTGCGGTCGAGTCGACCGAATTCTCTCACGAGTGCCACTCCACTGTGATAAGGATAAAGAGCAGCGCGTACAAATTGGAAACACATTTCGAATATCGCGCCGTGGACAGGGCCGCAGGGCGACAAAAAGGGGCGTCTGTCTCTTTCGCTGCTCGGCTACCAGTTTTCGGGGTGCCGACCGCAGCTTCCGATTCCGAGACCTATTTGGGTTAGTTTTGAGCCGAGTTCAGTTCTGTTCAGTTTTGTATTACAATTGCAACTTCAGTTTCAATGTCAACTGTGCGGAATACAAAAAAAGAAAATAAATAAAACGAAGAGAATTTCTCAAGCGTAACAAGAAATAAGTTACATGACTTTCAACGGAAGCCGTCGGGCTGTCTGGGCTGTTTGACCCTAGTCTTTACCATTCGGTGGTTCGGTTTGGTTTTTTGGTTTCCGTTTGCCGTATCTGCAACTGTTGTTCTTCTTCTCTGTTCTAGTTCATGGCAACTTGATTTTAATTATTGCATTAATGCTGCGCCGACAAATTTGTGGTAATTTAATATTTGTGCGCAGGCAACCAGTTGGTTTAGTTTTCCACCCAAATTCCCGTCCAGTTGCAGTCCGGTTTTTGCCCTTTGGGCCCTAGAAAACTCCAGCCCGAACTTTAACTCGATTATGAGCCTAGCCCAAAACGTGCTGAAGTCAATGTGCAATTGGTTTGCGTTTTTACCTTCGTTTTTATGCTGTTGTAACCCTTTTGTTTCATAATTCATAATTAGTGCGTTGAGTTATTGCTTATTGGGGTAAAAACTTGTTATCTCCTCTGGCATTTTTGGATAGCATTATTTTCCCTTTGACTGGACCGCCCATGGGCTGCCAAGGACCTTGGCAAGTTCAAGAAATTACTTGCAACTACAAAGGAAAGTGAATAATGAGGTTAGCCAAAAAACACGTTGTAAGTTGTGTCCTGAGAGCCAGCACTTCACTGGACAATCATAGAACAATTATTCTTCATTATTTTTTTTTAAATTCTTTTGGGCTGCAATTTGACTTATAAATGACATAGTTTTGGGCTGAGGGTAGCTCAATGTACAGGCCACGGGTCTTACACAATTTTAAGTGGTATTTAGTTGGAAACACACAATAATACACATAATTAAATTCAAATATTTTGCAATTTTATCAAGCATTGCTCACGATCACAATGATCATCGCAATCAACAGTTCTACAAGCAAGTAAATATTTCGCAAGCTGTCAAACTTTGCGCACAACAAAAGCGCAGAAACTCGGCAAAGAGTCATTAGTCAGCCGCTGAGTTGGAGCCACAGACTCGCTGTTCTTTCTCAATGTTGACAAACTGCCGCCAGGGTGGGGCAACGTTGGTGGGGGAGACGCAGCCCTTTGCGCCTGGCCAATGGCAATTGGTTTAGCGGGCTCAGCATATCATTGACAGCGACAGCGTCCTCTGGTTAATGCGAAATAATTACAACTTGTTCGCACATCATTCAAAAAAAAAAAAAAATGAAAATGTATATATATAAAAAAGTATCTGTCAGCACGTTGTCTGTGCTCGACAGCGTAGCTGCCACACCACCGCTCACCCCTGCTGCAAAAAACCGCTGCACCCTGCCCCCGCAGCAGCAGCAGCAGCAGCAACAGTGTCGCTTTCATTTGTTTGCCAAATGACGAATGTGGCCGCTGATGATGACGAAAAGTTGACTTCAAAAAAATAAGAAGACGACACTTGCTTCATTTATTTGTATTTTGCAGCAGTGGGCGCGAAAAGTCGGCAAAATTTCAAAGTCGGCATCATTAACACCAATGCGCCATTTTGCTTTCGAGTCGATGAGTCGTTGTTGTCGATGGAGTCGATGGAGTCGATGAGTTGCGATGATTGATGTCTAGTAGTGTGCAACATTGTGGCAGAGCCGCAACTCGAGTGAGTAAGTGAGTTAACCAAATTTGTTAAACCAGGCTAGCTGGCTGGTAACGCGTCTGCTACCCTCTGCTAATACGGCCCAAGGGTATGTTGGCTGCCTCTCTCCTTGGCTCTTGTTGTTTTAGTGTCGTTCGTCTATGCTAATTTGTTATTTTAAACATGTTTGTTTGCTTTTCCAATGAAAATATTGACAAAAAGGTTACGACGGCTGGCAGGCCCCCGAGTAAAAATACTGCAGCATTGACACCTGAGGCAAAACGATATTGTATATATATATATATATAAAGTATATATAGACAGTCGTGCCGAGGGGGGTGACGGCAACAACAAACAAGCGAGCCAATTAACGCAAAAGATACAATTTGAATTCTTAATTAATTTTGGTGTACAGTGTTATTTTGGCCACATCTTCAAGGAGAAAATTAATAGGCAAAAAATGTTAATGAAATTGTAAAAGCATATTAAAGGTTGTCAAGGTAAATAAATACATAAATATATTTCTAATAATAAACTAATAATATATCATGTGTAGCAGAGAAATTATACAACACTATATATATAAAAGTTTTACAATTTTGTAGTTTTTTAAAATAGTATATTTTCCTATTGATCAAATATTTTATTTTATTTATTTAGTTATGTTCAAGAGCTTACTTTGATTCCAAGCTCCGTTTCATTTGATTACATTGATTTTTCTATGTACTTTCGAGAATGTTTGGTTTAATTAGAGACTTAGATCACACAGGCTGATATCATATCCATGATAACTTAGTTGATTGCCAACTGTCGGGCTTTCACATTCCACCACCCTCGGTGCAAGTTTTTCGTTTATCGGGGAGCATGGATCAAGGGACTGACACATTTTCGTTGCATTTCATTAAACCAATTGCTGCCGCCTGTTGCCGTGAAAACTTTCCCACGTTTGCCGCCTACCTACGAGACGGCAACGAGGCGGGGCGGGGCGAGATACCACGCAAAGTCGTTAGAAGTTGCGCGGCGCCAGTTGAGAGTTGCAACACTTCCGCAGCGCATTTTTGTCACCGGAAAGGTAAATCACGATTTTGTAGGGTTTCGCTGACCGCGCAACAAGCGGAAATTTGAGTTGGCCAACGTTTTAGGGTGAAAATTATAGAAAATGCGCGCAGCTTTTCAAGTTTTCCACCCCGTATGACAAGAATATACGTTCGTGGTGGTGGTGTTGGTGGTGGTGGTGGTGGTAGCAACCACCGCGAAACGCGGCCGTTTAATTGCATTCGATATGCGCTTTTGGGAAATTTCCCACGATTTTCGTGCAAGATTTTTCCAAGGTAACTTGGCTGGCTGCACTCGCAGATAAACTTTCCTGCTGGCCGTCACTCCGCCTTCCCCCTCTCTCTCAGTATGAATCTGTGCCCATCAACATAATCATACTTATAGGGTTTTTCATCCTTATCATAATCAACATTTTGCCCGCTGATTGTTTTCGCGACTGACCGCGACGCTTTGCAAAGGGGTTGGGGGTTGATCGAAGCAATGCCCTAAATAGCTGCACACACACACGGACACACACACGCACACGGACACCTTTGGCCAAGGAATCTTGGCGTAGTCTGAGATTTGTGTGACTCATAACGAGTTTTTTTTCTTCTTCATTGTATTGTTCTAAATGCTTTTTCGTTATTCGCCTCGCTTGGACCTTAAGTGGATCGGTATGTAGATCGGGATTGAAATCGCGCAGGCGCTGCTAATGCCTCGCCATTGTTCGGGCACCTCGCGAACGCCTTGGCATCCTTTGTTTAGCGCCAGCTGCCGCTTTGTTTGCCCATGGACAGCGGCGAGCGCCCATGGCCAAGCCTATTAATCCTGTTCCGTTCGCCGAGGATTCAGTTACGCCAGCTTAAAGCGACGTCCAATTGAGGCAAACAGATACTTTATGTAAATTTCATATAAGAATTCTAGTTACTTTTTTTTTAAGCCAGTTTAAATCGATGCCGGAATATCTTCACAAATATTAAAGGGGTAGAATTCATAACAGAAAAGTGTTGGAATATGGACAGACACTTGAGATCTATTTAATGTGTTTGCATTGTAGCTAAAAAAAAGAAAAGGGCTGTAAATATTTGCTTTAATATACTTTGGGTCGCAACTTCAATAATTTGAATTCTAATTTTAGCAACATTTTTAAAAAATGTTGTATAAAAGTTCCATTACAGTTTCTTATTACTTTAACAAGAGCTGCATAAAAGTTTGTGTAAATATGAAAGTTTAAAATAAAAATAAAGCCAGGAAGGCTTTTTGTCACAATATTTACGCAGCTTGCGTTTCTTAAAGTTGATTCCCACAGGCAACAGGTGTACAAATTAAAAAAAGGCATTAAGATAAAATAAATAAAAGACAAATATTGATACCCGAATTTAAATAATTAATTGAATATATTTAATAATTATATATCAAAAATTTGTTCTCTAAATTCTATTATTGAGTTTAAGGTTTAATCAAAAAAAGTTCTTGCAGTATTTTTTTTTCTTTTAAATTCTTTGACATATTTTCAACAATCGGGAAGTATTTTTCATCGGTTTGACAGCTTTCCCCCAGTTGCAAAATGTGCATTTTTAATAATTGTAAGCAGTCCCCAATTGAATTGATTCAATTGAGTCACCTGTTAATATAAACAAAAGCCAAACAATCCCTGTCTATAACAATCGAAATACGTTGTCTGTTTCTTATTTATATAACTTGGATTTACATTGTCTCAGACCGGCGCATGCCTCATAAAACGAGCGACACACGCTTCCCTGCTCAATTCAATTGAATACAAAACATGCAGTATATATAAGTAAATATTGTTGTATGAAAAACAAGACAACGCTTGAGAGTTGTAGATAAAGAAATTAAATAAAGTCTATATAGATCCTGCATACGCAGGTGTGAACTTAACAGGCAATACAACATTTTATTTAAAAGTAAATTTTTTTATATAAGTTTTGTAAAGTTTTTAAATTTAAAATAAATTAATTCATTTTACGAAATTTCTTTCGCAAACTTTACGTCGGAGTTTTCCAAGTCGATCCGAAATCATCTATATATATATATCTGTTAGCGGCTGACTTCCAAATCTTGTTGTATTCACTTCACAATTATCTTCAATTTGATAACAGCTAAGATAATCTATTCGTATTAATTGAAGTACAATATTATTGAATGTTCTTCCTTTTATGGATAACTGTGCACTGCCAGAGCACAAGTCTCTTGTTGGGTGACCGACATTGCGAGGATGGCTAGGACGCGTTCGTGGAGTATCATGTGCCCGAAGAAGAGCAACACACTTAAGAAGATGTATTCATTTTTAGGTACTTCGAACTGTCGATCGTGTATTATGGTCGCTGTGTACATGATCATTGCGATGCCGGTGAACGCAAAAAAGTTGCGTATAAATCTAAATGTCGGTTCAGACCTAATAATGTAGACATTAAAAAAAAATAATATCAACAAAATGTTGGCTATTGCAACAATTAGGCTGAGTATCAGATCGCCTGGCACAACACGCATTGGAAAGTATGCGCCATATATTATTGAGGCAATTACGACAACGATCACAATCAGTCCCGCATATGTATTGACCAGAAATCCCTTTGTGTTCTGTTGCTCCATCGCAATGTACAGCGTTGATGTCTCGACAATAATCAGAACGAGCACCAGATTCCACGGCAATTTCCGACCAAAGGCCGTGCACGAAAGTATGCAAATTCCAAAGAAAGTGCCTATTAACCAGAAGCCGTAACGCACCTGTGGCATTTTATATTTGCGCCAGTCCGAAAAGTGTCCAATAATGATCCACTGGAGTAGGGCGAACAGGGCAAAGATTACGCTCAATATGTAGACTCGCATGGCGTGCCGTATCGTCAGATCGGGCGGAACGCCATAAATAACCACTGATACGGAATGCATTGGAACGTCGGCGGCTTAGCCAATTTGACAGTTAAATTCAGGGCTCACTGAAACTCAATAAAATATACAATATGTTTTATGCTATAGAAAATTTAAAAAAAAAATCATTCGAAAATTTTGACATTTAAAGCACACAACACTAATGAGCTAACGATTGGAAATTCTCAGTTGATTCAATTCCAAAAAGCTTGCAAAAATATCGGTAAATTTATTTACACTTGTTGAATTTGTGAATTTGTCACATACAAGTGATACCTATAGAAACACGCCATGCAATGGAAAAGCATCACGAAGTGAATATAGATGGTGAGAGCGCACATAAGCATATCAAGGATTGGTACGATTCCCAGACGTCCGTGTATAAACTGCGCATGGAAGGGCACCGATAGGACCAAAAGGATGAACAGCAGCAAATAAAATACAAATGCAAAGACGGGATTCAGCATAAAAATCATGAGAAACATGAAGACCAGCAGGGCAATCAGTATCACCAACATCAAACAGGCAGTAAATATTCCGCCCGGCAGCACTTGTTGCGGACATTTGGCACCAAATATGTGCAATACAGCGAGCACAACGCCAGCCATCAGCAGCAGAACGAGGACACCGACCACGGTTAAAAAATAAAACAAAAAACATGCGACTCCCAGCGCAATGAACAGCACAGCAAGCAAAGTTAACGTCCAGTTAATGGGAAATGTATAACGACAGATCGCACAGCATTGGAGAATTATAATCATCGCAAAAGCGAGTAGAGTCCACACATAATGTGGAACCGGCACCGCCTTGGCAAAGTTTAAGCCGGCCCCCGAAATTGCCAGCCAGAAGATGGATGCCGCCAGTATGAAAGCGATGGCAACAAAGTACAGTTGCTTTAAGAAAAGATAGAACACTCTATCGGGTACGATAACATAAACGATATTCTCATTCTGGTCGAAGGGCAGTCTACGTTCCGGAGGATTTCCACGCGTGTAAAGTACTCTTTGCTGTTGCTGCTGCTGCTGCTGCTGCTGCTGCTGCTGCTGCTGGTTGTCCTTGTTCCTGTTGTCCTGGGCGCATTTTCTTGTTTGTTTAACTTTTCAATTTTCGGTGCCGCGGATAAAAATTGGTTTTTAAGCAATTCTGAAACTGACAATTAAAGCTAATGTATATTGGTAAAAACGAAAATTTCCTCTGTGAGTTCATCCAGTCGTATTAAAATATATATGAGCTAGCAGATGGTTTCTATATATTTGCGCCAGTCCGAAAAGTGTCCAATGATGATCCACTGGAGTAGGGCGAACAGGGCAAAGCTTACGCCTAATATGTAGACTCAAAAAGCCATAAAAAGTATCCACTGGTACGTCGGCGGCTTAGCCAATTTGACAGTTAAATTCAGGGCTCACTGAAACTCAACACAAAATTCAATATATTTTTTGCTATAGAAAATTTCTTAAGCAAAACTCTTCGAAAATTTTGACATTTACAGTACATAACACAAATGATTGATTCAGTTTCAAAAAGATTGTACAAATTTGGGTAAATTATTTACTGTCGTTAGGCTTTCGTCACATGTAAGTAATAGACATAGATATTGGCCATGCAGTAGAAGAGCACCACAAAGTTGCTATATATGTTGAGGGCGCACATGATCTCATCGTGGATTGGTACGGCTCCCAGACGTCCGTGTAAAAACTGCGCATGGAAGGGCACCGATAGGACCAAAAGGATGAACAGCAGCAAATAAAATACAAATCCGTAGACAGGATTCTCCATAAAAATCATGAGAAACACGAAGACCAGCAGGGCAATCAGCATCACCAACATCAAACAGGCAGTCAATATACTGCCCGGCAGCGCTCGTTGCGGCAATTTGGCACCACACATGTGCAATACAGCGAGCACAACGCCAGCTACCAGCACCAGAATGAGGACACGAATCACGTTGAAGAAAATCAAAAAACTGGCGATCCCCAGCGCAATAAACAGCACAATGAGTAATGCTAAAGCCCAGTTCACGGGAAATGTATAACGAAAGCAGCATTGCAGCAATAGAATCATCCCAAAAGCAATCAGAGTCCACACATAATATGGCACCGTCACCGCCACACCAAAGTTTAAGCCGGCCCCCGAGATTGCCAGCCAGGTGATGGATGCCGCCAGTATGAAGACGAGGGCCATCAGGAATACTTTCCTCAAGAATTTACGGAACTCCTCATCGGGTACGATATCTATATCAAAGATCTCATTCCGGTCGAAGGCCAGTCTACGTTCCAGAGGAGTTCCACGGGTATAAAATGTTCTTGGTACTTCTTCCTGCTGCTGTTGTTGATTGAATGGTTGTCCTTGTTCCTGTTGTCCTGGCCGCATTTTGTTGTATGTTTTTCAAAATTGGTTCTAAGCTGTTGAGAAACTGACAATCAAAACTAATGTATATTGAAAAAAACGAATATTTTCCTCATGTTAAAACATGAGAAAATGTTTAAATAATTATTCATTTAAAAATGTTTTCAATATTGCTATTACTTGATTTAGCGGGAAATAATTGATATTTTTAAAATTGCATTTTTTAATTTCTGCAAAATTTATACAAATCAAATATTTTTTAATAAATACACATAAATCACATAAACGTATCGTTAAGCTCGCCAATCGTGCACCCATACGGTGTAGTAGAATGCCATGCAGAATATTATAAATTGCATGTAAATAATTATAGCACAGGCCACGTATTCCTCCATGGGCACCCAGGATCGACGGCTATGTACGACCTGTGCATGGTAGAGTGCCATGGGCAGCGTGGCCACAGAGATTATTATGAAATATATAGCCTGATACTTGCGCTGATCCGTGACAATATACAATGTTAGCACGATGACACTTCCGACCGTGAACAAAATGAGGATCACAGCCAATGCTATCTCGCCGGGCAGCACAACCTGTGGCAGCCATGCGCCCAGGAAATAGCACAAGATGAGAACCACACCGGCCGCGGCAACGGCAACCAGGATGTTTTGCACCGATCGAAGCGGCAGCAGCAGCACCACGCCCCATGCAACGGCCTCCACAAAGAGCCAAGCAAAGGGGCAGGAGAACCAGTATTTGGAGCGCAGCTTGAAGCAAACCGTGAGCAGCAACAACGAGCCGAACGCCAGCGCCATACAGATAAAACCGGGCAGCAGAAAGATGCCCGTGTTTTTCACCAGCAGCGTGAAAATCAGCCACTGCAGCACCGAGATGGCAATGAAGATGCCGCTCACCAAATAGCAACGCTTTAAAAAGCTTAACTGACAGCGTCGCTCATCGTCCGAAGTGACCGGCACTGCGGTGTACTGAAAATTATACCGCATCGGCGGCGGCGGCTGCTGTGGCCGCTCCAACGGTGGTTCGCGCTGCAGCCCTGGCTGGCCCGGGAAGTGGTGCAGTGGCAGCTCGAAGGGCCACATCTCCGAATAGTGTCTCGTATTCCAGCTGAACATGTGTTTTCTTAATTTTCCGAATTGATAAACATGAAATTTCGACAAAATAAACTTTGCCTCGAGCAATATTGATACCCATCTTTATAGTTGGACGCCATGCAAATTCAGTACTAGCGTCAGCCAAGGTAAAAGTTTTGTCAATTTTCAAAACAAGTTTTCATTTTACATTTTAAACAAATTTAAAGTACTAATTTCTTGTGTGCTTGGAAAAAGTTCAGGAAATCAAAAATATTTCGTACTTTTTTATTGTTTCATACAAGTTATTAAACTCAAAATTGTATATAAAATATATAACATATAGATTCGATATTCAAATCACAAACACTGAATAAGCTATAAGCCATCTGTCTAATTTCGTAGAAGCCCTATCAAATACTATCTTTATTTATGTATCTTTTGGCCAAATGTTTCGGTTGTAGTCCATTGTGTGTTGCCTCACCTCGTTTGAGTGTCATGAAAATGGCGCTTCGTTTGGTAGCGGAAAATGCAGTGAAGCATGCGCAAATCAACAACAACGACAATAACAACAACAGCAGCAGCTAGGAAAATGCTAAGTAGCAGCGATCAAAGCCAACAAAACAGCCACAAAGGATGCAGCGATAATAGGGACAACGACTGCCGACTCCGTTCTCCCCTCTTTACTTTTCAACTGCCGCTCGACAATGTTTGTTGTTATTTGGCTGATCGCTTGAATGCCGCGTAAAGGATAAAAAAAAAATGAGAATAAGAAAATAAGAAAAGGAAGTGTATCTTTGAGATGCGTGCACCGCCGCATCTGCGGCCTCCATCACGTATCACGATCACTTTCACAGACGGCGGTCGCGGCATTGTCTAAAAAATGACTCAATCAGTTGGCTGCTGCTTATCCTTGATCCTGCTAAACACATGCAAATGCTTTTCCATTTCCAGCAGACAGTTGGGCAACGGCTCACAACCGTTAAGGGGAAGGTGGGCAGCAGCTGCTGTTGATATGCATTTTCCCTACTTTCATACGGAGTGCTTCACCCTAAGCACATCAGCTTTTGTGAGTCTTAAGACTTTTCAATCAAATGGTTAACTTTTTACATATTTCGACTTCACGAATTCTCTTTTACTTAAATCATATAATAATTATATGGTTGTATTTGAACTTGAGAAGTTTTCAGTTGAAATTTAAGGGTTTTCATTTTATTAAATTTTAATAATATTAATATAAGCAAATATTTGACAAACATCGAAACCAATTTTAAGTTCTGATCACAATTATACATTAGTTGAGGTCAATGCGCGGTAAGAATTCTTAAATTTATGAAAAACTTGAAAAAAAAAGTGAAAGCGGGCTCGACATGCAAACGAATGCAGTGGAGCAGGCTGCATTGACTGCGGGGTGTGAGGAGCCGCCGAGTTGCCGCTGTCCGGCCACATGACACACATGCAACAAACATAAACTAATGCGGGGGCCGGGCCCGGGCAGGGGTTTCTCTGTTGGGGTTATTTCACAGCGGATTTTGCATGGCATGCGATGGCCAACAACATGAAACGCTTCGGGCCGCAAAAAGCACAGCCCAAAAAGCTTACAGAAGCGTAACGAACGTGGCACACACGCACACACACACACGTATACACACATCGTGATATAGATACAGATGAGCCGTCAGCTTCAGGCGTGGGTCAGTGCAGAAGGCACGGTTCACATATATACTTATATATATATTCACATATATATATATTTATATATGTTCTCTATAATATTCTATTAGTTCCACGACCCGAACTCAAGCTCGAGCTGGAGACCGAGCGAGCAAGCGAACGACACTGAGGCAACGGCAGCGCAGTTAGCGCAGATAATACATCCGTTTCCGGTTAAGCCCATATTTTTGTGTCATTTAACCAGCAGGCGAGGGCGCGGGCGCGGGCGCGGGTCGAGCGAATGCGAGTGCGAGTGGAAGAGACAGCTACAGATGCTGATGGCTAGACAGCCACAATGCCAGTGACATGCAGCTGGCGGGGTAATGCCAACGGCTGTGGGCTGCCAAAGGGGACAGGGGCTGGGGCACGGGCTTCGGCTTGGGCTTGGGCCGGGGTCTGGGCCCGGGCACGGGCACGGGCCTGGCATCAAGTGATGCGACAAGTGCAGTCGACGCTGCAGCGTTGCTGGAGCGGAATCGTCAACGCTTCCGCATATTTCTCATTTCCACAATTAAACATTTGCGAGTTTAACGTTATGGAAAATGCGAACACACCCCCTCCCTTCCGAGGCCCAAAAGGCTTGCAGAAGTTTAGCTTGCTGCTGTGTTGGGGGGTAATTCGCCCCGTTTCTTAGATAAATCAAAGCTGCAATTAATAATGCATTTTCGTTTGGTTTGGGGGTAGTCAATTTAGTGCACCCCTCGGACGGGAAGCTCAAATGGAGCTTGGCGCTCGAAATGCCGTGTAATTATGTGGAGACCCCCTCCTCCCCTCAGCCGGTCGCAGCGGAAGTAACATTGTGCTCCACCAACTGGCACCTTATCGCCCGAAAACTTCCTCATCTGTAGCTGCACTTTTTTGGGTGGCAGCTGATAATGAGCTACGCACACGTGACGTTGGCTCTGATCGAGTTACCTGTGCAACGGGACTCTGCCAGCTTTCTACTGAGTCAGCAACAAAGTCAGAGCAAGCTGTGCAAATAGTCGAATACTCGTAAATAACTTGTTTTATACTCACGAATACACGAATAATAAACAATTACCGAATTTCATATTGTGAGCGGACAAGCAAATTGATTCTCATTTAAATATATATTAATTATATGGAGGCAAATTGTACAAATTGCAATTTAGACATGTATTAACATAAAGCTGTATTGAATAAATTATGGCTTAATAATTATTTATAGATATCTTTTAACTACATCAAGAAGAAAATAAACATAAACAAAAATAAATAAATTGGAATTTGCAAAACGATTATATGTAATAATATAAATTAATATAATTGGCAAAGAAAATGAAGCAATTAATTTGCAAAATGTATTTCATTTTGTCAACTGATTTCTTTTATTGTAAATCAAACTTATATAAAACCTAAACGATTTACGCTTAGTTCAAAATGGCTCACTTAGAAAAAAAAACCAACATGCACTGAAATATATATATATTTATTTATGAGCCCTTCAATCTGTACATACCAAAAATGTTAATTTATTACCGCAAACGTGTTACCGACAATTGCAAAGGAAGTTCAACTCAAACCCAGAGAATGACATGCAACAACAACAACAACAGCAGTAAGAACAATATAATCATAGAATTTATGCCACTAATAAAAATGTTAAAAAAAAAACAAAATAAATTAGCGAAATTCCGGAAATTGTAACAAATTAACATTGGCGCGAATGTAATTAGTAACGCCGTGTTGGGTGAATATATTTGAATACGTTCCTACCCAAGAAATGGGTAAAAATTGTATCCGATAAAGTTCAGCAAATGGTAATTTTACCCAGTTGCAGTCTGTTCGAATCTTTAATCAACACAAGTAAAAGTTAGCAAAAACAAATTAAAATGAAAATTTTTTTTTTTTTTAACTTTAGAATTGAAAAATTTTAATGATTGAATAAAGTCTACAAATTGACAAGGTAAATGAATGGTTGCTTGGTCAGAAATCCCAAGCCAACTGTGACCTACTCGGTCCCTTGGACACCCACACATACCACAACAATGCGTGGCCTAGACGAATGGCCAGACGCTTTGTCAATGCTTGGGCGACCGACCACAGTGGATAAATATTTCGTGGGTGTTTGAATTTATTAGCGGTTATGGCGTTTTTTGCACTCGACTGAAACTGAAACTGGCGACTGCGTATGGCGACTTGCCTGACATGCTTTGAATTTTTGATTGATTTTCAAGTTATTAATATTTATTTATTTCGTCGAAGTTTTATTTTCATTATATTTGGCTTTGCAACATATTTTTTTTAATACATTTGCGAAATGTTCAAATAAACACGTTGTATTGCCGCTGTTAATGGCCGCATAAATTGTTGTCAAAAAATTATTATTATTATTATTTATATTTTTTTTTCCCCCGATGGTTATTTGTTTATTCATCATAACTCTGAGCTGTTGTTGTTGTTGCTGAGTCGAGTCTGGCAAGCAAAGAAGGCGTCAAAGGCGCACGTGCCACAAGACTTGAACAATTTTTGGCTGTCGCTTCGAGCGACGTCGCTCTAATGCGTGCATTAGTGTCCCAAATTATCATTAATGTCGAAAAATCGAACTACAAATCGGTTGCGGACCGAGTCGAAAAGGTTAAAAGCCTCCCACTGCTGTGTTGCATGCGGCACAAGTTTTTATTGCTTGTATACCCTGTATGTAGAGTTATTGGATAGTTTGCCGAGTTGTTTATCAATATGTTTTAAGTGGTATTATTTAAAGTAAGACTTTTATTCAGCTTCTCTACATCAACTTGGTTTTGCAGGGTAGCAATAAGTTGAGCATGCTTTTTGTTACAACTTTGCACTGTTGTTGTTTTTTTTGTTTGGCATATTGCCATCATAAAAATGCGCAAGGAAGCCAGCGAAGTCAACATCCTTTTACTGGGCACATGTCTGCGCTGAAACGAAAATGTGAATATATATGTGAATATGTGGATATGAATATATGCATGAATTGGAGTATAAATATGAGTATGCATTTTGAGGGGTGGGCGCAAATTGTTTGCTTTTAGTTCGTCCCCCACACGTGACCAAGTAAATTGCTTTGGCGGGCTCATTACGTTTTTAAATACGTTGTTGATTTTCTGATGGAACAATCAATAAATTTCGTTGGTATATATAAATCTGTATAAAATATTTTAATTTTTTCTTTCTGTTAATTATATAAATATCGGTCGATTTCTGCATAGCTAAACTTAAATCTAGAATCATGTCCCAGCCTTTTTCCGATCCTCAGTTAGAGTTACAAATGAGTCAGCGGTCATCGAGAACCGATTCCTGAGTAGAGTCGGCGCTGACTGCTGTCCGGTTGCCATGGTTCATTAGAACCTATTAAACCGAACCGAACCAAACAAAACAACCAACCACCGGCCGAGCCGAGCTGAGCCGCGCCAAGCGAAGCTGAGTTCCAGCTACTCATAAAAATTTCGCAGCTCATAAGCGCCAAAAAGGTGGGCCCAGACCCATATCCAGACCCAGAGCCAGACCCAAAACGAGACGAGACGAGAGCCAGGTGAACGAAGCGTACAAAATCATTTCCTATTAAAGCGAGCGGACATGGCAGGGAGCTGGCCAGTTGGTGTTTTATTTTTATTTATTTTATTTCACTTTTTTTTTCATCTGTGGAACTGTTGGAGTTGCAGTTTGGAGGTGAGCTCAAAATGCGTGACTGCGACTAATGACCCGCACGTGTTCAGGTTACGCGGCGGTCGGACGGGCGGGCGGGCGACGACTATGTAACCAGAATTGATTACGATCGCTGGACGCATATTAATTGTGCCACGTTGCTGGCTATGAAAAGGATGCGCTAAGGATGCGACTAAGGCAAATTTGGAGTCGCGCAACAGCGACTGCAACAACTGCGACTGCGCATATGATTAACAACTTAATGGATATGGATTCTGGCTGGGCTGCAGTCCGTCTCCTTAAACTTGAACGCTGCGTGCGTGATCAACGAGTGCGTGTGGCTGCAGGTAAACAGCGCATTTGTCTGCCACTCGATCGCCAACACACACACACACACACACTGAGACACAGACACCTCACAGCAAGCTCAAGGCTCATGTGGGGCAATGAAATTGAGAATGACCAAAAATATATATATATATATGAATATATATATTTGTCACACAGTTGCGCACACTTTTGGAATACGCCATCTATGAATTTTTTAGCCTCCATTTCATGCTTTATTTATGGATTGTCTCATGCCCGATGCCTGCCCCGTCCGTGTTATAGATCTTATCCGTGCAGTTGGTGTGCGGCCACGTAGCAGCTAGCTGGCTAAAGAACGTAGTTGGGCACAGAAATGTTAATTAGCACTAATTAAATAATTTATTACACACTATTTGAATAGTTGTTGTTGTTGTCATCGATCGAAACTCTGACAGCGCAATGCATAAATAACAAATAATCATTTTTAAAGTTGAGTCAGCTCATTAATAATATTATGAAAAAAGTTAAAAAGTTGTAGGACTAGTTGAAAGCTCAAATCTATAAATTAAAAAGAAGATGCATTAAATAATTAAGTTGTTTTAGCTTTTGCCTAAAAGTGGATGTTCAATTCGAAATTTAAAAATTTGAAAGGATTACCGAATTAACAGCAATTTATTTACTTATGCATTTAAAGTAAACATTTTAAAGTGTTGTATAAATTTATAAATTAAACTCATAAATTTAACAACGCAATCTGCTGTGAATTAAACATAAAATATTTAACTAGTAGCCCGTTTGGGCTTGCTATCAATCAGTTAAATCTTGATAAGATCGAACAAGCGCCAGCGCAGTAAATAAATACAACCGACAAACCAACTCGAGTTGTTTTGCTGAATTTACCAAAGGCAAAAAAAAAGAAGGTAAAAAGAAAAATCAACTAGAAAATGTGTAACAGAAGCCCAAAAAGCTGGCTCAACAGGCAGGCAACATGACTAACTATAAACGCAATTACCTAGACAAACGGCAGCAGCAGCATGCAACAAAGGCGACTACATGCCACACCAGACCCGAGCCCAAAATCAAACCCATAGCCATAGACCCTGAGCGGGAGCCGGAGCACAGTCACTACCAAGTTACTCGGGTTACAATGAAATTTGTCTGGGGCAAGTAAACATTGCCACCGCATGGAGCAAGTTGCGCAGGCGTGCAAAGAAAATGGCGTACGGTAGCCGCCAGTTTGCGGTTGGCGGAGAACGGTTGTGTCCCCATGGGGTTTCCGACAGGAAATCCAGAACAGCGGTCGCGACCGTGAGGTATGTGTTGGTCGCACGTCTTTTGCTAATAACCGTCATAAATTCAGTGCGGCAACAAATTGAAATTAAACGAAGGCGACGTGGACTCAAGGAACGGCAAGATCAAGCTCTTGAAGTTCCACAGGGACCGCAGAATGCAATCAGAGAGACAGTGGATCGTGATTTTGTGTGGGTAACCAAAAACCACACATATATACATATAAGTGTGTGTGTGTTTGTGTGTGCAAAACTACTTTGTTGTTGTCATGTAGTTAGCACTTGAAGATTTATCCGCGTGAATTAATTGCGATCTTGTTGCATGCAAAATGAAGACCACTCACACCAGCTGCACCAGCCGGTGGACCAGCACCACATGTGGCGCACAACACCACTTGGGCCCTTATCAAATTAAACGGTAGCACAGCTGGAGCTGATCGCCGGCCAGCTACTTGTTGGCCATACAGAAATTATGACAATTATGGTGCGCCATAAATTCAAGACGCGTCGCCAGCGTCGGCCGACATCAAGCGCAATGCCCCCAGCCCCCCGCCCCGTCCTACTTGGCCACGAATCCCAACGTTTGCCCAAATGCTCAGCTACTCACAACTCTTCTGGCGATCGGCGATCTGTGGCATTATTCATGGGCGCAATGTTATTGTTCGCCAAATGCTCGTAAATCAAACAGCATTTGATGTGTCACAGAGTCACAAGCCATTGAACTGATCACTGATCACTGATCGTTGATCACTGATCGTTGATCGTTGATCGTTGATCGGCGACAACATTATTAGGCGAGATCCTCAATCGCGCACATACAAACATTCGACCGATCGACACTTATGACATTATGGATTATGATTATGGCGCTCGCGTGCTGTTTATGTATGCCAGGCGAATAACGTGAAATATCTTCACAGTTTCTGTTCAAGCTTTCGCTTTTCAATACGCTAGAAAATGTGTGGCATAGGGTATACACGATTTGATGTTAAATTTGGGATATATTCGGTGAATTCCTTTATAAAGTTGTTGATAAAAAATTTACAACTTCAAATGAAAACCTGATAGAATCTGAGACTTGATTTCATTATCTTATATATTTTTACAGGGTATTTTAAGCTTTTGCAAATGCCTTTATCATGTGTGCGACGTGGCAATCGATGCCAGTTGGATCGCCGCATCGTCGGATCGACGGATCGTTCATCAGCATGCATTGCAGGCGGCGTTGGTTCGTCGTTGCTGATCAATCAACGCCTTTAAAAAGTGACTCCGACTGCAGTTTCTTATTACGAATACCGCACGGTACGCTGGTACGCGCTTCATTTTGGCAAATACATTTTCGCGCATTTCGCGACGTTTACAAATTGCCGCCATTAATTAGGCAAAAAATGCACGCACCGCCGACGAAGACGCGTCGTGTAGGCGAGCCCAAAAATCAGCTACCAGCTCTGGCGGACGGACCCGTCGTGCGGTGGCGGTGCCCACTTGGACATGCCTCGGAGAGCTGCTAGGCAACCACATCCAGCACATAATAATCAGCGGGTGGACAGCAACAGGATTGGCATGCGCTTCAAAATTAATTACCCCTCATCCTCAGGCATGTTGTTGTTGTTGTTGCTGCTGTTGCTGTTGGTGTGTTGTTGCTAATTAAGTTGTTTGCGTTTTGAGTTATTGAACTGCGTTGTTGTTGCTGCTGCCGACGGACCGAGTTCTGATTTTGGGCAGCATTACGTGCGAAAATGCATTCGGCATTCGATTTTAAGCTCAAGATATTTAATTTTTTTTACTTTAGGTTTTGATCAGTGATTTTCAATTCTTCTATTTTACTCGAGTGTCTGTTTATGTTTTATTTAAAGATAACATTGAGAACGTTGTATTCTAGAAATCTAGCTTGCTTGACTCACCCCACCAGCAAACGCTTTGCACTGACTCAGTTGGCCATGCGCTTCCCCTCCCCCCACCCCTTCTAACAACACAGAACCTAATCGCTTGACTCAGTTGTCAAGCTGCCCGACTGGCTGTCAACTCTGCTGTAGCTGTCCAAAAGGCATTTGGTTGCACTTGTTGGTCAGCTGTCCAACGCTGGAACGAATATCGCGTGCTGCTCACTGGACCATGGCTCAAAGCACCACCACCAACAACAACAACAATATTATCGGCGGCAAAAGAAATTAAAGATGCGGCGTTGCTGTCAACGCATTTGTTGCTGCTGCTCTTGTTGTTGTTGTTGTGTCGTATAATTAGTGTCTGTGTCTCCAAATAAATCAGTTGATGTCAGCTGACAGGCGGACAGACAGACAGGCAGCGAAGGTTTTGAGGAGGCGCGCCAATGACTATTTCAATTTGTTGGCCCTATCGAAAGGGGTCAGCTTGATTTGTTTTAGACCCGAACACAGTTGGTGTATTTATTTTATCAGCGGCTGTCGCTGTTGTGATTTAAGTGGTTTTCCACAATGTCCAACAATTTTCATGTCTTAATTTAGTATGTGTTATGGCTTTTCCAAATTGACTGCTCCCCGAAACTCTTATGCAATGGTATTGAACCGTTTCAAGAGTGTTAAATTTTAAAGAAACAATTAACTCTGACTAGCTAATAAAGAAAAAAAATATATAAAATAGCATATAAAATGATATACATATATCTATATCTATATAGATATATATATTTAACACTTATTTGACATCTATTAGCTTAACCTTATTGAAAAATATATATTATATTTCGTAAGAATTTAAGCGCAAGTTTTATTTTTATTTTATTTTAAACATACTGTGACTTCTTTTTGAGGAATATTTTTTCATTTTCTACCACTGTGTGGCGCTTTCTTTTAATGTTAATTTCTTCGTATGTTTTTGGAGTTTGATTTCAATTAAGTGCCGTCGCGTGTTGCCGTCTTGTCGGACCCCATTGACTACGATAGGGATAAGATAATAAGTTTTTAAAAGCTTGTAAAGTGTGCGTGTAACCTGTCTTCGACTTATTGTTGGCCTAAACTTGGCACTCAGCACTAAACTCGAATTGATCCGATGCGATTTGTGCTTTCCCCCTTCCCCCCACTTAAAGCCGTTTGCCGAGTTGCAACATCGACAGCCAGAGCAGCAACAATGCGACATTATGGGACATCAGCGTTATCAATAAGCACATTAATTTGATTAATAACCACCTGCAAATCATTTCCATGCCGCACAAAAGAATTCAGTGCTGATAAAAAAAAGTGCGAGAAGAAAAAACTGAAAAAAATCCCCTAAGTAGCAAAAGTGTCAGCAACAAATGCTGATGATGGCTGATGATGAAATGGATGAAGGAATGCCATTACAAAAAAGGGTAGCCGGTGCGGGGGAAGGGGGATGGGGATGCGGCAGACAGGCAGCCGCATCAATGCCAATGCGAGGCAATTTACGCATCGACTTGCACGACATATATCCACAAATATCCACATACACCCATCGAGTTGGCAACCCTTTCGCTGCTTACTCACATAAATCGCTATCTTTATGGAATTTTTATGGGCAATCTCCTCACACACACACACACGCATACAGAAGCCGAACTAATACAGCGCTTCCGTCGCATTCGCGTTGCCAGCAGATTTGAAATTGCCTGCAGTGAAGGAGTTGGGGAAAAAAGGTGCACACGACACCTGCGCATCATCATTATGTGGGTGTGCGAATAGGTTAAGTGCTACATTCTCATTTTTTTTCCCCCCATTTTCGCCTTTTTTGTTGGTAGTTTGGGTCTTACGTTAAAATTTCCTGTGCTGCCTGCTGCTGGCAGCGCAATTTGTTTTGATAACCAGAAAACTGCCTGCCAAGTGCGTGTCAAAAAATCGTATAGATTCGGAACTAAAAGTATCTAAACTCCACTTGCCTAAATCTTGATTGGTATTCCCTGTTCATTTTCTGTTTACCTTTGAGATTTTGTGTGAAGGAGAAACTTTACATCCTTTGACTTTAAACCAGTCCTGCATATTTACAATTAATTATTTTTTAATTGTATTTATATTTCCAGCAAATTTCTTTTTGTGATCAAACTCTTGGCAAAAGCTTTGAAATAAGGTTTTGCTTGCATAGTTATATATATATATATATATATATTGTATAAACTGTACATTTTTTAAATTAAAATGATGACTTATCAGCTTGGAGTACACGTGATTTTTCATGCTTTTTTAAAAAAATTCCAAAAAATGTTATTTTTAAAAATGCACAAAACTTTAATGTAGAATCAATTTAGAGGCCAAACAATGATCAAAAAGCCATCAAACATGAAAATCGGTGCAGTTTTGACAAAGTTACTGGGTTTTGAAGTTTGACATTAACAAGGGGTACATGTTCAAAAAAAATACCAAAAAAATTTTTATTTTCAAAAATGCAGAAAACTTGTATGTAGAATCAATTTAGAGGCCAAACAATGATCAAACTGCCATCAAACATGAAAATCGGTTCAGTTTTGACAAAGTTACTGGGTTTTGAAATTTGACATTAACAAGGGGTACATGTTCAAAAAAATACCAAAAAATACCAAATAAAATTTATTTTCAAAAATGCAAAAAACTTGGATGTAGAATCAATTTAGAGGCCAAACAATGATCAAAATGCCATCAAACATGAAAATCGGTTCAGTTTTGACAAAGTTACGGGAGTTTGAAATTAACAAGGGGGAGTACAGGCTTTTTTGCAAAAAAAAATACCAAAAAATACCAAAAAAATTTTATTTTCAAAAATGCAAAAAACTTGGATGTAGAATCAATTTAGAGGCCAAACAATGATCAAAATGCCATCAAACATGAAAATCGGTTCAGTTTTGACAAAGTTACTGGGTTTTGAAATTTGGCATTAACACGGGGTACATGTTCAAAAAAAATACCAAAAAATACCAAAAAAATTTTATTTTCAAAAATGCAAAAAACTTGGATGTTGAATCAATTTAGAGGCCAAACAATGATCAAAATGCCATCAAACATGAAAATCGGTTCAGTTTTGACAAAGTTACTGGGTTTTGAAATTTGGCATTAACAAGGGGTACATGTTCAAAAAAAATACCAAAAAAACCAAAAAAATTTTATTTTCAAAAATGCAAAAAACTCGGATGTTGAATCAATTTAGAGGCCAAACAATGATCAAAATGCCATCAAACATGAAAATCGGTTCAGTTTTGACAAAGTTACGGGAGTTTGAAATTTGGGAGCTATGGATCTGAGCACCTTACATGTCAAAATTTTTGTTAATTTTGGCATGATTTTTGACCAAAATTTTGATCCCCCCAAAATCGGGTTAAATGTTGTTTTTTATGCTAATTAAGACAAATACAATCGATTAAAAATATAATTTCGGAAATCTAAATTTTGAAAAAATTTTTTTTCGAAAATTCACAAGGGGGGGTACATGCTTTTTTACGAAAAATTTCAAAAAAAATTTATTTTCAAAAACGCAAAAAGCTTGGATGTAGAATTAATGTAGAGGCCAAACAATGATCAAAATGCCATCAAACATGAAAATCGGTTCAGTTTTGGCAAAGTTACGGGAGTTTGAAATTTGGGAGCTATGGATCTGAGAGCTTTACATGTCAAAATTTTTGATAATTTTGGCATGATTTTTGACCAAAATTTTGACCCCCCCAAAATCGGGTTAAATGTTGTTTTTTATGCTAATTAAGACAAATACAATCGATTAAAAATATAAATTCGGAAATCTAAATTTTGAAAAAATTTTTTTTTCGTAAATTCACAAGGGGGAGTACATGCTTTTTTCCGAAAAATTTCAAAAAAAAATTTATTTTCATAAATGCAAAAAGCTTAGATGTACAATTAATGTAGAGGCCAAACAATGATCAAAATGCCATCAAACATGAAAATCGGTTCAGTTTTGACAAAGTTACTGGGTTTTGAAATTTGGCATTAACAAGGGGTACATGTTCAAAAAAAATACCAAAAAAATTGTATTTTCAAAAATGCAAAAAACTTGGATGTAGAATCAATTTAGAGGCCAAGCAATGATCAAAATGCCATCAAACATGAAAATCGGTTCAGTTTTGACAAAGTTATTGGGTTTTGAAATTTGTCATTAACACGGGGTACATGTTAAAAAAAAATACCAAAAAATACCAAAAAAATTTTATTTTCAAAAGTGCAAAAAACTTGGATGTAGAATCAATTTGGAGGCCAAACAATGATCAAAATGCCATCAAACATGAACATCGGTTCAGTTTTGACAAAGTTGAAATTTAGGAGTTATGGATTTGAGAAGCTTACATGTCAACATTTTTGTTAAATTTGGCATGAATGTTGACCAAAATTTTGACCCCCTCAGAATCGGGTTAAATGTTTTTTTTTTTGTAAGTATATGTGCCAAATAAAAATAATTTCCCGTGTGCACCAAATATCCAGCTAGTTACCATAGTCAAAAAAGACCTGCGCTCTGGTTATTTCTCTATTCGAAAGAAAAAACCATTGAAGCATTTTGTAAGTGAGTACTTCGAGTACTTATCGGTTTTAGTTACGCCACAAGGACATAAGCAGCGATTCCAGCGCCTTACGATTTGTCCGATGCGGCTCCTGGTGTTGTCGCCTCCGGCCGGTGTTCGGTTACAGTCCAAAGGCCCGGCTGTGCCAGAGGGTTGTGCCCGGCGTATTGGACTATTTTGGGCATGGGGCAACACTTACTTACGAGTATTTATCGATGGACGCGTGTCTGTTTATTAATTGAAGTATTTGTTCTGCTCGGCTGTATGTGTGTGTGTGTTTTTGTGTGTGTATTGCC
This sequence comes from Drosophila paramelanica, assembly GCA_035043915.1. Classification (NCBI taxonomy): domain Eukaryota; kingdom Metazoa; phylum Arthropoda; class Insecta; order Diptera; family Drosophilidae; genus Drosophila; species Drosophila paramelanica. The sequence goes on along the minus strand of JAWNMO010000077.1, from coordinate 730,815 downwards.
TTGTCTGTTTGTTTTTGTTTTGATGGTGTTTTCTTTTTTGTTTTTTTTTTCATGGTTGTTGCTGTTGTTATTATCGTTGTTGTTGCCATGTCGCGTCAACACTTGAAACTTGAAACATGTCCCGCTTGAAGTGCTGTAGTTGTTGCTATTGCTGCCACAGTTGTTGTTGTTGTTGTTGCTGTTGTCCGAGATATTTTCGTCTTCTTGCACAGTTTGCCAGTTGTTTACATTAACCAATTAGCGGGGGTGGCGAACCTTTGACATTTTATTGACATTTGTGGTCTCATATTTGCTTTGACAGATACTCTTTTGTCATGCTACTGTATGTACACACGTGCGTGAGTGTGTGTGTGTGTGTGTGTGTGTGTGTGTGTTTAAGAGTGTGCATGCATGTGGTATATGTTTACAGCTGAACTGTGACAGTTCGCGCACACGTTTCTCAAAACTATAAAAGAAAGATGACAAAATGCATTTAAAAAATATTATTTATGCCACTAAAATTATGCTGAGAATTTTATTGAGCTTGCTTGAATCCTAAATTTGCTTTGTGCTGCTTTGTTGCACATAAAGCTTAAGAAAATACTTGAAAATCGCCGTTGAGCTTTTAAAAGCGCAGCTTTAAATCGGGCAGCGCATTAAAGTTAAATCAGTAGTTGGGGCAAAGCAGCAGCAGCAACAACAAAACCAACGGCGACAACGAAAAGGAGAAGAGAAATCCTAGCTCAGATTTAGCTGGTCCTTTTCACCGCTTTGCTGTTTATCGATTTATTATGAAACTGTGCGCTAAATGTGCGGCCTCAGGAATGCTCACACCCCCCGCCTCCAACGAGAAGCGGCCCCCTCTAACCAAGCAATGCAACAGCCAGCCCCTGGCCAGTGGCTGTGCTGACACATCAAACATTGATGCTGATGGGCGATGGGCGATGGGCAATCCCAGTGCCACACCACAAGCTATACACACATGCCACGCCCACTGGCACAAGAGCAGCGGCAAGTGCGATATAAAAAATTGTACACATACATATGTCAGGGTGCTGTGTTAGTGTGTGTGTGTGTCGAAGCATTGAAAAAAAGTAAAGAACTTCGACAGACGGAAACAGGAAACCGGAAGTCCATCTTGCTCACAGTGTCGTCGACAGCAGCGGGAGCAGGAGCAGGAGCAGGAGCAGAAGCAAGAGCGGGGGCGATGGAATGAGGGGGGAACAGCAGCAGCCAAGATATTTTTATGCGTTGAAATTTTTCAGCTGGACCAAATCACACACACACACACAAGTAAATCATAAATACACACACATATACATAAGCATATATAGTTTAGTGTGTGCAAAAATCAGAGCCGCAACTTCAATAATCATTATCAGCAGCAACAGCAGCCTCAGTCCTGTTTCTGCGCTTCCCCCCCTGGCAAGAACATCATCATCATCGGCAACATCATGTTGCGGAAACAGATAACGCACGGACACGGCACGGGCACGGACACAACGCGGCATGCAGCGGACGTTGTTGCCACATAACATTTAATGCTGATAGTTGGCCGTGGACTCCTCGCACTCCCATCCAATGGCCAAGACGACGACGACGGCGTCGGCGTTTCGGCGCTTCAAATTGAAATCAATGATGCGCGAGCTTATGCTACATTGCCGCTCCTCGGACTCGGACTCGGACTGGCAGCTCTAATGTAGCATCTCAGGGGCGGGTGTCGCCACCGGCGACGTGGCCCCCTCTCCGACAACTGTTGCCCTGTCCTGGGCAACAAATGATGCGAAAAAATTGCCAACCACCCGCATGGCAAGCATAAAAAAAGTGTTAATGTATTGGCAATCTGCAGGAACGGTAGAAAAGTATAAAATTGCAGCAAAATATGATATCACTGGAATTTTCGATACTCTAAGCGAATTCGCTTGAAGAGGGGGCGAACGATAAAGAGCGCGAAAAGTTTAAAAAGAAAATAAACTTTGGCCCTTTAAGTTTGTGTTGGTATAACTTTCGAGATGATATATAAATCTACATTATTATTAAAAAATAAATAAAATAAATTATTAAGGTAATTTATTACCAAGAATTATATAAAACAACACTTTTCTTATCTGAATCATAAATTCTGAGCAGAAATTTAATAAAGTTCTCTAAAAACAAAAAAGGTCATTAAAAACAATCTTTAAATAATTAAGCTGGTCTATTTATAAATAAGGTATATAAATATTTATATATTTTATATATATATATATTCACCACAATTTTCATTCATTGAAAATAAATGTGGTTAATATCGTGCCTTTCTTTCAAATTTGATACGACTTAATATTTAAAGCCATTAGGCTTCACATTTTAAATAATTTACATTTGCCTAATTCATGCCATTTAATATTTCTGTCCATTGATAAAGTTTAACATTAAAGATCTTCGTTTGTAAGCCGAAGAACTTGTCAAGTCAGCTCGGCTCAAGTATCCAAATTAGAGAGTTAACCAAATAAAAGCTTTCGGCAATAAAATAAAATCGGCCTTAAAATGTTGGTATAAAATAAATTATGGCGCCAGTTTAGGGCAGCTTGTCATTAAAATACCCTGTAAAGTTACTTAAAAAAATATTTTAAAAATGAAAAAATAAAAATTTTAATAAAATTCATTCGACAAATTTGCAAACAAAATGAACTAAATCATAAACTAAATATAGTATTTTTTTAACAACCAACAACAAAATGTACAATAAACTAAAAAAAATATATATCGCTGCCAGGTTAAAGACAACCCGTGCAAATTAAGTGGAATTTCAAATTATCTGAATTTATGCAAAGTTAACACTTTAGTCTAATGATTTGCGACAAGCAACAAATAGGGAGACAGACATCGGTTATATCTAGCAGAAACAAGATACGAATTTTAATGTCTCTGTTTTTTATTTTTTTTTATTTTTTTTTTTTTGACAAATTTCCATATTTTACAGGGTGCGTAAGTTTAGCGAAAGAAACTTGATTTAGAGTGGAGTGTCGGAGAGCACCTGGAGCGCGTCGTAGAGTATTTCCATAAAAATCTTGATCGATCTAGATAAAGCATAATTCAGCGTGTTTATGGCCCAAAATGTTGACGGGCCCTGTCATTGTATGTCTTTTATTTATATGAAAACTAAATAGTAAGTCAATTATAAGCAAATTATGATTTTAAACGGAGCTGGGACATCAACAGCTCGAACAATAGACTCGGGTCAGTCGCAACAGCATATAAGATCGTATAAAATCTTAATCCCCCAGACAGGTTGCCATCATTAGGCGAGAAATTCTTGGCTCTACCGTTTCGATTTCTACCAACTGTTTTGTTGTGTCCAAAAGTTGGCCATAAATTTTACTTATAAAGTTGTTAGCTGACAGCAGCTGTGAATGAACTGACCCCTCTTTGGCACCACCACGACTCCAAGTGTGAGATCATTGGGTAAAAGGCAAAGAATCGAAACGCGACTCATCTCAGCTGGTTAGCACATTGAAATATGTATATATATATTTAGAAATGGGAATGGGTTAAAAGTCTTAAATTTTAATTTCATTTAACTGCTTTAAGTGGCAACGTGTGGAAGAGGTATAAAATAAATCTAGAAGCCTTAAATAATGATTAAGTTAAAATCCAAAAAGTTAGAATGAAATGTTTTAGTTCCCTCATCTTTTTGATAAGTTAATGGAATTATGCTCAGTTTTGTCGCTTTCCATTTATGAGTTATCTGCGAGGATCTCATTGATGTAAGATTTATAGATGTATCTTTTTTTGAGAGATAAAAATTATGAACTTAAAAAAATATTTTATTATATTAATAATTATATGTTTATGGAAAAACACGGCGATATAGATTTAATTTTTAATTTTTTTTTCATAATAAATATTTTTGAATAAATCAATCAATTTTTGTTTCCGAGAAGCAGCTGCTGCGATCTAATTTTTGACTCCCCCACATACCACGTCAGCCTTGAAATCAGTTGCCACAGAGCAGTTGCAGCAACTGCAACTGCAACCCTTCAAAATAGCGGCTCACTTCAAATGAGCGCTGTGCAAAACTAATTGACATTTCGTTGCAAGCATCATTAGAGAGTCATGGCCATGACTTTCACAATATCAGGCGTAACTCGGGCCTGCTGTCCGGCCAGACAAGATGACGCGGCTCAACTGGCTGAAATTCCTGCTGCACGCCGCACACACCTGCAAAACTGTGTGGCAAGCAACCCCATGCGGCGCATCGAAGCTGCAGCCTCGGCTCGTTTTAAGCGGGGCGTCTAGCTGTCTACTAAAAATGCATAAAATCTCTCCCGGCGAAAATTTGCCATCGCATGGGCCTCAAACTGTGTGCGCGGCCTTCGTCCAGTTTTTCATGACACGCTGCGCGAGATGCGCGTCAAGGGAGGTGAGGCTAGCGGGAGCTGCAACGCGTTCCTGTTAACTGCATGAGTTCGCACCGACCAGATGCTAAAAATCTACCTTAGCCAGATCCGCGTCTAGGCAGGTCTAGACAGCGAGGCGTCAAGTGCTGGTGTCGATAGAAAAAAATGGCCAAAAAGGGACTATGCAAAACTTTCTAAATTTAACAAAAAATTAAACGTACTCGCATTGCTCTCAAGTTTTATAGCACGCAACCATAATAATTTTGGACCGCACTCAAGTATTATGTTTATGGCCAAACTCAAACGGCCGCCTTATCAGTTAATGGTCCCTAATAGATCATAATATTAAAACTATAAAAACGCAAAGATTTTCTTCTTATAGCTACTTGTGTCTAGCCATTGTGTGTGGTCATCATTATCAAAATGAAAGAAAAGATAGAAAAAAAAAAATATAACCGAATATGTCGCATTGTGTTCTGGAATTGATTTTAATAAATAGTATTCGGGGCATTGTTTGAGCCCAGCCATTGCGATAAGCAAATTTTTACGAGTGAAACTTACAAATTCAAACATAATATTCAGTTCAGATAATTGGAATTTAATTTGATAATATTTTTATGGTTGTTAGTCATAAAAACCAAAAATAGTTTCATTGTATTAGAATACCGGATAACCGGCTAGCATATTTCACATAATATCAAATATATTTTCGATTGATTTTACGAGCATCAAATGAATTCCTGCCAAAACAAAAAAAAAAACAATTAGATCTTAAATGATTTGCATAATACTACATACCCTGTAAGCAGTTTTTGTGGGGTATATTAATTTTATTATTATTATATTATCATTGTAATTAATCCTATCTGATCCATAAGATTTTTCAAAAAAAGTTATTAAAAACGAGTCTCATTTTCCTACAGGTGACTTCTCTACTAATACTTGATGACATGTCTAAAATGATTCTAAAGTGAGTTTTTATTTGATTTTTTACTAAAAATTTTATTGTTACATGTTTCATAGAATCTTTTTTAAATGCTGGGGAGAATATTTATTAGAACATCTTAACAAACAGGGTATTTGATAGTCGGTCATTATGCAGCTACTGCAGTTTTTAACCGATTTAGACTCCAGCTTTCAGGTGAGGTCTGGTTTGACTTCAGCGCTAAACGATTTGTTCGTCGTGCGATCGTAAAAAAAACGAAAATACAAGAGTCGTAAAAATCATATCAGTAAAGAGCTGATCGACACAAATGCAGAGCTGGTTTCAAAAAGTCTGAAGATACATTTTAAAGATTTCGCACCTGTCTCCAAAACTGAAAAGGCGATCGCTCAAGCGCTGCGACTGCGCCCTGGGACCAGCGTTTGTCGTTGGTCAATCGTCAGTTCCTCTCGCATTACAAACTTTTTACGACCCCGTGGAAGAAAAAAAAAGAAAAATAAATAAAAATAAAAAGAAGAGCCTCGGTTGCTCATAAAACCCATCTTTGAATCGACTACAGCACTTTAATCGCTGACTTATGTGACATTATTGGTCGTTAATGCCGCTACCTTTGCAAAGAGGTTGCGTTTAGCGTAATTTTGTAATTTGCTTCTAAATCTGAACAACAATATGCTACTTAGAATGGGTTCACTATCATCCAAACAGATTCGTCTTGGTGGTCTGTGGTTCCGAACTTTACAAATGTATATTTGTTTTTATGATAATCTATAGTTGAGTTGAGCTTTTATTTTTTTATGTCGCCTGGTTTTATGATCGAGTTTTATGAGGTGCGATGACTTAGATATTGCCTTGAACTCGATTTCATATTGGGACACTGTGTGACCATTATAACGGTACCGACTTTATAGTGGGCTTTTTATTTTATTTCCCCAAATAAATATGACATGTTGCTAATGAAATGCAACTAGAAAGCCGACAACGAATAAAACCTACGTTCAAACATATGCCATTGATATGCTATTAAGGAATATTAGTAGTAGAAACCTTAATCTCATGAGCTTGATAATATTTTAAAACTATAATTTGCTCTAAATGGTTATTGATCAATAATTCTCACATTCTTTTTTGCAATTAAATATTCTGATTTATCATATTCAATGTCAAATACACTTCAAAAATAATACTTCCAACAAGCACTAAATCTAAGGATTGTTTTGGATTAAAATTTCAAGTTTAAGAAACATTTTCATTCTTTTGCTGTGGCTGTGACTCAAAATATATATGTTAAGCATCGAGGCAACAAGAGCAACCACAGTGCAGCTGGCCAACTCCACGGGGGTTTTGCAGGGCGTAGACCAAATTTTATTTATCCATATTGGTTGACATTTGGGAAAATTGCTTCAAGAAAAACGAAGAAGAATATTATGACCTTAAATAGGCCTTGGAAAAGTCAAATTCTCAAGTCGCCGTCCAAAATCCAATCCAATATTTTCATTGAGCGATCGATTTGTATGTTAACTTCTTTGACATGGGTTTTATGGATCGAGTCTCCGAGTTGAAGTCGGCAACACAAGTTAAGTGTGAAACGAGACGCATAAAAATCGAAATACATATTATTTATGAGGTTCATCAGGAGTTTACGATGGCACCATACACAGGCTCATCCCGTGCGCTGGGCTCATTCACTGCACGCAGTCGGAAAGAAGAAAAAAAAACAACAAAATACCTGAGCTGGCAATAAAAATTATAAAAATAACGTATGCGATACGCTCTCTGCTGCCTCCCCCGCAACCCCTCAGCTACTCTCGGCAGTCCCTTGGCCGCATGCTGTGACCAGGGCCCAACAGAGCCCAAGCTGAATCCTGACTTGATACCGTCTGCATCGCCTCAGACTTCATGACGTCCTCTGCACCCAACATGCGACGTTGTAACGAAAGTAAATTTGTTTTTTTTTTCTTTTAATAACTTGGTTCGAATGCCATGAAGATCGATAAATATTTCTGCTGCAGGTAGCCGCGCACACCTACACCCTGCCTACATACATACATACATATATATATATAAATATGCGTACGGGCTTGTGTGCAGGTACCACGTTTTTTTTTCTCGGCCAGACAAACTGGCAACTGGTTGTTGTGGTTGTTGTAGTTGTTGTTGCACTCTCAATGACATACACACATTCAAAAAAGAAAAAAGAAAGAAATATAGTTTTGGTAGTTAAATTATTTTAAAATGTTCAAGACTGAGCCAGGAGAAAAACACAGTAGATTCTCATGAAAAGCAGGAAAATTAGGAGTCTGAACTCTGGAGCTATCAAAGCGTGGGTCACATTAAACTTTTTAAAAAAGGAAGTTTTTTGAAAAAAGGAGGTTTTCTATTTAAATGATGATCATCATGATAAAACGAGAACGAAACGGGTAATAATTCAACAACGAAGGAAAAGTTGAGATCAAACAAAAGAAGCCTGTGAAAAGCAAGAACAAATTGGTTAAATGAATAAATAATGTATTTTCTCCCATTTCGGAAGTTTAAACCTTTTCTTTCCAAATTATATTGATTTCGGAAAAGAAAATGTAGCAAAAAATAGCACTACAAAAACACGATGTTATTGCTTCAAAGACAAATTCTATTCAAAAATACTTGATACCAGACCACAGGGCAATATTATTCTTTTGAGTTTAAAACACACAAAAAATAAATAATTAAAAGAAGAAAATAAAGAAAATGAAGAAAATAAAGTAAATAAGAAAATATGTCTTGGCCGGTCAAGACCAAAAATAAGAATGAGCTACAACTGGAAGTGCTAGTCCTTAGCTGTGTGAAACAAGTGTTGCATAATTTCTAAAACAAAAAAGTGTGAGCTAACGATAACTTTTAAAAGCTCTAGTATCAATTTCGATATATGCCAAACAGGTGCCGTATAATACAGAGTGAAATTTAAAGGGCTCAGAAACGATTAGGGAATTGTCGATGTTTTGGTGGATAGATGCGTACGGGCTTGTGTGCAGGTACCACGTTTTTTTTTCTCGGCCAGACAAACTGGCAACTGGTTGTTGTTGTTGTTGTAGTTGTTGTTGTTGCACTCTCAATGACATACACACATTCAAAAAAGAAAAAAGAAAGAAATATAGTTTTGGTAGTTAAATTATTTTAAAATGTTCAAGACTGAGCCAGGAGAAAAACACAGTAGATTCTCATGAAAAGCAGGAAAATTAGGAGTCTGAACTCTGGAGCTATCAAAGCGTGGGTCACATTAAACTTTTTAAAAAAGGAAGTTTTTTGAAAAAAGGAGGTTTTCTATTTAAATGATGATCATCATGATAAAACGAGAACGAAACGGGTAATAATTCAACAACGAAGGAAAAGTTGAGATCAAACAAAAGAAGCCTGTGAAAAGCAAGAACAAATTGGTTAAATGAATAAATAATGTATTTTCTCCCATTTCGGAAGTTAAAACCTTTTCTTTCCAAATTATATTGATTTCGGAAAAGAAAATGTAGAAAAAAATAGCACTACAAAAACACGATGTTATTGCTTCAAAGACAAATTCTATTCAAAAATACTTGATACCAGACCACAGGGCAATATTATTCTTTTGAGTTTAAAACACACAAAAAATAAATAATTAAAAGAAGAAAATAAAGAAAATGAAGAAAATAAAGTAAATAAGAAAATATGTCTTGGCCGGTCAAGACCAAAAATAAGAATGAGCTACAACTGGAAGTGCTAGTCCTTAGCTGTGTGAAACAAGTGTTGCATAATTTCTAAAACAAAAAAGTGTGAGCTAACGATAACTTTTAAAAGCTCTAGTATCAATTTCGATATATGCCAAACAGGTGCCGTATAATACAGAGTGAAATTTAAAGGGCTCAGAAACGATTAGGGAATTGTCGATGTTTTGGTGGATAGATGCGTACGGGCTTGTGTGCAGGTACCACGTTTTTTTTTCTCGGCCAGACAAACTGGCAACTGGTTGTTGTTGTTGTTGTTGTAGTTGTTGTTGTTGCACTCTCAATGACATACACACATTCAAAAAAGAAAAAGAAAGAAATATAGTTTTGGTAGTTAAATTATTTTAAAATGTTCAAGACTGAGCCAGGAGAAAAACACAGTAGATTCTCATGAAAAGCAGGAAAATTAGGAGTCTGAACTCTGGAGCTATCAAAGCGTGGGTCACATTAAACTTTTTAAAAAAGGAAGTTTTTTGAAAAAAGGAGGTTTTCTATTTAAATGATGATCATCATGATAAAACGAGAACGAAACGGGTAATAATTCAACAACGAAGGAAAAGTTGAGATCAAACAAAAGAAGCCTGTGAAAAGCAAGAACAAATTGGTTAAATGAATAAATAATGTATTTTCTCCCATTTCGGAAGTTTAAACCTTTTCTTTCCAAATTATATTGATTTCGGAAAAGAAAATGTAGCAAAAAATAGCACTACAAAAACACGATGTTATTGCTTCAAAGACAAATTCTATTCAAAAATACTTGATACCAGACCACAGGGCAATATTATTCTTTTGAGTTTAAAACACACAAAAAATAAATAATTAAAAGAAGAAAATAAAGAAAATGAAGAAAATAAAGTAAATAAGAAAATATGTCTTGGCCGGTCAAGACCAAAAATAAGAATGAGCTACAACTGGAAGTGCTAGTCCTTAGCTGTGTGAAACAAGTGTTGCATAATTTCTAAAACAAAAAAGTGTGAGCTAACGATAACTTTTAAAAGCTCTAGTATCAATTTCGATATATGCCAAACAGGTGCCGTATAATACAGAGTGAAATTTAAAGGGCTCAGAAACGATTAGGGAATTGTCGATGTTTTGGTGGATAGATGCGTACGGGCTTGTGTGCAGGTACCACGTTTTTTTTTCTCGGCCAGACAAACTGGCAACTGGTTGTTGTTGTTGTTGTAGTTGTTGTTGTTGCACTCTCAATGACATACACACATTCAAAAAAAAAAAAAGAAAGAAATATAGTTTTGGTAGTTAAATTATTTTAAAATGTTCAAGACTGAGCCAGGAGAAAAACACAGTAGATTCTCATGAAAAGCAGGAAAATTAGGAGTCTGAACTCTGGAGCTATCAAAGCGTGGGTCACATTAAACTTTTTAAAAAAGGAAGTTTTTAGAAAAAAGGAGGTTTTCTATTTAAATGATGATCATCATGATAAAACGAGAACGAAACGGGTAATAATTCAACAACGAAGGAAAAGTTGAGATCAAACAAAAGAAGCCTGTGAAAAGCAAGAACAAATTGGTTAAATGAATAAATAATGTATTTTCTCCCATTTCGGAAGTTTAAACCTTTTCTTTCCAAATTATATTGATTTCGGAAAAGAAAATGTAGCAAAAAATAGCACTACAAAAACACGATGTTATTGCTTCAAAGACAAATTCTATTCAAAAATACTTGATACCAGACCACAGGGCAATATTATTCTTTTGAGTTTAAAACACACAAAAAATAAATAATTAAAAGAAGAAAATAAAGAAAATGAAGAAAATAAAGTAAATAAGAAAATATGTCTTGGCCGGTCAAGACCAAAAATAAGAATGAGCTACAACTGGAAGTGCTAGTCCTTAGCTGTGTGAAACAAGTGTTGCATAATTTCTAAAACAAAAAAGTGTGAGCTAACGATAACTTTTAAAAGCTCTAGTATCAATTTCGATATATGCCAAACAGGTGCCGTATAATACAGAGTGAAATTTAAAGGGCTCAGAAACGATTAGGGAATTGTCGATGTTTTGGTGGATAGATCAGAGCTTTTTATATGGTGTCAGACCTCATGCATATTTACATTGCAATTGGTAACACTTGAGTGCAGTCACACTCACAGCAAGCACTCGAGTACTGGGAAACATGTGCTACCCTTCTTTTTCTTCCTCACCGTGGCCCAAATAAAAACCAACTCACACCTCTCAAGTGACCAAATATACAAATTATGCTTGTTTGTATAAGGTCAGAGGTCTGAAACCTCAGACAAATGCAAATAGAGTAATAAAGGTATAAAATATATATGTATATATTGTGTATTTGGCTACCTCTTAGGCCTGGCGAAGGTGTCAAGTGTTCTCTGGAAATAAAGAAGAGTCGAGCAAAGGTCAAGTACTTGTCTGTGCGCCGTGCAGGCCGCCACGCTAGGCAAATAAATAAATAAATAAATAGAGAGCCAAGAAATCTGGCTGACAGCTAAGTGGGGCGGGGTAGTGGGGGCGTGGCTGTGGCACTAATTTGCATAAACCTCTTTAATTGGCACTGGCTGTCAGCGTCGCGCATCAAAGGATAATATTCTTTACGGTCTTTACCAGCGCGAACAGTTAATTAGGCGCAAATGCGTCTCGCGTGCCCTGCCAATCGGATTGCGGCCCACAATGTGGCAACTTGATACAAATAAAGCAAATGTTGCCAAGCACAATCGGCGTACGCTCAACTACGTTGCCACGGCTTTACGCGAAGCTTAAGGGTTAGGTAAGTAGCGGTAAATGACAGGCAGCACCTACAAAGGCGCCCATCCCACCCGAAACCCGCTTTCATACACGCAACCTAACCGGCAAATGCAGTTGCCATGGTGGCCAACGGCCAATTAAAATGAATTCAGTTCTCAGTGAGCCCTGCAGTTACTTAGATCGCGCCAAATATGGAGATGCCTCGATACAGATGTTGAATTTCTTTTTGAACACCCTGTAAACCTTGGAAATAAATTGGGCATTTCAGTGTATACAAAAAATATGCACTAAAAAAAGTTTTTTCTACAAATTCCTTCAAAATGTATTTCAGATATTTCGAAAATTGTCAGTTTTCACAGTAAAATCGATAAATATCGATATACAACTGAACTATTTGTTAGAGCTTTTACATATTTGAAAATTAAAACTCAGAATGTTTTTGGGAAAAACAGGATATCTATCAGTCGCATAATCTGCGCCAACACATTCCTACTGGTACTTTGAGTATGTATGCCAAGTTGATAGCCTTTGCGTGGACTGGGTCGCAATCGCAGTCTCCGACTCCGTCTCAGACCCAGAGCCAGACCGACCTCGAGTGTTGTGGTCCACTTGAAATTATGCCGAGAGACGCTCGAGTGCGCACAGCCGCCAATAACCACGCACAACACTCAACCGAGCGACCACAAACAACCCTCGATAGCAAGTACGACAACAGCAACAACAGCAACAACAACAACAACAAGTACGGGAACTACACCAACCTGAACCTTAGGACCTGGCAATAGGGGTTGGGGTTTGCATCGCGTTTCGCCTCGTTTTCAATCAAAGCTGCGCGCTGCGATCTTTCTAGTTGGCCTGGTCCAGGGTTCGGATTCTGTCGTTTCCGGATTCTGTCAGTCAATCAGTTGCAGCTTTAGCTACGCATCGCAAAATTGCCAGCAATTAAGTATTCCATGTTCGTATTTATGTTTTCTAGTTTTTCCTTTTTATTTCTCCACTACTTTTTATTTGGTTTGATTTTTTTCTTTTTTTCTGGGACATGTGCAATTATGGGCTTAGCGCAAATTATTGACAAGTGAATTAGAAAAATATTTTCGTTGCGTTTTCTATTGTATTCCCTGTTTAATGGAGCATTGAAATGTAAAATTCGCCGGAGTATGTGCGAGAGCATATTTCGAATCATTGGGGTGAAAAGTATTCAAGGCTTAATGCCCATCAAGTTAATCTGCGCTTACATCAGATAAACAATCAAATCAAGTGCCTAAATTAGCATTCTACTCGAAAATTATTTAAAATAATCTGTTAGATAAAATTTAAGAGCAACAGCAACAGCAAAAATTATATGATTCCTTATGTAAAATCAATCTTCTAAATTTACTCTTATAAATTTTCATTTTAATTTACATTTTAAGTACTTGGTAGCATCATATTTTGAAACTCACACCAAAGACAAAGATGAAGTTAAATCTTCAAATATTTTTCTATTTTACAAGCTGTGGACAGGTTGAAACACCTTCAGCTTTAAACGCGTACAGTTCACTAAAAATTTTGCATATACATGTCGAATGATATTTATGGCTTTAAGTCTGTTTCCTAAATCATCGAGTCGCGCCTTAAAACAAACGCTATAAAAAAAGTTCAAATTTAAATTGTTAAATAGTTTTTAAAAGTCCACAAACTATAAAATTGAATTGACCAAAACTCTGTCAAAATGTTTATTCATAGCAAACGTAATTTATAGGCCTAGGCACCACTCGAAGTCCCAGTTCCAAAATGAAAACCCAAACTCCCGGACTCAGTTGATATACCATCATCGTGCATATATATGTATATATTCTCTGCCAGATGTCGCTTTTGGGGGTAGTTGTTGTTGCTTTAAGGGGCGTTATGTTGAATGCAAAAATAAAGGATACGCTGGCTGTATATATAATCAATTTGCCAGCCGTGACGTCATCATGACGAATTTACACTGTTTGTGTGATTTTCACTTTTCGACGAGTTTTCGAGTTTTTCGCCCTGTCAATGCGTAAGCAGCAGCCTAGTGAATTTTCGGTTGGACAGTGGAACAGGCCTACAACATTCAATTCGTTACGTTTGTTATACATTTTATTCCACTCCACTCCAATTCGTCCCTCTACCCCCCTCTGTGTGTGTGTGTGTGTATTGGCTGAGGTAAGTGCTTTGGGCCTTTGCCTTTGGGCCGATAGGCTGTGACGTTGACGGCAGCGGTGACTATGTAGATTTTTATTTTTATTATTATTTTGTGTATTTTTTTCGGCGCATAATTTTTTGTATTTCTTTTTTTTTTATAGCGGCGGCGTAACAAAATTCTTATGAATATTAATTGGCTCGCTGTTTGCGTTGGTTGTCACTCAAAAAGCCGAATTGGTAAGTGGATGGCATAGTTGATTCCATTTCGATTTGTTACGGTTGTTTACAGCTCAGACAGGTTGCCCTGGCCTAATGCTTAGATAAAAAAAAGAAGAAAAAACACTAATCTAACCGATCTAGCTGTAGCTTAATGCTTAGATAATGAGAATATATTGGACTATTCGATTTAAATGCGTTTATATTTTTCGGCACGCAATCAAAGTTTATCTTTATAAAACTTTTAAAATATTCAGTACAATTATATTCGTTTCCTATTCGAAATATTATTTTATAAACATTGAATATTATATATTTTGTATCGATATTTCATCAGCCACTTATAAGAATTTTTATAAAAGTTTTCATTCAGTTATTATCCCACATTATCCGAAGACTCTGCACCCTTTAACACCTTTCAGTCCGTTTCATTTATAATGTGTTAATGACTGTTCCCATGGCATCAATTTGAATGTACGTAATGAAGATGACTCATTTTATGAAATATTTACATCCTCTCTTAAGTTCTTTCTTTTTTTTTTTGCTGTTGATGAGTATCAATCGCCTGACAGGCCGGGAGCTAAACAGAGATTCTCACACTCGTTTTTTTCAGTTCAGACATAATCACGAATTCATATTTCATATCAACATAGTGAGTACAAAATTTATGCGCCCACACATTGCCGACCGCTCGGCTTTTGGGGTTGAGCACGGACGGACTGACTGACGTCTGACTGGCTGCTGTCCAACACAATCTACATCAGTGTGCGTTCCTGGATGCTGCTGTTGGGTGCCAGCACATTAAACCAATGCCAAAAGAAACTGTCTATTTAATGGCTATCGGGGGAGAAAAATTCCAAGTAAACAGGACAGCTGATGAGCTAATAGATATTCTGCTTTTATGATAAATGATTGCGAGGAATATTAACATTTTCATTCGATATACTTCAGATCTGTTAGAAATATTCTTTCGGGTTTTAAAATTCGTTTTATTCAAAAATGTTTTTTTCTGTATCTTTGAAAACTGTTGGGTGCAACTACCCTATTTTACCCAATTCATTCAAGGGTATACGCAGAGTTTTGCTACATGTATATAGTATAATTATCTCGCGTTTGGCCGCCCACACAACACATGAGACGACACCTGAGTCTGCATTTATAGCTCAAGGCCCTGTTGATAGCATGTTTATATATATAAATATATATAAATCTGAGAACCCAACACTGACAGTTGCAGCGTTTTTGTTATGTTAATTGGCATTTGCATGTGCCCAGTTACCAGTTACCAGTTGGCAGTTGGTTCCCACTCTCCACAGCCCCGCTGGCTATGCTCACTGTTCAGAATGAAAAAATGGAAAAATGAAAATGGAAAAAAAAAGAAAAACAATGGTGAGGGATAGGAAAAAATAGCGCACAAGTGGCAGACAGCCTTTAAAACGCTTAACCAAACAAGAGCTAAAATAGTTTCACTTTTTTTCTGTATTTCGCTGGGGCCAATGCGAATGCCAAGGAAGCCCCATTTCGAGTGGAGCGGCGGAATGTCGCCATTTTCAGCCATTGCGAATGTGGAACTGCGATTGTGTGTGTGTTTGTGTGTGTGTGTGTGGTGTACTGTACGGGCTCATGGTGTTTGTGTTGGCTGTTAAACTCAGCGCTATTAAAGGCTAAGGCCGACTTTTTGTCAGCCATTATGATGCGCACCTTTTGTGCTTTGTTGTTGCTGCAGTTTTCTAGGGAAACCCTAGCGCACACACACGCACGCACACAGACATTCAGGGCGGCCCCTCGACACATTCATGAAATGTATAGCATAATAAATCTTTACTTGAACACACGCACACACACACATGTACACACAAACTCACATTTGCCGAGCTAGGGACATATACATATTTATTTTTTTTTGCTGACTGCTTCGCAGGTAGCTGTGAGTTTTTGCCACCTTTGCCACAGGATGTGACAGGCAGTCGTAGGAGTTGCTGCTAGCCCCTCCCGCGCCCGAGCCCGGTCTGCGTGCCTGTTCCCAGAACTACACACACACACTCAGTTAGTTGGCCTCGCATTTTTACGTACCATTTTACGATTTTGATTTTTATCAATGCTTGTTTTTCTCAGTTTTTCTTTTTTTTCTACATTTTTGCGGTATTTGAATTATTAGACAATGCATCCATGCCGCATGGGTAATCATTGCCAGCGACTACTGTGCACTATGTTTTTTCCATCCACACATAATTCTTCAGTTTTTCTCATTTGCGGTTCGTTTGATTTGGACAACTGCTTATCGATAGCTGCATCGCCAGTGATAAGATTACAATCTCTCGGTTTCTCTTTTTCTCTGCAGACTGCCTGTCGCTTTTTCTACAGAACTAAATGCAGTTGCGGGTGGTGCATGGAGATAAGTTGTGGGTGGATCAATGTTTCGGTTATGTTGTGGTCGAAAAGGCGTTAGCATTAAGAAGATTAGCTCACGTATGTGGAAAAAAAAATTTGGGAAATGTAAGCAAAGATTTCTACGGTGAACAATATTAATAAAAAATTTAATTATTAATTAATAAATGCCTCTAATATTTAATGTTTTAACAGAATATTTTGTTATCTTTAAGCATTTAAAGTAAGCGAATTTTTAAAAATCAAAAATGTAATTTTTACCACATTCAAAAATTGCAGCATTGATTATGATTTTTTTTTAACAGTTCACCAAGCAAAGCTACAAATTAGATTAGGCCAGGTCAGTTCGGTTTGGCTTTCACACAGACCTACGACAAACTAACTGTACAACTGACAAACAAGCTTCACTTTCCACAAACGACAACAACAATTAATCGAGCCCAAAAATCAAATTTCCCAAAAATCCAAAATAAGCATAGGCATTGCAACAGCGCGCCGATTATCAAAGACTAACTAAGGCAAAACTGCCTGCCCTGTTCGCAGGGCAGCTTCAAAGATAACCCAATACTATTTATGAGCTTTAAATTTTCAACAACGGCAACATTTTCGAAATTTTTGTATATTTTTTTGAGCAGAAACCAGTTTGGCGACGTTTGTTGTCAAACTGATCCATCGATGCTGCTTGAAAAAATACACACAGCACAACAACATTGAAGAAAAAAGCAAAAACAAAAAGAAGAAGAAATATATTGAGCGTTGATTTTTAAGTGTTGTGCATAATTTTAAATATGTTATTTGAAAAGCCACGCGAATGACATTTGGTTTCTGTTTTAAATTATTCCCTCCCGAGCGAGTCCAACAACTGTGGTAGACGTCGACATTTTTGTTAGTGTGTGTGTGTGTTAGTGTTGTTTTTTAACATATTTGTTTTTAGTTTTGGGCTTGCAAACTCTATCGTTTGGCTGCCGGCGCTGCGAAACCGTTAACACCCATAATAAGTACCGCTATGTACCCTAATTTTGTGATAGCTGCCCCGCGCTTTTAATGGCCAACTCTGCATAATGGGCTAACCAGCCGCGCCGCGGCGCTTTAAGTTGAGCTGAGCTGAGTTGAGTTTTCAGTGAAATCGGCGAGCGTTTCTCAATTTCCAGTTTTTGGATGCGCTTCGATTTGTGGCAATATTTCTAGTTCATTTGTGAAACGCAATCAGCGATGCGTGATGCTGCCAGATTGACTCGGCTATTTCGGGCCCAGGCTTGAGGGTTTCTGTGGGCCTGGGTCTGGGCCTGGGTGGGTCTGCGAGGGCGGAAATTATTTAATGGCGCGTACATGTGAACGCTGCTGAGCGGAAATCACGCGCAGAATGTCTGCGTCTGCCTGGAAACAGAGTTACATTTTTTTTATTTTATTTTATTATTTAATTTTATAGGTTTTTGGAAATTTTATTAGCTTGCGCTTAAATAACAAAAAAAAAAGAAAATATGTTTCTTTTTCGTGGCAAATTATTTGCGACATCTGAATTGAATCTGTAGTAGTGGGCGGGGCTGACAGAAGTCAGAAGTGGGGTGACAAGAAGTCAAGTTTAGTTACAAATTTGCTCAAGTGTGAATAAGAATTTTCTTCTAAAAATAAGTAATAAAAAAGACGTTAAAAATTATATTAAAATGATTTAAAAAACAAATACATTTAAGTAAATGAGTGAATTGAATATGTTTGCCTTTATTTACCGCCCGATCCAATGAAATCAGCGTCAAATTTCACACACAGCCGTCGCTCTATCAATATTATGATGATTTAGCCGAGAGCAGTTAGTGGGCCACTCTAATTACAATGTGACACCTGCTTGACACAAGCAGCGGCAATAACTGGCGGCGCACAACGCTGCGTATGAGCAATGTGCAATGCCTGTCAACACACACACGCACACACAAAGCACACACACACACACGTACAGTCGCCTTCAACTTGAATTGCCCACTTGAAAATTAGTTGCAAATTACCTACTTAAGTTTGTTTGCGATGACAGTGGCAGCAACTGTTGCTGTTGCTGTTGCAGTGGCAACAACTGTCGAGTGTTGCAGTTGTGAAAGACGCAACTTGGTCGACAAAGTCGAGGGCATGTGCGCCATTGTTAGGGGCAAGCAAACGCCCAGTTAGTTGCGTGGCAGCCACGCCCACCACACAGCCGTAGAGTGTGTTTTGGACAAAAGTTTGTCTTATGCATTGCCACTTATGCAACGTTGCCAATGAGCGGGCCAGGCGGGGAGGCGGGCAGGCTGTTGCAACCTGTTATCAGACAATCAACAAGTGCAATTAGCAGCTCTCTGGGCCGACACAATGTGCGTGTGACAGAGCAAACAAATTGTTTAACAAAACGAGCCAGACACAAACAATCTTATATATAATACATATATGTCAATGTGTGGCTGTAACTGCATTTGTATCTGTATCTGTGTATCTCTATCTCAAGCTGGAGCTGAGCTCAGCGAAGCATTCAAATTTGCTTCGTCTTAGAGCTGAGTGAAATTCTTGGAAGCGCCTCTTTTGTTTAGCACAATGCTCATTTATGGCTACGACCAGTGTTGAAAAGCAGCTGACAGTGCAATTGACATCAGTACAGCACGAACCCCTTTTTCCCCCTCCCCATTTCACTTTCCTTGTGCATCGCGCCTCGAATTCAATTCAATTGCCAATTGTCCTGCCTTCCGAATAAGACTCTGTTGTTGCAACTGCTTGTGGCTGCCACTTGTTTTTCTTTGCCACATTCAATAAGCAATTTGTTGCGCAAACTCAGCCGCCCTCCCCTGTGCCTGCGACGCAGTGTTGCAGCTTGCGTCTGCCTCGGACAGCAATTATTGGCCTATTAGTTCGGCTCGACATTCACCATATGGCAGACGCCTCAAAAACGTGACTCGACTCGTGTTCGGTCTTTATTATTTTTGCAGTTGCAGTTCACTAAATGAGGTTGCATGCACCTCAAATGCAACATATAAACATGTTATAAAAGAAGTCGAATGCAAATTGTTTTGTTTGTCATTCATATGAAATAAATATATTTAATATATTGATATATTTATTTAAGACTTTTGGCAAATCAAACGCGTTTTAAATAACATAGAATTAAAAATATTTAATAGAAATCGATTTTAGGTTACACTAATATGCAAAATTTTAGGATTTGGCCAATGTCTGTTTGGTATATGCTTTTTGCCTTTTTATGTGAAATATTTTATTCTTAAAATATTTACGGAAACTTTTCCTTTTATGCGTTTAACTTTTCGTGACATAATAACATAAATAAATAAAAAATTTGTTATTAATTTTATAATTACTGAAATAGTTTAGCGAGTTTTCTTAATTTTGAATTGTTTTTTAATTTCAAAATTTTGATTTCAAAATTTCCTTGTCTGTTTTTAATAATTTCCCACTTGAGCCAAATTAGCTAACTGCCCAGAGAGAGACTACCAATTAATAGACCAATTTATGGGCAGCGACCACTTCAAAAAAGTGATGCCAAAAAAAAAATTGTATTTATGAAGCGTATTTGAGCCGCAGCTGTTGAGACGCCTGAAATGAGTGTTGAGCTAAACGCGTGTGTCAACAAACCGCAGAGTGACAGCGGCATAATGAGGCGTACGAGGGGTACATTTGCCTACAGGGCGTGCTAGGGGGTGGTGGCGAGAGCTATGCGAATGCCTGGGCAGGCTGCACATTTGATTGACATGTCGCCGTCGCCGTCGCCGTTGCCGTTGGCTGGACGTTGACTTGGATGTCAATTAAAACTAACGACGGCGTGTGACAGTTGCCTGGACGAAGGATGAGAACCGGGACGTGTACGATTCACTGGCACACTTTAATAGGCTCAAAGTGGATTTTAATTTTATTTGATTTCATTTGATTTGATTGCACACGCCCAGCATGTGGCATTCGGGCCAGCGGAGGGGGTGGTTTTCGTGCTTTCGACCCTTTTCCTTTTTTTTTTTTGTGGCATCTGTGCGCGCGACTTGAGCTCAAGTTACGCCGCACGCAGGATTACGGCGTGCTCTGTGGCAGACGCAGCTGCTCCACAACCCTCCCCCCGCCCCTCGACGCATTGGGCCCAGGTTAGAGCGCATTAATTGCGCTAGACTGGCTTGTTAGCCAATCGTTTGCAGCTGGCCTTACGAAAAATAAGTAACCAGCAATTGCATTCCAGACTCGCCTACAACAAAGCTGTTTTTGGGGGTTTCCCACGCTGAGAATTGGGTGTTTGATAAATTGGGTGCCAAAAATTTGCCGCAAAGCTTGTGAAAAGTTAAACGTAACGCTTATGGATGTACAGCAGACACGCAACACGCTTGAAGATGCTTTTGGCCAGGTAGCCGGGCCAGGCCATTACTTTATGGGCCAATTAATGAGATGCGAACCGCTGTCCGTGGGAGTGCCCTTATGTGTGTAACGTGCTGTAAACGCAAGTAACCAAAAAAAAAGAAAACTATATATAAATACTCTCAACTCTCAACTTGGACAGCTAACTGGAACTGGAACTGGGAACTGGGAGCTGCGGCCCCTGACAGTTCGTGACTTGGCGCTATGTGAATTATGGAGCCCGTCGTCTGCACGCCAACAACGAAATTATATTTAAAAACACATAACTCACAAGATTATCATTAAAAACTGTGGGTGCTGTGTCCACAGTTCCTCGACTCGACTCGACTCGAACTGCGCGTGCGCAAAGCTCGAACGGAAGTCGTTAGGCGAGGCGAGGCGACGCGACGCGACGCGACGCGACGCGACGCGACGGTCGTCAGATATGGCGCAAATGCGTTAAGGTACCGCCGCCTCAGGGGCACGTAGCCCATTCGAGGATTATGCGCGCAGGACAATGCTTGAAATGCGCCCGTTGACAATAAATTGGTTTTGCATTTAAATAAGCAGTTCAGCACCTTTTGGCATCGTTTTGGCACCTCGCCACCTCGGGGCCATATTAGCTGTCCGACTCTGATGTGTCTGGCACTGCCTCCGGCTATCGGTTGGCTCGTTTGCCCGTTAAGTAGCTAATGCGTTATTTCTTTCTTTTTTTAATGTTTTCTTCTTTTGAAAAAGTCATTCACGGATTAAGGACCCTTGCCAGGCTAGAAAGAAGTAGAAGCTGCAGGGCAAAACGTTTCCTTTTGACCATATCAGTTTGACTTTTACGTGAAATGCGCCTGTGTGAAATATTGTAAAGCATAAATCAGTTGTTGGCATATAGAAATAAAGATATAGTTAAATAAAAACAAAAATTTAAATTCAGAGTGGATAATATTCGAAAAGTCTTATTGAGTCTATTGAATCAACAACAACATTGTATATTTATATAACTTTGCTATCAAATATTATGTTTCAATATATTTTACAATGATTCATACCTTTGCTTAGTCAATCGATCCGATAAATATATAAGTAGTATACAAGTACGTATCCACAAATTCTGGTCAACTAATTGCGATTGACAGCGTTTGCTTTCGATTGCTTTCGATTGCGAACGCGTCATCTCGAGAAATCCAAATCCGACAAGGTCAGCTTGGCAGCATTTAGATTAAAGACTGTTATAAATGGACAAACAGTTGCTGCGCATCTATCAGCAATTAGCGGACTCGAAATCATTCTCATTGTCAACTTGACTCTTTAATTAATGAGATACGAATACGCATCGCGATATGTTAAGTCTCGGCTCAGCTTAAACGGGCTGGTGAAATGCCGGTTGAAAGAAAGTTGAAAATAGTTTGTTATACATAAATGTTAGAGCGTTTAATATGCCATAAAGCCCCATCAAATCTTAACTAATAAGTAGGTGGTCGGTGGCATATCAAATAGAAACAAACGGTAAAAAACAACCAACAACAACAACAACAACTCATAAACAAATCAGCCGAAAATCTTTAGCTATTGTTATAGCCAGTGGTCGGATCCAACGGTATTTTGGCGCACGCTAAATTATTAGACAATTTGTTATACTTTTATTAACCGAAGATGAGTTTATTTTTGAAGCCTTTGTATATATCATCATTGGGGTTATTGTTTTTATTTCGGCTGTCCGATAGGCTTAGAAGTGTGAAAACAGTTATTTCGATTTGAAATATTCGATATGTTTTCTTTGTCGACTGCCTGCTCTTTAACCCATTCATTTATTTGTTTGCCTTCTGCTCTGAACTCTAAATTTATGTGCGCCCAATTAACTTACATTTTAGAATCAAATGATATTCAAAGACGCTGCTTAAACGCAGTTGATAACTTTATGATCGTTCCATTGTGGCTACCTTGACGAAGCCTATTCAATAGATTTGGAAAGCTTTACCAAATGGGTGTGTAGGAATCAGATATTTGAAAAAGAAGTGCATATTAGAGGCGAAAATCAGGAAAATTTCGATCTGAATTATATAAAAGAATGTTGTTTTTGTTACTTTTTTCATAATATTATATATCATAAATTAAAAAAATTTAGTTTTACTATTTTTTAAAAAAAGATTTATATATTATATAATTATTCATGAATTCGAAGTTCTGTATATTTAGAAAATATTACATACATTATCTTGTCCCAAAAAAAAAAGAATTTCATATCAAAATCGGGTTATTTAATAATAACAAATTTATATTGATTTTTGTTTAAAAAAAACAGGTCGAGTATGTCGCAAATATAAAAGCGAATTTAGTTTAAATTATATGTAGTATATACATATATTGCCACTATAATTAAACTTGGCGCAGCCCAATTGATGTTCCAATCATGGCCCAGGCACATGCAGGCCTCACCTGTCTGTATATATATATATATATATATACATACCTGTATGTATGTACGTTAAACCAATTAATTTGCAAGCTTATGTATTAACTATTTTTTTGGTTGTTGTTGTGCTTATATACGACAAAAAAACACACACACACACACTTGTATAAAGCACATGTGTAGACAGTCAACTTGGCAGCAATATATATAAGCAAATTAATTAAAGTTGCCACTTCAGTTGAATTTTCCAGGTGAGTGATGCGGAACAAATAATCAATCAATCAGCTCAGACACACACACACAGACACACACACACACAGAGACACAAACACAAGTACATGCAAAAAGCTGCAGGGCACACTACTATCTAGGCAGCACAGGCGGCGACTTTCATGGCATTGGTCAGTCAGTCAGTCATTCAGTCAGTCAGTCCATCCGTCCATCCGTCCATCCGTCCATCCGACCAGCCAGTCACTCAGCCAGCCGGGGCTTGTCATTGACGTCGCTTTGCCGGACATGGCGAAATGTTCAAAATAAGTATGTGAAAGGCTCTGTGTGTGTGTGTGTGTGTGTGTGTGTGTGTGTGTGTTGTGCGGAACGCGTATGTAAATGTGCTCTACAATAACAACAAATTGACATTTGCACAGTGGTCCCAAATTGGCAAAAGGCTGTAAAAAAACTGAAAAATGCAAAAATTATCATAATAAAAATAATAATTATTAAAAGTTCAAGATTTAATAGTTAAATAATCCTTACAAATGATCTATTTTAAAATACTTTTATTACTTTATTTTTTTTCAATTTTTTTGTATTTGTATATTTTGTAACCACTGTGCATTGGTCAGTTTCGGTTAAATTCTGTTGCAGTTGTTGTTGCATTTATCTGTAGCTTTTGAGCTCATGCATATGTCTGGTTCTGTTCCTGTCCGAAGTCTGGTATTGGGTCTGGAATTAAGTTTGGGGTTTGAGTCTGGAACTGAGACAGAGTTGGGGATTGTTTGGGTGGTTCTCTGTTCCTCTCTGTGCGTTTGAACTTTTCCAATTTGCAAGCGAAAAATTGAAAATTCGATGACTGCGATGAGAGCAGCAGCAGCAGCATCAAGTAAATAAATAAATGCGAACAGGTAGAAAAAACAATCTGTAGCTGCTTTGTGGTGCCCCAACGACTGGGCGCAGTTGATTAAAATATATATACACACACATAATGTATATTTACACACATATATTTACAATGTGTTTTTAACCATATATAAATTTATATATGTATATATAAAAAAGTCTATGTATTGGGGGAAAAAATTGGTTAGCAAACTCGAATTGGAAAAATCAGAGCAAAAAAAATTGTGTAATTAAAATTGAATTTCGCTTTGGGTGTGGTGCCACATGTGGCACCCCATGGGGTGGGTGGGGCTAAGCGTTGGCCATGGATTGCAAATGCATTTCACGCAATTTAGAAAAAAAAAATATATATAAAAAACCAAAATTGAGAGCTGATGTTAAGCTGGGGCTCTGTTGTCATGACGCCTCAGCAACTGACTAGCTCACTGACAGACGGACGGACAGACAGACAGACAGAGAGGTGCAATTTATTTAATTAGATGCATAAAACTCATTAAGATAAGAGCTGACGACTGACGGCTGCCTCGGGTTGCCATGTTGTTCAAGTACGCGAATCAACAAATGCGCCAAAGTGCACCTCATCCTCATCCCTTTCCCCTTTCCCCCAGCTAGCCCCTCGGTAGTCAGTAGTCGTAGCCAGCAGCCAGACCCAATCCCAGTCGCAGCAAGAAGTTGCCAGCATTCGTGGAATTGTTATGCTCTTTTGCCAGCCAGTAAAAGTAGTGCCGCACAAAATGTTTGTGGGAAGCTGAGTCGGGGAGGGGGAGGGCTTTACACAGGTCTCCAGTTGAAGCTCCAGTTGGTTGATGGAGCTGCTGCGCTCAGCGCTGAGTAATTAACTTAAGCGACGCTGACGACGACGACGACGACGACAATAAAACGCCGACTTAATTAAGTGACACAAGTGCTTCGCAGTGTTGTGTGTGCGTGTGTGTGTGTGTGTGTGTGTGTGGTTGTGCCGCCGGAGTTAACTTCAAGCTTAATACAATTTGTGCATTTACAAATTGTCATAAATATTATTATGCTGAGAGTTTGCTTTGGAATTAATAGAGCAAACTATAATGCAGTATGAATTTAATTAAATGGTTTAGTTTTTTAGCTATATAATATTAGAAAAATATTCAAAATAACATTCTAATACAGACCGAAACTACTTTTAGTAATACATTTTTGCACTTGATTGAAAAATGTAGAAAATATGTTTAAATAATCCACTTGAAACAAAGGAATTACTTATTAGCTTTTATGCTTTTAGACAGATAAGCAATGTTTATATTTTATATATTTATAAGAGCAGATTGCATGTTTAACAAAATGTATCTTACTCTTTGGCATCAAGTAAGATTTGTCAGTTGCATTTTCGGCTTAGTTGCTTATCGACTGACCACCCCGCCTCCTCATTTTGGAAGCACCCGCATGGTTACATAGTTGCATTACATCTACTTATGTATGCTTATGCATATATGCTGCGTATCAATGTCAAATCAGGGCGTGACTAAACGCCTAATTGCGAGCCAACCGCGGCAGTATCTACCCCCAAACAAAACTCAAAAGCAGGCCCATAAAAATGCAAAAATATACAAGTATAATTTGACAGCGATTAGCATTGGCAGCAAAAAAAAATACATATATATATATGTATATATAGTTGAGCGGAGCAGGGTGCTCTGTCTCCGTTCCAGATGCAGATTGCGCATTTTATGCTGGGTACCCGAAAAACCGCTCAGTGATTAAATTACAGCACTCCGAACAATATGCGGGTGATATGCGAAGTGCGCTTCTAAATACTAAGAAAACGCATGGAAGGAAGTATTAGGCGTATGTGGCGGGAAAATAGCTAACTAACAACAACCTGTTGAGTTAAGCCAAGCCAAATTTTTATTGGTGATTATGATAATGTGACTGGGTGTTTGCCTAGCATTTATTGTTAGGAATGTTATTGCAGCCTGTTGCGCAGGGATTTGCAGCGAGGCGTGGATTTTAGAGGTTCATTACCATGTCTACCTGTTTCCTACCTGTCCGGGGGTTTTTCCGGCGACTTGCAGGTGTTGGCTTAAACGACAGGGCTGGTTCGTTCGTTCGGGTCGCCAGGCAGTCTGACTGAAATTTTGCATTTCGAACGCCGACACGTAAATCACTGTGCGGTCCATCGCATCGATCAAGCTACCTATAAATTCTTACGCATGCCACACATCCATCAAATCAGCCGCACAAAAACAAGATACAGATATCTTTGAGCTGACAACAGTTTAAAATTGAAAAAAAAAACTGTTGCCATTGCACGACAGTGCACAACTAATTGGATTTTTGATGTTTTTTCCCTTTATTTTTTTTTTTTTTGTCAACTAATCCGATTTGTTTATGTACTTTTCAGTGTCGAAAAAAACTAACCCAAAACTCCGAGCAGTATGCCGAGCATTGGTTACAGTTTTAGGCTTATGAATCAACTCGAGTATTTATAACATTGCGCCGTCTGTTAACCTAGTTTTGAAAAAAAAAATGTATATATAAAATAAAATGTGTCAGCCAATAAGTGTGACTGCCCCATCCCCACCACCACCCTTTAAAGGGCGCCCCATCTCTTTGGCCCCGTTCGAACTGAACCCGTAGTCCAATAACATCGGAGCCCAGACAGTTCCGAGTTTACGCATAATGACATTTGTTTGCTAACTTTTCTATTGTTAAAGTTAAATTAGTTGAGTTCAGCTCGGCTCTCCACTGGATTCGGAATTTATTCGCTCTCTCTTTCTTGTTCCCCCTCTCTCTCTCGTTCATCTATCTCTAACTCTATCGCTCTAGCTTTTACAGCAGTTAGTGTGCTTTGAAGGCGCCGCTGGGCTTTTGTTTTGATAATTGAAGGGTGCATTCAGAGGCACAGAGATTTACTTCAATCGCATAAACATACACGAATTAGCTTTGCAACGATAACGAAAACGAGCGAGCGAGACAGATATTGAGTGTGTGTGTGTGTGTGAGGCAGAGAGAATGAAATACATCAGATAGTAGAACTTGTTTTTTAAAACTCTATTAGAATTGCATTTAGAAAAATTATAAATAAATAATATTGTATATAAATAATACAAATAAGTAATATGTTTCAAAACATTTAAAATCAGCTTTAAAATGCATAAAATATAAATGTATTCCTATTTTTCTTCATATATATATAATAATCATTAGGAACTCTTGTTTTTAATCGAATAAATTTCAAGAATAGACATAAATAAAGTTGTGCAAACGGCAAAACACTCTCACGATCTGGCGCTGTCGGTGATGCGGTTCTGATTGCGCCGATGACTCAGATGCATCAGCCGAAATCGTTGTTGAATGCGTGTTTAAAGCTAGAACCTAATTTAATTTTAGGTCTGATTGCATGACAGAATTAAGTGCCGATGCTTAATTTTCTCACTGATTGCAATAAATGACGACTAGAAAATCCGCAACAAAATTTAAGCTAATTGGAAGTAAAATACAAAAACCAACAATGTCAACAGTAACCGCAACAACACAAAAAACAGCTGAAAGGCAAAAAACAAAATACATACACAAAAAAATAAATCTAAATCAAACATTGCTCCAACTGACTGACTGACTGACGAGCAACAGAAAATAAACAAAACGCTCCGACAAACGATTTGCATGTCAAACAAATTCGAATTTTTAGCTAAGAGAGATTTGTATCTGTGTCTGTTGTATCTGTATCTGCTGTGCATTGCAGCGTACAAATGACGCCCATAAAAGATTAATAAATATTGTGTTTTTTTTTTAATTATGCATGTATCTCAAGCTATCTCTGATTTCAACATGCATCAAAGAGAATTGCGAAAATGTAAATTCCGTTTCGTTTTTAATGAACTATGTTGACTACATAGAAATTCCAAACCAAAACTAAATTTGAATTAGATAAAAAAAATTGAATTTTTAAATAAATTGAACTATGTGCAGGAATTTGTAATTAAAAGCTACGCGCTAATTGATTGCAAAAGAAATTGAAAAAAAATAAATAAATGACTTTAATTGAAAATCTGTTCAGCTTTTATTTTGAATTTTTATTTATTTTTTCCCCCTCCTTCATCCATTCTATTCATTCTAGTAAAACGGCATTTATGAAAATTACAATAATCAGCAAAGGCAACAAAATTGTCAGAAAAAAATTATTACAAAGTGTAGTAAACTTTGTTAAATATTAACACAATTTAAATAAATTGCTTTGTTTGGTTTTTTGAACGTAATCGGTTTTTGTTTTTTGCTACTCTTCTTTGTCTTGACGTCACCTCATTGTATCCAATAGTTTGTTTTTTTTTTATAATGTTTTTCGCTCGTGCTGAATTTGCAATTTTCATTGATAACAAATAAGTGTTATAATTTTGTCTGCATTTTATTAGACTCTATTGTCATAAAATGCATAGAAACGATATTACAAAATGATGGAAATATGTGTAACAAGTGGCAAAGGGCAATCAATATGGCAACATCATCTTTATCCATTTTGATGTTGGGAATTCTATGTCACCCTAAGATGATATAATAACAATTTTCAAGAGCTAGACCATTTTCTTCTCAACATTAACAAAAAATTAAACATAATCCCTAAATCTTACTCTTAGAATCATAATTTTACATATCTGAACCAATAGAGTATCTCACAGTCGATCAGTCTGCCCCAAAGCCCTCTTTTTGTCGTTTTACCAACGGACAAAGTGTGGACTATTTTTGAGGCATATAACTGAGGCCTGTTGCATAAATTAGTAATATCGAATGAATGTTATGGATTGTTAATATGATTATATGATTATATGGCTAAGGTCGTTGTCTGAACGCACATGTTGCCTATGCTGCCGAAAAAATTTTAAAATCGAAAATAAATAAATAAAAGAGACTGGACTCAAGTTTGGTGACTGTCGACTGACATCTGAGATGAACGTCACAAAAAAACATACATAACGCATTTGGAAAGGCCAAGCAGATATCGTTAAAAATATTTGAAAGTTCAAAGATGATTTGTAATCGTTCACGAGTTTTTAATATTTAAAATGATAAACTAATAAATAATGAGTAACGCGATACAATTTATATATATTAACTATGTAGGATATTTGTTTAGGCAAAATGCAACCAAGTAGATCACAAATGAATATAATTAGAAGTAAATCAACGGCGACAGCTACAAAACTCCTCCTTCCGGTCACGTAAATTGCCGGTTTAAAAAAAATGCAAATACCGAGTGCAAAAAATAATATAACAAAATAAGCTACCGATAAATAATAACTGATATTTTGCAGCGTGACATACTATAAAAACATATACCAGCAATTTTCTAGTTAACTGAGTTGTAGTAAATTTTTTAAAAATAATTAATTGCAAGTTAAATTAAGCCTTTTATTATAAAATGCCAAATATTAATAATCTATTTAGTGGATAATATTATATTTTATTTATTAATTTTTTTTTTTTTATACCGTATTTGCTGAAATTAATTATGAGTGTTGACATAATTATTTTAAATACGTAGTTTTTATTTTTTATTAGACATTCTCGACTTTTTTATGGCAAACATATGCCTAAATAAAAATTACTAAGACTATTGAACCCTTTAACATAAAATTTAATACCAATTAAAATTTATATTCTAAAATACTTATTTCCATACTCGCACGTTTATGTTGTTGATCTTTTATGGCTATACCCGATTTCGTTAAATCATTTAATTTGTTAATGATACAAAATTTGTATTTAAATACCGCAACCAAGGCCCCAGTTAACCAGAAAGATTTTATAGCTCGAGCGAATATTCTGTCCCAAAGAAATGTTTTCAAATACAAAATATATCAACAAGTTTCGCTTCATCCTGAAATTAATTCAATTTCATATTCTTACGGAACTAAATAAGCGCAATAAAATATCATCGTAAATCTCAAATATCAAAACAACAAAAAGTATTTTAATTTAGCACTTTTGCAGACCTTGGTAATAAAAAAGAGACGAAAAACAAAACACAAAGTGTACACTCATAAAAAATAAGCTGTTTAAAAAATAAAAATAATAATATATGTCAAGCTCACGTGACGTCGGTGTAAATATTGAGCAGAATACACATAAGAAAACATAGCTTGCTCGAAGCACCTTTTTGAATTCACAACGAATTCAATAAAATAAAATAAAGAAACATTTGTTTTTTTATATTTTTTGTAAAGATTTTTCTTTTATTTGTGTTTTTTGTGGATTTTTCTTGGTTTTTATTGTTTTTTCCAGACGTTTGGTTGTGTGTTTGCATTTTTTTTTGTGTTTTATTATGTTTTTTTTTTGTTGTTTACCTCGCGCCTGGTTTCAGTTTATCATTTTGTTGTTTTTACTAAATTTTGTTTAGGTTTTCTAACATTTTGTTGTCATTTCTTAATTTGTGTATTATGTGGTAGATGCTTGCCTTTTAATAATAATAATAATAATAATTTTCGTTTTATTACAATTATATTTTGTTTTTCTTTTCTGCAGTATTCATAAGCATAATTAATAATTATAATTAAATTGTTTATATAATAGATAATAATTAGAATTACTTAATGTATAAGAGAATCTATAAAATAGAATGTTGTTTATATGTATTTTTTTTTAATTTTTTGCAGTTTTTGCATTTTTATGTGTTTTTTAACTTTTTAGAATTTCTTGTTGAAAATTCTAATTGTTTTCTTATGACAGAGTTTTTTTTTGTACAGCGCAGAAAAAAATAAATCAAAATAACACGAAACAATTTTTTGTTAGTTTTTTTTTGTTTTAATTTTTTTTGCAACAATTTTTTTGTATCACACAATTGTTGTTTAGGTTTGTTTTTGTTTTTAGCAAAATTTGTGGAATGTGTGGAAAAGATGTTGGCTTCGTATGGTACAACAGTGCGTATGCTTAATTATAAAATGCATTTTGTAGTTGTTTGTTTTCTTTTTCATTTTAATTTATTATTATAATAATTGTATTTATTTATCAAATTAATTTTATTTCGTAATTACAAGTGCTAAAATTAATGCATGTTTTCATTTTTAAATTGTTGTTGTTTTACTCGATTAAAACTAAAGCTAAAAATTGTTTATGTTTATGCAGGCAATTAACGCTAAATGTGTGTACTATTCTATATACTATATGTATATATATATATTCAATAATTTACAATGTGGATATATCCAACAAACCAACGCTGGCCTCGTGCGCGTGAAGCTGCTGCGAGTGCGTGGCATGATAATGATACAGCTGCTGCTGATGTTGCTGCTGCTGATGGTGGTGGTGGTGGTGCTGCTGCTGCTGTTGCTGCTGGTGATGATGCTGCAGCTGCTGCTGCTGCAAATGTTGCTGATGTTGCAGGTAATGCTGCTGTTGCTGCTGCTGCTGTTGCTCCTCCAGTTGTTGTTGCATGTCCAGCATGCTAGCCGAGGCCACTGCTGCTGCTGCTGCTGCTGCTGCCGCTGATGATGATGATGACGCTGATGCTGATGTTGCTGACAGCTGATAGGCGGCAGCGGCAACAGCAGCGGCCGCCAAGGCGGGTGAATGCGCGTTGGCCACTGTGTGGCCCGTTGAATGCGCCGAGGAGCGGCCGCCCGACGAGCAGCCCGAGCCCGAGGCGGATGCCGTCGGACTGGGCCGTCCATTGAGCAACTGTTGCTGCTGCTGCGCTGTTGTTGTTGCGGCTGCTGCTGCCGCTGCTGCAGCTGATGCTGCTGCTGCTGCCGCTGTTGGCGGCATATAAGGCGGCGGCGTAACAGTTGCACTAGCTGCGACGGCGGCGGCTCCATAGGCGCTGGCCATTTCTCACATATGTGCCAAAGGTGCCATTGCGCGCAGCGATTGCTGATGCAGCTGGTGTTGCTGCTGTTGCTGCTGCTGCTGTTGCTGTTGGTGTTGCTGCTGCTGCTGGTGTTGCTGCTGATGTTGCTGGTGTTGCTGCTGCTGGTGCATGACATGCTGCAGCGGCTGCTGCTGCTGTTGCTGCTGCTGCTGCTGCAGTTCGGGCGAGCCCGTCTGATAGTGCATCAGATGTCGCTGCTGTTCCGGCGCGCCCGCGAGTCCGTCGTGCAGATGGTACATGTTCATCAGATTGTTGAGATCGCCGGTGGCGGCCGGCACATACTCCCGTTTCATTATGTGATTGTTGTTGTTGTTGTTACTATTGTTGTTGTTGTTGTTGTTGAGCGCTATGGCGCTGGGACTGGGCGAGACGGGCTCCGATTTGATGCTGGAATCGCTGGGACTGTGACTCTGGCAGGAAACTTGCGCACCGTACGGCGCCGGCGATCCATTCCCGGTCACCGTCGCCCCCGCCGCCTGCTGCAGTCCCGTGCCGTACGGCGACGGCGAGCCCGGCTGCTGCAACCCGGTGCCGTACGGCGACGTCTGTCCGCCGGCAACCGTGTCGTACATTCCATACCCGTTGTACATGTGACTCATCTCGTAGCGCGGCGCGTAGTTCATGTAGTGCGTCTGGTAGGCGCCGGCGGGATCGGGATGCATATAGCCGTTGGGCATATAACCGTTTGGCACGCTCATCTGATGAATGTTGGGGCGCACCTGCTGTGCGGCTGCCGCGGCTGCGGCGGCAGCGGCGGCTGCGGACGCGCCGCCCGTCGAACCGTTCAGCGTTTGCGACTGGGACATGGCCTGCGTAAGGCGGGTGGGCGTGCCGGGCACATCGGGACCCGACTGCTGCTGGCCGGGCATCAGGCCGCCCATCGGATACTTCTCCTTGGTCTTGGTCAGCGTTTTGGTCTTGCGACGCGGCCGATACTTGTAATCCGGATGCTCCTTCATGTGCACGGCCCGCAGGCGTTTCGCCTCATCGATGAACGGTCGCTTCTCCGCCTCGGACAGATCCTTCCACTGGGCGCCCAATCGCTTCGAGATCTCCGAATTGTGCATCTTCGGATTGTCGGAGGCCATTTTGCGGCGCTGGCCGCGCGACCAAACCATAAACGCATTCATCGGTCGCTTAACGCGATCCGCGTGCTGTTGATTCTTGTTGGCCGTGGCGCTGTTGTTGTTGTTGTTGTTGTTGCCGCCGGTCATGCTGCTGAGCGCACTGCCAGCGCCCATCAGCGATGGATGCTGCTGCTGTGAGTGCTGCTGCTGCTGCTGATGATGGCTGACTGGGGAGGTCATGTGATGGCTGCCAATGCTGCTCTGTGTGGGACTCAGCTCGCTGGAGCTGTGCAGCGGTGAGCTTTGCTGCTGCTGTTGCTGTTGCTGCTGCTGCTGTTGCTGGGCTCCTCCGTTCAGCGTGTTGGCAATGCTCGACTGCAGCGAGCTGAGCGGATTGGGACTCTGGCTGGCCGCGATGTGTGCGCTCATGTGGTGATGGTGATGGTGATGATTGTGCTGGCTGAGATGCGAATGGGTTAGGTGCGTGGGGCCGAGATTCATGAGCGGCGCCAGCGCCGAATATGAGGTGGCCGCGGCCGCATGGGCGTGCCCATGTAGCGGCGGCATTTGGCCGGGCAGTATGCCGCATTTCATATCCGCCTCCATGGTCAGCATGTTGCTGTCTTAGCTGTTGCTGTTGTAGTTATCAATGGACTCAGGCTTTCGACTGCCAGCAGGGGCAATACATCAAGTTTCGTTTGCCTTGGATGCAAGAAAATGCGATAAACTCGTATTTTCTTTGATTATTGCAGCTGTAGATACGCCTTGTAGCTTGCAGATACTTTATCATTCATAGATACTTTGTTGTTTCACTACTATCTGCAGAAGTACACGCTGTAGATACTTTTAAGCTCGTTTATTACAGCTGTAGATACTTTTTGTATGTTACAGAAACTTGTCAAATCATAGATACTCTGTTTCCTCTGTTTTTCTGTTGCCGGATACTTTTTTGCCCAATTATTGCAGCTGTAGATACTCCTTATACTTTGCAGATACTTTTCATAGATACACTTGTTCTAGATTCAGATACACGTGAAGCACCTGTAGATGCTTTATATCCAAATGCACTTCAGATTGTTATCAGCTGCGTTGGATGCGTAAATGCATGTATGTATCTTGTAGATACTTTAAGTTAAGTCACTTTTACAGTTAGTTTTGTCTATGCACAGTTAAACTTAATTGCTTCTCTTCAGCAGCTATTTTTATTGGCTATGATTTTTTTTTTGAACATTTTTATTGGAAACCATGTTGCACTTGTTGAAGTTTAAAATATAAACTTGTATTTGTTCGTTTTTTGGTTTTTGTTGTTGTTTTTTTGCTTCTTTAGAATTATGGAATTGCCAAATGCTGGCAATTGACACAGATATAGATTGATATACGTGTATAATTTTGTATTTTTCTTGTTTTGAAACAGCTTGCGCTATTTGTTTAAGCTTTTATTGATTTTTGTGTAAACAAATTTGAACGCAGAAAACACTTGAAATTTGTTATTGAAACGCGTCACGAAATTTTGCTTTGGAAATTTGCTGAGTTTCTTTTATTTGGTAAACTTTGTAATTTAGTTGATAATAATTTATTATTTTGATTTTTTGCTGTTTTTGTTGTATATTTTGTGGGCAAAAAATCAGCGCGCTGCGTAAGACGTTGAAAAATACCTCCACACAACGCGGAATTGAGCACCTTTCTGTTTCGCCGTCGAGTGTGCGGATAGCGGCGAAACCTGTTCCCAGCGTTAACGAGCGCCGTCACCGAAGCGAATAACCGAACGACGACAAAAATGCTGTCTGCGTGCGTGTGTGTGTGCTGTGCTGTGTGTGTGCGTGTATGTGAGGGCGAAAAATTGTACGTACGCCGAAACTCTCGAATCCGTTTGCTCGTTGCGTGCGCGTGTGCTGACGACAGCGAATACGAGAGACGAATGAGAGACTGACTGGCCAGCAGCTGAGACTGAGGCCTGGAGCAGCTAGCGTGGCGAGCACACAAGCACACACACACGCATAGGCGCGCGCAAGACCCGTTTGACTAGCCACCCTGTGTGTGTGTGAGTGTGTGTGTGACGGCATTTGTAAACCAGTTCTGCGTTGCTGTGTTGGGCAGGCGTGCGCGTTAGACAGAGACAACGCTTGTGCTGACTGCTGAGGCTAATAAATCAAATAAACGCTGTGTGTGTGTTGGTGTATGTGTGTGTGTCGGTGTTGGTTTCTGGGCTCGCTTGGATTTTGCGCAGCGCACAGCGCCAATCAACGATGCGTGTGAGCGAGATGCCATCATATGGCTGGCCTGCTTACGCCACATATCGATCTGCGGCGTTGTTGCTTGCGCTGTCAGAGTTTGCCATAAAAATGTCGTCGCTGGGCAGTCAGTATTTTATGGGAAGCAACGTTGCCGGTTTTCAACGGCAGCAGCTTCAAGTCCAAGTCTGGCGGAATTTTTGCGCTTTTCGGACGCTTTAAATATGGCCGACCAGGTTATCGGGCAGCACCAGGAAACTGTGCGGGCCGAGGGGTGAGGGGGTCTGTCCGCAGTGTTTGCGGCGTATTTACCTTTGGCGCGACTCACGCGCATAGTTTGCATTTTTCTATATATAAATATATATATAAATATATATATATGTGTGTGTACATATTTTTTTATTTTTGTTCTTCTTATTAACCTAATGGGTTTGCCAAGGTAGCCCAGCCAGAGTTCTAAATAATAGTTGGCGAATGTATTAAGCAAGTGCTGCCAAGTGCACTGCAGTAAACAGTTATCACTGCAGCTGTGTGTGTACGTGTGTGTGTGTGTGACTTTCATGCGGTCTGGCATCCTTCAGATGGCTGAGATACTTGCACCTCGAAGCATGTTGCCACGCTGTTGTAATTATAGTTGCACATGTGAATAGGCAACCGCATTGTCTTCCGGCCCCCAGCCAAAAGCAGCAGCTGCTCCACTTCACCAAACACGCGCGTCCCCCCTCCCCTCCCCATTACCTTCACACAAAAAAACACACACACACACTTATTGCACATATGCGTAATTTTTTCATTTATGTTTTTTTTTTTGGCATTTTCACTCGGTTTTCATTAGTGCAAAGTAAGTCGGGTTCTGGTTTTTGGTTCGGTTCGCTGTTCTGTGAGAAGCGTGCGTCAGGGCTTTTTAATCAGCCAAAGCTAATGGTAACACAATTTGTATCGTGTGCCTTTGAGGCTGATTCAGAAGAAGGCTTTAATTCTGGTATTATATGACTGTTGGATCTTAGCGACTGTGGAATGCGATTTGGTTACGTTGCCCACATGCAATGTTAATTAAAACTTTTGTACAAAATAGGTGATTATTTTTTTTTTTTGCTTAAGACCCTTTTTTTGTTGAGAGTTTTCAATCCAAGGTTTTTATAGAGTGTACTTTATATTATAATTTATAAATATAAAAACCATTCCAAATATTTTAAATCAAGCAAAAAGTAAACCTTCTACAAAGAGACTTTAAGAACATGAATTTTGCTATTAAAGTATTTAAGTTCTTTTAAAACACGTTTGAAAAGTTAAAATAAAAAATTAAAATGGTAACTATGTTAAATCTAGTTAAAGTTTTAATTGATAATTTCTTTATTTTCGAATATAATAATCATCAAATGATTCTAAAATAAACCTAATTGGATTTTTTAATACTTATCGTATATAATAATACATTTTTTTATATCATATAATTAATGAATTCAATGTTATTTTTGATCAGAACTTTATGCTTTTGTGACTTGCCCACTGATTCATTTTATCGAATGCAAATTTAATGCAAGTCATTTGGGTATAGCTGTTATAAAAAGTACCCTCACCACCCCCAAAAAAGACACTACTAACCCAGAAATGTGTGTATCTTAAAATAAAATGAGACATGCGAGCAAATTTATAGCCAATTGCGTCTGTCTTGACAGCGAACAAGTCCCACAGAGAGCAAAACAAAAGGTAATCGAAGCAATCAGTGTTTATGCATATACACACATGCCAACAACAACAACAACAAAAACCTGCCCCAGTAACTGACCTACAGCAAACACAACAACAACAACAACAGCAACAAAACGCAATCTTAGCCGCAAACAGAACAAAAATTTGCTGAAAGCCCTTTATTAAAATGCCAAAAAAAAAACAAACAGAAAGAAGTAAAATACGAAAACGTTTCTTGTTCATTATCAGAGCACTTGCTGTTGTTGTTGTTGTTGTTGTTGTTGTTGTTATGTATTATTATTGTATATTTGTGCAGCCATTCGATTCTTTGGGGGTATTCAAAAAAAAGTAAGAAGAACATAATAAGCCCAAAACAAACCAAAAACCGAAACAGAACCAGAACCAGACCCAGACTCAGTTCCAGACTCAGACTCAGGCCGAGTAGACACTCAGACGGCTTTGTTGTTGCCGCTGTTGTTGGTTTTGTTGTTATTTGTGTTTTATGTTTGACGTTTGAGCGTGCTGAGCGCGTGTGAATGAAAAAGGAAGCTCACACACATACACTTAAAAAAAAAAAATAACAAAGTCAAGGTCATTGCAAAGAGTTTTAATTGTTCGCACAAAAAAAAAACGAAATAAAAATACAAATACAAACACGCACACACAACAACAACAGCAACAACAGCAACGACAATGGCGCCGAGCATTACAAACAAACATTCGCACATAATAAAAGAAATAAAAACGCAACAAAAACAGGCAGAGGCGGACAATGGCAAAAGGCAACAAGAGGAGCCAACAACAACAGCGGTCACAAAAGGCATTTGGCAAGCAAACAAGTTCAACAAAAATATTCGCACAATTCACTCAGCTTGCACATAGAAACAACTTTCCTCTCTCTCTCTCTCTTATTTTCTAGCTCTCTCGCTCTCACTCTATGTCTATCTCTATTGCACACATGTGCACCTGTAAGCTTTACCAAAAATACAAAGTTTAGCACGTCTGAAAATTTGACCAAAAGAAACAACAAATGCAGATAAATCAAAAATCAATAAAATTGACTTTTGAAGTTTTGAGGGAGAAAATAATTCGAAAAAAAAACAAACTATTTACCTAAAGTCTCTTCATAACAAATTTTTAGTGGCATATTTGCATGAAAAATTTACATTTTTTAAAGTTAACTTTTTAAAGTTGTTCAGTGTGCAAAATTATGTTTATATTTAAAACATAATTAAATATTTAATTCACATGTTTTCATTTTCTTTTATTCTTTCTTGATATAATTTAAGTATTTATTTTAACTATATTTTCCCATTCTTAAATTAAATATTCCATTTATTCCCTATTCCTTTGCAACCGCAGTAAATGTTTTTCTTGTCACAGTTTATTCCACTCGCTCTAATCCTTTGTTAACAATTTACTGTTAACTCGGATGAACTTTGAACATGACAAATGCAAAAACTTTGTTGCCTACTTTTTTGGCTCCAAAAGCTAGTTCAAATCAGGCCGAAAGTCGACGCTATATAGATATTGTTAACCTTGAGCAAATCTCTAAATTTTGCTCAACTGTTTTATAGGTTTATCCGTTTACCAACACTGCAAAAAGAACAGTAACAACAACAAAAAACAAAGAAGCTCGAGAGGATAGAGCAGAAGCAACAAAAATATAAAAAAAACACGTATACGACCTGTCTCGACACTTGCAGACTGAACCCAAACACGCACACACGCAAAAAGAGCTGCTATTCAGACGTTATTCATTTTACACATTCATTTCCTCATTCAATTCGCAATTGTATACGAAATTTCAATTGTTTGTTGAATGTATTATGCGGCGAGCAGCGCTTGGAAATGGGTTTTTACTTCTTCTGCTGCTTGCTGCTGTTGTTGTTGTTGCTGCTGCTGCTGTTGTTGTTGTTGTTGTTGGTGCTGCTGCTGTTGATGACGTTGTTGAAAATTGCATTGCATGGCGAAGTTCAGTTCAGTTGAGTTCAGTTCAGTTTCAGTTGAGAGTCGGCAACAGGTTGCCCTGTGTCTAGCTTTTGAAAATGCAATAGGGAGACAACAGCAACAACAACAACAAACAAATGAATGAATGAATGAATGTTGACTGGGTGTATGTGTGTGTGTATGTGTGTGTGTGTCTGATTGCATGATAATGATAAGCGCGAAGTTCTGGCCATAGAAATTGCGAATCGTGTTGATGATGAGGGAAACGTTCCAGCACTTTGACTTGATTGTTCTCTCTCTCTTGCTCTCGCTCTCTCCCACCCACTAGCTAGTGCTGAGAGTGAAAGTTATGTCGTTGACAATAAATGGCATTAGTTTTTGGGCGCTGAACTTGGCAAACAATAAAGCGTACTGCGGCAGCCCCAGTCGAAAAAGGGCTTCAGCCCGTAGCCATCGATTTTCTGCGGTCAGTCAAGAGCACACGGGTGCGAGCGAGAGCGACCCACATTTGACTAATAGAAGCACACACACAAACAAAAACAAAAAAAAGAGTTTAAAAGCGAAAGATGCAAATAATGGCGCCCGCTCACTCTCGCACTTGGCCACACTCTTCGGCATGCTATTGCTCGCCCGCTCGCACGCGCACAAAAGGAGTCAGCGTGGATGCAACGTCGATTGTTGGGCCACGGGGCGGGGGAGAGTAGGTAGCGTTGTGCGATGAACAATGAAAGAAAAGGCAAAGAGCAAAAGATGTTATTGTTGCCGTTATTGTTGTTATTGCATTGTTGTGCATTACTTTTGTGTCATTGAACTGTTTTTTGTTGTTGTTGTTGTACTTTGCAATAAAAGTGAGTAAGCTGCAAGGCAAGTGGAACACGAAACCCAGAATATAAATTTCACACAGTTAGAGCGAGATAGACAAGCAGCGAGAGTAAATATCGCAATGTGAATGCAAAGTGCGGCAGTAGCAAATATTCATTATCAACGAAAAAAAAAACAATAAACAATAAGTGAGTGCATATTGAGCGTATCAGTATCAACAAAAACAACAACAACAACAGAGTGTCGACAAGGTATGAAAATCTGCAACGGAAAATGAAGTGACATTTGATTAAACAGAATGCAAACAATTTAATATCAACTTTGAAAAATTGTCATATTAATGGACATAACTCCTTTAAGAACTCTTAAAGAAAACTCTTAAATCAAAATAGTTTAAAAAAAGAAATCCAATTTTATCATACAGTAAAAAGCAAAGTTCTTTTTAAGTGCAGTTTATTGTCACCCTATTGGACTTTTAATCAAAAGGTGCAATTACAAATTTATCATTATTTTAAATATATAGTACAATGATACAATGCATATCCATTTATTAGTAATATTTTTACAGCTGAATTCGACATTTGTCGATTATCTGCAAATAGTGAATCAGAAATAAGAACGGATTTCATGAATTGATCGGTTGAGTGTTAACCTTAGCGCTGCTCCAGCTGAACCTTTCTTTGATATCAAATAGTTAGTATGATTAAGTCCAATCAAATTCGAATCAGTTGTTTAAGTTGAGTCGAGTGCCTCAACAAGTTTGTCGCATTTTAAATTTATTTAAATTGAATTAAATGGTTGCAATTTGTGATGGGCAATCGCATATATAAGTTCGTCTTATCTTCGTCGTAGTTTATAATGATGGAATAAATTCTCTCAAACAGACATAATACTCAGACAAACACACACAGACACACACACAAATCACACATATTTATACATATGTTTATACATATATATCGCACTCAGAGACAGTCAACATCCCATTCAATTGGTTGTATCCGCTCTAGAAGCTAAAATGGAGCTTGTCAGCGCTCACCAGAGATATAACGAGTACTTTTTATCGCTGATTTGTTTCTTGAGCACAGCGCTGATTAGTTTTATTAAAATGAGCAATTGCCACTTAACATTTTCAAGTGAAACTGAGAAATGACCAAGAAATGGGCGGCGCTGATTGGGTTTCGAGTTTGATTTCAGTGCAACTTGCATAAACCACATAAATAAAAGTAATAAAATAAGTTGTAATTCGTTTTTATCATATTGTGAATAATGTTCTCGGACGTGACAATCATCACATATCATTTTCCGAGTAAGTCAAATAAGCATAGAAACTTATTTAGCCTCATCACAAATTACCTTCGGTTAAAATATAAAGTAAGCCATGTTTTATTACAGAACAGACATCAAAATTTTAGGAATACATAAGTTATGTTATATTTTTTAGTTTTGTTTCTTTTAATAATAAATTTATCGCAAGGGGAAGCAGCTTGCATCAGGGACAGTGAGCTAAGAAATTTAATTATTATGATCTACCCTAGATTTAAATAACACATATATATTTCAGCTGACATTATATCTAGCGAAAGACTGACACAGAATTTTACTAATCAGTGTGCCGCTTGCCATAATCACCAGACATATTGTCATGTTTCATCGTTTGGCTGTACAGTTGAATTACCCGAGGACGCAGACAAAATAAGCAGATGCAATCCAAAAACAGCAAATTTGAAAAATAGATCAAGCACATTAATAGAATGTGTGCCAAAGGTTTTCGAAATATCTGGTAATTATTTTAGTTCTTACCAAAATATATATCCATAAATATTTATGCCGAATGTGCAGATGTGTTCGAGGGATACGCTTGCTTCTGGTCGCCAGACTTTGGCTGTCGTCTGATCAATGGAATACGCTCTCAGCTAGAGTCTAACCCAGAAAAACATTGTTTTGAATGTCTCAAATATTGTCCCTGTGATAAAGCATCTAAATTTCGAGTAGGATGTATGAAACTCATAACTTATTGTAATGTAATTGTAATGTTAAATTTTTTATTATTTATTAATAATAATTGACATTTGAGCAACAAAGGTCGTTTAACCAAGCGCATTGACAAATGGATGACAGTCAGTCTCTCTCCATAACTCTTTCTCTTCTCTCTCTCGCTTTCTCATAATGTATTTTGCCAGTTCGAGTTGTGCAGCTTTGTCGCCTGTCGAAAGCGTCAAAACTTGGACTTGGACAAAACTGGCAGGGAAACAACAAACGTGGAGTCGAAACCCAGTGGCCAGTCCAAGATACACTACTCAGAAGTGCTCCGGGCGTGAATAAATGAAGTTTGCAAATTGCACCACGCCTGACCACCACCGAAAAGCAGTCCAAGTCGCCGTTGCCAGACATTACGAATGCAAAACTTTGTCCTCATTACTCAGAGAGTGCGTGTGTGTGTGTCTGTGTGTGTGTGTGTGTGTGTGTGTGCCCCTAGGTTAAGGCGTTACGCCAGAGCCCAAGTTATGGCGTCTGTCAAAGTCATTTCGCTTGCAAAAGTTGTCGTCGCCTTCTTCGCCGCATTGTCCGAAGCAAGTTGCCCGCCGCACGGCAGCTGCAACAGCAGCTGAAGGACAACGAGAATGATGACGACAACATCTGCATTGGGTCGTGGTCAGCGGGCCTGCAAGGCTCACAGGCTCGCAAGGCACACAGAGTCACAGCTTCCCAGCCCGTTGTCCGCTGTCCAGCTGTCAGCCCGTCTAACAAGTGTCACTGCAAGTTTTTTTTGTCTTTCTGTGTTTTTACTGGACACTGAACTGGACCTACTCTACAATGCCCTGTCTCTGTCTATCTACTGTGCGTGCTCGGTTCGAGTTTGTGAAAGATTAAAATCTGCAAACAGTTGGCATCAAGTTTTCGCAAATATTTCATGTGTTTGTCCGGGCACATTTTGGCATAGTCCTAAACTTGGGCCCTAGGGCTACTTTTGCTGATTAAATGATTTAAGGTCAGTTGGACTTCTCGCAACTCATAAATAATGTTGCTAAACCAGAAACTTTATAATACGCTCATCCAAATAGTGATAATGTTGGGCGAAATACTTGCTTTAAAAGTTCTCCAACCAATTTGTGTAAATATGTACGAAAGTAAGCTGTAAATACCAGAAATAAATATTTAATTTTATTATTTAATTTATTTAATATAGAAAAAAGGGAAATACTTTTGGTTTAAATGAAGAAACTTTTATCTGTATTTTAACAAATATATTACTATTATTTATGTTTATTTGATTATTAGAAATTGTTAGTTTTTGTATTTATTTATTTTTTTTATTTATTTACATTTCTTCAGATTTTAAAATATTTTAAATACAATAACGAACTACCAATTTATTTAATAATTAAAATAATGAACGTAACAAACAGCAAACTTTCTAATTGTACAAACATATGTATATATCTATTTTTTTTTGTCTCAACCTGGCTACAACAGTTACGCATTCGGACCACCTGCAATGCGTTTATCGCCCATTGCATCAAAATTCAAATTGTAAAATTATCCGCAATGAAGACACAAAATTACAAGGGCCAAACATCGTTTAGGGTAACATTAAACTTAAGAACGCACGACCGCATGAAATTGTATACATGGAGAAATTCAGAAGTACCCGACAATTAGGAAACTAACTGCCCTAAACTACCCTAAGGTCTGGCAGATCAATCAAGACGGCGCTTTGATGCAAAAACAAAACCAAAAAAATAAAAATCAAAGT
The DNA here is from genome assembly GCA_035043915.1 of Drosophila paramelanica. NCBI lineage: Eukaryota > Metazoa > Arthropoda > Insecta > Diptera > Drosophilidae > Drosophila > Drosophila paramelanica. The sequence continues at coordinate 687,082 of JAWNMO010000077.1, read as the reverse complement.
CTGAAGATCTGCTGTTATATCGTCTAATTTAGCAGAAATTTAGATTTTAATTTCTCATTTTTGCTTTTTTTTTTGAGTACACTGGACAGCTGGAAATTATGTGCCCTGTTTTCAGCGCCATTAGGGCACGCAAATTTTTCCAAGTATTTTGCCCAGAGAGACTCTCTGCCCTCCTGTGTTGGGGGTAAACGAGTCGAGGCCGCAACCGAGGACGAGTCTGAAACTGTGTGTGTGTGTGTGTGTGAGTTTGTTGTTGTGCGTGTGTATCTCTGTAATTTGAGTCGATTTTTCCGGCATGCTGTTCGGGCTAAGACTCCGCAACAGAGACTCGGTCTGGGACTGCGATTCTGAGAGACTCTCTAAATGGTTGCTTGGCTGCTTCGTGGTTCCATTTTAATTGCAGTCGTTGTGCAAGTAAAAAAAAAAGGTTCCTCTGGTTGTTGTTGTTGTTGTTGTCGCTGGGCATTTGCAATCAGATCCACAAGTAAAACGAAGCCGCAGACGAAGGATCGCGCTAGATGCGTACCCAGCGATACGATACCGATACGGATCGCAAAGTTTCGGATGCCGTCGCCGCTGCGTAGTTCTTACTGTAATTACGCAGCTCGTGAGAAAACCTGCAGACCCCCTCGAACTACCCCTCTGTTGGGTTCGAAATGCCTTGGCCGAAATGCATAATTTGAATAAGAATTCTGAATTGATTTGGCGGAAGTTTGGTTTTAAATATTTTGTAAATTTTGTGGGCGTTCGAAAAAAAATTGCTCTCTAATAAAATTAACAGAAAATGGCGCAGCTCAAGGGCGTGGATATGTCTTTACATATGAATACACATACATATGTATATATTATACTATATGTACAAGAAATTCACGGTTTAAACCTGAAGCGGTTCACTGAAGCATTTTAAAGTTCGACGCATGTTTTGGACACTCCCTCAACGTTGCGCCAAGACGCAACCCCGCGACTGCGTAGGGCAGATCCCGTCCACAATGTCGCTATAGATTGCTGCCGTGGTTGTTGTTCTTGTTGTTGTTGTTGTTGTTGTTGTTGCTCTTGTTGCTTGTGTGTGCTCATTCCAGTTGGTCGCTGATGATGGTGATGAGTTTTTAATGGCCGGCTCACAGTTGCGCTGGCGCTGAGCCAATCTGAGTTATTGTTTTTTCTCTTCATTTTATTTTTGTTTTACTTTTTGCATACTCCGACGGGGCGCGCCTCAGAAACTGGTTATGATTTTAAGTGTTCAACAAAGTAGACCTACTTTAATTTTTACAGTATTTCACGACAGTTCGGTAAACATACAGCCAGGCAATGTAGAAAAAATAATACACATTGATTTCTTTTGGTTAAAAAGATTAATTAATGGGCAAAAGGAACTTTAAGTTTAAAATATTTAATGTAATTTCCTTTATATATATTAAATCTTATATAATTAATAAATTTTATAAACAAAATTAATTATTGATTTGAAATTTTAAAGGTGATTTTAACAAAAAAACATGTATCTTCTGATTTTTAAAAAACTTAGATAAAGAATCAATTTAGAGGCCAAACAATGATCAAAATGCCATCAAACATGAAAATCGGTTCAGTTTTGACAAAGTTACGGGAGTTTGAAATTTTACATTAACAAGGGGTACATGTTCAAAAAAATACCAAAAAATACCAAAAAAATTTATTTTCAAAAATGAAAAAAGCTTGGATGTAGAATTAATGTAGAGGCCAAACAATGATCAAAATATCATCAAACATGAAAATCGGTTCAGTTTTGGCAAAGTTACGGGAGTTTGAAATTTGGGAGCTATGGATCTGAGAGTTTTACATGTCAAAATTTTTGATAATTTTGGCATGATTTTTGACCAAAATTTTGACCCCCTCAAAATCGGGTTAAATGTTGTTTTTTATGCTAATTAAGACAAATACAATCGATTAAAAATATAAATTCGGAAATCTAAATTTTGAAAAAAAATTTTTTTCGAAAATTCACAAGGGGGGGTACATGCTTTTTTACGAAAAATTTCAAAAAAAAATTTATTTTCAAAAATGCAAAAAGCTTGGATGTAGAATTAATGTAGAGGCCAAACAATGATCAAAATGCCATCAAACATGAAAATCGGTTCAGTTTTGGCAAAATTACGGGAGTTTGAAATTTGGGAGCTATGGATCTGAGAGTTTTACATGTCAAAATTTTTGATAATTTTGGCATGATTTTTGACCAAAATTTTGACCCCCTCAAAATCGGGTTAAATGTTGTTTTTTATGCTAATTAAGACAAATACAATCGATTAAAAATAAAAATTCGGAAATCTAAATTTTGAAAAAAATTTTTTTTCGAAAATTCACAAGGGGGGGGTACATGCTTTTTTACGAAAAATTTCAAAAAAAAATTTATTTTCAAAAATGCAAAAAGCTTGGATGTAGAATTAATGTAGAGGCCAAACAATGATCAAAATGCCATCAAACATGAAAATCGGTTCAGTTTTGGCAAAGTTACGGGAGTTTGAAATTTGGGAGCTATGGATCTGAGAGTTTTACATGTCAAAATTTTTGATAATTTTGGCATGATTTTTGACCAAAATTTTGACCCCCTCAAAATCGGGTTAAATGTTGTTTTTTATGCTAATTAAGACAAATACAATCGATTAAAAATATAAATTCGGAAATCTAAATTTTGAAAAAAAAATTTTTTTCGAAAATTCACAAGGGGGGGGTACATGCTTTTTTACGAAAAATTTCAAAAAAAAATTTATTTTCAAAAATGCAAAAAGCTTGGATGTAGAATTAATGTAGAGGCCAAACAATGATCAAAATGCCATCAAACATGAAAATCGGTTCAGTTTTGGCAAAGTTACGGGAGTTTGAAATTTGGGAGCTATGGATCTGAGAGTTTTACATGTCAAAATTTTTGATAATTTTGGCATGATTTTTGACCAAAATTTTGACCCCCTCAAAATCGGGTTAAATGTTGTTTTTTATGCTAATTAAGACAAATACAATCGATTAAAAATATAAATTCGGAAATCTAAATTTTGAAAAAAAATTTTTTTCGAAAATTCACAAGGGGGGGGTACATGCTTTTTTACGAAAAATTTCAAAAAAAAATTTATTTTCAAAAATGCAAAAAGCTTGGATGTAGAATTAATGTAGAGGCCAAACAATGATCAAAATGCCATCAAACATGAAAATCGGTTCAGTTTTGGCAAAGTTACGGGAGTTTGAAATTTGGGAGCTATGGATCTGAGAGCTTTACATGTCAAAATTTTTGATAATTTTGGCATGATTTTTGACCAAAATTTTGACCCCCTCAAAATCGGGTTAAATGTTGTTTTTTATGCTAATTAAGACAAATACAATCGATTAAAAATATAAATTCGGAAATCTAAATTTTGAAAAAAAATTTTTTTCGAAAATTCACAAGGGGGGGTACATGCTTTTTTACGAAAAATTTCAAAAAAAAATTTATTTTCAAAAATGCAAAAAGCTTGGATGTAGAATTAATGTAGAGGCCAAACAATGATCAAAATGCCATCAAACATGAAAATCGGTTCAGTTTTGACAAAGTTACGAGAGTTTGAAATTTGGGAGCTATGGATCTGAGAGTTTTACATGTCAAAATTTTTGATAATTTTGGCATGATTTTTGACCAAAATTTTGACCCCCTCAAAATCGGGTTAAATGTTGTTTTTTATGCTAATTAAGACAAATACAATCGATTAAAAATATAAATTCGGAAATCTAAATTTTGAAAAAAAATTTTTTTCGAAAATTCACAAGGGGGGGTACATGCTTTTTTACGAAAAATTTCAAAAAAAATTTATTTTCAAAAATGCAAAAAGCTTGGATGTAGAATTAATGTAGAGGCCAAACAATGATCAAAATGCCATCAAACATGAAAATCGGTTCAGTTTTGGCAAAGTTACGGGAGTTTGAAATTTGGGAGCTATGGATCTGAGAGTTTTACATGTCAAAATTTTTGATAATTTTGGCATGATTTTTGACCAAAATTTTGACCCCCTCAAAATCGGGTTAAATGTTGTTTTTTATGCTAATTAAGACAAATACAATCGATTAAAAATATAAATTCGGAAATCTAAATTTTGAAAAAAAATTTTTTTCGAAAATTCACAAGGGGGGGTACATGCTATTTTACGAAAAATTTCAAAAAAAAATTTATTTTCAAAAATGCAAAAAGCTTGGATGTAGAATTAATGTAGAGGCCAAACAATGATCAAAATGCCATCAAACATGAAAATCGGTTCAGTTTTGACAAAGTTACGAGAGTTTGAAATTAGGGAGGTGTTCGTTACGTTACGTTAAATTAAATTTACGTTTTTTTTTAATTTGGCATGACTATTTAACAAATATTTGCCTCTCTTAAAAAAAATTTTATTTACCTTAAATCTGACTGTTTTCTTTACCAGTTGTGCCAAAATAAAAATAAATTACTGATAGGCCCAATTTGTATAAGTATAAATGTGCAGCACTATCGTTTTAGTTTATCAGCGATCACTGATCACAGTGACATTCACGTTACCCACATAATATTTTTTGTGAATAGAAAGAAGGCAAGAAGCGTGGCGAATAGAGAGAGAAAGATACAATGGACACATCAGATGTGATTGTGTTAAGGTGTATCCGTTTCGGGTCGGTCGGGGCATATTGACCCGTCAAATGTGCCATGCTCTGCAGATTAGACCATTTCATATGCAAATGTCCATTTGGTTCGCTTCGGCGATAGATAAAATATCTACAAGTTTATTTTGTTCGGTTTATTTGTTAAATACATACTACTATCGCTATCACATCGTAATTTACAGCGCTTACAGTTAAGACTTTCGTGTCGTTTATTATACATTTTATACGGTCCTCAAGCTTATGTACTCAACCAGATATTTCGCATAACTTAAGTGGCCCCAACGGCCATTAATAATGCGCAAAAAAAAAACAGCTAAATAAATGAATATAATTAAATTGAGAAATACTACAACTGACTATAAATTTCGGATACATTAGCTGGCCTGTCAAAATCTGTTTTTCAACTTGCCATATATATTTGAGAAATAAATATATTAACTTTGTTGCGATAATATCTCTTGCATATATATGTTAACAGTTATGTCTTCATTTAATAGGATTTGAAATAATTTGTATCCCAGAAACTTCCAATAAATAAGCGTAAAAATTTGAATTTTGTGCAAATTTTGTTTAAAATTATTTTATAATTAGCCAGTTCTATAATCTGAGGCACGCACCAAAAAAAAACGCGACACAAAAGTTGATTGTGATTGGTTTATAATTTATGGAGCTTAGGATCTCAGGAGAACAAATGGTTTCAAGTTGACGACTGCTAGAGCTGCGATGTTAAAAAATATATATATTTATATATATGTATAGATATGTATACATGTATGTGTTATCAGGCTTAGGGATTACAGTGGAGCAAGACATACAAAGCAAACAGAATAAAAATAAAATTAAAAATATGAAGTTAACAATTTTTGATTTTTCGGGCAATAAAAAAATAGTTATTGTTTAAATTCTTCTAAATTTAAATATGTATTTTTTTCTATGAAAAACATATTGTTTATATTACCTAATGTTAGACATCTTTATCCCACTGTAAGCAGTAAAAGATACACTGCGACTACTTCACAGATACGCGCACGCACATTCAGCGGGAACAAAGAACTTGCTGACCGCGTGGCATGTGGCTGGTGCCTCCCCTCTTCCCGTTCCCCATTCGACAGCCCCTGCCCCCAACAAGTAATAAGCAATCCGACGATGTCGCCGTCGTCGTCTTCCTCTTCTTCAACATCATCATCTTCTTCTTGCTCTTCATCTCGGTGAGCCATTGAAATGCTGTTACAAGTAACAGAAAAATGCGAACAATGAACGTGCCGGCCGGCCGAACCGGCGAACAATGTGCAGAGCCCAGTGCAATATACTCCCCCATTCCCCATCCCCCAACCACTACCCCGCAGCCCCTCCCTACCATTCTGACCCATCCGCCCGAAACCCCTCATCCTCACATACCCAACCAAAGGCACGTAGATGTTATTAATATGGCTGCCAATTTGTCGTTGTCGTCCATGTACATGTATAGCAAGAATGGACTGTGCGGGGAGGGGAGAGGGAGGTGGTGAAGGGAGCGTGGCGGTAAAATAAAATGTGTCTAAAATAAAAAGCAAGAGCAGCTGAAATTGTCGCACTTGCAGCGGCCATTTGCCATTTCATTCAATTAAGTTCCAAGACAAATAATACAAATAAAAGCTATATAGAGTATATAACGTGTGTATACATATATATAAATGTGTGTGTGTGTGTCACAATATCTTGTAGGAGCCATTTTCAATTTGCTGCTGCAGCATTTGAACGCTTTGAATGGGAAATGCATCATCAGCATTTGCATTGAGTATTGAAACTTGAAATTACTTGAGCTCTGACAGCGTAAATTACCAAAAAATGGCCACTGGCAATTGACACCACCAATAATCCAAGTCCAAAGCCCAACCACACACACACACAGTGTGTACACACGCACACACACACACCGAAACCTATGCCAAAAGTTCGACAGTCAAATTTTTGCTGAGCTTCGCAATTGTTTTGTTTAGTTTTTGCCAGCCAACTGTGGATTGTGGATTTGGGGTTTGGGGTTATGCGTGGGAGCAGTGGGGGGAGATGTGGTCTAGGGAGTTTGGAGGGTTGCCATTTTATTTGTGTATTTCATTTTCGTACAATTTCAGACACAGTCATCTAATTGCCATAGTAAAATGCGCTAATTTTCTGCTTGAATTAAGCAATTTATATTTATATAGAAACGATTACTTTGGCTTCCAAGTAGGTTCTGATTAGATATAGTAGATTCATTTTATGTTTTATTGCTTTAAATACACTTAAATATATAAATTAATATTTGTTGCAATTTTTGAATTTGCAACAAGCTTGAAACACTTTCGCTAGCTGCTGAACAAGTCTGAAAAGTTTACTAATTATATTCAAACTTAGCACAACTCGCCCCTGAATATATTTTCCCATTGTCAGCGTGATGAATGCACTGAATGAGGCCACTTGGCGATTCAGTGTCGGATCAAATGGGCATGAGACCGACGAGAGTATCAACCACTAAGTTGTCTCAACTTTGCAGGTACTCGCGGCTGGTCAAAGTCAAGCACAGGGCGGGGCATGTTCAGCGGTTGTCTAATTGCAACAACTTAAACTCCGAATAAGCACTTAATTTAGCAGGCAAGTGGCAATGTTGTTGTGATTGTTGCCGCTGCGCTGAGTTAACCACTTGCAACCGCCATAAATCAGACAGAGCACTGAAATGATACACATGAGCAGCAGAAATAATAAAAAAAAAAGAATGTATATCTAAATAGAGCGAGTTGGCGACCAAGGCGACAGCCAACTCATTGCCAAAGACCCAGACCAGAAACAGATCCCCAGCCGGAGACCCGGTGGCATCCCAGCGACAAGAACTGCGACGACAGACAAACAATAAGCGACAGTAGCACTGATTACTTGAGCACAACAACAGTCCCGACACCCACTCCCTCCGCCCCTGAGGAACTGGCGCTGACATTCAAGCCACGTTTGGTTACATTTCAGACAGGTTGACTGGGCCTGACGGGGGGTGGGGCGGGGATGTCTGTTAGCTGGCGCTGACAGCCCCATAAGGTGCATGTGCCTTGAGAGTGGAACGTTAGATGCCGCGCAAGAACTTAAGTAAAATAACTCATGTGCAGCAAGAAAGAACAGCAAGCTGCGACTGCGGTGCACTTTGAATACCCTTTCAAACAAATAAAAATATTACAACTAATAATTAAATGTATAGTAAATAATTATGAGATATTTTTGCCTAAAAGTAAAAAAATATTGATATAATTTACTTAATATTCCTTCCTATTTAATTTTTATGATTCTTATTGGAACTTGAGCTTATAGTAGTCATATAAAAAATATAAATTGATTATGCAAAAACACAATTTTTAATCGATTGCTTGAATTGGAGCTATATAACAAAGATGACCGATATTGAAAACACTTCTCCGATTTATATTGTTTTTAGATCTTAATAAGAGAGTCTGAGAAACTAACTATATGAAGATAGATAGATACTTAATGGGATCAAAACTTACACATAGCTTGACAAAATGAAAATACCCTATGCAATGGCATAATAATGCGTATCTGTGCACGTATGCGTATGTGAGTGTGAATGTGAATAAGAATATAAATGTGTCTGGTTATGCCCTTGCCAGAAGCTGCACCGTTCGTTGCACTTCGTTGGCGCACAGTTTGAAAGTCACTGCCTATAAGCAGATGTGAGTATATCTACATACATATATATAAATAAATATATATATTTATATATGTATATCCTTAAATCATGTATATGCAGACACACTTACTAGCAGCCAAAAGTGCTTAGCTTACTTATGCTGCTTGGCCCACTCGATGGGGACTTCTTTGGTTTCTAGACGGGTTGGGTTTGGGTCTGAAGCTACCTAAGCCAAAGTGCACTCTGTGCTGAGCTGGAGCGGGGCCAACTTGACTGCCATATCTGGCAATGTGTTTGTTTGTTTGTTTATTTGTTTGCAGATTGCTTTTAAATTACTTGAACTTGCTGCATGCAAAAATTGCTGGCAAGGGTTTTTTTTCTCTCTCGTTTACATCTGTGATTTTGATTGATTTTGTGTTGAATGCATTTTTATGTTTTCTTTGGCATTGTTTTTGCTTTTCGTTAAATTGCTTGGAAAAGTGCGCAAAGTAGATTTGATTCGAGGCGTTCAGAGAGGCATCACTTCAGAAAGGGTTTTAGAAGCAAATGATTTAGACAATTGAAAAAAACCATAAAAGTTTAAAAAATTTTCGATTAGCTAAACTGAGTTTAATTTTTGCTCGAATTCTAGAGAATACATTGTATAAAATACAAATTTGTGTCAGCCTAAAATAATTTTACATAAATTAAATATATTATAAAATCAATAAAATCGATTTGGCACAGATAAATTCAATACAATTTCATATGTTTTAATTATTTTGCGAGACGTTCTTGTTACGCATTAATTATTTCTTCTCAATCTTATTTATTTTCAATTATTTAAAGATTTAGCGTGTTTTCAGCTAATAAAAAAAAACCCGCTAGCGCTCTCCTGACTTAATTTTAAGCACTGAGGCCAGTCCCGTAAAAACATTTAATTACCATCATATAAATATATGTACATGTGTATATGTGTGTGTGTGTGCAGTCCTCGGGCCAGTTCCGAGCACTAAATCAGTGCTAATCCGAATGAGCAGCATCTGGAAACAGAATCTGCTGTTTGTGCATAAATCAATGCTGGCATAAAATTTCACACCTTGCCAGTTTTTATGATTCCACGCTTAATTTACTGTCTTGATATAAAGTGAAAAAGAGAGTGAGAGAGGAGAGGAGAGGGCAAAGACAACTTTAAATTCGCTGTGCACACTGGAATGTCATAAAAACCAAATTCAATAAAAATTAAAAGAATCCTTTTGTGTGGCAAACAGCTGCCGTCAGGTTTTACATCAACGTTAAAAGCCAGGGTTGCCGAACTACTGAAATTTTAAAAATTTTTGTTCCTTTTTTTGTTTAAAAAACTTTGCAAGCCCAGACAAGACGACGCCAGGAACGGGCAAGGGTCAGGGCACCGAAATAAAAAAATAACTAAAGTGAAAAAAAACTATAAGATTTATGACTACCCTAACCCAGTGAGAGACCGGTTCCAATTCTACATGCCGTACGCATTCAAATGTAACCAGTGGCAAGTCGAAATCATTAGCTGCCATAAATAACGCGCCCAAAATTGCCGCCCACTAACAACAACGAGGAGGACACTTCTAGCGAAATTTGCTGCAATTTTCAATTTGCTTTCTTTTGCCTTTGGGAATTTATTTTCTTGGGTGAATTGCATTTTTGGCCCAAGTGCAAAAAAGAAAATCAATAAACAATGCCAGACAAGAACCAACTTTGGTTACAAAGGTTTTTTTTATTGTCGCCTTTAACAATTTTTTATTTTATCTCATTTTGTTTTCTCGAGTACCACACACACACACACATGCACACACACCTAGGCAGTCAGTATTGTTGAATTTGCTAACTGTTCATCGGGTTCAGAGAGATTCAGAGCAGGCACTTGTGGCTTCTACCCGCTACCCATTTACAGCTGACAATGAGCACAACAACAACAACAACAACAACAACAAGAGCAATATCATCAACAATAGCGGCAAGAACTGCCATGATATAAGTACCGCACATACACACACACATATTATATCTATGAAAAACGCAACCAACAGGTATTTATTGTATTTGCTCAAGCTGAATATATCCTGCGGCTTGGCTTGACGCATTGTCAATGGGCCCGAGTTCAGCCGAGTTGCCAATGGGTATATATCTGTATATGTATATATGTATATAGAGTTAGGGTATGCAGCCCCTTTGGGCTGGTGGGAGAAAAAAAAATTGTGCATAGTCGTAAATTCTGATTTCCAACTGTGTGGGAGTCGAATGCTAATAAAGAGCTCTGCATTATCTCTGCTGATCATTTACTGCTAAAGTCATTGTGCTATTGCGTGGAAACCAGATCGGGTAAACTAAAGAAATTTTGAGTAAAATTGCGGGGAGTTCTAATGTACGCCTTAAAAGTAATTAAGCGTTCACAAAAGATATTCAGAGATAATAGTATACAATTTAAAGAATAAGAAGCTCATTTTTATTTAATAAACTTTTAATGTGAATATTTAAAATAAATAAATTCAAAAAAAATAGTACATTTAATTTATACTTTTTTTATTTTATTATAATTTATTTTATTAAATATATATACTTTATTTATAATAATTAAAAACATTGCGTTGCTTTCACATTATTTTATTCCTTCAACAATCAGCAATTTATCATTTGGAATGACAGTAAATTCCATTATTCTAAATGGTTCCGATTTAAGCCCAAAAGTCAATGGCAAAGTCGGCAAAATCCATGAAAAGAGTTCACAACTACCAAAGAAAATCCCAGTCAAAAATAGCCTTCGGCAACTGCCAACAAACAAAACTCAAATCCAAATGTCGAAGTGCAGAAATGCGTTGCGCAATGACTCAAAAAAAAAAGTAAAATAATTGAAAAAGGGAAAAAATTCCCAGCGGTGCAATAAAATGACAAGTCTACCGTATCTTTGCATCCATCTCTGTATATGCATCTATCTCCATTTGGGAAAATGCATCTGCATGTGTGCTGCACACCTGAAAAGGCAAAAACGGGCTGCCGCTGTGACGATGATCGATGATGTGTTGTAGGGAATGCCTAGCGGACCTTTCAAGTGTTAGACAGCTCGGAGACGGACACTGGACTTAATCGATTTCGTCAGACTTTCAGGCGCTCTCTTGACAACTTCCCCATAGATTAATTAAATGCTTGCGTTTTATAAATGAGCCAAGTGCGGATAGTTGTGTATCTGCAAGATACTTCAAGTAGCTGTAAAAACTCGTTGCTTCTGCGCAGTAGCTGCGCAAAAAAAAGAATATATATATACAGTGGTTCACAGCTTATTTCAACCAGCGACTTGAAAAAAGTTTACTGGCGTATATAATCAAAACTATTGGGGATATCCAAAAAATTTAAACGCAGGTTGAAAGTGTGATGTTTCAACTAATAAAATAATAATTCATTTATTTTTTAAATATTTTTTTAATATATAATAATAATTAATAACTAAGAAATGGCACAAATCGAACTCCACAGCTTATTTCAACCACTTATGGAATTACAACACTAGACTAGAGCTAAGTGTTTTTCTAAATAACTAAATATTAGTATTTGGTGTGACTACCCTTTTGCTTAACTACCATTTTAAGTCGGTTTGCCATAGATTCTACTAATTATTTTGTAATATCTGGTGTAATTTTACCCCATTCTTCAAGTAAAGCCGATTTCAGGTCCGATTTGTTCGATATTTTGCGTTTTCGAACGTTTGTCTCCAAAATCGACCACAAATTTTCTATAACATTTATGTCTGGTGACTGGGCTGGTGGTTTCATGACATGCGGACAGTTCCAGATCAGCCAAGTTTGCACAATTGCTGCCGTGTGTTTCGGGTCATTTTCTTGGTAAAATCTAAAGTCCTCCTTTATGCCCAATGTCTCAGCACTTTCAATTAAATTGGACTTCAAAATGTCAAGGTATTTAGTTTTATCCATCGTTGTCTCAATAAACTCCAAGCTACCAACGCCTTCTGCTGACATAGAGGCCCAAACCATAACGTTGCCTCCGCCGTGCTTTACTGTAGCCCTTAAGTGTTCTTTGCGTCAAGCTCTGTGCTAGGCTTACGCCACACATAAGAGGGTCCATCCGACCCAAATAAATTAAATTTGGACTCATCACAAAAAAGGGACAGTTTTCCAGAAGCCAATGTCCTTGTGCAAGTGCTCCTGGGCAAATTTTAGGCGACACTTCTTATTTTTATCGCTTATAAAAGGCTTCTTGCGTGGTACTCTGGCATTAAAGTCATGTTCCCGAAGCACACGGCGAATAGTTTCTGGGTGGCATGACTTGCTTAACTCTTCCTGAACATCATTGGCCACTTTTCGAGCCGATAGCCTTGGGTTCTTCCGGATTTTTCTTGCAACGTAGCGCTCGCCCGTGGAATTAAAAATTTTGTTCGGAGCATTCTTACCTTTGTCGTGCGTTCTATTTTCACGGACAAATCGGTATATGATGCTCTGGACTGTGGAATCACTAAGTCCAACCATCTCAGCAATTTTTCTACGGGAATGACCATTTTTAAAGTGTTTAAGAACAAGTTCCCGCTGATCACAATAGTTGTGCGTGGTGCCATTTCGCTTAATTGACTTTTCTGCAAGTTGACCTCTCAAAATTCAGCTGAAATTTATTTCATCATATTGCAAAAACAATGACTAAAGCATAGAAAAAAAAACTACCGTTGCATTGCAAAATAACGGATCTTTCATCACCTGAAAAGTTAGTGGTTGAAATAAGCTGTGGAGGTCGATTTGTTCCATTTCTTGGTTATTAATTATTATTATATATTAAAAAAATATTTTAAAAATAAATGAATTATTATTTTATTAGTTGAAACATCACACTTTCAACCTGCGTTTAAATTTTTTGGATATCCCCAATAGTTTTGATTATATACGCCAGTAAACTTTTTTCAAGTCGCTGGTTGAAATAAGCTGTGAACCACTGTATATAAAATAAAAGTATGTTATCAACCCCTAAGAATTTGTACCACCTGGCAAAACATGCCGTAACTTGTTTCGGGTAGCTAAAAATCGGGAGCACTGTTGCCAACTGTGCTTCCTCTTGATAAATAAATAAATGCGTAGCTGGTTGTTTGCCAATTACCAAGAAGCATGAAATTTTTATACTCGACTTTCTTTCTGCGAGCCGCCTGCAATTTCAATCTATCAATTTTGCGGCAGTGGCTCAAAGTGCGCACTGAAACGCAAAAAATGGAAGATGTATAAGGATCGGTGTGTGTGTGTGCTTGTGTGTGTATCTGACAGATTTTACGGCTACACCTTTTTCGTGAGTATTTAGTCAGCAAATTGATCCTCCTACATAGCCCTAAAGCAGGTAGGCAGCTGTCCCGCTCGCGTTGCCCCTCTGTCTCTCTTTCGCATTCAATCACTGACTCACTCACTCATTCGCTTATTCCCTACATAGAGTATGGTGCGCAGTTTAATCCTCACAAATCGCCTACAAAGCTGATTGCGCACCTGGTCTCTGTGCTCGGTGCCCCCGACCCGACCCGACCCGAGGGTTGTTATTTGTTGGTCCTCGTGGTCGTCTCTAACTCTCGTCCTGATTTTGCAGTAGCGGTGTCGTGTTTTGTTCTGATTTCAGTTTTGTTTTTTTTCTCCCTTCTCTTCTTCGTTTTCTTCTGCCTTTGCCATGCGCAAATTCTGTTGGCCGTCGGCTCAAATTTATCGCAGCATTTCCTGGAGGCTTAGACCGAATTATAGAGAAAACTATGCCCCGAATTGGGCCTAAACATAAGCCGAGGACGAGTTGACTTGATGGCTGTCAGCGGTCGGCAATGGTCTAAAGAAACTCGGCCAAAACTAAATATCTAAAGTAAAAAATCTATTTTCAAAATAGTTTTCGAAAAATTTGTTTAATGGAAAATGAGCTCACAGATTTCGGGATTTACATATCGAAAGCAAAAATACTTTTTTCTATTTTTAAATAAATTTTTTCTGTATTTTCAGGTTCAAATATATTGTTAATTATACAGGGTAAGTAAAACTGGCCAATATTTCACATTTAGCATAAGCCCCACTTCTTGCATCTGCAATCGTAAATAATAGTATAAAAACTATAAACATAAATCATATAAATCAATATGTACACAACCCACCCCTTTTTGTGGCATGCGGCACTTGGATACGTTCCGCAATCTGCGCAGCTGCCACATTCAATGCTGCTGCGCAGGCGCAAACTGACAGCCCGACAGCCCTGGTTGGAAAAAAAAAAAAAACATAAACACCTTTCAAGCGCCGTGTGCCACATATAAATAACATACATTTTCTATGAAAAACCTCTTCAGACGACACAAGAAAAAAAGAAAACACTTTATGAAAAGAAAACTTCCATTCAACTTGAACAGCATCTCCCCCTTCTCGTCGTCACCTTTGATAAACCTGGAGAACAATGGACACGATCGCATTGTCTCCACATCTTTCGCGATCGTTGCGTGAGTTTTGCCATTGTCTCGAACCGTGCGGATCGATGTGATTCGGGTTTGCTCAATGAACCAAACAGCATCAGAACCCAACACGTGTTGCAATTCAAGTTTCGTGTTATTATTATTATCAATATTATTTATAGAAAAATGTCAGCACATTTGGCGCTGATTTATTGATTCGGATTGGGTCAAGGCGAACAGCTGCCGATTTGGGTTTATAAGTCTATAAGTGTGGGACCCAGTCAATTTTATAAGAATAAAGTTGTTATAAAAATATTGAAATCAAACGTGTCACGGACCAAAGAAATAATATTTACAGCTGTCTTTGGTGGGCATAACTAGGGATCGACACCCTTGGCTGTTATCAAAAAGAATACAAATTATATGGAACCTTCAAGAAATTTCAAAAATAAACTTAAGTTTGTTTAAATATTCGTGAAATACTTAAATTTTCAAATTCAATTTAGTATATTAATTTGAAAAGCGATCTTTGAATTTGGCAAATTAATTTAATTGAAATAATGAAAATGTCCGCAATTATATAAAAGCTAACTGTCTGCGCTTAACACTGACTGACTTTGTAATTAATTTAAAGAAAACATCAAACGAACGAAAAAATATATGTATATATGTACATGGATGAATATATATATATATGGATTCGTTACACGACTTACAGTTGTCCATGTCCCATGAACCCAAACGGTCTTTGTTCTAGCTGCAAGTGGGGCTCAGTCTATGCGACATGCCGCAAAAACACATCCTGTGCCAGTGCCCCTCCCCGCGCCCAGCTGTGCTCCTCTTTCAGTCACTTCAAATCGTAACCAGAGCGCTGACCAACGTGTGCAGCCAGGCAGGAGACCAAAACAAAAAACGAGGCAACAACATAAAATAAACTCACATGTTTAGTTAACTTGCCCATGTGCAAATTAAAACCGAAGCATAACCGAAAAACAACTAAGAGACACACCCCGCTCAGACCTTAACTAGCTTCAGGTGCAGAGGCTTCTGGCCATGACTGGACTTTGGACTGAACTCAAAGCTCTTCCTGTGCAGCCAAAGCATTATGCAGTGGATTTTTAATTTCTCGACTGCCCTTAAAGATTGAACCGAACGAGTTTTAACTTCATGGCATTGCATACTTTCAGGCGCATGCAAATGTCACATTGCTATGCACACAAATACAAACACACACACATACACACAGATTTGCTCACATGTGCAGAGCCTAGAGAAGTTTTGTTGTTGTTGTTGTCGGCTTTGGCATGTTTGCTATTTGGAATGATTTCAACAGGATGCCGGCGTGTCCAGTGCACTTTAGCTTTAGTTTACTTCACCCAACAGGAAGAAGCATCAACAAGCAGCAGCAGCAGCAACAACAACAACTGCAACAGGAACTAACAGAAAAACAACTGGCATACGAGTCAATGACTAAGGGCGCCCCCAGCAATCAGTAGCTGCTTCATCTACAACACAAACAAAATGTATCCTATCCACTGTTGCGACTTCCTCTATTTGTATAGCCCACTCTCCCGAGAACCAGCAGCAGCAGCCGTAAGCCAAAAATAAGCTCCAAAGTCTTTGGCACTTTGACCGCTACAGTTCTAAATGCACTCATATGCCATATTAATATTTATGCCCTGGAAAAAATACATTCACATAAGGGCATATACGATTAGGTGAATATCTACAAATTAAATAAAATAAATTATTGCTAGATATTTATAGATAGGTTAACAAAAAAAAACTAGTTAAATTGATTTAAATATATAGTTTTGTACAGGGTATCTACATTTTCCATTCATAAATTTTGAGCATACTTTTGAGCGTTGCAATCAATATCAAGGAACTTGTATTGATTTCACCCGAGGGTTGCGTGTTATCAGACGCTTTTAATCAACCATAAATTTGTCTAAACATGCATTAGCCGTATTTACCACAGATAGTTAGTTCATTGGGTTCATTTGGGTCTGCTCGTGAATAGTTGGGTAGTTATTTGTGGCGCATACGAAGTCAGGCACGCATTTTCGGCAAGGCATGTGCCATGTGGCATGTGGCATGTGGCATGTATCTTTAAATCGTAAAATATGAAATTGCGTGCAAGTGTAAAATTATGCTCGTAATTTCGTTACAGTTCACGCATTATTCGTTTAACCATCTAATGGATTTCTAAGTAGTTTACTTTATGAGTATAAAACGAGTTTTATTTTTTTTTGGCTTTACGTATATGAAATACAAATACATAAAAGATACAACATCTTTGGGACTAGTCTCATACGAGCAAAGCTAAACAATAAAATGTTGGGCAATAAGAAAAAAACATGAATAATTTTATTTATAATTTTTAATAAATAACTCTGACATGTATCTAAATATCTACTTAATAGTTATGGGGCATAAAACCATTTTTATTCATTTTCCAATCGGTTTTCAATCGGTTTTTCTGAATCAAACTCTATTTATCTGTAAGATACATTTCAAGCCAAAACTCCACTTAAAGCACACATTGATTATATTTAAATATAGATACAGATACAGCTACAAACAAATTTCAAAGTCATTCTTTCAATTGGAATTCTTTGGAACTGCCACAAGGATACTTCACATGAAGCGGCAGCAGCAAAAAGAAAACTGACCATAGAAAGTGCAGATCCTATTGAAAGAACCATTTTTAAATAAAATTTTTTTTTCTGTACGTTGATTGAATAAAATCAACGCTGGAAAATTTCAACTAAACTTAACGGCTTTTATTGGCCCTAAGCAAACAGAGTTGACTGTTGTGCAAAACAGTAGCCGAAAAAGTGAGCGATATACAAAAAAAGAGCCGGAGAGGGTCCATGGGTGGGTGGGATTGGGGTGTGTGTGTGTGTCGGTTCTGCACATGGCCAAATGCAAATAGGGGGCTTATAGTGAAAATTCAATGAAGCTTAGCAAACGTCTGCGTAGTCTAAACGACTAAACTTGCGCTACTAATTGGGCGTGTGACTTGCCTCACTGAGAGTGTGAGGTGTGTGTGTGTCTGGCTGTGCTGTGTGCATCAATGAACCGTAAAGCTATTTCGTCATTTAACGTTAAAAGCAACGAGCGCACAAAGGCGGCCCGACAAAAACGCGACCAAAGTGAAAAAACTAATTTGCGCTGCTTCAAAAGCAAACACAAGGCTGAGAGAAGAGGGAGGGAGGGTGTGTGTGTGTGCTACCTGGAGGGGTGTGTGTGTGTGTGTGTGTGTGAGATGTACGCTGGCTAAAGAAAAACATACACGTATTTTGGCCAAGCAAAAAGAAAATTGGGTAGCGCTGAGTGCTAACCGAAAAACTTTTCATTTATGCGCGCCCCCCTTCCCCACAACCGCAACAGAAAAAACACAACAACAACCAGCTCTGGAGGCAACGTCGTGTAGGTGCACAAAAGGTGGCACCTACAACCAGGAGCAGCAGCAGCTGCCAATATGGTGACGTACAGTTCCAGTTCCAGTTACTCGCAGCTCCTCCATGTTTGCCTTGCCTGGCATGTCAATATTGCATAAGAGGCGCCACGGGCGGTGCAGACTGCAAACCGGCCACAACGGGGCACGTGGAGCGGGAGGGAGTGAACAGTGCTGTAGTTAACGCGCAGCTTTACTTTCAGGCAAAGCACCAAGGGTAGATGTTCAAGGGAGGGTGTCCGTGTGTGTGTGTGTGTGTGTGCTTGGCCTGAACCGATGTCAATCAAAAATTCCCATAACCAATGCAGCGCTTGCTGTGCATGCGTGTGTGTATGGCTGTGTGTGTGTGTGTGTGTGCTTGCTTTATGAAAGCTTTTGGCACATGTGGCGCATAAAAAACGAGACGAGAGCTAAAGACGAGCCAAAATGGACGAGTTGCGGCTAAGGGAGGGGGCGGCGAGTGGAAAGGGTCTTCACCTTCCAGTTTTGTTGTATGGCCAAGAAACATGCGCTGAAAAGGATTTCGTCCTGCGTCTTTCACTAGCCCCTGACGGGGACACTCACTCAACCCAATCACCCGCCCACCAATCTGGCAAACACCAACGCAAAGGCAACGCCTTTGCAATATTAAATTGCCAAAAAAAAAGTGGGGGGGTACAAAAAAAAACAGGATAAAAAAATCAATTAGGAACATGTCAAACTGCAGGAAAAGCTGGTTTTGAAAATTGGTGTCAGCAGCAAATTTAATTTCAAGTTTTTCTCCATTTTACACGCTGCTCATGTGGCGTTGACGGACAATGCCCGGAAAATGAAGTTGATATGAAAAAATCAGACATAGTGTGAGATCTAAGATTTCTAGGCAGCAGCACTCTGTAAAAGAATATATGTAATAATAAAAGATATTAAACATATATAAGTAAATACACTTTCTCATTTGCAGAGGACAAACCAAGGTGAAACTGTCATCAAATATGAAAATCGGTTCGGTTTTGACAAAGTTATAGGGGCTTGAAATTTGGGAACTGCGGTTCCGAGAACTTTCCAATTTTGGTCACTTAAGATTTTGAATAACTTTAAGTTGATTAAGTTTAGTATTTGTTTTAAATTTTTGTTTTTGCAGCTAAATGTATTTATTTAACTACCAATGACATGATTGTAATAATTAATCCCTGATGAATGAACATTTAAATTCAACATGCCCAACCTGTGCACAAAATCTCACAAATCTGTAGACACAAACGCAACCGAATACACTCACAGTTATATGTGAATACATATTGAATGGCATGCATGCATAAATTGCTTAGATGCATATTAACATAAACAGGAACTAAAGACCAGTGAAGCGTGAGACGCACAGGATTATTATTATTATTATTATCAATAATAATAATAGCAATAATAATAATAATAGCTGGCAAACATTGAATCGGATGGGCGTCGACAACAAGTAGGCACTGTGCCGCAGGTGGGGTGCTGGCATGAGAACCTGAAATCTCATGTTCACGATGCAAACGATATGATTGTAAACTGTAGATACACTCGTATCTGTATCTGTGAGTTTGATGAAGATGAAGCGAGGCAGCCAAAGTGAAAAGTGTGCGGAGAGTTGCGCGCATTCTAGCGCAAAGTGCAGATAAAAGCCATCAACGAGACGACGACGACGTCGACATATATAGATACAAAGATACATAGATACAAATTTGTAGCGCTGACAGGCAAGTGTCAAATGTTGCTCAGAAATACGAAAGAAAAAACACAACTCATAGATACAAATGGCAATTTATAAACATGGCCAAGGATGGACATGTAGCTGTCGCCCGCTCGACTGGCCATTAATGTCAAAAGTTATTGCGCAGGCGGCATATAGCCGATAATGTTAATGTTAATGCCCGTAAGGGGCGAGGCGTGGCCGCGTTTGGGCAGACCGCACCGTTGGCTGACCACAAGCACCCACACTTATTCAGACTCAGACTCCGGCCACCCATCACCTCGCCCATCGCACGGCAGCCATCGTCATCCGCATCGTTGTTGATGATGCTGCACACGCTCTGCCCGAGTTGACGGCACGTGTCTGGCCACGTTGTGCCCGCTGTGTGTCGCCCGAAGGCATCGCCAGCACCATCATCACCATCACCAACGCCATTAGTTGCCTGGTTCGGGTTCCAAGCATTTCCAGTGGGCGGGGTCCGAGCTGTTGACTACTGTTTAAAGTGGAGGTTTGCCTCGGCTTAGGTGTGAGTGCTTCAAATTAAAAATAGGAATAAAATATATTCAGCTTCTGCTTCTGCTTCTGCTTCTGCTGTCTGCATTTAATTAGCTAGAAATTATCATTAATCATATGCCTGAGAACATTTAAAGCCATAAAAAGGATACCAGTCGCTGGAGAAATTATTATTATCTCTTAATATTTAAGAAAATAGATATTTTTAAAATATTACAAATAAATCTTTACCATAAAAAAGAAGTTATTAATATTTTGAATAGTAGAAATCATAGCTGCCTTAGCTCCAGTTATGTATATAATCAACCCCCTTTATATAATAATCCATATATATATATAGCTTTTTTACTGCCCACAAAATGCTGCTCCATTTAAAAAGTTCGAGTCCAACATTTTATGTATTTACCAGCGCTGGCATTTAAAAGGCTAATTAAATGATTGCCATGCATAGAATTTTATTTATTTATTTGCTGCTCAACTTCAGGTTTCAGTTAGCTGGCGCTGCCAAGCACGCTTCATTTGCTTGACGAGCGCCGCTCTGAAGGATTCCGGGGCACACTTTGCTGCATCGCCTGGTTAGCATAATAAATCGATTAGCTCGCCAAGAGGCGCGGCCGGAATGGGGGAGGCGGTCGGTTGGGTTCGGATTCGGTTTTGGTTTCGGTTTCGGGATTTGGCATATTTAATAATCATGAGGCTTTCAGTTGCAGCCCCACAGCTGGCAATGATGACGCCGATGATTATTCTAATACGCTGATGGGACCATCATCATCATCACCCACCATCGCCACACATCCCACATCTTTTGCGCCCGACAGCGACTCCGACTTCAGCACAGATCCGGGCTCCAGGCTCGGTCTCCGCTTGCCCCTTTCGCTCAAAATGATTGATGGCTTTTGTGGCACGCAGCGTTGTAGTTTGTTGTTGCTGCCTTGTCCGGGTCCGTACTTATATACACTTTTGCCTCTGCCACGTTGCTTTTCCATGTTGTTTTGCATTTTTTTCTTTTTTTATTTATATTTTTTTTTTGTTTATGGTCCATCATCAGCCGCTGCCACCTCCGCTGCGTAATAAATCTCCTTATATATATATAATTTTTTCTTTCCATTCTTGTTTATCATTTTGTGTCATGCGATTTTCACTGCTCCTTTTTTTAGTCCGCGCTTCCACTCTTCGTGTCTTTCGTGTTATTAAAAAAACAGCCGCATAAGCATCAGCGTCATATTAAAGCATTCCCAGGCATTAAAATCTCACATGAGCTGAGCCTGACAAGCAACCAAACAACCATCTATTCCATCCATTCAACCATCCATCCATCCATCCATCCATCCATCTCAGCTTTGGCATTTCATATTAATGCTTGAATAATTTTCTGTATAATTTTGATCAGAGCCGGGTTAGTTTTCTACACTAAGTTACCCTCCACGATTCCGAAATAGGCGGAACATTTTTGATATCCGGATAATATTTAAGTGGCTTGTAAAGGAGAACTATAATAACAAAATCTATGGCTATCTTTGAACTCTTTATATTATTTCATTTATTTATTTTTACTATTTTGAGTGATAGTTGATCAAATTTTATTTTCCACAAAGAATTCTTTTTATAATTTCTCTTACAAATGTCAATATTAATATTCTTTAACCTTTTTCCAACATAGTCAAACTCACGTCTTGAATTAGCCGCCCAATAAGCCAAAACATACAAAACATTTAAAATTCAGAAAGAAAATATTGCGATACATGACGCTGAGAGTACCGATAGTTGCTAGCGATGCGCGCGTGAGTCATGTTTGTAATATCTAATATTGAGTTAAAAATATCTAAAAAAAATCTAAAAAAATATCTAAAATAACTAAATCTCTATAATAATGAAATATTTTATTTTATTTTTTTTTTTGTTTTATATTTTTTATTTTCGAGTTTATTCATATATTTGACGTAAACATGTTCTTCTTTTTTCTTAATGGATTTAATTTTTTGTGATGTCCATAAAATATGGGCATTATAGTATTTATATTATTTAAAAAAATTAATTTTTTTCGTACAAAATATATTTCAATCACGGTGTAATCCCCGATGTGCTTGTGCAGTATTTTTTTGTCGATGTCGGTGCTTATAATGTCCACGCATGTAGAATCAACATCAACACTTATGCATAAATTATTAAGCGCCCTGGGGACATTAATGACGAGGTTTGCACAGCGACACAGCCACCCCACCGCACACCCACCCACATGCACACACACACACACACACTCCTAGAGATGATTGCATTGAGCTCTTATCAATTATTCAGAGAATATATACACGGATTTTTCCGAGCTGGGTCGGAAGTTCGGGCAACCGCAGTGTGTAAACATGTTTGCACTAGGCGCACATCAAATTGGGCGTGATTTTCAAGTGCCCGACCTCCGGCACACGTTACTTTTGATTATGTTTGTCTATTTGTTGTGTGTGTGTGTGTGTGTGTTGTGTCTCATGCATTTTTGAGCCTGTTTTGCCAAGAGTCGCCTCCGCTGCGCCACTGTTTGTTTACGGTCAAGGCAATTAGGTTTTTTTAGCCGCAGGCCAAGCAAATATTCAATAAGTAAGCGTCTTAGCGGCCCCATTGAAACCACCCACAGAACAGCACAAACTGCAGTTGCCCCTCCCCCCCTGTCCCTCCTCGCTCTGCTAACAGACCACTACTTAGGTATTTTGTGCCTGGGTCCCGCTGCTGTTGTGGGTTCTGTTCGGCTGCCGCCTGACATTTAATTTTCGATTTTAATTGGATACTAACAGCAGGATGCTCGCCAGCTTCGTCCTGCTGCCACTGATGGACTACAACGACAACTGGACGAGGGCAACTAGAGAAGTACAAAAAAATGTAAAAAGAAACTACTATATAAGTTGCATTCGATTATTGAGTGACTGGCAAATACCCTATTTTTTATGAATTTTATAGATTATACTTAATAGATTGATTCTTTTATAAAAAGTGCATTATCAATCAAGTATTTCATATCGTGATATTCAATTATTTTGGTATTTGGATCTAAAGTGAATCCTTAATCTCCATTAAAATTATTCGAATTATTTGTAAGTTTTAAACTTTAAAGAAAGAAACATTCTTGTCTCAATATACCCCTTAAACCCTTTGCTGTGCTGGGTATGGAAAAAAAGGAAGTAAAAATAGTAAATTAAAAGGTACACAACATGGCAGCCAGCCAGACGCACCAGGAGCCAGGCTGCTGCTCCAAAAAGGAGTTGGCTAACATAATTGAAAAAGCGCTTTTCTATTAAGAACATTGCCAACTGGGCAAAAAGGGGGCCGTGGAGACGGGCGGGCTGTCGTGGCGGCAACTTGAAGCACTGATTGGCAGCGGCGCCTATTGACTGACTTAACACGCCATTGAGTAGAGGAGCAGCTGCTGTTGCTGGCTGTAGGGGCCAACGAGGGACTACCAACGGGGGAGGCGGGCGGAGAGGGCCACGCAAATTGGCGCGGCCGCATGCAAAAAGCCAAGCTGCCGAAGGTTGTTAGCCAGGGGGGGGGGGGGGGGGCGGTTGAAGGCGCTGTGGAGCTGGGACAAAAAGCGCAAACGTCGACATCGAGTGGCGTCCCTGGGCAAGGATTTAAAGCAGCTACACAGCCAATTAATGGCAACAAGCGCCGGTCGGGGCGGAACGGAGCTGCATGAAGCGAAGCGAGGCGCTGCGGTGGCTAATTAAAACGATGCCGATGCAAAAAGAGTTTTCCAATCAATCAGACGCCACAGTTCAGCATTCGGCGTGTGGGAAAATAGAGAAAATTAGGCAATTGGCAAATGAAAATTTTCCATTCCCGTCAACATTTGCTGGGGGGTAAAAAGCAACAGAAAAAAATACATATATTGCATAATTATTGCTGATAATTGTTCCGGGGCCCCCCGCCTCACCATGTGCCTGCCCCGAGGGTTGCTCGAGTTGCCTTCCCTCGAGAGATTGACAACTTGATGTGGTTGTTGTTAGCTGTCTTAAAGCCAGCTTGACATGTTGGTCTTTAAACAAGAAGGAAATAAGAAAAATAACTGAAAGACTGTAAAGTCAGTAAGGCACATAGAGTGAACATTTCGTTTTTTTTTTTTTTGGTGAAAGACATGATTGACAGTCCTCGTTGGCAGGACTCAGCACGATGGCAACGGAATTATGGCTTAATTGACATATGCTGAGCACTCGTAGGGAATGGCTCTGAAGAGAGCGACATTCCCATTCCCAAACCAAGTTGTTTTCACCCTTTCATAAATGCACTTATGACGACAGCATATAAGCACAATATTTGTATGTCTATGCCATACGCGGGATAATATTTCTTTAAGTAGACACCAACTGACAGCGCAATTAAGGCGAAGTAATTATTTTAAGTAGGGTTACATTTGTCAATACCAGCCCCGCGAGTGGTCTCCAAGTGCTTCTCAAGGCTGCCCAGCAGCCGTTATGCCAGCAGCCATCATAAGAAGGGTATACGGATATTCACAATACATAAGTCCTCATTACTTTTGTTCTAGCATAGAATAAAATGTAAGCATGCAATTTGTATAAAAGACAAACATAGCGGAAATGATGTTTAAAATTTAAAATTTTCTGAAATTTTTATTTTTAATTTCCTTCTAGTGCATAATTTATGTACTCTTACTTCAATCACTTGTTTCTGGAAAATAAAACGAATTAAACTAATTTTAATTTATAATATATTATAAAAATATTAATTCAGATAAGAATCTTCCACCATAAAACAGAATAAATTATAAAGATGCTTTTAACAAGTTTTCCATATTCAAAGAAAACCAAAATTTAAGCAACTCCCAAGTGGAAGCCGCTTTATAGATCCCCCTATGTAAAGCCTGCCCATGCACTTAACTGCCCGCAATTAATCCAAAATGTAAATACTTGGTGCAAAATCATTAAATCATAAACAATTAGTCGTATATTACTTCCCCTTAATCATGCGCCATTTGCAATTAATTTGAACGCAATTTGCAGACCCCCAACTGAGGCGGATGAACAAGCCCAAAACCGTTAGACATAAGACGGAACATTTGCGCATCCGTTGCCCAAAGACGGGAATCTTACGGAAAAGTACTAAAAATTAGCCATGAGCCTGGCCTGAAGACCATTACAGCCACACACACACCCACACACACAGCAAATCTTTTGCACAAACATAATTTTGAAACAGACACACGACGCCCCCCAACACGCAGCACAGCTCCCCATTCCCCTCTATCCTAAACTGGCCTTGAAGCGTGGGCACATCTTGGAAATCTCGAGAGCAAATTGCTGGCAATCCACGCAAATGGCTTAGAACAACGGGTGGCATTAGTAAGACAGACAGAGAGAGAAAGAGAGTGTGTGTGTGTGTGTGCAAGAGGGGACGAGCGAGCTGGAGTTATAAATACAGATACGAGAGGCAGCTACTTACTTCTTCGGCCGCATAATTTTTGCGCGCAGCAGAAAACTTTTGCACGGCCACGAACCACCCGGGCAGGACACACACACAGGCACACAGGATACTCAGGGACACCCTCACCCAATGGCGTGCCAGGCATAAATCATCTGAAGAAACAGCAAAGGCAGAAAACTTGCCACGAAAGTTTCTCCCCCGCCAAATAAAAAAAGGAGGAGGAAGAAAAAAAACAGCAAGAGCCAACGGCGGATCTGCGAAATTTGTCTTGGCGTTTGGATTTATGTTTTTGCGACGCTTCTCGAAACAAACACACGCACACATTCGAATAGGAAGAAGGTAAATTCAGGAAATGCTGTCTTCGCAAAACAAAGCCCAAAGTACGAGAGAGAAAAAAAAACAAAAAACAGAACGAAACCAAATACGAGAAACGGAGAATACAAGCCTACAACTTGGCGGCCATGATTTATGGCAAAGGTAGCAAAAGTTCCCTGGCGGGCGAGGGGGTTGGGCATGGTTTGTACAACTTTAAAAAGTTTGCTCCTTGCCGGTTTCACAGGATTTGCATTTGAACACGCCAACAGAGAGTGGGGAGAGAGCGCCCTCGCAGGAAGCGCCATTGGGGGGCCTCTAGATAAGATATATTCAGGTATTTATTTATATAGAGCCCTGTTTATTTGTAAGCACGCATTTTGTTCTTTCCTGTTTTTTTCTTAGCCGAATTTGTCATATTTTGTCGGAGGTGCTTTTGGGCTAAGACACTTTGTTCTTTAAAATTGCCATTTCGGTTTTTGAGGTGTGGGAAATGTGCGCTACTAGAGGGAATACCCTTAATGTTTGACACATATTATGACTTTTGTTAAAGTAAAGTTAATACTATTTGTATAAATGATCTATATAACAAAACAAATTATTAATAATATAATTTAAACAGACTCGCGTCAGCTTTAAGAACAACACAATATATAAAATATTTTTTTATTGATTAATTATCATAAATTATGAATGAAACAATGTTAATAAACCAATTGTGAAACAGTAAATAATTTAATTTCTATAATGATATTCAATTAAACACAATACTAAACAGAAAATCAATCAAATATAATCTTATTAGCCATTTATGGATCCGAGCATTATGGATTTCCGATTCAGAACAATAATAAGAATAACGGGACAGGCGACAACCAGCCAATGTCCATAGAAAAAGCAAAAAATAAAAGCTATACCACAAGTGGGAAAGAGGCAAAAGTAACATTGCCTAAAAGCAGGAAAGGGAAAGGGAAAAGGGAGGAGCGGGGAGGCGCAAAGTTAACTGAAAACAACAACATGGCCGAATCCATGAATGCGCCAAAATCGAAGCGAGGCGAAAACAACCTCAAGAAGGAAAACTCCCAAGCGACAGGCAAAACAGACGACGCCAAAGTTTTCGATGGGTTGGGGGAGAGGTGTATTGGGTTGGGGGAGCGGGGATTATCGAAGTGCGCGCATGGCCAACGTGGACCTGGACGACAGTCGTGTGCGTCCGCCATTTTGTATACAGACTGCGACATTTGCCCGCATACGCACACAACAACAACAACAACACACACACACACAGAACACACTCATAAAATATGCGGAAGTTCAAAGTATGATGCGGAAGTCTGTATGACTGCGATTGCTAATGGATGTCGGCTTGTGGAATGATGACGCCGTGTGGAATGGCGACGCTGACGCGGACGAGAGGAGAGAACTTGGATCTGCTGCTCGGGCAGCTTGCACGGTCGAATGCATTTTCGAATTTCGAGTGGAGTGAAGTATGCGACGTCGTCATGTCGAGAGAGCTGTTTTCAAAAAAAAAAAAAAATCGGGGCTTTTAAACCGACCACGCGCTGCAAGTTCTGGCATCGAGTCCAACGGTGTACGAAGTTAGATAAACGGATTAAGTGGCAACAATGTCACACCAAACGGATGAAAAAGGCAGCAGTAGAGAGACAAAGAGAGAGAGAGAGGGAGTCACAGTTGCTTCAATCTGGCAACGAAACCCGCACGCAGCATACAAAACAGCGGCGTCCTCTTTTCAGCCGATTTTGACCAAGGAACAACAACAACAACAGTCTGCAAAGGGCAGCCAACTGGCCATAAACAACAAATCGATATGCCACCAAAGGCATCCAATATTAATGATATTCCTATAGGAGTCAATATATAAGCTTTTCAGATCAATATAAATTATAAACAAGTGCAAGAAAATTTGTAAAATAAAATATAATAAAAAAATATAATAAAATAAAAATATCTCCATCAATATTAAAACTAGATCATATGCAAACTGGCTGAAAATATTTCACATAATTGAATATTAATATATTTACTTTTATCAATTGAATTATTTGTAGTTTTCAGTTTAAAGTAATATTTTTAAATTTATTTATAAGCTTTTCATGGTAGATTTATATATTCTTTTATGGTTCATTTTAAATTTAAATTTCAGTCTGCTTGGCTGGGGGATTTTTTATTATTATTTTTTTTTTTTCAATCAGACGCAATGCAGAAGTTGAGAATTTTACCTGCTCTTTAAAGAGCTAAGGGCTAAAGGACCCAGCGTTGGTCCGTGCTTGGCTTCGTAATGCTGTTGTCCTTCTGCGTTTAATCAAACACACTTCCGTTGCAAACGGCTTGAACCGCTTCAATCAAACAACAACCACAAATATTTCAAGTGCGGCTGGTTGGATGACTGGCTGGCAAGTGCAGAAGTGCCAGAAAATGGGAGGAGCAGCATTGCCAAAGACAAAACTCCTCGACAAGAAAATACCTCGACGATGACGATGATGATGATGATGATGATGATGATGAACCCTTCGCCAGCCACTCGACAGAAGCAGAGAGATAAAGCTAGGGAAAAGGGGGGCTGTACAGAGGCTCTCCATGATGCTTGTGGCGCACAGCTCGCCATTGTTTTCCAACGAGACGAACGCTCAAAAAGTGGGTGAATAAAAAATCGAAAAAAAAACGACAACGTATATACCCAAAAATAAAATGCCGATTGCCACTAGACGAACTGGTTAGAATACAGACGGCCTTTTGGCAGCCACTTCAAATAGCACGTGAAAATATATTTCATAAATTACGCGCCTAATTAAAAGGGGGCAACCCCTCCAAAAAATAAAATGAAAAAAAAATAAAAACAAATACTCATTGAACTCAGCCAACTCGAGTGTTCTGACCAGACCGACGTCGCTCCCCTACTTTATTGCTACACTTATTACCCTCCACACACATACACACACACACACACCCCCTTTTCTTTGCGTAGACAGCGCAACCCTTTGGCCAATCCTTGCGCCACTCAATTATTGGAGCCTTTTTGGCCAACGCGCTGATTTATTGCAGTCGATGCCGGCGTCGCTGTTGGCCAGTTTTGCATGGAGCTCGGTAACGGGTGGGTCTAGACAAGTTATTGGCATACTCTTTCATTTTTACATGTTGTGCGTGTGTGTGTGTGTGCTTTAATGGTCATGGCTGTTCATTTGCATTCGGTGGCTGCTGCTGTGGGGCTTATTGGTGGTTGACCAATGCAGTCAGAAAAGGGGGCGCATTTCCAAGTACAATTTTTCTTTTATACAGACCACACATCGATATATGTTCAATCGAAAAAGATAAAGGCAACAACAAGATTGCTTAAATATTCAGTTTATTTATTTAACTTTAATTTAAAAATAAATAAATAAATGAATTTATTATTTAACGAAATGAAATAATAAAAATAAATAAATTTAACTGAACTTTTCTATAAAATCAAGAAAAATGTAATACTAGAAATAGACAAACAAACAAATTAAGTATTCCCATCCAATATACCTCCTCATAAGCAGATCGACAAACCCATTTCCCCAGTCAAATCGTGAACAAAATCCCTATAATAAACTACCTGCTATAATACACACTCCGACATGCAGATAAGGCTAGGGATAAACGAAGAAGAGGAGGAAGAAAAAACAACTACAAGTTAATTTCTTACAAAAATAAGCAAATGCGGGCGTAATTGAATTTGTTGGCAACATGTGCAAGGACTCTGCCCCGGCCGGGCCCAATCGCAATGGCAGAAGCCCAAAATGCCCAGGCCCAAAATACCACTTTATATAATACTGTTGACATATGTTAATCAGGCGCACGCACACGCGTCCCAGACAGAAGCTGGAGATGGAGATGGAGATGGAAAAGGAATAGGAAAAGGAGTGGGAGGCCAAAGCCTGTGACTGTGGCTGTGGCTTTGGCTGGGCAAGGATCAGCAGCGAAACGTGTGTCGTTGGGCATGATGAGGCTGTCTTCTCGGTGTGGGTCGACGGGGTTAGTGGGGCGGGTCAATGGAATTAATTCGAATTCAATCCGCAAGGCTGTTGGCAGTGCGACAATGTAAAAAGCCTATTTGAGGGCCCACACACAGACAACCACGGAAACAATCTGATTGGAATAAAATCTGACTGTCGGAGGGTGGGTGTGGTGCACAACTTTGAAACAAGGGTTGCCCGACAGTTGGCAGATAATTTAATTTCGGATTCGCATGAGCGATGAGATAGCGCATCGTTCAGCCCGGCCGCATTTGTACGGGGAGCGGAGAGCGGGATGGGAGTGGGAGTGGGCGGGCAGCTCGAATCGCCCACTGACAGCGAGCATATTGATGCAATCAACTAATCTTCGCGCTTACCCGCTCGTGCCACCCCTCGACCCAGTTCACAGATATATGTACATACATATATATATATATATATATATATATATATATATATCTACTTGGCTGATTTAATGGCTTTCAATTGCAGCACAGCGTCTGATAATGCCGATCCAAATGTGATCTGCATTTGATGTGTTTGCTCAAGCGACACGGGAAAACACACAACAACAACAACAAAAACAAAAAAGAATGTTCTAGTCATGAGCGCTAGACTGACAGATACCCCCTTCTAAATATACATATAAGTATAATGTAAGAAATTACTCTATTACCAATGCTAAAATTAAATGTCTTTGATTTGTTCTGCAATATACCCTTTTTGTATACACTTGCTTGTGCTGGCACACAAATAATTTTCAGACAGTTTGCTAAGTAGTTGGCCCGTTGCTCGGCTTCAGCCATTTGGTCATTTGCCAAAAAGTTTTGCCCACTTTGCTTTTTGCGTTGTCTTCGCGTAATTTGTCAGACAGTTGTTGCCGCATCTGCAATTAAACGCAATTGCGTTGGCGCTATCGCTGGCCATATACACACACACACACACACACACACACATACATAGATATAGTACGACCTGAATCTGAATTTGGACTCTGTGTGCTCAGCTGGCAGTGGAGACGCGACGTCGCCTGCCGCCTGTTTTCTGTTTTCTGTTGTCTGTTGTCTGCCGCCTGGCGTTGTCCTCGTTCCTGGCGCGCTTTTAAAACTGTTTCCTGTGCGCTAAATGGCGTTTTTGTGTTCGCGTTTTTCTTCGTCGCCAGCGATGACGCCGCTTGGGTCAGCCTGAATATACCCTATACTAAATTGTAGTTGTAGTGTAGATATGTTGAAAATTTAGGCAAAATTATAAATTAAAAAAATAAATAAATGGGAGATAATTGGTTATAACATCACGATGATGCATATCCATAAATATTACGGTTTTTTTTCAATACATACATTTATCAATGTATTCACTATTAACTTGTTTAACAAAGAGTATTTTCAACTATTTATAAATACATATATTAAACAATTTTTAAATCATAAATATATATATAAATATTATGAAACAATACAGGGTATTTTATAGCTATGAATAATTTACAACTGACTAAGTTTTTTTCGTGGGATTTGTGGGGCGTGGCGTTCACCAGTTCCCCCCAGACTCTACTCTATGGCTATGTATCAGCGAAAATGGCGACATTAAATGAGCAAAAGTTTTTATATAATTTATTTTGCTTCTCTCTGCGCTTTGATGCATTATTCAGCACTCGAAGAAATCAAAACTGATTTGAAGCTAAATTGGTTACAAAATAATAATTTATCTAATATAACATATTGTAAAATCTAAATGAAAAACTGAAATATTAGTTTTAATTTTTTTTCTAATTTACTTTATATTATTTACATTTTGAAGTAAAATTTTTATGGATACATTTATATTAAATTTATATGTATTCACATATATAGACTAAAGCATTATGTTATGTATACACTTCGCTTATTCAAAATTGTTTGCCGTGTATTTCTTGGCTACTTGCGCTGCATTTCTTAAACAATTAAAAACTTTTCGCCTCTACCTACAAAGTTGCCAATTTGGATAACCTCCAAACCAGAGGCGGACCAAAATGGAAACGTTGGGAAAAACATTGGAAAGAGCAGGCAAAAAGCGAGGCTGGGCATAAGAACTGCGACGACAATGACATAAAACACACACACACACACCGAGAAAAACTTTGGCGCATAGCAGTCAAAACCAATTTGGAGAATTTAATTAAAATTGCAAAACTTTGGCAACTGATTAAATTTTCGAACAAGAACACAAGCTCCGGGCGGGGGCCCAGGTAAAAGCTTAAAACAAGTAAAAAAAAAACGAAAAAAAAAATAAAAAGTGATTTCAACAGTACCCACACTTTCCCATTTCCTCGCGATGCCCCCCAAACAAACGACAAGTTTAAATTTTTAAATAAACCAAAAGCCATCGTTGAAAAATTTACATTCGCTTTCGTTTGCAGCCACATAAAAAATAATGTGTATATGTAAAAATATAAATTCAAATATGAAAAAATGCAAGTCCTGAAAACCAAGCCGGGGACCTGGTTGGCGCAGCAGGAAGAGGATTGGATTTAAGCCAGCAGCAGCAGGTCGACAGGCGACCAAAAACCAGCCGGCCAACCGAACTGAACCAACCGCTTGCGGATGACGTTCCTGATGGCTGCCATCATCAACATCATCATCATCATCATCATGATCATCCTCAGCAACCCACGACCGACGACGACTGCTAAAGTTTCCCCAATTTAATTTCATCATACTCCCGAGTGTGCGTTGAACTAACGAATGGAACCAACGAACGAACGAACGAAACCAGCGACCAACGAACAGCGCCGTGGCGCCCGCGGGGGGTGGGGCCCGTTTGGTCCATGGCTGGCTGGCTGGCTGCCACAGACATTTTGCCATCGCACAGCAATCACGTAGACGCAGACGAGCAGCCCTGCTCCAATCCCCAGCGCCCGCCCCTGCTCGAGGGTTTTGGCACGCTGATAGGGAGAAATGGTCTCGGCAACTGCTTTCTTTTTGTCGTGGGCGGGCGGGGAGAAGGCAGCGAAATAATGGCCGCCCAGCGCGTCGGCTCTGTTATTTTAATGAAAATTGGAAAGTGCTGCCCATTACCCCACACACAAGCCCCACTGTAACAGGCCCAAAACCATCTTGACCATATCGCATGCCAAGCGCATTAATTTTAAGATGTTCTCTGATGGACTTGGGATTAATTTAGAATTTTTCTTTTATTTCAAGTATCGTTTAGGCTTCGCTGAGAATTGTGCAGATTTTATGGACTTTTTAAAACAACAGATACAATCAAAAATATTTATGAAATGTCTTTAAAAGAAAACAATTTTCCCAAAAAAATAGAATAAGAATTGATGCGGACAGAATATATTGGAAAAATATTTAGATATGCTTCCCACTCTAATTAAAAACGTACTTTAAAAAAGTGCACATTTTTAGCTTATTTTAAATTTTATTAAATTTACGTTGGACAAATGTTATTGTATGAAAAGAAACCCCTCGAAGTTACTCGTATTTCATTGTCAGCCACAGACTGAAAATCGGCGCCCATTTTCGCTAACTGTTGGCTTAGCCCCCGCTAATTAGCGGCCATAAAACGCACATAAATCGACGCTAGCCAATAAATTATAAATTATGATTTAGCCAACCAGGCGCACAGACATGGCAACAGTTTCATGCACAAGTTTCCAGTCGAGTGCGCAGGCTCTGACTTGAGGCGGATGCATAAAACAGTGCGATGACTTCCGGTATTAACTAATTTCAGTTCTCTCTTCTATTTTTTATATATACACATATATATTATACACACATACATATCTGCATTTTAACGCTACTTTAAAGCGTGACAAGGGATCAGCAGCTCAGCCCAAGGTTGTGCCTTCTGTGCAAAAAAATAAAATAAAAATTCCTTCCGTTGCGAGCCGAAAAGCCCAAACCCAAGCCCAAGCCCGAACCCAAGCCAAAGCCGGCTGTGAGTGGGCACTAATCCCTAGCACTCATGATGCCTTTGGCAAATACTTTGCACCGCCGACTGCGCGACGAATTGGAAGCAATCCGCTGTCTGTCTGCGCATAGACAGTGGGTGGGATTGGGGGGTGTTGGCGTCGCTGGAGTGGAGTGCATGGGCGTTGCTCTCGCCGGCTGGGGTGGCTTTGATACGGGCAAAAAACTTAAACAAAGTATCAGGCAATGCAGCCAAGCGCAAATCGAGCCAACGCATCTCCAAAACCAACCCGCCCAACCACTCAACGGCAACTCCTGTCGAGCACTCGACCCTGGGCACACTGGGCGCGCCTAAGCGTAAGTCAGCCAGCAGTCTTCGGTCCGGGTAGTCCCTGAAACAAGTAGTCGCTCTGTCAAGTGCTCCCACTGGCTCACTACTCCACCTAACTCTCAATCTATGTACAAACATCACGGAAATTCAGGTTCAAAACAGCTACTGCCAAGAAATGAAATTTTTACAATTTACTTATAGTTTGCTCTTTGTCAAAGTTCGCGTACTTATAATTTACCCTACACCTGTCGCTCCCTCTCTGTCTTTCTTTCCTACTGTCTGTCTGTCTGTCTTTCTCTTTCTTTTAACGGCGATTTTCATATTTAAGTTTTTTATAAAAGTAAAAATTGATTGTCAACATTTTTTATTATATTTATTACTTCCTTTCTTTAACTCTTCCTCTGTCGATGCAAAATCGCCTCTCTATGCGATTTTCATAATCTTAAGAAACGATTACAGATATTAATGTGGTTTTTTTGGTCTTTTCATATAAAATTGTTTCACTCGCGCAAACTTTTCCTCACTCCTTCCCACTAAGGGGCTGCAGTTGCCAAAAGTTTCCTTCCACCTGCTCCATTTGGGTTCAACTCCTGAGCACTTTTCGCTTCATTGAATGGAAAAATTATGGACAACTAATCAATAGAATCCGAGGTCGTTTTTCTTCAACGCTTTCCAGATGATTTTACCCAACAATTGGCAGGTGTTTGCGCTTATTTTACCAACAATTTTCGCATCTAATGAGGCGGTCCAAGGAGTGCCAGGAAAAACTCCAAGACCCCCCAACTCCCTACCTCCCTTCCGTCTAATAGGCATGCAAATGTTTTCCACTTGCCAAACGGCAAGTCGCTTATTGCTGTTGTTATTTCTGTCTGGCGTTTGTTTGCTTGTGTTTGTTTGTGGGTGTAAATGCGAACTTTTTTGTTGCATATTTCTGTTATATTTTTTGCATAGATTTTTTGTTTATTTTTCTATTTTTTGCAATTTTTATTTGCTGTTGTAGGAGCAACTTTTCAGGCAGCATTTAGCAAAGTTTTTCGGGGTTTACATGTGAATCAACGGCATATGGCGAGAAAAATGCTTTGAGTTTGGCTTTTTGGCTTTGTTTGGGGCCCCCTCTCCCCACCACGGTGTGTATAAAGTTACAGAGCTAGTGACAGCTAAGAGCAAATAAATATTTGGCGCAGCCCTCGTTTTTTAGAGCACTCACAAACTCAAAACTCGCACAATGACATTCAACTTTATACACACACACACACAGAAGTGGAGTGTAATTTTTTTTTTTGAAAGTCAAACACTTTGCGGCTTTTAAAATGTTTGCTTAAAGTTGGGCATAAAATATAAATACAAAAAATAATAAATAAACACTCGCACATATCATGACCAAGGGCATGCCATTAAATCAGCTCGTGAAAACCCATTAGGAACATATCCCAAAAAATAAAATACGTATTAAAAAGGTAAAACCGAATTTCAAGTGCTTGACAGCGAATCTTTATGAATGAACGATTACAGTGCCAATTCATTAGAAAATTTCTAAAAAAAATAAAACTGAACGACAAAGAAGTGGCCATAAGGTAGGTTGGGCAATGACAGGAAACAATAAAAAGTAGCAAACAAAGCATTAAAAAAAATAAGGAGCAAAAATACTCGTAATAATAACAAACAGAGTTTGACTTTTAGCCAGAGACCTGCTGCCTAACAAAACTCGATTCCCTTGAAATGTGCCAGGACGAAGGACAAACGCAGTGCACAACAGAACAGGACAGCAAACAACAAGAATGACGAATGACTCGGTTTTCTTCTATTTCTTTTTTCCGATGTCATTGACAGCGTCCTGGTACAATTTTTTCGCTCACCTGAAGGATATGTTTGGCTGAGATCGACTACCATAAATTATGTCAATGTCATGTGTAATTGTACCGTTTCCAAAGATGTGTGTTTTTTTCTAAATAGCCATTGATTAAATTTGAAATTACTTTCAATTTTTGACTGCCTTCAATTTTTTCAATTTTTGTTAAATATATTTGTAGTTGTAAACTTTGTTTTTCTTTTTAATATTTCATATATTTTGTTATATTTTGTGATATATTTTGTGAAATTATTTTAAATTTTTATACTTAAACATTTCACAATTAAAATTTGCGGGCAGTTAAATTCAAGACTTGTCAGCTCCGGGGGGTTGTTGACTACGTCGCAAGGTCTGTCAATTCGTCAGTTCGTCAGTCAGTCAACGGCGCAATAAGAACAAAAGGCATTTCCGGTGACGTTTAAATGCGTGGCATGTCAACGCGTTGGCAGCTCCTGGCAGACAGCCGCATCCTGGCGAGCGTCCGTGTCCTTCTGCAGGAAACACGCAGCAGCATGTAAGAGCCCAGCGGCGTATTTGCGCAACAGCAACTGAAAGAGGGCGTCCAATGAAGCCAACGTAAATTATATATTTAATTTATGCAGTTTTTCATGATTACCAAATACCATATAAAGTCTGAAATATAAATTTCTAAATAGAGCAATAACCTTAAAAACTGAACCGATTTTCATGTGTGATGGCATTTTTGATCATTGTTTGGCCTCTAAATTGATTCTACATCCAAGTTTTTCGCATTTTTGAAAATAAAATTTTTTTGGTATTTTTTGGTATTTTTTTGAACATGTACCCCTTGTTAATGTCAAACTTCAAAACCCAGTAACTTTGTCAAAACTGAACCGATTTTCATGTTTGATGGCATTTTGATCATTGTTTGGCCTCTAAATTGATTCTACATCCAAGTTTTTTGCATTTTTGAAAATAAATTTTTTGTGGTATTTTTTGGTATTTTTTTTGTACAGAACCATGTACTCCCCCTTGGTTAATTTCAAATTTCAAACTCCAGTAACTTTGTCAAAAATGAACCGATTTTCAGTAACTTTGTCAAAAATGAACCGATTTTCATGTTTGATGGCATTTTGATCATTGTTTGGCCTCTAAATTGATTCTACATCCAAGTTTTTCGCATTTTTGAAAATAAAATTTTTTTGGTATTTATTGGTATTTTTTTGTACAGAACCATGTACTCCCCCCTTGGTTAATTTCAAATTTCAAACTCCAGTAACTTTGTCAAAAATAAACCGATTTTCATGTTTGATGGCATTTTGATCATTGTTTGGCCTCTAAATTGATTCTACATCCAAGTTTTTCGCATTTTTGAAAATAAAATTTTTTTGGTATTTTTTGGTTTTTTTTTTGTACAGAACCATGTACTCCCCCTTGGTTAATTTCAAATTTCAAACTCCAGTAACTTTGTCAAAACTGAACCGATTTTGATGTTTGATGGCATTTTGATCATTGTTTGGCCTCTAAAATGATTCTACATCCAAGCTTTTCGCATTTTTGAAAATACAATTTTTTTGGTATTTTTTGGTATTTTTTTTTTTAACATGTACCCCTTGTTAATGTCAAATTTCAAACTCCCGTAACTTTGGCAAAACTGAACCGATTTTCATGTTTGATGGAATTTTGATCATTGTTTGGCCTCTAAATTGATTCTACATCCAAGTTTTTTGCATTTTTGAAAATAAAATTTTTTTGGTATTTTTTGGTATTTTTTTTTTTTAACATGTACCCCTTGTTAATGTAAAATTTCAAACTCCCGTAACTTTGGCAAAACTGAACCGATTTTCATGGTTGATGGGCATTTTTATCATTGTTTGGCCTCTACATTAATTCTACATCCAAGCTTTTTGCATTTTTGAAAATAAAATTTTTTGGTATTTTTTGGTATTTTTTTTTTTAACATGTACCCCTTGTTAATGTCAAATTTCAAACTCCCGTAACTTTGGCAAAACTGAACCGATTTTCATGTTTGATGGAATTTTGATCATTGTTTGGCCTCTAAAATGATTCTACATCCAAGCTTTTCGCATTTTTGAAAATACAATTTTTTTGGTATTTTTTGGTTTTTTTTTTTTAACATGTACCCCTTGTTAATGTAAAATTTCAAACTCCCGTAACTTTGGCAAAACTGAACCGATTTTCATGGTTGATGGCATTTTTATCATTGTTTGGCCTCTACATTAATTCTACATCCAAGCTTTTTGCATTTTTGAAAATAAATTTTTTTTTGAATTTTTTCGTAAAAAAGCATGTACCCCCCCCTTGTGAATTTTCGAAAAAAATTTTTTTTTCAAAATTTAGATTTCCGAATTTATATTTTTAATCGATTGTATTTGTCTTAATTAGCATAAAAAACAACATTTAACCCGATTTTGAGGGGGTCAAAATTTTGGTCAAAAATCATGCCAAAATTATCAAAAATTTTGACATGTAAAGCTCTCAGATCCATAGCTCCCAAATTTCAAACTCCCGTAACTTTGCCAAAACTGAACCGATTTTCATGTTTGATGGCATTTTGATCATTGTTTGGCCTCTAAATTGATTCTACATCCAAGTTTTTTGCATTTTTGAAAATAAAATTTTTTGGTATTTTTATTGAAAAAAAAAATTTCAAACTCCCGTAACTTTGCCAAAATTGAACCGATTTTTATGTTTGATGGTGTTTTGATCATGATTTGGTGTTTAAGTTTAATTTAAAATTCAATTCGGCTAAATATCCCTAAGTGTATCAGTTTATATCCAGCACTTGCGGTGTCTTCAAGCACTCAGATCTGACCTCGGAGCAGCCCACTCTTGGGCACATTACCACACGAATCGAGCCCAAAATCCCAGTTCAATCAAGCAAGAAACGCGCAAGTCTATCAACTTATTAATTTTGTGAAGTGCTGCGAGGACTTCGACAGCAGCAGCAACGATGACAGCACATCAATGTCTTCCAATTCAGGCAACAACAATGGGCGAACGCCTCTCCCGCACGGCCTAAACATGCCACTCCCACCCAGTTGAGGATGTTGATGAGGACAAGTTCGACTACACATCATCACGTATGATTACGCACATTGTTCGTGCGCAGCGCCAAATGCTGTCGAAAAATTAAAATTCAGAGACCCTTCTACTTAACTTACCTTAGCCGGCGACAGGGAGAGACCACCAACAACAACAACA
Source organism: Drosophila paramelanica (assembly GCA_035043915.1). NCBI lineage: Eukaryota > Metazoa > Arthropoda > Insecta > Diptera > Drosophilidae > Drosophila > Drosophila paramelanica. The sequence goes on along the minus strand of JAWNMO010000077.1, from coordinate 647,703 downwards.
ATAGAAAGATGAGGAAGTTGAAGTAAAAGTAGAAAAAAATCAGGCAAAACAACGACGTGATTGCATTACACAATCAAAACAGGCACAAGGGTTGATGCTGCTGCTGCTGCTGCTGCCAACCCGGCAAAAATCAAAGTTCGGGCACTAAAGTAATAGACTAAAGCGACCTGCTGCTGCTGTTGTTGTTGTTGTTGTTGCCACTGATGCTGCTGTTGCCATTGCTGAACGTGTGCGTGGGCGTTGCAATTGCTACGCCCCATCATCAGAATCCAATCAAATTAACAACAACAGGCCACAGCAGCAGCAGCAGCAGCAGCAACAACAGCTACAACTACAACTACATCAAGTACGCGTGCTGTTGTCAGATGTGACCGATTCAAATATACCCTGTACGTAGCTTGTCTAAACAATACTATACTGCTATGCATATTCAAATATAAATTGCATATTGTAATTCTATTTCACAAACTGGTGCTGAGAATGAACCATTACTTAAATTTGAAGTATAATGCTTTTTATCAGATCTCTAATGCTCACAAATATTCCCTTTCTTAGCCATTCTCAATATTTACAGGGTATAGCAAGTAACTGAAATTCAAACGCGTACCGTTCAACTTACTGCCTACGTACGCCCACCCTACCCCATCCCTAATCGCCCCGCACGTTAATTTCAATTTGATTTCCGTGCCAGGCAACCCAAGTTCCGCCCACAACGGGCTCAATGGGCAACGTCTGAGCAACAATTATACGGCAACTTCATTAGGTCAACATGCGGAAAAGGGAGGGAAGGACAGAGGCGAGGAGAGCACTCGTCATAGTTCCAATAGGACATGAAGCTCTCTGTGGTTCGGGCATTTCATGCGGCTTCAAGGGCGGCGCACAGGGCAGATTAATCAGGGTAAAACTATTAATTAAATACCAATTCATTTCCGCAAATTCAAAGCCAACACACACACACACACACACACACGCATTCAGGGAGTAAGTGTGTGTGCGTTTGTGGGTTTCAGTAGGATTTGTGCACCGAGGTCGCACAATGCGTCGTGGTTAGTTTGATTTAGGATTTGGCCTCTAATATTACAGACCATGAGGCCATATACCATTACATAAAGCGTTGCTTACGGTTAGCTGAAATTGGTTAGCAAGATGGCTTAGTTCAACTCGAAGAGGGCTTAGGAAGCTGAGTGTTCTCTACACAAAAGGCAAAATCAAGTTGGCTGCAAATGTTGAGAAATATAAATTATATTAAATGGTGTTAGTTGAACATTAAGCAAGGAATTAAAATAAATAAAATATATACGATAAGAATTCTATAAAAAGCTAAGCTTCCCACATTAAAATTTTATAAATAATATAACGATTTGTATTTTTTACAATATTTAAAACATTAAATTTGAATAAGCTTGCATATTGCATTGGCTTTTTTAATAAATTATGTATTTCTACAATAGCCAATAATGTTAGTTTTAACAAAAATATCTTTAAAATTAGCCTTAAAATGCCAGGATCTATCAATGTTTAAAACTCCATAACCCGAAGCTTCAAACAGGCTGCTAAATAGAACAGAAAAAAACACAGCTCTGGGTAGTATGAAAATAGAGAAAAAAAGAAGTAATAATAAAATCCCCAGGCTTATCAGTAAGCGCAGCAGTCATGGCATTAAAAAAAAAAGCTAAACGAAAATGATATATATATATATATATATATATCAGATGCTCCATCAGCAGTATACCAGAGTGGTAGAAAGAGATCTGAAACAGCAGAGCGGTACGTTCATCCGGTGTGTCAACAATTCCCAAGCTTCAACGCTTTGATGTTGCCTGAACGAAGTTGGAGCCTGTTTGTTGGGCGGAGGAGGCGGCGGGGGGGAGGGAAGGCGACGTAGCCACTAAGCCAGACAGTGTCACCCGTGTCGGGGTGTTGTTGGCAATGTTGATGATGATGGCATCATTAACGCATTTGCCCAGCCGCCTTTAGGGCATGACAGACGTCGGTGCTCGACCCGTTTCCGGCTTTTGAAGTTCGGGCGAGCTTTTAATTTTCTTTGTTTTCACGCTGGCGTTTGAGGCCAAAAGGCGTAAATTAATCGAAGGCTTAATTAGTACACAGCCAGCCAGCCAGCCAGCCAACCAGCTAGCAACAACAGCAATGCACTCACACACACACACACACACACATATACATATACCCAGCACACTGGCTGGCGCAACGAGACTGCGTCAACATGGCGTATGATTAATAAACTGCTCCCATGCGGCAAAGATTGACTGCTGCCTCAATTTCACAGCTTTTTTCTCGCTTTTTCTCTTCGGATTTTCTGTTTTTTTATTTTTTGTTTTGCGATTTGTGTTTTGTGCACTAATTATGGGCATCAATGAAGGTGAAGGTTGTCAATATTTGCCGCCCGGGCGCGTTGCTTTTATGCGCGCGAACAAAAATTTCCATTTGAAATGTTTTGTAGGTTGCGAAAACAATGGCGCAGCGCGGCGGCGCCTCCCTCCACAATCCAAATACAAGTGCTGCGGCAATGTTTCTAGCTGCCACTTAATGTGTTTTGCATACTAATTAGCTTGTTTGGCGGCTGCGCGTTTCAAGTGCCAAAACAGGTGACAGAAAAACACGCTGCCAACTTGGTGCATCAAATGAATACAGCAGCAACAGCAACAGCAGTAGCAGCAGCAACTGCACTTTTGAGGCGCCACTGGGGCCACAACTGAATGTGCGAGTTTAAATGGAAGTATAAATGCGCTACTCTGTAAAAATATTATTAATAATTATTATGAAATAGTATTTATATATATAAATAGTATAAAATTGCACTAGCTTATCTTCGTGGTATTTATTATTTTTGCATAAATATTTAGAGAATTTATTTCACATAAAAAATATTCTTGAAAATTTTTATAATTTATATAAAATAAAAAATGCACACAAATGAGAAAACCAGATTAATGCCATGGTACCGCACTCGTGTGCCTGCCAAGTCGATTCAGTTGCCAGCGAGCTACTCATCAAGCATCTTAGTTTTTAATTGCAAAAGGCAGAGACATAAAAAATTGTACTGAGTAGAGAGCGCACTCTGTAATTTGTGAAATAAAAAAAAGCGCGTTAGACAAAACACAGAAAAGTGTCGGGCAAAAGGAAAATGCAAAGTGAAAAATGTTTTAATTACTCATTCGGAGGCGAGGCGACCTCCCGTAACCTTCTCCGCCTTTTATAAGACCGAGGCGGTGTCGATTGATGCGCAATGATGTAAAGTGAATTTTGTCGCAGTGTTAAGAAGTGCTACTGCAAAAACAACAAAATAACAACAACGAAAATATTAAGAAATTATAAAAGTTTTTATGAAACGCCTGCTTGAGTTATACGAGTGAAGGGTATTCATTAAAGAAATTTATTTAAAATATACGAAAATCTATCTTAAATAAATTATTTTAGCAAACAACAAATAGTTGTAAGCGATTTTTTCTAACAGCAAGAAGTAAATTGTTATCCAATTAGGAGTAAACTTAATATATAACAGTTATATATTTATATATATTTATTATTATTTACAAAAGTTTCAAGAACCTATTTATAATTGTTCAGATATTCCTGGTTAGTTGTTAGCCTGTTGTTAATTGAATTCTAAATGAAAAAGAGAAAAATTTAAACGTTAAAATAATATATTTCTGCATGATTTCCATTGCCCTAAAACAAGAGCCTGATTTCAACAATTATCGTATTTATACGGCGTACTCGACGCACTCAAATGAATATTTTTTCCATTCTCTCTCTGTTTCACTGTTGTTGTGTGCTAACTAGTTCCCCGAGGGCGAAATGCACTTGAGTCGTGCTAATGAGAACACCCAAGCGACGAGAACGACGCTGACGAAGGAGCCGGCTTCGGCGCCGCTCCACTCCCCGCCCCATGGAGCTAATGCGTGGGAGCTGGCATTATGCAAATACAAGGCAAAAATGTTGCTGCATTGCCCTGGCGTCTGCTGAAGTGGTTCCTCCTTAGCCGGCGGAGCTGCGGGCAATGCAGGCGCTCCATTTGCACACATTTCGACACGGCAATTAATTATGCTAAATTCGTTTAGAGAATGACAAACGCAGCACAATTGCACAAGTGCATGAATTACATCAGAGGTTGCAGTAAAAGCTGCTGCAAGCCATGAGCAACCAATTAAAATCGTATAAACCCAAACACGACTAAACATGACAATTAAAGTGGTACATATTTAAATAAGACTGTCAAAATATGGAGCCACAAATTTCCATTTTTAACGTTTATCAAAATAATAATAGCAAATGTAAAAGTTTTCAAAAATCTTAACAGTGATTTAAGATTCCATTTATATAAAAGAAATGTATATTAGAAAGACTATCATCTCCCTCTTGAGCATGGTCACGTACACAAGGGGAATGGGGGGGACTCACCTGCTGGCGGTAAAACGCTTTGGCAGCCGCATCACCTTTAACAAGCGTTCAAGTGGGCTAAGCCAGCAAGGAGGGGGAGGTGGGGCGGCAGCCGGGAATGCAACTAGCTGACTTTTGCCGGCCATGCGCAATTAATTACGAGTGTTTGCGGACAAATGGCTCGACGCACAACGAACACACGCGACACGTGTGAGCACTGGACATGGCCCTGATGACAGGTTATAGCCTTTAAGGGACGACAGCCAGCTAAATGTGGGCGATGTGGGTGGGCTGGGTCAGAGCAGGGCATTTTTCTTTTGGCCAGCCAACCGTTGAGGTGGCTCGAGTGCCCAGAAAGAGCCGCTTGCTTTGAGGTTATTTACTTTTAATGACTCGCAAACTACACACACAAGCACACACACACACACAGTCACAGACACCGTACCACATTGCGTATGCGTAATGTGTGTTTGTGTTGTTAAGTGTTTTTAGATATCGCGCATCAGTGGGCAACACTGCCGGCTGTTTTGTTGACTTTTAGACGGCTGCTTGTTTGCCAGATTGTGCACAGATTTCTCTGTGTGTGTGTGTGTGGCTTTTCATCTTTGGCCAGCGTCAGTCGCTCAGCATAAATGAGCTTTGAAGTTTGCATAGAGCGGCATTAAATGCACTCTCTCTCTCTCTCTTTCTCTTTCTCTCTGCACCGCCAGGGATAATGCGGCGCAATTATAGACAGGTTGTTGCGGGTGGAGGGGGCTGCGGGTTGTACACATATCCTTGAAAATAAATTGTTTTGTTAATTATTTATGGTTGGTTTAATGAGTGTGTACGACTGCCACCCTCTACCCCGCCGAACTAACCCACCCAAACCGCTCTTATGCGATTTCTGTTATACTTTTGCATTTTTGCAATTATTTTAATGAGTTTTACATTTAAGCGATTTTTCAGCACAATTCCGACTGCCAGCCGGCAAGATTCATGTCATTTACAATAGTGTTGTAAAACGTAAGTAATTGCCGTTTTTTTTTTTATTTTTGCTTCATTAAAAACGCAGCTTTGTTGTTACAACTCATTAAATTAAAAAAAAAATAACCAAATAGGAAAAAACGTTTTTGCACACAAATGAATGCATGCAATCAGAATTTATATTCGCTAATTGTAGGAGTCGGAAATGTATACAACCACTTACCACAGACGTCTATTAAGCACAAAAAACAAAAATCGTTTTTTTTAATAATCAGTAAATTTTAATTTATTAATAATTTTCTTTTCTATGTAAATGTGCATAAATTAATAAATTATATTTTAATAATAAAAATATATTTATTTTAGTTATTTTTACAATAAATGTAAAATTAATTAAAATAAATTATGTAAAATTAATTTTAATAATTCGAATGCATATATATATTCATATATATTTTATATTTTTCATTTTTATATATGTCAGTTATACTTTGGAATAAGTAAAAAAATAGAAGTTTAAAAAATTTTTTTTATTGCCGGGTCAGAGTTGTCATTTTGATTGTGTAAATCGCTTATAAAATTTTTTAGTTAAGTTGTATAAATTTGGCGACTTTCGGCGACAAATGGACTTGCCCAATGATATTTTGGATATATATTTTCCACGCACGGCCAGATTGCGCGTGACACCAGCACAAGAGAACCGACATAGGGCACAGCCGCACTTTATAATGGCCGATCGAAATGTAGTCGAACGTATTGCATTTGCCCGCGAAATGCGAACGCCGAGTTCACTAAATGGGGACGGGGATGGACCCCACAATAATCGGATGGGATATAACGAGATACCTCCGATTATCGTGCAGCCAAGCCGACCGCCCTCGAAACTGTGGTATTATATGCCGATACTGATATTGATGTCCAATTGTATCTTCAAATACATGTTCAGCTATCTCGGCATCGATACACAGCGCATCGGCATATGGGGCTTATCGTACAGTGTACATTTCAATATCCTGCAATGGCTGCTTTTAATTTTCTCCTACTGTTGCATTTGATGTGGTAAATACCAAAAATTGTAAAGTTGAAAAGTTGAAAAAATATATTGACCCAGCTAACGTCACGACAACAAAATAGTTTTTAAAAAATTTAAAAATCTTTGAATTTAAGAATATTTAAGGTTTATCAAACTGTGATTAAGTGCTTTAAATTAAGAACTGATAATGCAGCAACTGCCAAAAAATCCCTGCTGCAAATGTAAGCAGCAGCACTTCTGCTGCCTCACCCCGCACTACTGCAGTGTTGCTTATACACTGTTTGCAATAAGCAAGAGAGTATATTAGTGATTTATAGAGTCTTGATAAAAAATCATATATAAATGACCACAGATAAATTAGTGATATAAATCCCAAATTAACATCACTTTTTGACAGCGACTTTTACATCGATAATTATCGATTCGTGGGTATATCGTTTAAGAATTATCGAGTTAAAATTGTCAACATCTTTGTTTCGATATTTTTTAACAACTCTAATATAAATATTTGTTATATATAAAAGAGTATTGCATAGTCGTTTGCACACGACTGAAACGTTCTCTCCTGTTTTATTTAATACACTCCCCCCATCTCGTCGGCCACGCCCCCGCTGCTTGCCACAAAATCTGCAGCGCTTTTGAACGGCTGAGCCGACTTAAGTCCTTTGATTATTTGGCGCTTGGCGAGCTTTTTGCTCTGCCCATCTTTTTGCATTTTGTTGTTGCTGGCGGAGGGGGGCGGAGTGGGTGGGGTGGTTGCATGCAATATAGTACAAGTAATTCCGGTTGCCAACTATATGCCTCTTGTTGTTGTTGCTGTTGTTGTTGTTCTAATACTGCTAATGTCTCGCACTCGAAAAAAGATTTGCGCCGAACGCTCCACCTACCAAAATATTCTCGTTTTTGCCGTTGTCCTGGCCAGAGCCGGTCCTTGGGTCCTTTTCTATATTAAGTTCGCCACGGGAGACTTTAATCTGTGGCTGCGAGAGAGCCAGGCACTCCAGGCTAGATGCAAAACAATGAACGAATTCATGGCATATGTGTGTCCTGCGAGTCCTGTGTGCCGGTGAAGCCGTCGGAAAAATTATTTAATATTACCCATCCGAGGCGATGAGGCGTTGCGGCGTTGTTTGGCCTAATCCTTGTGCGAGCATTAGACATGGAATTTAATTTAGTTCAGCTGAGCCAGCCAAAACTCTTCGTGCTGGGGAAGGGGGCGTGGCTTGCGGGGGATGGCAGCTGCTTTATATATGTATGTATGTGTGCCAAATATCCCATGCTGCTGTCTTTGGCTTGTTGCGCAAATCTGTCAAATTTTGCTGGCGCTTTTAATTCAAATGAAAGCCATATAAGAAACTGGCTCAGACCCTCCCCCTCTCCTCCTACACCTTACCAATTCCTGTTTACGCGCTGGGCAGAGATAATCCAACTTTGATTAAGTAATTTCGTACGTTCCGAGTCTGTAATAAGTTTTTGGTGTTGAAATCCTCAGACTCAGCCGTTTATTCCCATGTGTGTTGCATAGGGCGTGGGCGTGGGCATGGGCGTGAATGTGGGCGTGGTGCTCGCATGCAAAAATCTCTAGAGCCACCCTGTCGCGTGGCTGAGACAATAGCTGGGGGGTTCTTTTTTTGGTTTCTTTCTACCTTTCGGGCTTCCCGCTGCTGTTTGTTTTTATTTGCTTTATTTCGTTTTTTTCGGGCATGTGCAATTTACAGCAATTATCATAATTATGCGCTAAATGTTTATTCATGCGGAGTTTTAATAATTGATTGGCATTTTAATGATATTGTGCTTGGAACAATTAGACATTGACTTCCGTTCATACCTCATCTGTTGGGATTTGCTTTAAGAGCGGGTGAAAAAATTATATTATTTATTTAAAGTGACTTTATTATTTATTTATTATTTATTTATTTATTAAAATCATAATTAATATTTTTGCTGCATTTATAATAATTTACGATAATATTAGTTTTTTTCTTTATTAGTATTTAATTTCAATTAGAAACATTAATTTCAATAATATGTATTTTCGTGCTGGCTCGTGAGCAGACGTGACACGTGCGCACGCCTTTAATCTCTCCGTCACAGGTGGCAACGCCGCAACAGCTGACTTTTGTTTTTACGATCGAGAGAATTCCTTTACAATTGGAAGTGAAATAGAAACAACGCGCAAATATGGCGGCTGTCCTTGGCGTCAGGCGAATTATAGCTATGGGGATGGCATAATTGGACTGCACGAGGAGATCGAACACTTCTACACTTACATTCTGCCCACGCCCAGCGAGCATGCGGCCCGCTGCGATGTTGTCCAGCGCGTCGAGAACGTGATCCATGCGCTTTGGCCGGAGGCGTTGGTTGATATCTTTGGTTCCTTTCGCACCGGACTCGGTCTGCCCAACTCGGACATTGATCTCGTTGTGCAGGGTGAGTACAGACGCAACGCTCGTGACGCTCGCTGTCTGACCTCTCTCACTCTCTCTCTCTCTACACCCGCTCCGCGCAGGTCGCTGGAAAAAGCTGCCGCTGCGCACCCTCGAATCGGAGCTGGTGACGTGCGGCATTGCCGAGGTTGGCACAATGCTGGTGCTGGACGCGGCCACTGTGCCGATCATTAAGTTCCAGGATAGCCAAACAAAGATCAAGCTGGACGTGTCCTTCAATATGTCAAATGGCGTGGAATCCGCGGAGTTTGTAAAACAATTTAAACGCGATTATCCGGCTCTCGGCAAGCTGGTGCTGGTGCTGAAACAGTTTCTGCTGCAACGCGATCTCAACGAGGCGTTCACCGGCGGCATCTCCTCGTATTCGGTGATCCTGATGTGCATCAGCTTTCTGCAATTGCATCCCCGCGACAATTTCCATGAGCACGCCAATCTGGGTGTGCTCCTCCTCGAATTCTTTGAGCTGTACGGCATGCGCTTCAATTACTCGCAAATTGGCATCTCCATACAGCATGGCGGCTCCTATGAACGCAAAGAGTACATGTTCCTTGGCGACAGGCCGTCGCCGCTGTGCATCGAAGATCCCCTCCAGCCTGGCAACGGCACTGCGCGCAGCAGCTACGCCATTTCGGGCATTAAGCAGGCCTTCCAATGGGCCTATCGAGTGCTCAGCCAGGCGGTAAACCCACCCAGATCGTGTGCTCCGAATTCGTCTATACTGGGTGAGTATTTTCAATTAGTATCTCTCAGTTGTTCGATAAAAATTTTCTTTTACTTCGCTTCGCAGGTTGCATTATTCACATAACCGATGAGCTAATCGACTATCGCGCCTGGCTAAACCGACGCTTTGATCACTTCGTTGTCGTGGAGACCATATCACCGTTATTCGCGCGGATCGATAGCGTTGCAAAATATGTGACTTTACCAAACGGTGCAGTGGAGCAAACGGTGAAAGCTTGGGCTCAAAATGAAGCCAGCAGCACCTTAATCCAAAATCAGTCAGACGACTCCGGAAATGAAAAGCAATCGGGAGCTGTTGTCAGCTCTTCATATATATTCTCTTGATATGCGAAGGTAAATGTAAATAGTTAATATTTTAGTTAGAAAAAAGTAAATATTTTGTTTTTTTGTTTTGTTTCAGTATTATATAAAAGAAGCCGAACCATCTTTTTAATTTCGAAACGGGGTAAGTAATTGAATTGATTATTTAATCTTGATCGATAATTATTCAAATATTATAAAAAATCTATTATTGAAATCACTTGAATTTAATGGCAATACCTAGACAATAAGCAATATATAAAAACGATTTAACGAAACTTAAACGAAAACCGTTCTATCGTTCCGACCGACTTTAGTGTCAGCAAACTAAGAACGGGCTTACACAAAAAGCTCAAACGTGCACAAATCGAGTCGCAATTTATTTGGCCTAAAACAATGGGCAAATGCTAAACTAAGCGGCTAAACAAATAGCAGCAGCAACGGGCATAAATCCTTTCACTAAACTGCGCACTCGACAACACTGCAAAAAATAAATGCAAAATAAAAAGCATAAGAAAAAATAAATAAATAAATGGGCAACAGCAGTGGGCAAAGTGCGCTTTTTGGCACTTCAAATACTGCAGCCGATGGGCAAATGAAGAGCAGCTTATAGACAATTCAAATCAACATGGCCCCCTCACACACACACACACACACAGACACACACACACACCCTCTAAAGGGTATATGGTTGTGTCATGTCATTTTAATCAAAAACGGCGCAACGGGAACATGCAACGGATTATCCGGCAGCTAAACAACACCCCTAGACCAGAGTGAAAGAGAAAAACGAGCGAGATAGAGAGGTAAAATCTCAAAACCGAGCTGTGTGTCCCAGCGGTGTTGTCGATGAGTGCTGAATGGGCTCAATGAGAAGCGTTCCGTGTTGACAATTGCCATTCATCCAGCCATATAACAATTAAATGCGCAGTGAGGCCCAGCCTACTTAGGCGCTATAAACATGCCTCATAAATACACTAAAAAAAATTAATAACAATAATAACAAAATACAAACCAGAAACTAATATTATCCGCCAAAGTTTTGGTTATTATTCTTCTTATCTATATTTAACTATAAATATTTCAAGAAATATAATAGAAACATCATTGAAAAATACTACAAATATCAGTTGACATATTTAGTAATTTATATATAAGAAAATATTTAAATTTTTATTCATGCCAAACTTTTGCTGTTTTCAAGCCAAAAATTTGAATATTTCTACCACTTTTCTCCAAGTGTATACATATGTATATATTGTTTTCCAAGCGCTTGCGAATTTATTGAACCGCAGCAAATGTCATTGATGTCATCATCGTCATCATGATCAACTGCTTTGGCAGCCGTGTCCGTATCCATATCCGTATCTTTTATTAGCAACAAGTTTTTAATATTGCTGCAGCAGCAGCAGGAGCTCTACAAGATGCAGAGCGGGCGAGAGAGAGAGAGGGCGAGAGAGAAACGGGGAGAGGGAGACAATGGCATCATAAAAGTACCCTATAACAATAGCGCCCTAGTCCCCCCTAACAGCGTGTCCTCAAATCTCGCATTGCCGCCGCGTATCCTGCGCGCTGATTTTATAAGAATTTAATATGCGCCACGTATTTTTTATGTGTTTTCGGTTTTTATTCTTTAGCACTTTTTTTTTGCGTCGTTTCTATATCATTTATTTCTGAGCTACGTGGAATGTTCAAAAGTTGGGTGTGCATAGACAATATATATATTTAAATAGTTTTTCCTTACAATCTTTCATATACAATATATTAAAAACATTAGCAAACAAATTAATTATTATCAAAATTAATAATAATAAATAAATAGATAAAATATTGGACAAAAAAGTTTATATTTAGCCAAAAAAAATTGATGCACAAATAATAATTTCCAACAATTTCCAACAATTTTCAAAATAAAAATGCATCCTCTTCTGATTTTCGTTATTGCTTGATCACTGTGCATGATATAAACTGTTGGCTTGCCGAACCTAACATTATCAACAGCATTTTGTTCATTACTATATAAATACTTCCGTCTGCTTTGAGCGGCACCTTGGTATCGATGGTAGATGGTAAATTCGGTAGTCTTTGCGTATTTCATATTGGGACAGACGACTCCTTGGGCCGGGTTCACTGATTTTCCAAGGCTCAAATAAATCAACTGCATGTCCCGTTGCTGTTGTATCGTGTATTTATTGTTACGTTTTTGAAGTTTGGAATTTTTAATTTATGGCTCATCCTTCATTGTTAAAAGTTATATTTCTTCTTCTTCGGCTGCTCATCATATCCTTGAGCCGGACGCTTATCGCTGGGATATGGCAAAAAACAAAAAATATAAAAGAAAGAATCGAAATGCAGAAATGTAGGAAAAGGAATACATCTTCTCGTACCTACAAAAAGTCGTAATAAAATACTTTCCATATACCCCCCGGACCTGGGCGTTGCCGTCAGTGGCACAAAATTATGATGTATGTGCAATAAATAATCCCAAATAAATAAATTATCACCATAGTTGGGTATGCGGCGCCGAGTGGCGCAACTAATAGTTGCCGGCAACTGGGAACGGGTTCAGGATCTGGCTCTGGCTGCTGCATTATGATTTGTTGACTCTCGCTTTCGACGGGACTCGCCATAGACTTTTCACGGCGGTTTTACAGTTTTACAAGGGTGTTAATATGTGCGCCTTGTTAGTTTTTCTCAGTTTTTCTATTTTCCTTTTTTTCTCTCTCGGCTATCCTTTGGCTGCTCATAAATCAACGCTTGATTTGGCGACTTACATATGTGTGTGTGTGAATCCCTTTGTCTATTTGCCCAGCACACGGCATCCTTTTGTTTTAATGTGCCAAATATACTCGTCGCCTGGCAGCTTCACCTACCACATCTTTTAGCCTCTTGTTGTTTTTGTTTTTTTATATTTTTCTCATATTTTGTTTTTACTGCCATTTTTGCATGGGGTTAACCCGTTTAACCCTTGGCAACTGCTTTTGGTTAACCACGGACAACGTATCTGACATTCTTCCCTGCCCGACTATATGAATGCCGGCATATTGCGATGACACCGAGGTCAACCTTTTCCATGTTCATTGGCTCCCAGCACTGAATGCGAATTTTTCCACCCATTATTTGCTATATATACAATATATGTTTTAATCTATTTTTATTCATATGACTTTTAAGTAATTTTATATGCTCATTCGGCATGGATGTTAATTATTTGTGAGTGCTGCTTTTATTATTTAAAAATTCGTGCACATATGCAAATTAAAGCAAATTTATAAAATAGTAAAATTAGAGTATTAAAAACCAATTCAAAATTCAGTTTATAAACTAGATGTGGACAGAAAATTGTTCTCATGTCCGTTGTGATAGTTTTTTTGTATTGTTATAATTTTTTCATTTTGCACATTTTTATCCAACATTTTGCCGTAAGTGTCTTTGTCGCAATGTCGTAAATAAAGTCGGGTCAGGCTCGTCGCCAAACATTGGAATTTATACGCGTTGATTTATTTGCTGTTAGCGATTTATTGCTGCCGCAGGATGAGCGCACACCAAAGGGCACTACGCGAGAGAAACAGAGAGAGAGAGAGAGGTAGCTAGAGGGAATATATATGCGTGATGTATGTCGGCCAGCAGAGAACCGAACAGGACACACGTACGTATTGGGCATGTCCTGGTTTTGTTGGAATCCGTGCGAGCGCTGCTCGTTATTAAGTTTTTAATTTATGGCCAAGCGAAATGCAGGGCTAACCCAGTATACGGTATTTTAGAATAACTTTTTATTTGATATACACATACTTTTGTTGGTAATATTTAACAAAAATTATGTTTTAATTGAGCGTCTGGTGTGGCGCACAGACGCCTCTAATCTCTGCCCCGCCCCGCCTCGGCCCGCCGCCTGTCAAATAAACGCCCCGCGCTGTCAGCTTGACGCTGACAAGCGTTACAAAAATATTGAAATTATTATGATTTTCCCTGACACCCTAAGAAAAATATATTAAATTTTTGTCGCAAAGTGAGCAAGACGGCGAGACGTGGCGAAGTTGCAGGGGAAGGGGGCTTTAAGGGGCATAGGAAATGCGAACGCCGCATCGCTGGTGCTGGCGGCTTCCGTCGGTTGTCCACCGGCGACCGCAGACACACACACACACACACACACATGCACCAGAAAATTCTAATTTCTCCACTCAGTCGCAAAACAACGCAAAAAAGAATGGGAGGAATAAAATAAAATACCAGAAATATTTCTAAGCATGCGTTGTCGCCACCGACCTCCGTTTGGAATGCTCCCTGGTTAGCCCAGGGCTTCAAAAATGAAATTATATTTTATGTGCTTGGGTTTGTTTGCTTTGCTTCTTTTTTTTTTTTTGTGTTTTATTTTTCGGGCAACATACCTTTTTTTATTTTTTTGTTGGTACCCTGATCGCCCCGTGGCCGTGGGCCAACTCTGGAATCACATTAAGCAAACATTTAAATTTAATTTCGCATGTAATGAGGCATTTGTTTGTTTATTTTTTCCCAGTTTACACCCCAAATTGTTGAGATTCTGGTGTCGAATTTGTTGGTTAGTCAGTTGGACTTGAGTTTCAGTTTTTCTCCAACGAGTCCTTGATTTCGCTTCACTTATTATTTGGATGGTGGAAACTGTCTAGAGAAAATATATAAACGGGACGAATTTAAGTTTTTTTGAATTGACATTAGAAATATAGATAATTTTGATTTTACAAAATCACTAAAAATCTAAAAATCAAATATAATATTTTATATTAAAAGTATCGATTTAAGCAAAATTCACTTTTCGCCTAATTATTTTTCAATACTCTTAATTAAGTATTCTGTTAAAATTGAGGTGTTTTCTCCAACCGAAATACCTCGGAATTCGTTCACTCAAAAAATAAGACAGCTGTCAACAACCTGACAATGTTAAAACCCAAAAACCACAGGCAACGTTTCACAATTGAAAGAGTCATCAACAAAATATGAAACCATATTTATCATACTTATGCCAAACAGCTCAAACGCTTCCCTGTTTCAAGAGAAAACACAGTAATCAGTCCATTACCAAAGAAAACTTGAGTACCTAAAAAAAAAAGGCATTTAAGAGGGTTGCTCATTAAAATACTACATTAGTTTTGTCTTAATTTGGCAAAAATAAAAATGACAAAAAGTTTTTAAAACATTATTTTTAAAACATAAACTGGTAACAATGTAAATGTTGTATATTTATGAAGAGAAATCAAGAAACACAAATAAAAAATCAATTGCCATATTAAAATTAGGATATTTTAAAAAAACTTTGACATATTATATTAGTCAAATGCTTAACCAAAATAGAAATTTGTCAGTATATAGTAATATTCAATTATTTTATAATTTATAAACTACAAATATGATAGGCAGTTAAATATCTGATATAATATAATCACTTTTTTTGTTCAACTTTAGTAGCAACCCTCGTCGTCAGCAGAAACTATGAGCAATTATTTGCACACAGCTAAAATCTAAACCGATTTGGGTAGCGCGTGTATAATCGCAGGCACCTACGGTCTCTATAAAAAACAAATCCATTAGTCTATGGCTCATTAAATCAAAAATAGCCTGCTCCATTTTGCTAATGGACACCCCCCTCACACACGCACACATACACACACACACGCACGCACACACTGTGAGGTATGTACGCCATCTTGAAAGTTGACTAATTTTTGGGGCGAGTAGCGGCAGCAGCAAGAAATCACAGCTAGCTATTGTTTTTGTTGCCATCTGCTGCGGCTGTGGCAGCCACTTAAGCCAACCAGAAAGGCAGCCAGAGATAGAGCGGGAGACTGGGATAGTAGCCGGGACAGAGACAACGAGAGAGCCAGAGGCAGAAGCGCGTTGAATTTAAAAAATTGAAAATAGCACACAATTTACCTAATTGGCGGGGGGATGACAACTGAGCGAAGGCGGGGGACGAGCTGGCACGAGTGCCGTATTACGAGTATAATCATAAAAATGTTGACGATGATGATGTGCATGCCGCGCATAATTATTGCCGTGTGTGCGAGGTGTGTGTGTGTGTGCTAATGTGCCACCCAATCCACACCTGTCAATCTCGCATAGGTGTAAAAAAATAAAAACAGAAGGCAACACACAGGCGTCGCATGCGCATAAAAGAAAAGACAACAACAAAAAAATGCAACAGCCCCCAGCGGAGGCATAAAATATTTTTAATATCAAACAAAAACAGCAAAAAACAACAACAAAGCTTATCAAAACGTGTGCAAAATTAGCTGATTGTAGCACTGAGTTTAATGGCTCGGGTTGCAAGCGATGGGATTCTGCTTAAAAACCTGGAAAGCAATTTTTTAGCTAATTTAAACATGCATGTTTCAATAAAAAAAGCTGAAATTGTGGAAATTAATTTCTATTAAAATCTCTAAAAAATAAATTATTTATATTTATATAAAAAAATAGAATTGTTATAAAAATATATATATTTGATTTTTGAAAGGGTTTATTCTTCGTTTTTTTTTTAAACTTGCCATTAATTATGAATTATGCCTGTGAGCAAAAGCTTAGGTAATTTACGTAAATAATTTAAAAATTATTGAAAATTGCATTTGCGCTGAACGCAATTTTTGCGGTTTCATTTTTGGTCAAGTTTGGTTTTTTTATTTTTTGGTTTTGTTGCTGTTTTGGCCGCTAATTACATTTTAATGTAAATTAATGAATGTGCGCACTTAACTTGGCCACATTGGCTTCAGCTGTGTGGCCTGTCAACTTGGCTGACCGAAGCGTTGCGTCTGCGTCCCCAATTCTCCAGCTGAGTCAACTGACTCACACCACGATTCGATTGACAGAGACGCACTCGGCTCATTAGCCGCTGGTTCGCTTTCAAAGGCCAAGTGTGATTTTGTGGCCCAAGTTTTTGATAAATGATTGAAATAAATGATGCCTGACACTGGCCAAATTGAGAGAAGCCGCAAAACGTGATTGCTGCGTTTTCAGGCTAAAGATAAATTCCGATAGGTTTCTGACACGGGCACATATAATCAAATAATATTAAAAAAAAAACAAACAATATATTTTAGTTACTTGAAAATCTATTTAAATTGAAACTATTCTTAACAAATATTTGAATATATTTACCGCCAAGTTATACCGTTTTGTTAGTAGTGCTCATTAGTAGGCTTTGTGGCCAACCACAACGGCATTCTAAATTGGTTTAACCTGAACCCTAGCGCAATACAAAGCTTTTTTACCCAAAAAAAATTTGTATAATAATAAAAGCATGTCTTACAAAATTTGCGCTTGTTAGTTATTTCCGCTAAGAAAATGGTTCGGGTGACCAAAGAAGCAACTGCATAGAGGTACTCTTAGCTAGCGTTTCCCATTATTTAGATTATATTTTTTCTGCGTTCTTTTTTCTGCTGCTTGTTAACAAATTTTATGCATTTCTTAACTTGTACAGCGCCAAGTTAACGAGTGGAGGATTTCAGCTTGCTTATTATTATTTACGCTGGTTCGCACTATTTTCTTCTTAATTTTTTTTTTTTTGCCAGCATTGTGGTTATCATAGTTTAACAAGTTTTCAAAGAGCATGAAATTTCTTTGGACTGGCCCAGCAGCTAAAATACAAAATGCAAAATGCTGAAAATGCGTGCATAAAACTTTTTATCGTTAGCGCAGAAAATGCTGGAAAATATTGCATTAAAAGCAGCGGGTGCCAACAGCCCCCTCCACCGTCCCCTTTTCCGTTGGCAGTCTTCAACCTGCGACCCTGCACTGCCTGTGCTGCAGGTGTATTGTCCAAGCTGGGCGCCATTTTGTTTGGCCAGCGCGCATTTTGTTAATTTTCAGCGCCAAAAGCCAAAAGAAAGTTGCGTTCGCCTTCAAGAAATTGCGCCCGTGTCCTTCTTCTTCTTATATTATTTTTTTCTTTTTCAACTTGCAGCAGCATAATTTTGTTGTTGTTGTCGTTGTTGTGTGGCACTGTGTGCCAGGCAAAATGAATTCATAATTAGATGACACCATCCGTGCGTAAATAATAATTTTTGCCGTATATTCTTTTCTATATTTTGCTCTCTCTCTCTCTCTCCCACTCTTCCAGTTAGTTAAAACGCGCGAATGAGTTTTCTTGAGTTGCTCAAACCCCCTTCACTCGCCGCCCCTTTGCTGCCGCTGCTGCTGCTGCTGTCGCATTGTGAGTAAAAATTTTGTGGCGGCACAAGTTTTTTGCCAGCCTGGCAAATTCTTCAGTTCCAATGACTGCTCTGTGCGTAAGGTTGAGCAACTTTTTATCCAATCCCGTGCTCTTACAATTTGTATACCCTATAAAATGTAAGCAAGATAATACTTGTACTTGTTAATCATAACAAAATTTATATTAATTGAAATTGCGTATTATTTTTTTTTATCTTTTTGATTGATTATTGTTTTTACTTTTTTGAAAAGAGCTTAAAATTTGTAATTTTATTTATTTATTTTGGTAATGCTTTTATTATTATTATTATTATTATTAATATTTTATTCTATATTATATAAATATAAAAAGGACAAAATCAAATTGGTTTAAAATTAAAGTAATCGGTTTTTGTATATATGTATTATATCTGAAAGCAGTTGATAAGTTCGGTAAATTTCTCAATTTCTTTTTGTCTGAATTTATAATTTTTGAAATGTAGAGCATTGAAATTTCGTTATTTCGACTGATACCTGTACTTGTTTTCCATTGGCGCGTTTAACTTTCTTTTTGTTTTCGCATTTCGTTTCTTTTCGGGCATTATTTTTTGTATTTCGCCAACTTGCGGCGCTTCTATCAACGCGCCCACATCTTCAGCTTGTAGTTTGCCAGCTCCTCAGCGGCTGCTCTCTTGTGTTTGGCCCTGCTCTGCTCTGTTCTGTTTGTTTCTTTATCGCGCATTTACCAAGTGCCAAAGTTTTCTCGTTATAAGTTTTGTAGCCTTTGTGTGTCTCTCGCGCGCGCGCTCATCTCGCAGTTCGCAGCGGCGAAAACTTTCGATATTTCTTCAAAGTTTATGGGCGTTGCGATTTTGGGGCTTCGCCTGCAACGCGCTGAGCTGCAAAAAAATGAAGCAAACAAAAAAAATAATATTATATTATTTTATTGTTGTTTTGGCTGGCGCATAAGTTTATGGCAAACACTCGCGTTTGCTGTTTTTTTTTATATTTTTTTTTATATTTGCGCTCGCATTATCCTGGCGAAAGTTTTGCTCGCTCGCAAATAAGTTGAAGCCCTGCCACAGCTAGGCGGAAGCCGCACTCCGCATTCGCCCCGCCGGCACGGCCATAACTTTGGCTCCATTTGCTGCGCCATTTTGCAGCTAGCTAGCCCGGTTTTGGATGCCGTCGCACAGACAACCGGGCCAGGCAGGAATCGTGGCAGCGCGCAGATAAGCCAAAGTATTTCCAGGATCGCGTGCAACTGCAAAGTGCACTTTAAATTCTTGCAAATGAGTTGGCTTAGCCTCCATGCGGCTCAAAAGATTTGCATCCCGGGAGCGCCTGCAACTGCAGCATTTTCTAACAGCTAAACTTTTAGCGGTTTTTTGATTTGAGTTTGCAGGCAACAACGATATGTTTATGAATAGAAATTTATTATTAATGCGTAGAAATATTATAGATGCAATATTTTGAAATCTAATATAATAAACACATTTCTTTACATTAGCACTTTTTTCAAGATAAATTATTATAAAATAATACATTTTAAACAACTTCAAGCTAAAATATGTCACTTCGGAGATAATTAAAATGTTGAATCTATCATAAAACATATTTTCGGTTCTATTCACACCCTTTTTCTTTCATTAAATAAAAGCCAGCAAAGGCTGTTTATTTGCTTTATTGTGTGCATTTCTGGGCCACACTATTTGGCCTTAATGTCGGTTCCTGCATTACCGACAACGGAAGCAATACGAGATCGGTGCCATATGCCCAACCAGTGCTGTGCATATGGTAAATATTTAAATAAATTGCATTAATAATTTAATGCACGATTTTATATGCAGGCAAGCAATTAATATGCAATAAATGATAAATACAACAATAATAATGATGCGTAATTATTTTTGCCGAGGCGCAAAGATTTATGTGACACACACACACACACACGCATACACACGCACACCCGCAGCAAGCAGGAACTAATTTTCAAGGTCATTAGAATGCGCCAATAGAGAGACTCTCTCAGACTCGAGAGACTGAACTGATGCTGGCATCCTTTTGTTGTTAATGTTTATGATAATCACAACAATGGGCCAGTTGCCATTGTTATTGTTATTCTTGTTGTTGTTGTTGCTATTGTTGTTGTTGCTCGAGCGTAACCCATAAATACTAGACGCAGTCAAAACAATTGCACAGACGACGCGACGTTTATAGACAATAACAAGGCAAATCGACGCAATCGATAGGCACTTTGATATGGGCCGCCATTCAAAGCGCCGCCCCCTCCCCTCCCTCCCCCTCGGAGCCAACCACTATGCGAGCCCACCCGCTCGACTGCTTCGGCAACTATTGTCCGTGTTGGCGTTGGCGTCGCCGTCGTCCCGTTTGTCCTTTTCGCAGGCGTGCAGCAAATGGCATAACTTCCGTTTTTGCTTTGTCGCTGAAATTACGGAAATTATCAATAAATATGCGAGACCAGGGTCCCCCACAGAACCCCCTACCCCCTCCAAGCCAGTGCTAGCCAAAAATTTCGTACGCAACTGGCGAAAATATTATTCGTGCTCGCCTGATTTTTATGCTGCATGGTGGCCAGTTTTGTGTTCTGTGCTGCATGAACCGGAAGCATCATTATCATAAATTATCATTTTGTAGGAATTGCATCCGCTGTGACCCAACAATAATAACAACAACAACAACAGTTGACAATTTCAATTGACGCTCACTCCCACCAAATTTGTGCAGTCGTGCAACCTCCCAATTTCATATCCTGCACATTCCCATTGTCATTGGCATTTATTTAACGCTCAAATATTTTACTAGTTTAATTTATTGCTGACCCATGCGATCAGCGGCCATATTTATTTATCTTGTATTACTATGTCATTCGCTTCGAGAAAAAAAAACAAATTATACAAAACATTTACGAAATTCAAAAATTACCTACAGTAAATACTCTACTAATGGATAGCTGTAGTTAATAGTAAAATTCTTTTCCTCGATTATTTTCAAATTTTTTCTTGTAGCTCAAAAGTTTTTCAATATTAACTACTTTCATTTGTTAAAATGAAAGGAGAAAATCCAAAACACGTCTAAAATATTTCAAAGAATCTGCTTTGAGATCAAAACGAGTGTCACGTACAGCAGCTCAGCTGCGGCGTCAATGATTCAGCTGGAACGGATGCAGAACCCGCTGAGAATGCGACGTGATTGAGGCTGCGGCCTAGAAATGAAGGGAGGGAGCCGGGGGAAAGGCAGAGTCAGAGGCCCAACGGTACGATGAGGCGCATGAATCATTTGTGCCATATACGAAAACAAGCATCTATATATCAACAAATATATATATATTTATTTAAATATATATAAAACCAATCTGTGGTCGCCCTCGATGCGTTATTGAGACACAGCCTTGCATGCCAGCACGTCAGGCATAAGGTGAGGCGGCCTTTTGGCCGGGCTGCGCGCTGTTGCCAAAGTTGTCGTCGCTGATGCGTTGATAGCATATGAAACAGGCCACAAGCACCAGCACATAGTTCACATAAAGCACAAAGCCAGCCAATAAGCTGTCGTCCCGCAGGAGCACATCCAAGTTATTAAATGAGATCAGCACGTGGGAGACCATAATGATCAGTACGCTCGGCACAAACAGCATCAGTGCCAGAGTCGACCAGTGCCGCCAATCGTTTAATGTGCCCATGGCCAAAACGAAAATCAACTGAATTAGGCCCAATATGGCGAATACCGCCATCTTGTAGGGATTCGGAAAAGAGTAGCCATTGATTAGGAAGAAACAGAAGACCAACGCAAAGCCGTAAATTAATAGAGCCGTAGACACAATCGTCAACAGGTGCTGCACACCTGTGTTCATCAGAAAGGTGCCCAGGCCGAAGGTTAAAAGTTCATAGCAGCAGCCAATGGCCAACGAGCTCCAAGGTCTCACGTATTTCAATCTATAACTCATTTGGATCGCCGTCAACAGCATTAACGATCCGAAGAAACAGCTCAGTGTATAGAGTATATAATCCCCCGATCCAAGCATCGATAATATCATCCATTGCGGCAAAGCAAGCAAAAATAAATATGTTAAGACATGAAACGTATTCTTCACAAAGCTTCTCACGTTGGCGCAGAACACACAGCGATCATCGTTCATCTTTGTCGAATATCTTAAAAAGGGGAATTACTAAATTTTCTAGCATAATTTTGCTTTCAACATTTTCTAAAAATCTTTCTGAGAAGTAAATCAAAGCTTGCGTATTTAAATTTTTCAAACAAGCAATTTTAACTATTCATCATAATATTTGAATTAAGGAAAAACTAATTCGCGGCAATTTTTATCGTGTAAAGCAAACCAAATGTTGGACAGCAGGTTTTTTAGTCCGAAAAGCCCTCGACACAATTTCAGCATCTAGCACAGTGCTCAATCTCAGGCAGCCGCTGCCGCAGCCGCAAAAGTGCCGACTACTTCGTACCTCAAGTTTTGGGCCATCAAATTGAGGCCGACAAAAAAAACCTAAAAAAAAACCGAAGCCCTACGTTAAAACGCAACGCAACATAAATTGGAAAATTTTGTCGCATAAGCCGACGACCGCATGAAGGACCAAAAGCACACATACTCACACACACACACACACACACAGAATGTACAAGGACACTTGAGCGGCCAAAAGTTCTTTGAAGTTGGACAGACAAAAAAAAACTGCGTCCTATGGGCGCTTAGTTTGTCTCCAAGGAAATAAAACGTAATAATAAAATCAATCTGCGGCTGTTGCTATTTTTTTTTTTTAGCCAAGCTTTAGGTTTATTATAAAAAAAAAATTAACCCTCAGCATTGAGGGCTCAATACAATACGAAAAAAAGTTTAAACAAAAATAAAATTGATAAAAAAATAGAATATATACATGAGAAATATAATGAAATAAAATAAAGCAAAAGCAAGCTGGGCGGTGTGGGAGGGGTAATTAAAAAAACGTGTAAAAAATCCAATCAAATAAGGGAACCCAGCATGAACTGGGCGTTTATTTACCTGTGCTGCGTTTTGTCTTAAATTTAATTGAAAATCCGCTTAAAATTGCGCACGCAATAACATTTTTATTTATTTATTTTTCATTTTTTTGCAACAGCTATCTCAGTCACTCACGCGCTGGCTATTGCTATCTCGCTGGCTCATAATTACAAACGATTAAAATCTGTGAAAATTTATGAAATTCCATAAATCAGTGGTCCATAGTGTTCCCGGGCAATTCCTTTGACAATTATAAATTATGCGTCGGTCGCTATGCGTCCACCCGTCTGAAGGGGTAAATTGCTTAACCACAAAAATGTCACCAGGGTTTTCATCTTCTTTTTTTTTTAAAGGGGTTGAACCCCAAAATCACCCACTTGCATGTAGTTTGCATATTGCGTTAGAAACCTTTACCCATAACTGATGATATAATTATTTCACCATTTTTCAACCACCAATGCAAATTGAGGAATTATGCCACGACTCCTTCCTATATATATATTTGTACAATATATGTTTGTATGCAGATATATTGATTGAATTTTCAACTTGACAGTGCAACGATGCGTTAATCTGAAGTTCGCCTCAGGTTGTTGTGGCAACCTGTTGTTGATGAGCCGAGCGACCACAAATCCATATGCCCAATTAGTCGGTTTATGACTCCGATTTCTGCACTGTCAGTGGTGTGTTTTTTAATGGGGTGCTAACGATCCGGCTGCTGTTGCTTAATTGGCAATTCAAAATATATTGCATACATAATACAGCATTGCTAGGGTCGGGGAATTTTTTTAAGAAAAGAAACCCATATAAGAAATACAACTTTTTTAAGCCAGGTAAATCTGTTAAAAATCCAAATTTTACAACTTGACATCTATATTAGCTTCTTTTGGTATATATTTAATAATATTCTCAAAATTAATGAGTAGACACTCCCTTAGCCAAAACTCCCCCTTCAGCTCGATAAATGATTGTTTGTGCTGGGACTTAAAACAACAGAGGTTGGGCAACCTGTTACCAGATCGCAGATAAGAAATAAACGAGCAGCCCAAACAGCCAGCTTCGACCATAAAATACAGAAATAATCAACTTTAAATCTAACGATTTACAACTGTTGTCTCGAACTGGGCTGGCAGAGGGCAAAGCGGATTTGGTAGCATATTTACAGGCGGCTTAACGTGCGTGAGGGTTGCATTTTCGATTAAGGGCCCCGAACATGGCACTGATACAGATAAGCTACAAAATTTACATACATCAAAGAGTTGCTGCACAAACGAGCCAGAGCAAAAAATCCACACACACACACAATATAGAAGAAAACGAGCAGGCAACGGGATAGGGGATGTGTGTGTGTGTGAGTGTGTGTTTGCGCGCAAAAAACTTGACATTTTGCACTTGGTCAGGCATGGACAGGCGGCCAGATCTGTGGAGAGGTAGGGCATGGCGTTGGTCTCAAGAGCTGCACAACTTATGGCGACATCGATAGTCCAAATACTTTGCTCAAAAAAAACGAGAAACCACTCGACAAGCTGTTGGCATACATACCACGTTCTGAAAGACACTTCAAAGTATGCTACAGTTGCTGGCAAATGTCTCGCTCTACACACACACACCCACACACACACACAAACGAACCTCAATACTCATCCCGCTGGCCTCACATAAAAGTTGTCCGCCCGTCATTTATCTTCACCGAGTTTTCTTTTTTTGTTGTTTTTTGACCCAAAAAAGTAAAGGTAGAGCTATCTTTGAATTGCCAAAGTTTCAATACCCTTACATAATACCAGATACATCCCAACAAATCTTTTATTTTTGGCATCGGGTTTTCCAAAACAAAAATTTCTGAATTTTAAAACGTTTTTTAAAATTATTTTTTGGAATTTAAGGATTTAAATATCTCTTCATGATGGAATGTTTTTCTAAATTTGTTTTTTTTCTAAATTTTAAATATGATTATAATATACATATATCTTATAAGATCTCTAACCCAGTTTGTACTTATCATATATCAGAATCGTGTTTGTTATCTTGTGAAATGAGCATTAAGATGTTGCACATTTGACGATAAAACTATAGTACCCTCAATAAGGGTATATAAAAAATACATTAACTAGAGTTGTCCACCAGTCCAACGTATTTTTTTTCTGCCTTTATTGTTGCTGTTTTTTTTTTATCTTTTACAATTAGAAGCGTTGTTCGTGGGTTTGTTTTCGCTCTGGCCGATTTGTTTTGCTCTTGGTCAGATAAATGCAATTTTTGTTAGTCCCAGTTACCATGTGATTAAGGAAGGAAATTGTTTTGGACACAGCACACACACAAACACAAAATAACGCCCAAAGGGATGAATGGGCGGGGCTCGGTGCTTCTCGGTCTTCTCTCGGGGCGTATTTTTTCGTTTTTTTTTTTTTCATTTCGCCGCTGCTGGGGGTCGTGGTTATCGCCTAAGTAGCATCATTTAACTGCTGCCTGTGGTTGAATTTCCTTTTGCCGTACATTTTTATGGCCAGTTGTTTTGTATTGTAATTTGTTGTAATGAATGTTTTGCCAAGTTTCTCGAAAACAGTTGGACAAACTGATAAAAATCTAAACAAATCTGAAAAGTTCTCTTCTTTCAATAGGTATGAGGTAAATACTTATGATGTAGAATATTTAAAGAACAGATCTGGATGGAATATTATAGTTTATTTGTTGACACTAGTTTCTTATTAATTTGATTTTTAAAATTTATTATTATATGTATATTATTGGATTAATTATTATTAATTATTTCAATATTTTAGTATGAATTTCTTTAGACATATTTTTAAAAAAACTCTTGAACCTAATACTACCCATATTGTAGTAAATAAGCATTCCACATTTCGTTCCCAATACCAATTACCAGTCTACCATCAACAAAAAAAAACGCCCATCAATATTATTGCCAAAATTTCCTAATGACATTCCGTACAACATAGCACAAAAAACCCTCCAAAATTACAACACATAAACAAAATCAAAATAAAAATAAAAAAGTGGGCGTTCCCACAGGCCGCAATAACTGTCAAATATCAATATGCCCACAAAAATACAAAAAATAGCATAGAATAAATAAATTTATGTGGCACAATAAAAATAAAATCCAATAAAAATTGTCTTAGTCCATTCAGATAGAATTTTTCGTAACAAAAAAGGACATGAGAAACGAACGGAAAATTATGCCTAATGAATGGAGGCATTTGAAGTACTATACTGTGAATATATATGGTAAAAAGACCCGCATATTCAAATGACACTGCTGGGAACACAGTTCCAAACTGACACGGCCGATCCCAATCCCAATAACAGTCCCTGACCCAAACCCGGACGGAAGGTCAAGTTCAAATGCAGCGCACCGATAATTACGCATAATTAGACAACAAATAAAGTACAAGATTTCTATTCACTTTTTTTTGGGACAAAATTAAAAATATTTACCACTATTTTTGATGCGTGCCCGCATTGAGAGGGGCCCGTTCCCCGTTCCCTCGCTTTGGTCGACGATGTTTGCCGTCGATTTGCAGATATTTGCCTTTTGATTAATTTGATTTTGAATGTCGCATTGCTGCCTGGCATTAACCGCAATTAAAGCCCAGATGACAGATTGCCGCAGTGACCAACAGAGATCGACCCTCAGCCCCACCCGGGCACCCCTCTCCCCCTGCCCTTATGCAGAAAACACAAATGATGTTCGTTAGGCCTGCGCTGAGGGTTGATTCCGACTCTCGTTGCTGTTGTTGTTGTTGTTGTTGCTGTTGCCACCGCAGCGTAATAAATTTAATGATTGTTAATCTTCAATAATTTGCCATGAGAAAATGCACAGCTATTGACAGTTGTTGGGTTTGCCATGGATAGTTTGCTTGTTTATTTATTGTTGCCTTGCTACGGAAACAGATTTGCCAGCAGAAAGCATTTAACGTGGTATTTTATAGTTTCAAACTATAATTACGAAAGGAATCGAAATATGAGTAAAGATTTTAATTCATTCATTTAAGGCAAACACACAAAGTTCGCTTGCTAGCAAATGAATACAATAATATTTATTATTATTATTTAATACATATTTTATAAAAATAACTCGTTCTTCAGTTGCAATTATCTAAGCCGCCATGAATCAAACGCAAAAATTGGTAATATTTAATCTCAAACAGGAAAATACAAATTTGTCGCCATCGTAATTGCTGGTCAAAAACCAAAAAAAAAAAAGCAGCAGGCTCTTTAAACTTTTGAACCCAGCCCGAACGCAAAGCCATTTCAATAACCTTTGGCTGTCGCCTGTCTCTGCGACTGCGGAAATGGAAGCGCCACAAAAAATCCAAAAAAAAAGAGAGATGAGAATTCCTTTTGTTCTTATTGGAGCACGCGCTGCAAATGCCAATACAAATGGCGCAAAAAAGCACACGACGCGGCAAAAACAAAAAAAAACAAAAATAAAAGAAACATAGAAAGCAAAAACAAACAGACCTTACGCAGGGTTGCAACCACTTTTAAGTGTTGCTGTTTGCTCTGCTTCTTCGTACTGTTGCTGCTGTTGCTTGTTTGGCTTTCGCAGTCGGCGAGGTTTTATTTTTTCTTAAACATGCGCACTAAACGCTAATAGTTTGCGTCTGGCGCTGGCCCCAAACAACCCCCAAGCCAAACGCTTTGGCTCCATTTTGTTTGTGTAACCTGTAAAACAAACCCAAGAAAAGGAAACACGGAAGAGAGAAAAAGTGCGTAGGGGGGCCCACAGCTGTTTGGCTGATATCCGTTTGCAGGTTTGCTTAAATAACCATTTAAAATTATTTCTGCATCATAAAAACTCTCAAAATTGTATTTATCCAGCTGCGTCCGAGACTTTCGGCCGCACCACTCTCGGACTTTGTTAGATCTGTTCACTTCCTGTGTTCGTGCCGCAAGATTGATTCACAGCGTGACCAAAGGTCCTGCTGCAAAATTATTCACGCGTCCGGCCTGGACATGCGAGCAACATCATAAAAAAACGGGACACGTGCAACGCTTGATTTTTGTTGTTCCTTTTTTTTGTCATGCGACGTTTCTTCGAGTGGGTGAGGCGGCTTTTTACGCGGCGCGTGGGGATGGGCTGCTAGTACATGGAGCTTTACATGGCTTAATATATCCAGCAACAATATTTGCTGTTTGAAATACCATTGAAATTTGGCTTCACTTGTTTTTAAATAACAATAATTAAAATATCACAACAAATTCTCACTTTATTAACGCTTTAAATTCTTTGCAATTTATACAATCATTTGTTGCTTAACTGATTGATAACTAATCTATTAAAAATTCGGAATTTTAAGTTTCGAAAAAAATTTATTTTCAAAAATGCAAAAAGCTTAGATGTAGAATTAATGTAGAGGCCAAACAATGATAAAAATGCCATCAAACATGAAAATCGGTTCAGTTTTGGCAAAGTTACGGGAGTTTGAAATTTGGGAGCTATGGATCTGAGAGCTTTACATGTCAAAATTTTTGATAATTTTGGCATGATTTTTGACCAAAATTTTGACCCCCTCAAAATCGGGTTAAATGTTGTTTTTTATGCTAATTAAGACAAATACAATCGATAAAAAATATAAATTCGGAAATCTAAATTTTGAAAAAAATTTTTTTTCGAAAATTCACAAGGGGGGGTACATGCTTTTTTACGAAAAATTTCAAAAAAAAATTTATTTTCAAAAATGCAAAAAGCTTGGATGTAGAATTAATGTAGAGGCCAAACAATGATCAAAATGCCATCAAACATGAAAATCGGTTCAGTTTTGGCAAAGTTACGGGAGTTTGAAATTTGGGAGCTATGGATCTGAGAGCTTTACATGTCAAAATTTTTGATAATTTTGGCATGATTTTTGACAAAAATTTTGACCCCCTCAAAATCGGGTTAAATGTTGTTTTTTATGCTAATTAAGACAAATACAATCGATTAAAAATATAAATTCGGAAATTTAAATTTTGAAAAAAATTTTTTTTCGAAAATTCACAAGGGGGGGGTACATGCTTTTTTACGAAAAATTTCAAAAAAAAATGTATTTTCAAAAATGCAAAAAGCTTGGATGTAGAATTAATGTAGAGGCCAAACAATGATCAAAATGCCATCAAACATGAAAATCGGTTCAGTTTTGGCAAAGTTACGGGAGTTTGAAATTTGGGAGCTATGGATCTGAGAGCATTACATGTCAAAATTTTTGATAATTTTGGCATGATTTTTGACCAAAATTTTGACCCCCTCAAAATCGGGTTAAATGTTGTTTTTTATGCTAATTAAGACAAATACAATCGATAAAAAATAAAAATTCGGAAATCTAAATTTTGAAAAAAATTTTTTTTCGAAAATTCACAAGGGGGGGGTACATGCTTTTTTACGAAAAATTTCAAAAAAAAATTTATTTTCAAAAATGCAAAAAGCTTGGATGTAGAATTAATGTAGAGGCCAAACAATGATCAAAATGCCATCAAACATGAAAATCGGTTCAGTTTTGGCAAAGTTACGGGAGTTTGAAATTTGGGAGCTATGGATCTGAGAGCTTTACATGTCAAAATTTTTGATAATTTTGGCATGATTTTTGACCAAAATTTTGACCCCCTCAAAATCGGGTTAAATGTTGTTTTTTATGCTAATTAAGACAAATACAATCGATTAAAAATATAAATTCGGAAATTTAAATTTTGAAAAAAATTTTTTTTCGAAAATTCGCAAGGGGGGGTACATGCTTTTTTACGAAAAATTTCAAAAAAAAATTTATTTTCAAAAATGCAAAAAGCTTGGATGTAGAATTAATGTAGAGGCCAAACAATGATCAAAATGCCATCAAACATGAAAATCGGTTTAGTTTTGGCAAAGTTACGGGAGTTTGAAATTTGGGAGCTATGGATCTGAGAGCTTTACATGTCAAAATTTTTGATAATTTTGGCATGATTTTTGACCAAAATTTTGACCCCCTCAAAATCGGGTTAAATGTTGTTTTTTATGCTAATTAAGACAAATACAATCGATTAAAAATATAAATTCGGAAATTTAAATTTTGAAAAAAATTTTTTTTCGAAAATTCACAAGGGGGGGGTACATGCTTTTTTACGAAAAATTTCAAAAAAAAATTTATTTTCAAAAATGCAAAAAGCTTGGATGTAGAATTAATGTAGAGGCCAAACAATGATCAAAATGCCATCAAACATGAAAATCGGTTCAGTTTTGGCAAAGTTACGGGAGTTTGAAATTTGGGAGCTATGGATCTGAGAGCTTTACATGTCAAAATTTTTGATAATTTTGGCATGATTTTTGACCAAAATTTTGACCCCCTCAAAATCGGGTTAAATGTTGTTTTTTATGCTAATTAAGACAAATACAATCGATAAAAAATATAAATTCGGAAATCTAAATTTTGAATAAAATTTTTTTTCGAAAATTCACAAGGGGGGGGTACATGCTTTTTTACGAAAAATTTCAAAAAAAAATTTATTTTCAAAAATGCAAAAAGCTTGGATGTAGAATTAATGTATAGGCCAAACAATGATCAAAATGCCATCAAACATGAAAATCGGTTCAGTTTTGGCAAAGTTACGGGAGTTTGAAATTTGGCATGATTTTTGACCAAAATTTTGACCCCCTCAAAATCGGGTTAAATGTTGTTTTTTATGCTAATTAAGACAAATACAATCGATAAAAAATATAAATTCGGAAATCTAAATTTTTAAACAAATTTTTTTTCGAAAATTCACAAGGGGGGGGTACATGCTTTTTTACGAAAAATTTCAAAAAAAAATTTATTTTCAAAAATGCAAAAAGCTTGGATGTAGAATTAATGTAGAGGCCAAACAATGATAAAAATGCCATCAAACATGAAAATCGGTTCAGTTTTGGCAAAGTTACGGGAGTTTGAAATTTGGGAGCTATGGATCTGAGAGCTTTACATGTCAAAATTTTTTATAATTTTGGCATGATTTTTGACCAAAATTTTGACCCCCTCAAAATCGGGTTAAATGTTGTTTTTTATGCTAATTAAGACAAATACAATCGATAAAAAATATAAATTCGGAAATCTAAATTTTGAAAAAAATTTTTTTTCGAAAATTCACAAGGGGGGGTACATGCTTTTTTACGAAAAATTTCAAAAAAAAATTTATTTTCAAAAATGCAAAAAGCTTGGATGTAGAATTAATGTAGAGGCCAAACAATGATCAAAATGCCATCAAACATGAAAATCGGTTCAGTTTTGGCAAAGTTACGGGAGTTTGAAATTTGGGAGCTATGGATCTGAGAGCTTTACATGTCAAAATTTTTGATAATTTTGGCATGATTTTTGACCAAAATTTTGACCCCCTCAAAATCGGGTTAAATGTTGTTTTTTATGCTAATTAAGACAAATACAATCGATAAAAAATATAAATTCGGAAATCTAAATTTTTAAACAAATTTTTTTTCGAAAATTCACAAGGGGGGGGTACATGCTTTTTTACGAAAAATTTCAAAAAAAAATTTATTTTCAAAAATGCAAAAAGCTTGGATGTAGAATTAATGTAGAGGCCAAACAATGATAAAAATGCCATCAAACATGAAAATCGGCTTAGTTTTAACAAAGTTATGGACATTTGAAATATGGAAACTAAGGATTTGAGGAAGATTTTTGACCAAAATTTTTACCCCCTCAAAATCGGTTTAAATGTTGTTTAAAAACATTACTGGGTACATTCTCGAAGTTTCAATAGCAGCTTAATAAATTGCAAAAAGAAATTTCATAAGAACTTACTTAACTTTCAAGTTCAACGTTAAAAATGCTGGAAAATCCTTGAAAATTCCGCCATGCCAACAAAATTCAACACACAAAACTTAGATTGTCAATTATTTAAATGGCAATGGCAACACTTGTGTGTAACTAGTTCTAATACCCAGTTACACCAACAAATACACACACCATGCTGGGGTGGGAGGGGGGAACTCTTCAATGTCATTGACTAGTGCTTGGCCCCAAAGTGTTGCAAAAAAGTTGTAGCTATACAAATTGTATGCGTTCCTCTTGTTTTTGCATTTTTCTACAGCGTCATCGCTCGAGTTGTTGTTGTTATTGCCTTTTCTATATATATATATATATATATACAGTTTTTAGTTTTTGTTTTTGGCTAGAGAGCGCGCATATTACGTTGAACTTTTGTTGTCTGCCATTTGTGTATACTATATAGACTAAAATATATAAATATATATAGTATATAGCGACAAAAGAGCGATTCTGCGCGTTATTTGTAAGACTCACACATACACATATTTTGTCGGAACTCTCTTTTTGGCCAGCATTGCCAGACTCTAATTATTTGATTGGCAATGACTTGTGGATGTTACAGGCAACGAACCGCCCCGCAATCCCCGCTTGCCGTCACCCACAACAGCTGCGTATTGCAAACATTGCCCCATTTTGGTGTTTGGCGTCTATAGGAATTAGTTAGTTTTGTTTTTGGCCAACGCAATTTGACCTTGGCTCGTTATGTCCACTGTTTGCTAATTGTTTATTGCACATTGTTTACGAATTCGGCAAAGTGATTAATGACCTGGCCCAAAAGGCACTAGAATAAAGAAGATATATAGGCAAGCATAAAGAATAATAAATATAAAAATAATACATTATGAAGATTATAGCATTACATATAAGTTAAAAATATTTATTAAATTTTTAAGTAATTAAATAATTTTAACAAATTATACATAAAATGAGTCCTGACCAAAATATAGAAAATAGTAAATACCAAAAGGAAAGCCTAAAAAAGATTTGAAGATCAGTTCGCCTTCGATTGCCTTTCTCTCTCCTGTCTGTCTCTCTCCTTCGTTAACTGAAATTTGATTTCTCTAGCATCAGCAATTGATGCATAAATGTTTGTAAATGTCAGAAACATAAACAACACCCGGTGCGACCGCAGATTGCTGCTTCTTAAAACGCCTATGTGAAACCACAGCGGTAGCAACAACAGCTCGCATAAACATCATCATTAACATCATATTTTTCTTCATTATTATCATCATGAGCAACGTGGCTGTCAGACCACACAGACCATAAATGAATCTGTCATATTATTTCGGCAATGATGTTGACAACATCAACAGCAGCAACAACCACAACAACTACAGCAACAACAACAATAGCCAAAAATCCCCCCGCGTGCAATATTTATCATGTCACATAATATTTTTCTGGCATTTGCACGTCACACAGTGCCAACCCGAAAAAGTCCAGCAAGAAAATACACTCAGAAAAAATGTGATATTAAATAATGGCATAAATATTTGAATACTTAGAAATTAGAAAGAAAGAAGATAGTAGTTCTTAACTGCTATGTTATTTAGTTTGCATGAATTTTTAAGTTTTTCTTAAATGTTTTTCTTTCTTTTTTCAGATCCAAGTTCAGTTAAAACTGAAGATTTAACGTTACAAAATTATTTACAAAATACTATTTTCGTTTAATAATATATCATACAACAATATCTATATTATCCATAATTATTTACCTTTGACTATGAACAAGTGAGTATCTGAAATTTATTATTTATTTATTGACATTAATTTCATTTTTGATAATCTTTATATTAAATAACTCCTGCTTGCTATAAATATTGAATTCTTATCTTATATTTAATCTAAAATAATAAAAAAATTGAAATAGTTTGTAAGAAGCGTAAAATGTTTTCTGTGAATACAATATGTGTGTTAAAAAATTTTTAAAAATAGTTCAGAACTCTCCGTTTTTTCTTTAAGTGGATAGCAATCCCCCCGCGCTGCAAACCCCTGTGCCCCCTTAAGCAGCTGATAACATTTTGCACACACGCAGCAACAACAACAGCAGAAATCACAACCCCTTCGCTGGCAAACGATGTGGGCGTTGCGGGAGGAGGATGAGGAGGAGGACGATGAGAAGGATGGGGTGGTGGAGAGGAGGGCGGGCGTTGCCACTGCCATCAATTGCAGTCATCAACCACCGCCAGTGATGGCAGCTGCCAGAGCGACGTCTGGGCACGCACCCCTCCCCCCCCCCCCGCTTCCCCCTCCCCTCTACTGCCACCCACCCCTCGTCCCTCCCATCCCCTTCTGGCTGCTCATTGAATTTTCTGCTGATTTCATTTCGACTTCTTTGCTCCGCTGGGAGCAACTTTTGAGACTGAAGCTGAAGCTGATGAGGTTGTTGATTGTTGTTGTTGATTGTTGTTGTTGCTGTTGTTGTTGTTGTTGTTGCTGTTGGTTGCGTCTGTTTTGGCTGTAAATATTTTTGGCAATTGTCGACGCGCCAACACCACCCCCCACCCGCCTTAGAACTGGGCTAGAGCAAATTAATGATGCTTTCCCGCTTGCCGCTGGGTGAAAGGGAAAATTCCAGCCAAACGGCAATTGCTTATAAATTAAATGGCTTGTTGTTGTTGCCGCCGCTTTGCCCTGTTTTTATCACACTATTTAGCCTAATATATTAACACTTTCGTTGACTGGTTACAGGGTGTGTGTGTGTGTGTGGGAGGGTGTTGTTGAGCTTGTTTATGTTGATGAAGACATTAAATTTAAATTTGCTGTTTGTCGTTTGCATTTTAAATCAAATTAAATTGTCGACTTTAAAGTTGGAACTTTGGGTACTACCAAAGGTCAAAGAAGGTCATGTAATACGAGATTAAAGAACATAAAGCCAAAAGCTTAGATATTTTTTAAAAATATATTCGGATTACATATTACTTATCATAATCTCATCTCATTTTATATAAAAATCATAATGAATTTAAAATTTTACGATCTTACTATATCATCCCTTAATATTTCTTTTTAACTTTCAAATTTATCAAGTATATAATCTATGCAAAAATTAAAAGAATGAGTAATCTCACACCTGTATTAAGTACGCTGGAATGCTTTGAACCTAATATGTTGCCCAGGAAGCCTTTGGTATTTGTGTTTGAAAGAAGGGCGAAGAAAACCCCTAGCCAAAGATACGGCTAGAAGTTTGCCTTGGCATTTCGAGCATTTCATCCATCAACACCTGCGCTGAAACCAAAATCAAGCAGGCCAAAACAGGGCAGGGCAACTCTGGCAGAATCAAGTCAACAAGCCGTTACTAAGATGAGTGCAGCGAGGGAGGAGGGGGTGCGAGAGAGGAGGGTGGCACAGCGAGCCGCACTTAATGCTAGCACAGCTGCCCAAGTACCGCAAGTTGTCGTCCTTCTTCATCGTTGCCATCGTCGTCGTCGTCGTCCTTCTGGCAACACTCTCAATTAAAATGTCCTCGCTTGGTAAGCGTAAACGTTCAAGAGGCCATAAAAACTCCTTATTACACAGTGTCAGCGTTGCCGTTGCCGTCGGACCGGTTGCCGGCTTGTCCAAGAACCAACCCGAAAGAAAACCGCAAGCAACCCAACACCCTCTCTACCTCTCTCTCACTCTCCCCCTTTCTGTCCTTCCCTGTTGGGTATGGCAGCACCTACTACGTGTTAATAACGCGAAATGCGCTGAAAAATTTTTGTATTTTGAAGCACACACTTGAGCGCGCCACGCCTCACTGCCCCCTCCAACCCGCCTCTCTCACACTTGAAACACAAAACGCGCCACACAAATTCATTGAGCGAGTTGGCAGCACTCGGACGCACAGGTCGGTTCGTCGGTTCGAAAAACACAACTGCGACTGTTTAAAAATGCTTTTTCGGTTTTTTTTATTTTTATTATTTTCTATTTTTTTTTTTTTGGGAAATTTGAAACACTTCAAATATTTGTGGCAAAGAAAGCCACGCAAAGTGTTTGGACAAGTTGACGCCACAAAAACAAAAAAAGAAAAATAATACAAGAAATAGTTATTCTTGAAAAGTCGAAGAACAAATGCCCTTAAATTGCCTATGGAAAATTCGTTGGAATATTGAAAAAGCAAAAAGTTGTTCATTCAAAAAGTAGATTTTATTAAGTTTGAAATATCTTAAAAAACAAACTATTTGCTTATTCAAAAAATATATATAGATCCGATCCCATATATACTTTTTAGTGACGTATTTTTTATTTGCTATGCTGAACAGAATTCATGAAGAAATTAGAAGAACCTTTGCAAGGGTATTTCAAGAACAAACCGCGACATGAGAAATTTTAAACCCAAATGTCAGCTGTGCCACTTAAAATATACACCCCGCTCACCCCACCTCACTCCCTTCCGTCCGTCTCATTTTGATGTTCCTGTTTACTTGTGCAATATTGACTTGAAATAGAAATAACAAACTGTTAAGTATTTGCACGAAATACAAAACGCGCGCGCGCTGCCTGCCTGTGCCACGCCCCCACCTCCCCGCCCGCCCCGGGGGTCACATCCGTTTTCCGGGTGGCGCCCCCTATTGGCCAGAACATGTGTCTAGCTTTTCAATTTTTCATGTACACACGCACACACACACACATGTGGTTTTCCTGTTCGCCCAAAAACTTATGCTCCTCAGCTGCAGGGCAATAAACGTCAGACATCCTTTTGTATATTGACACCTCAAAGGCGTCCTGCGAGAGATGTCGAAAAGTCGGAAAGTCGACAAGTCGAACAGATGAGAACAGCCACCAGGTGAAGGGCTTATTCCTGATGTACCGCGACATTTCACAGGATATACTTTGAGTTTTATTGCCTGCCAAACTTTGCCTCGTTCGACAAATCGCCAAAGTTGTGTCTGCCTCCGTTTTATGTATAATAAATGTTATCATATAATCATAAATAATCATAAATCGTAAAATATTATCATTTGCTATGCATTTATTTTGTATAATAGAAATTTCTTTTAGTTTTTCTTAAAAGATATTTAAAAAATGTTGGTGACTGATTCGGAGTGCATGTTTTAGTTGTATAATCTGGAATCCTGTCCACTGTCCACAATCGTACTCGAATCCTTGTTGTCCGAGTGCAAACAGAGTAAGAAATCCGTGGCTCGAAAGCTGTTCGACTAATAGAATTAAACCGATAGCTAAATCAAACATTTAACACGCAGGCCCGCACACATGTCACAGCCAAAGAGAGAGCCTCCCACTCTATTAAAAAAAAAGAAGAAAATTCGGGGAAAAAAACTATGAGCCGACCCCTTTTCATGTGGTCATGCGCCCGTTTGCCACCCCCCTTTTTGGCAGCAAACTCGAAACTGGAAACTTATGTCAATGGCACGCGTCGCCAGCACGTGACCTTAACATGAAAATCACGCGCAAGATCAACGCCAACGGGGGAGGCCAGCGCTGGGCAGGGGGTGTCGATGAGGAGGGGGGCGGTGGCCACTGTGTGGGGTTGCCAGGAACTCACTAACGACGGGGACGTCTTGCAGATGCTTTTAAATTTAAATCGAATCAAATTGATTTGCAGCCAACTTGTTCTTCTTGCCCCCCAACCCCCCTTCGCCCCTTCGAATTTCGTGCAGTGTAAATAGGCACGCCCACTCATCCAACTGTATCCAGTGGCTTATTTGCTCGGCCACCTTATCCCCGGGCTGCTTTGTTTAGCCATTTGACAAGTGTTTTGACAATATTTATTGAGCCGACCTAACGGCCCCCCTCCCCCCTCCTCTCAGTTCACCCCCCAACTTGGTGGTAATTTGATTTGCGTCGCGTTCAGTTGATGTTGGACACGTTTCTGCCTAATGGAGTTGCTCGAGTGGCGTGAATTTCAATTAAATTAAATCAAAATGTTGCATTTTTTATTAAGTCCATTAAAAACACGCCGCTGGAAGGGTTCGCTCCCCGCCTAGTTAGTCCAAATTAAGTTACCATCCTCGGCGAGCCGAGCATCTTAATATGCATAAAGAAGTGGGCACAGCGGCAAGTGGGTGCCTACCACTCGACAACCACTTGCACCACTCATCGGTGAGTGCTGATAGCGCCCCGGGGCGCCCCTTCCACATTTCCCCATGCAAAGGGACTCCTTTTTTCTCTCGTTTCTCATTTAATGAGCAAATCAAATTTGCACTCGCTTTGCTGACATGCATGCAAATTTATTTATTCCATGCAACATACGAACATTATTTATAGGGTATTCGGGCACACAAATTTAGCCTTAATATTGCAAAATTAAATAAATTTGTTTATCAATTAAAGATGTTGTTTTAGATCATTTAGGAGTAAATAAAATATTTATTTGTGTAAATAATTATCTTAAATATTAGAACACTTTCACTTTAAATTCCCATGATTCTACCAAAAAGTGAACTCGGTGAACCAAGAAATTTAATTGCACTTGAAACATATGCTCCCAGTCGGGAGATGTGGGGAAGGCGGGGGAGGTGGCGAAGGCCACCCACATTGAAATCTTTTAAAAGGCAAACAACAACAGAGCAACTGGACCAAGTCAAGAAGAACAACACAATTTCAGTTTTCATTTCATGGGGCGCACCCTTAGAATAAACAAAGCTAAAAATGCTTAAGTAATTCAATTTGGCCAACTTAATACCACAAGTTACCGCCGGAGGGTTAACAAGGCGGCTTCATATTTTGTTATTATTTCCTTTTTCTCGCTCTCTTTCTGTCTCTCTATTTGACCCAAAATTAAATTGCATAATGAAATTTTTCTTGGCTACTGTTTGCCCAACATTGTTGTCAAGAAGGTGGCGTTGGTTCCTGCTGGTCAACGGATCGTTCAGCGCGGGGTGTCTGCTGGGAAGCTAAAGCTAAAGTTGCCATATGCGTGATTTGGGACCAGACTCCCGACTAGAGCAATCTTGTTTTGTTTTGAATAAGCTTTAAATTTCTAAGGCGCAGCCAACTTAATGCACAACTCTTGCTTGGCGTTGCCGGATCATTGATTCGATATCTTTGTCATTTTCTACCATATATAATAATTAAATCAATCTAAATACCTTTTAAATATATTATTTCTACAAATGCATCCCTTGCAACTATTTGATAAATATCTTCTTTGTTGTGGCACTTGAGGAACTCATTTGCAGTTGCTGCAACTGGTGTGGTCAGAAAAGATAAGCACCACACGACGCCAACTCGAGTTGAGTTGAGTTAAGTAGAGTTGAGTTTGCTATTGTTGCATATTCATTAAGAAATGCATGTGTGAAAATTGCATGTGTGTGCGGTGAGGGGGGCCTTGAGTGGCAATAAAACAATGCAAATGGGTTGCGCAGCGGTGGGCTGCAGGTGGCGCCAGCTGCATAAAAAGTTGACTGCTTGTTGTTGCTACAATTAAAAGGCGCGCGAGTCGTGTCTGAAGTTCTCCATTAATCTGACAGGTAATTGCAATTAAAAGCAAACAATAAGCAGGGCAGCAGCTGCAGAAAAGAACGTCTGATATTGAGACATGCTTGTAATTAACATATTGCAGCAGACAATGAAAAGCGGCGGCCATTTTTGACTAAGTGACGACACTTGCAAAATAAAGGAACCACTCAATAGCCCTCTTTCAGTATATTAAAATAGTAAAGTACTTTTTCCTGCATTAACAATTCTTTTTAATTTGAATTGTGAGTTTTAATAACTGTAAAACTGACAGCGTCTTTTTGATGTTGCATTGCTCGTTGCTATGTCACTTTTGCTGCTAACAACTATTTTTGTTAGGGCGACAGCTCTGTATGTATAACAACAGTTACATTTTGATATTAACATAGGGTTAACATTGTTAACAGCCGAAATTAAGATAAAGGCAAAATTAGCTCTTAACGACTTAATTATTTGCGGACATAGTCTAACAAAAAATTGTTTTGCTTTTTGCATTTACGCATTAAAAAAAATTTCCAAAACCAGCCTACGCGCTCGAATTTGATTTTAACAGTTGCTAACTTGCTTTTGCAATATGTGGTAACAGTCCCAAAAATAACATAACAGCTGTCGCTTTCGAGGAATTGTGGTGGCCAGTCGATTAATTGCCATTCAGCTGTAAGCGTTACCTCCACGCGTTGACAAGATGCTCAGTGCTACGACAATAACAAAGCGATAGTAGTATATTTGTGTGCAAAACAAAACCTGCGGCTCGGAAAGAAATAAAAGCAACAAAAACAAAAAACGCGTTATCCGCAGCAATGTAGTTCAAATGAATTAAATGTGCAAAACAAGCGTGCAAAGTGACAGCGATAGCAGTATAAATAACAATGCCAAACAAAACGGTTAAAATATTCTTCAGGTAAATTGTAATTGGCATTGCCGAAAGGCAATAATAAGAACAACAACACAATAGCAACAACAGAGCGCGACAGAGATGGCAACTGAACAGCGGCGCTGTTTGTTTGCTCTTCGTGCTGCGTTTTTATTTTTATGAATGACGTAAGCGCGCACCGCTTTGTGCCGTACTACGGCGCTACAAAATGACAAAAACAACTTTCCTTTGTATGGTTGTTGTTGTTGTTGTTGTTCTTATTGTTGTTGGCTTTGCCAAAAAAAGGAAAGAACCAGCCCTCATAGACCGTATGTCGTGTATGTTTGTGCATGTGTGCGTGCATGTGGGAGAGCTCCACTCACACGAACACTCAAAAAAGTAGCGTCGTTGGCTTTTTTTCTTGGAAAACGTGCTCGACGCCACAGCGAGCGAGAGAGAGAGAGAGAGCCACAATACCAGCGAGCGCTTTTGGTGGTCGCTCTCTTCAATATTTTCTTTCTTCTTTTTTTTTTACAATAACATTAATTCTTTTTTTGGTCAATGACCTAAGCAACGCTCTTTGCTCCGTTAGTTTAGTTTTCTTTTTTGTTTGTATTTTGCTATTTTTTCTCGTATTGTGCAGGAAATGATTAACAAATTGTTTAATATTTATGCCAATTTCACTACCGGACCGGACCGTTAGTTCGGGTCAGCGCAATGCGGAGCGTGGACCTTGATTGGTTTCGTTTTTGGCCGCGTGCTGCGTCTTTGAAAGAATAGGTTAAACAGACGCTGTCAACATTCAAGGCAAAATGTGAAAAAGAACAAAGAAAAAAATGCGTTAATTGTTTAACCAGAATCAGAGCTATTGAACTTTCTGAACTGCCTAGGAAATTTAATTAAAATTAAATCAACTGAATTTTAGGCAAAAAGTATTTTAAAATCCTTGGGTTAAATTGATCTTTTAATTTTAATATATTAACAAAAACCACAATTAAGATTCACATTGTTTTCTAAGAAAAGAGAAACATATAAAATATATTTCTTATAAAAGAGAAACATATCAAGCAAACATATGTATATGATAATGTCATGTCATATCCCGATATATGTAATGCATTCGTGACCCGCAGAGATAATCTCTATTTGAAAAACGCTAGCGAAAATTATTAATTATTATATATTGCTGAAATGACATCAGCCAATGACACTAACTATGGCAATATATCACATTATAGCCATATAGACGTATATATATATACATATATATCTCTGTCTGCCTGTAAATTGCACTGTCCGACACGAACCAGAAACTGCACTATGCCCCCACAAATTTATCATTCATATTTCGACTCATCCGCAAATGTTTTGTTGTTGTTTTCTACGATTGTCACATTTACAAAATAATCCTCTTTTGCACTTAATTTGAGTAACACGGAAACACACAAACAATGGCCAAAAACGTTGCAACATTGATAAATTTAAGGCAAATACACGAATTCATAAATAAACAACAACAAAAGTTGGCAACAAAACCAAAGTTAAAAACAAAACAAATTTGTAAGTAAATATCGTGTGCGCTGCTTATAAAGATTAAATAAATATTTTTGTTGTCTCTGCCGAATTGCACACGAGGCATTATTAACAACAGTTACGTAGAAAAGATAGCTGCATATTTATACACATTTATCAGTAGCTGAGACGTATAAACAAAAAAAACATTTGTTTAAAAATTAATCTCAGGGAGATCTCATACGGATACGATTTTTCAAAGAAAATACTCGAATTTACAAATATAAAATTTGATAATTTTTTAATTTATATTTTAAGAACTTTTTTTCTACTTAAATTTTTTATCTTAAACGCTTTGCGATGTCAGCAATGCTTTTCACAATTCGCATATGTTTGTTTACGGTTGTGCTCAAGCTTAAAGAAAACAAAAAAGAGAGTGCTTGTGCGAGCGATAGCAAAGTTGTAGAACGGCGAGCACCCTACTTTCTCTCTTTTTGTGTAGGGGGCGCCACTTGGGCGACAAAATGTAAATAGGAACAGTAGCCAGAAAAGTCACAAAAAAAACAAAACAAAATTAATAACATTAATTACAATAATAATCGAGAGGAAATCGCATGTAAGAGCCAATAAAGTGGCTGCAAGGAAGCGTGCGCCGAGTCGAAAAGCAAAAAAAAAACAATTAGTGAAAAGCGATTAAAGCAAAACGGAAATAAAATGCTTGAGGCAAAAAATGGCAGATCGACAGCGACAACGGTCATAAAAGCCTGAAGGTCGTTACTGTTTGCAAGCGATAAAATATATTTACTTATTCGTTTTTTCTCTCTCTCTCTCTTTTAATGTTTTATTTAATTTTCTGGCGTTTCTTTTTCTCTTCACGGTTAGTTTTAAGTAAATATCACACATACGCAGCATATGCAAATAATATTTATGACATACAGTTGGTTTTTTTTTGCGCTTCAGTTGTTTTATCTGCGCCTTGATATCCAAGCTTTTAGACACTTATCGCTACACACACACACACATGTGTATATAAATGTGTGTTTGTGCGCCGCTTACTTGATT
Source organism: Drosophila paramelanica (assembly GCA_035043915.1). Classification (NCBI taxonomy): domain Eukaryota; kingdom Metazoa; phylum Arthropoda; class Insecta; order Diptera; family Drosophilidae; genus Drosophila; species Drosophila paramelanica. The sequence continues at coordinate 605,030 of JAWNMO010000077.1, read as the reverse complement.
GAATTGTCGTGAAATATGCGCATAAAGTATTTGGCCCAGCGCTTATCACAGTCAAACAGCGCAAAATAAAAAACTGAATAAAAGCAAACAAGTAAAACTATATAAAAGTAAATAAATAAATAGGCAACGGCATGTGAGCAATGCCAGACTAAGGCGACAAACCTTCCAAATGAGCACAAACAATCGCACAATTTGTCAATCAACTGGCAATCAACTGTCAATCAACTCAACTCGCTTCTTCTCCTCCTTGCTCTATCCCGCTCAGGTGCGAGTGCAAGAGCGAGAGAGACGTTTAGTTTGGCGTGACCAATTTGCAAATGCGTTCAACTATTTAGCCCAATATTATTATTTACACACTGCCTTTAAAGAGGTATTCAATGAGCTATTTTGCTCTTAAGATACTAAACAAAAATATATAAAACAAAATAATTAATTTGTTTATTTTAAATTAAGCATTACAAATTTTTCATAAATATTTTTGAATATAATACCCAAAATAAAGTTAATTTAAATACAGCGTATTTACTCGTCGATCTTGCCCCATATTCATCTGACTCCCGTCTAAATAATAGCTATTTGGCAAATAACACACATCAAAATCAAATAATCAAACGCCTAATTTCTGGAAAATTAGCTGACACGCTTAAACGATTAAATTTCATCCAGCTTAAATATTGCTCAAGATTGATTTATTATTAAATTTCAATTTCATTAATTCATAAATAGCCCATCATAAATAAATGTATGAATAAAATATGCCGATTAGTTGTTCGTTTTCTAGTCTGCTACATTTTTATTATTTATCCGAGAAATATTCAAAAATATATATCTTTATACACTAATAGATGTTATCCGGCTTTATCCGAATTGTAAAATTACGATATATACTCATTGACAGTTAGAACGCTTTTGATTGATAAATCGCTTCATAGTAAAATTGAGCTTTATCCGTGCCTGTCAAATTAAAATAAATACACATCTTTAATATAATTGGCTTATCCGCAAGAATTGCTTGTTATCCGGATTTATAAAAATTCGCAATTTGTAAGCTTTTGTTTCCCTTTTTTATTTTCTATTAAATGTTTTCAAGTCATTCATTTTTGATACCAAAACATTTCGTTTTTTTTTCCAATATATAATTAATAAGCAAAAGGAAAAAAAAAACAACCCACCACAAAATGGCATCATCGCAAAATGCTCATTTAAGGCGCGTACATGACAGCATCAACAAAATCTCTTAAATTATTTTGGCCAAAACGAATATACATACGTATTCACGTATATATCTAGTGTCTACAAGTTTTGTGCGCAAATCTTTTTGAACTTTCGCATGGCACAAGAGCCAAGTGCAAACCCTGACATACATTATAATAATATTTAAAGCAACGCCCTCTTTTTTTGTATACGTTTTTTTTTTAGTTTTAATTTTTTTTCTTTTTCAAAATAAAGCTATGTTTATGTGTGTGTGTGTTCGCTCACCTACACGCGCTCATAATCTCATTTCGAGCAGCGCCAATAAATTAACATTCGTATTTAATTTTGGCATATAGACTGTCAAATATATCTTTGAAATACACACATGCTTATAGATATATATATATAGGTTAGTCCATCTTTCACACACGCCCACAAACAGCTGCTGACAATCACATGAACTCATATTTTTTACCTAGCGGAAATTCTTTAAATGACAGAAAAAACAACTCATTTTACCTGTTGGTCCTATTTAAGGAGCAGCAGCTGTTAGCATTTTCCACACTTAACAACCAATTTTAGGCCTTATCGGCGCAACTTATCTGATCGTTCGTTAGTCACATTGGCCCAAACTATGAGTTTATTTTTTTGTTTGGGCGCAATCTAAAATGCCAATGAGTAATCACAATAAATTGTAATTAGGAGCAGTTCCAAAAGTTAGTCATTCTACAAAAAATGGAGAAAAAAGAGGCAAATGCTATGAATCGAAATATATTTTAATAACTTTCATTGTTTGCAACTCGAGTTTGTTTGAAATTCATAATAAATGTAAAAAAGAGAAAGCTACGCACAATGGGCAACAACAAACTAAATTATATTTAGTCAAAGATTTCTCAAGAAGTTTCGTGACTAATTTCTAGTTTTAATAAATACAGGTTCAGAGCGGATTTAAACTTTTTTAAGATTAATTTTCACTTGTTCATTACTTGGAAATGTTTTTAATTCTACTTAATTTAATCTCTGATTAATTTTTATTTGGCTGATAATAGAGTATGTCCATGGCTCAGATATTCAGTTTAACTCAAGCTTAAACACGCCTTTTCAAACAAAGTTCTACATTTTAAAAGATGCAAATTTATATTTTCGGCTTATCCTACTCAGTTATTTTTATGATATCTATTGAATGCGAATTTAAACTCTTGATGCGACTTTTGATGGCCATTTTATCGATTTGCTGCCATTGTGGTTTGCTTCCAAATCGTGCAATTACAAGTTTTGGGTTGTTGCTATGAAACTCATTCGATCGATTCGATTCGATCGAAAGAAAACAACAACTTTTCGACAATCGAAAGCTGCCCACGCGTTTTAGATGCTGAGAGGCGGCTGCACAAGCACAGACACAAGATGGACAGCATTTGATTGAATGTTTGTTTTGAAAAATAGAAACAACAAAAAATTAGAAACGAACGCCTAAAGCAAACATCGCATAAAATGAAACACGTTCCGCGCGCACACAGCGATAGCCTGAGAGAGAGAGTGTGAGAGTGGGACCTTAGCTGAACAGAGCAGAGCAGAGCAGCGTCGTTGAGCGAGGTACTTCTGCGCGTATTGTTGTGCTTGGCAAATCATTCGCCAACGTTGGCTCGACGCGTTCACAACGTTGCGTATTCGCCGTGTGTGTATCCGTGCTAAAAGCTATTCGCTTGCGAGTGCTCTTTGTGTATGTTGTGAACCGTTTTCCGTTCGTAGCGTGTGCTACATGCAATACACACACACACATATATGCATATGTATATATAAAAATCATTTCTAAATTTATAAAAAATACGCGTATACCTATAAATTGTGCTGGCGTGCGATTCCACTGCCTCTGCTTCAGCCTAGCAAACAAAAAAAGGAAATTTATATATAAAATTATTTCAAAGCGCGCGCAAAAGAATTAAATGCAAAATCAAATATTTACACACAAATATTTTTATTAAACCCACACCTGTGAGAAAAAAAGAAAAAAAAAACAATTTAAAATCTTTTGACTTGTTAAACTTTATTAAAATTGTTTACATTGCTATGTTTTTAAAGCAAAATACTGTTTATTTTCATAATTTCTTTAGTTGAAAGTGAAAGCTGCGTCTGTGAAATGTTGTCGCCGGCAAGTTAACACATACACACACACACACACACACACACAGAAAAATAACATAAAACAAATATATCCCAGACAAGTTATGCTAATTTTGTTGTATTAGCGGGCGTATTGTATTGAGAAATGTTTGGCCAAAATAGATACACCTGACATAAAGCCAAATAAACGCCACTACAATTAAACACATTGTTCGATGCCCAACGAATTGGATAAAATGCGTTTGCAACAGCGTTACAACACCAATAACAACAACAGCAGCACAATGGCAACACAAGCGATTGGCAACAGCAGCAGCAGCAGCAGCAACAGCAACAACAACAGCAGCGGCAGCAACAATAATAGATTCAACAATCAACGCGCCAAAATATCAAATCTCATCAACAATCGCAACAACAACAACAACTACTTTAAGCTGCGCAGCAATACAAAGGCAACAACAAACAATAACAACAACAACAACAACGGCAACAGCAGCAAAAACAATTGCAACAACAACAACGCCCACAGCCAACCCATGCAACTGGATAATGATCATGACGATGCTGGTAATGATGAGATTATTGAAACGCTGGAGGAAACCACAACAGCTGTGGAACTGCGCTCCGCCGCCCCCTCATCGTACGGATACACCACCCTGCGGAGCAACTCCACATCGGCCATCATAGCGGAGGCTGCCTATCTGCCCGGCCTGTTGGGCAGCAGCCCCAGCATGCTCTATGCCCGACCCCGCACCCTCAACGTTCACAATGTGTGCCAGACGCCGGCTCAAATAACGCAATTGTTTTTTGGGTATGTTTTCAGTTTGTTTCTTCTGTTTTTTTCTTTTTCGTTTTGGGTGCTTGGTTTGTTCATTTTTTTAACAAAAAAAATGTGTACTGTGACTAACTTTTGTTATAAGCAAATATATGCTTTTTGAAGTACTAAAAAGAACGACTTTTTACTAATCCCTTAAATATTTTATATTAAGATTTTTTGGTAAACAAAACTCATATTTACGAAATTAATTTGAATTTGGGTTATTCTAAATTCCTGCATAACACAGTTACCAAGCTCTCTTAGTTGTCTGATTAGATTAGCGCTTATCTATTAGTTTGGCTCAGACGATTAGCCAACAACTTTTTGTGCGTAATGGAATTCTTTTTGGGTTAATAAAACTCAGACACACCCACAATCGAATCTTATGCATAGAACTTTCTTTTATCTCGAAATAAAATATTTATATTTTTCACTTTATTGTTCTTTTCGTTTTAAATCAGCTTTTGTGGCTTTTCCAGTACTTGAGTCAACATCTCTTAAATTATCCAAGGTCGCAGTAGTTATCGGAATAATAACATTCGTCTTTATAAATATTTATGCACAGTTACCACAATTTATGTGCTTTCAAATTGTATTTGTGTGGCGTCATTTTCAATGATTAAACTATAAATGTAGCGGATAATAATGGATAAATCTTTCTTTTGTTGATGCAATATTCACATTAAAAATGCATAAATGAATTAAAATGTAAAAGATTTATGACTAAATAAAAGCTCAGTGGGTAAATGATACAAATAATGCAACTAATTAAAAATAGAATAGAAGGAGCTTGACTAGTAGATACCCTCTGCAATGGCCCTTCTATAAATTCACTTTTATCCGTTTGACCATTTTACTTTTAAGAATTACTTTGATGATTGTAGTAAGTAGATAAATATAAAATAATGATATATATGTACATTCACCCTTCCAATCTCTTTCATCTTTGCTTATATATCCATCCGTATTTATCCGTATCCCACCATCAAACCACAAATTCACTTCAGAACGACGGATAATTTATTTCGATTATCCGGTGTCTCATTGTTGAAATGCCTGCTTGATATTCATGACATAAAACGTGATTAATCACATGGGAGGCGGCATCTCTTCAAATATTGCCACGCCTCTAATCTAATTGCGCTGCCTTCCTGGGCGAATGCCCCGACAACAACAGCAACAAAAACAATGAATTCCTTATTCCGTACTGTTCAAAATATATATTTCATTCTTGTCTTGTTTTGCTCTTTGTGCTTGTGTTTCATTCTTTGGCGTTGCACAAAAATACAGCGTACGGGATTTTGTCATCGTTATTTTAAAATTCTATATATTGTATACTCGTATATAATTTATTTTTGCGCACTCTCGCAGCGCACAACACTACAAATATTCCATTAAACGACAAGGCGAACTTTTTGCTGCTTTTATGTGTCTTTTAATTTTATATTATTTATTTAAATTTTTTTTTCTTTATTTGTCTCCGTCTTTCGGCCAGTGTGAAAATTCAATGAACTTGATCTCTCGCTGGCTGCCTGCGCGTGAGCTGCATATTTTTTTTTCTTTAAATTTTTGCTTTATTTTGTTTATTTTTCATTTTGCCAAAATAAATTGTATTTAAATTAACAGCAATAACAATGTATTTAAATGTCAAGCGCTGTAAACACAACGCGCCATTGGCCTGCTGTACATATATATATTTATTTTTTTCTTATTTATTATTATATGCCACAATTTGCATATAATAAAGTCATAAGTCAGCCGACAAATTGTCATTTTCGTATAACATTTTTATTGTGCCCGCGGCGTTGACAATTGATCGGTCAACCAAACGAGGCTCAATTGAAGTGAAACACGACTTATTTCTACCCGCACCAAATGTGGAAAAGCATGTAGCTCAGCCAAGACACAAACCTTCAGGTTTATTTGCGTGTTTGGATAATAGCTCTATTTACGCACAGATAGGTTGAAATATAAAATTCGAAATTTGAGTATGCTAAGAAAAAAAAACTATATTTATTATATGTATAAAATGTATATATATTACCTATATTTCTTTTCGTATGAGACGGGTATTGAAAAAGCGCAACATTGAAATAAACTCAATTAGTTAAATGATTTTTACGAGCGTTGCTTATGGACCTATTCTTGTGGGTCTCAGTCTTTGTTTTGTGCCCGGCAAATTGAATTAAAGCGTCTGACTTCGTTTCTTCTCGTGTTCGTGATTCGTTTGACCTTCTTGCAGAGACGGACACGTGTTATTCATTTGCCAACTAATTGTATTCACATTTGCATTTATTGAATGCACTTTAAAGGTGCACCCAAGTTTTGTTTCTCATTTTTAATGTGCCAAATGTTTCGGGGGGGAAATTCAAAAATTAACGTTTTTGTGTGTCGCAACTGAATCGTTAAAACGCTGGCAACTAATTTAAACCCATAAATCACAGAGCGACGGCTATTAAAAGTTATGGGGTCCACAATGCTAAATTAAAAGAGTTGCGTTTCATTATTAAATTTGTTTGTGCTTTTTTTTGTTGATGTTGTTTTTTAATGTCGCTTTAATTCAATTTGTGCAGTCACAACGTTCATCTGTGGCCGGTCATTGTCTCTGGCGGGTTTGAAGCGTCAATTTCATTTCATTTCATTTCATTCATTTTATACATGCATCAATAAATCACGCATTGACCGCTCGCAAAGGCCGTCATCTCTTATATATATACACATACATATATATATTTTTATGAGTTTATCAGAGGCACTTCAATTTAGCAAAATGCCGCATTCTTTTGTCAATTGTTTTATACTTTTAATTCTTTTATTATTTTCCTTTTCAAATTCTTGATTGTTTTTGTTTTTTTGTATTCCGCATCATAAATATGAACTGCATTTATCGCTTTGGGTTATAAGTACTCGTGTTTTAATGGCTTTTGCGTCGTGATATTATGCTTTATTTTTAACTTGATTATGACATAGAGCAAACATATAGTAACGACGACTGCAATTGAAGATAATAATTAATTTCATAAAATAACAATGCCTTTATAAGTAAGCACTCGAGCCATTATGTTAATTATCAAGCATTTATCTGCTATAAAGAAAATAGAATATATATATTTTTTTAAGGCGTGACTGCTTTAACGATCTTTGGATAAAGATAAAATCAGTTAATTAATCCCACCAAGAATTTGACGTAAAGTTTAACCATAATTTTTAATAATAGTTTCAACACTTAAATTCACACCAAAGCTAGTCACATAATTATCTGCAGTTAATTTGCATTTTGTTTTCTATTGTGCCGAAACTAATTTTTATTCTCACATCTGATGTGTTTTTTTAATGTTCGGATAAAAACCGATATTTTATCCGTTTCAAGCAGTTGTATCAACAAATTGATTAACACACAAATTCACACCAATAAATTGCTCGGATAAATTATACTATGTATTTTCGCAAAAACGTTGATGTTTCTAAATTTCCAGTTTATATTTTGAATGAAAATTGACTTTTTATCATTACAAATATTTGGATAATAAATTTATTTTGTCTTCAAAAAAATTGAGTCAAATGCATAAACAATTTAATTAGCGTACAAATTCACAAAAAACCTGAAATAATTGGGAAAAAACCCCCATAACCATGAGTTGTCGTCTAACAATTTACATCGATTTCTATTAAATAATAGCTGTACCTGAAAATCGATTAGGTAAAATTGCATCGTAGGTAATTCTCACACAAAAGGAAGCCACAAAGCGGAACGGCGGCACGTTTACTAATAAATAATAATTAATGTTCTGTAAAAATGCATTAATAAGCCGCAGCAAGTGCGCATTTTGCTTGCATTCATTGAGCTTTTCCAATTCCTAAATTGAGAAACGTGTAGTAAACAATTGAAATTGCAGACATCATCAGCAGAATTCAAACATTAATAAATATAAAATTATTTTTCATCTCTCTAGATACCCTTCTTCTTAAATTGAGCGTTACGTAATATAAGTAATTACCAATACAGATCCATCCGCCCACTTAGTACGTATACCTAAAGCTAAAGGCCAAGTTTCCGCTGCGTCGCTCTAAGCTAAACGCTTGGCAAATATTTTGATAGTATCACGATAATGGTATAAACACTGTCGTCGTCTTATATAGCCAATAGATGAGACCATTGCCTATTTTGTTGTATATTGCTCTTGCATGCTGTCATTCTTACAGAAATACTGTTGACCATTAGCAAAGGCTAATCATTTTGAGATTATGTGGCTAACTTTATGGGCAGCGAAATACAACAGCACAAAAGAGGGAGTATTATTAACTTGTTTTTAATAGTATAGAATATATACAATTTTCCAACTATATGTTTTAAAACATTTTAATGTTTCTCCAAACATTTGTTTCAACAATATTATTATTGTTATTTGACATGATAATATATAATCGTACAATATAATATATAATAATATAATTATGTTCTTTTAATTGAGATCACCTTTCTTTATCATCGAGTTCTTCTTCTTCTAAAATGGCAAGGTTCAAGGGTACCTATTCATATTTTATTTGCTTCAAAACTTTCTGAATATTTATAAAAGTGTTAAAAATGTTATGCATTTATATATATTTTTTATTATATGTTGGTCTATATTTTTCGCACACACACACATTCACACACACGCGGCACACATTCCATAACAGCCATGGCCATAGATCAGTTTTGTTTATGATCTTGCATTGCACTTGATTTTCATGGTCTGCGCGAAGAGCCAACTCAGTGCCATCGTTTGTATACACAAAACATCGCACAACACGCAAAAAACATAAGCAAAATTATTGTTTAACAAAGTTTTTTCTCTCATTTTTGTTTTTGCATCATAATTATAAGCAATTCGTTTTATTTACGTGCATTCGCATTTAAAAATAGAACTCGCCAAGTCGAAAGAAAGTGTGAAAACCGAGGGCCGCGACTGAGGCTGAGGCTACTTAATAATTTGCAAAGCAAATAAGCGGCAAAAATTAGCAAACATAATCGTAAAAACACTTTTCAACAAAATATAAATGCAAAAATTTAAAGGAAAACACACAAATAATACACAATATAAAAAAAAAAGAAACGTAAATGTGCGTATATAAAATATCTCATTAAATCATGTGAATGCCAAAAAACAACAAAAACAACAACAATTTCAAAACAGAAAGGAAAAGTTTATAGAATTTTTTGTTTTGTATGTAGGCGTATTTGGCTGCTGTCAGTTTTGCTTAAGCCGCTGCGACTGTTCTGCATTTTATGATTGACATTCAGACGCTTCGTAAGCGCTATTATGTTAATAGGATTGTGTGCTTATAGCTTTGGCATTTCAAAGGTATCGAAAGCTGTTTCAAAACAGTAGCTAAACGATCGAGAGAATTGTATGCGATTGCATTTGACGCATTTGTAGATAATTAATATTGCGACTTAAAGCTTTTTAAGCCTACCCCTACTAATCTTGAGCAATTTTTGAACCCTCGGGTTAATTATTTAAATTGTTCATATTTTAAAAAATATTGTTTGATAATCTCTTTGGAGTTGATGACTCTTGAACTATCTGTCTATTGTGATCTTTCCGTCGTTTGTTAATCAAATGATCCATCAAATTATGAGTAAGCTATGTAAAACGGATGACTGTATTCTTTGCCTTGCCATATGATCTCATTCTATGATCATGTTCATGATTTAGCTTATGCATTTAGCAATGAAAGACAGCCGCTTTTGCCATATTCGTTGAAGCTTTTGACTTTGCCCTTATTAGTCATTATAGCTTTAAAGCTAACCGGCCAAGCTAGACTTTTGATGTTGTCACACCCACTCTCGCACCTGCCGCATTCACTTCCACTCCAGCGAGTGCTCGTTTAATTGAAACGCTGCGATTTCGAATGACCTCAGAGCACAAATGATCGATCCACATGCTGCAACACATCCACAACTGACTCACTGTGAACATTTCACCTATTTGCATGGCTGGCAAAAACAAATCAATTAAGATGGCGACAATAGCTATTGGCAGTCTGTTAGTTACCCTGTAAGGCAGTCAGATAAGGTATTCCATGATTTGATTCATTGTTTATAGTTTAGTGAACTCTTATTGTTATAAACTTATAATCATATTTTATTGTTGCTTGTATATTTTACTGAACTTAAATTTTATTTGCATAAAACAGGGTATACAAAAAATTAGAACTTGTTGCTGATAAACTCATCTGGCTTACTAACCTTGCGCAAATTAAGTTTTTTGGTTTGAGATTAGAACCAACTTTCAATTCAATATGACGAACAGTCGATGCTTCCACACACACACACGCACACATTCATTTATACCCGCAATCGAGTGTGTGGAACGTATTTAATTTTTTTGGGCTCTGTGGCACATGTAACCCATTTATTTTTGAATTGTTGACCTCATAGGCTAGACACAGACAAAGTCTGCTGAGCCTATATAGCGTGCTTTAAAATCGAAATTGACGTACCACCGCACCGCACCACCCCGGCCCGCCCACCTTGAATAGGGGGAGTCAGTCGGCAACGACGACAGCGTCCAAATGTGGCGATGACAACTTCATTTGATGGCATGTGAGACCGACAATCTGTGGGTTTGTTGACGGGGTGCTTTGTTCTGAACCGACGGTCGTCAGTCGCTGGGTCGACTAGCTGGTCCGCTATCGATACTTTCAATCAGAAAACGATAATTCATGACATCATCAAATGGCAAACAGTCCGTAACATTGCTGCAGAAAAGAAAATGAGAGAGAGAGAGAGAGAGAGGGTGAGTGCGATAGAGAGCACGTGAGAAACACACAGTGCAACGCTTGAGTGGTTCGCTTAATTAGTAATTTAACACAATATTAAGTCAACGAGGCGCTGCCCCTGCTTTGTAATGCCTATAAATACTCACTTTTATATACAAACAATATATATATATTTCTATAAATCCAAACATTGTTGCCATCGTTTACTCATGCAAACTTTTGCCATGACATCAAAATTCGTGCGCTACTAAAAACTACAACTTACTCTAATCGTCATTTCATTGAGCACATTTTGCATTATTTGTTATTGTTATATTGTTGTTGTTGTTGTTTTTATAGGGGTCCGACTTCCCGATAATACACTGCAACCACATTCAATATTCAGTTGCCCGTGTGCGCCTCGAAAGTGCGGTGCTTGTCTCGTATTCGTATCTCGAGTTTGATTTTTTGTTTGCGGTTCTCTGCGTTTCGCATTTATCCTGCCAACCGGAAGTTGATAAATGATACAGAAATGTATATTTAAATATTATTTGATGAATACAAGTCGTGTGTGTGCTTTATTTTTTGCGATAAACTAAAGAAAACGAGTGTCCTTTAAAATAAAATAAAATTGTTGTTATAGAGTAACTTTTAGGCTCTACAAAATTTCCTTTTAATTCGGGATTTTTTTGTTGTTATATGAGAAGCAATATTTTTTAAATTTCCTTCTTTTTGGTAAGATTAAAATTTTGTTTATATTATCATTTATATTTTATTATTAATTATTTTACTTTAAGCTCAGTCAAAACCATTTGTTTTGTAACCTAATATCATTTTTTTAAAGCGACTTGAGCGTTATTTACATTTTTCATCAATTAATAAATATTTTTGTCATATTAGAAATTGGTTTCTTTTGTTACCGCTCTGAAGGTAAAAATGTCATTTAAGAAACAATCAATCATTTTGGAAATTTTATCTGCCTGAAACTTAACAAAAAATCAATTCAAAAATAATATTTTATATTTATTTTAAAGCATGAAAAAAATAAACCAAACATTCAAACTCTTTAAAATAGGCCACAAATTTTATGTTGTGTTCTTTACATGGAATATCATTTCGATAAAATCATTTATTTGTTTAGCATAAATTGAGGGCAAATGGTTTTAATTGAATCAGTTTTGTTTAATTTAGAAAATAGGGGCGCCCCTTTTACCAAAAACAAACAAAATAGTTTCCTGGAACCCAACTGAACCGCTTGACCAGCTGCATAGCTAAATATTGCGATGTTATTAAAAAAATATACACACAGTATAATTGACAACACCAAGGTCGCATATAGACCTATATATATATATATATATATATATGTATATATATATATGTCGGTACAAGCAGCTGACATAAAAAGCTCAACACTTTTGCTTATATAGCCAACTCTTGGAGTATTGTTTACATTAGATTGCGGCTTGTCGATAGCTCGAATTGTAGTTGTGATTGACAAATGGGTAAGAAGCAGCAATCGAATCGCATAACGCAATCACCCACAGGCCCATTTAAAAGAAAAACAAAGCCTACTTTTACCTTGATGAAACTCTAAACAAAAATTCAAAATACTTCAACCACAAAAAGAAGAAGAAGAAAAAGAAAAAAACAATACGAAAATTACTGCCAAGTGATATCATAGCTGCGCTACAATTTTGGCAAACAAATAAATACGAAAATGGGCAACGAACAAGAAAAGCAAAAAACAAAAAAAAGAAAGAAGAAGCAGAAAAAAGCATTTATAAGACACAAGCAAAATGTTAAACGAGTGAAAGAGTATTAAGCATGTAACTTAAAAATAAATGTTGATGTCACTTTTAAACTAAGAGCCAAAAAGGTTATAGGACAACGACATGCCGCAATAGAATCCAACAGAAATCAACGAAAAAACCTACAATAATGATCAACATCAACATCGTCATTGTCATCGCTATCGCTATTATGATCATCATCATAATGCTTATGTTATTGTTAAGATGATAGTCATCACAAAACCACAAAGCTATCTTTCGTGTCAGCTTCGGCTGTCTTCGGGGGAAAGCAATACCCCCCAAGTTGCGACCATGTTTTGGTTGCCTATAAATAGATATCGAGCCAGACGCTAGGCAGTTAGTCGTGAGGGGTTCGCATTTAAGCAGTGTTATAAATAAACAACCTATTAGCGAGATATGTGTTTTGTTTGAGGTAGGGTTTTCTGCTTTATTTATTTAATTTATTCAACTTATTTTAGCAGTTTTTGCTGGAGTGCAATCTGATTTGATTTGATATCAGATTCATGGATGAAAGCAATTTTTTTATTCAAATTTAATTTGATGCTCTAAAAAATGTATTTCTTTGTTAACTTTTATTTAAAGTCTTAATTTCAATCGATTTAGAATAGTATTGCCAAACCATTACACAGATAAAATTCCATAGATACACGTACTTCCAATTAGCCCAATTGAATACCGACATACCTTCGAGACAGTTTTGTCGAGCATACCTTTGTCGTAGGCGCCCATTAGGGTATTAAGACTTTGATTTATTGACAAAGTGTCGTGTGAGTGAAATAGGCCGCCCCGTCCAGTGGGATGGATGGGCAAGAGATATGCGATAAATGCTCAAAAGTTCAAAGAGCAACGACATGACGTCAGTTTTCGCTCAGGCACTGATAGCGCAGCTCGATGTGATAACGATAAAGTTGCGACAATTATTAAATAAATATATAAATGTGAAGCGTTCTGAAGTTGTGGTGCAGAGTGAAAACAGGCCCACTACAAACAGCTGTTCCGCAGATTCCGCTCTCACAAAGCAAATAATTCAAAAAGAGCGCAAAGCGAAACAAAGAGCGCGTTGCTATGTTCTTTGGCGCTATTTCCTCATGTTGATTTTGTTTATGGCTTTTTCCATGTGCTCTGCTCGCGGCTGCTCTTCGAGCGGAGAGCGGCGTCATTTTTATTATTAGTTATGACCTCATCATCGATTATTGCTTGTGTGTTGTATGCCTGTCTCTGTCTCTGTCTCTGTGTGCGTGCGTGTGTTGATACTTTATTGAAACGAGTCGGCGGCGCCGTCGTCGAGCAGCTGCAACCTGGCTGGGAACTGAGAACTGAGACCTGGACAGGCGGCGGCTGGAACTGCGGCTGACTACCTGTAGCTATGTAGCTTGGGCGCCACGAGTGTTGTGCAAACAAATCTAACACACCTCTTGTTAATTTTTTTGTTTATATACGGCGGCTGTTTGTATACCCTGTATCAAATGTGGAATGATGCTAAAGTCGATTAAAGCTCTGTTCAAGTCAATAATTAATTATATATTAAATAGTTTTTCAGTGTTGTTTGAGCTCAGATAATAACTGAATAAATAACCCCTCCATCTAAATGATAATTAATTAGCCTTTAAAAGGCTTAACCATTATTATAATCAATAATGTATACTGATCAATTGGGTCTTTTATTTTGATGCGGCCTCAATACAAATATATTGCAAATTTATTTTGCTACAGGGCATTATCTTAGTCGCGCACTCAGCGACTAATTGCTAGCTGACATAGCTGCCTGCTGATTAATCTTCATCTACACAAGGCAGACCAAAGCTCAGCGCTATTTGACATGTGTAGCGGCATGTTATTTTGCAGATTTGTATGCAAATATTTTGCCCACAGCGCGCGTGCGTGTGTGTGAATTGTGTGTGTGCTTTGTGATTTAATTTACAAGCTGTTAAATGCAAATGTGTGCTCGGTGATTTGTTTAGGCGCCCATTGTTTATATAGTTGTTGCGCTCTTCACCACACAAGCTCTCCCTCTTTTTTTTCTTTTTAGTCTCACTCTCTCTCAGTCCGTCTGTCTATCACTCTGATCGGACATGCAACATCACACACTATATCATCGTCATTATCATCATCCACTGGCTCATCGGCGTCATTTAAAGTTCAATGTACATTTGTCTCTTGCTTAATTGCATTCGGAAATTGTTTATTACTCATTTGTAAGGCACTCGCGCGTGGGTCAATGAAATCATTTATGCAGTTGCATTTTTTTTTTCTTCTGATAATTCCTTTAATTTTATATTTATTTAATAGGTTATGCACGACTTTTCTTGCGGCTGCAACGTCATTTGATTGTTGGCCCCAGGCCAACAGATAATTGATTTTGCAGTAACATTTTCTTTGTATCTATGTAAATTTATCATTTGCGGATGTTTCTTTGTGATTTACGTGGTTTAAACATTAAGTCGGGCGCTTATCCGGTGGCCATATGCTGTTTGGATAATAGCGGATAAGTAACAAGGGTTATCTGTTTCCATTTAACATTTATAGAGCTTATCCGCTTGTTTTACATTTTCGGATATACAAATTAGGGCTTTTATTTATAATTGAGGATTATCCGTATGCCGTAAATATCAAATAATTTGTTAATTTCGACCGTCTGATAATGCTGACTAAATTAATGAAAAACATTTTTTAAATTATATTAATAAAAGCTTATTCGCTTGTATTTAATTTTTTAAAAACGGCAGATTAGGGCTAAAGATAGTCATGCAACGATTTAAAAGTTAATTACTCAACGGCAAACGTTCACATTAACATTTACGGATAACATTCATGGACTTTCGCATCCTATTAGTCATTAAAAAGACTATAAAATAAAATTAATTAAGCAACACATTAACATTTTACGAGACCTGTGCGTCATTATTTCAATCGAATTACCAAATCTTGTAATGAATGGACCGTATTGTGAATGAAGTTAGTCGTATAACAAAGCTGGGGTATTACAAAAGAAGCCACATTTTTTTTTATCATTTAAATATTCTTTAAGGACTATCCATTAGAACGGATAAGGTCTTATTACTTGATACGGGTTTGTGTGTGTGTTTTTTAAATGTTTCAAACACACATATTTTATCAAACTTTTATTTACCAGTGAGTGGAAAATTTCAGAATAGTACAAAATGTGTATCATCTTATTTAAGTAGACTTTGGCCTGATCATCATTTGTGTAAATTTTAGTGGGGCAACATGCCAGATACCCCAAAATATTCTCTTCCCATGCAAACCAATGTTCTTGGTTGTATATCGTCCATTTAGATTACTGAAAAGATAAATATGTATAATGTTTGCAAAATGTTTGATTTTTATAATTTACACAAATTTGCAGTCTTGAAACCACCATCCAGACTCCTCATTTGTCGCACAGTCAACTGTTTTCCACTTATCATTGTCCCTGTCTTTTGTACTGAATTTCATGTGTAAATCATGGACCAGTGCATTTCCAGCATCTCCAGAAAAAGATCCAAGCTTTTTTAACGCATACGCTTCTTCCTCGGTTCCAATAACAAAGTGACTGTATTTCGCATAACTAGCTACATTTTTAATGTCTTTCATGTATACATAAAGTTCGTAAGGCTGGGATTGCGTTAGCAAATGCAATTTCTTAAGTCCCAAAAAGAACTCGCCGCGCAAATCCCCAAATCCCTCTTTATACTCTTTCCATGTTCGATTAAAATCCACACTGCCATCCATTCGACGCTGGATTACTATCCACCCCCCACCGCCAAGCTGTGAGTCGCAGGGCACGAGGAATGGCTCAATATCGGGCACTTTGATCGCCTGCAAATCGGTTGATTTACCTAGGCAGCTGGAAGCTATACACGTATCTTTGCTCGACTCAAGTTGATTGGTTTTGACAACGTTCAATTCGTAATCTTTTTTAAGGTTATTTATTTGTTTATCTTTTTCCTCAATTTGCGAGTCTTTTGATTTAACCTGAGATTGCAGATAAGCTATTAAAGCATCCTTTGAGGCAATATTACTTTTATATGCGGCGGTTAATTCGATTTGGTTGGCTAGTTGTGCCTTTAGTTCACGGATTGTACCTTCCAGCTCTGCGAATTGTTCCTCCTTGGATTTTACAGAGGAGGCGTACCTTAGGAGTGGTTTAACCACCTGCAGGCAATAGGTTCCACACAGCGCATCCTTCTCTCTCGCATCCTTCGAGCACGTTTGTTCACTTGCGTTTACCATATAGGATATTAACACAAGTACCAATTGACTCAACACAGTATTCATTTTGATGAAATTGATTCGAGATTTGTATTCGGAGTGCAGCTTTGTCAATTTTAAACTGACACGAAATTTGCCATGAAGCTTAATTTTGTGCAACTTATCAGCGGACAGATTGTTGCTTGCATTTACATATATTTATTTATGAAGTATTGGGAAAATATGTCAAGAATTTAATTTGTGAGTTTCAACACGAGCTTTTTGATTGATATCCCGTGACTTTTTGAATTGCTTATTTATATTCATTTATGAAGACTGATTATCGGGTTCAGGGTATCTCCTAGTGAGGCGGCCCCGACTAGAGCCTTCTCACACCGTATTTACATAATAATAAAGACAAGGTGTAGTCGTGGATTATTTACCTAAGTGCAAAAATTAATTAATTATTATTGCTGATTAAAATCACGAATAGGTTTCTCAATGTTTATATTAAGTTGGGTAAATGACACAATACAGTTTCCGTGGTAAATGTTAATGTGAAATATTGTGAGATCTAACTAAAAAATAACTGTTGTCACTCCCCCATAAAATGAAAACGTGAAGATCATCAGTCGGGGAGACTATAAAATATGCCATTAAAAATGGCATTGTAAATCTGTTAATTAAACTTATGTGACGTCTTTGGTTTTTACAAAAGATTTACGCAAATAGATTGCAATTCTTTAGATTTCTTATCGCTGTGATACCGACTATATATTGTCTGAACTGATTCATATAGTCGCTAAGGGCCACGCTATCTTAAAGCAGAACGTAGCACGTAGAACTCTTTTACGTACAAATATTTACTTATGAACATAAATTAAAATATATATATATTAATTGGGGCTTATCTGCAGACGACTTCCAATTCCATTCCATCTATTTCCGGAAGCCTGTCACCGATGTTGTTTACAAACAAACATTACAGATATTTATCTCACTTTCTCTGTCCCGCTCTCATTTATTATTTACTGCGGTGTGATTATCGCTTTTGTCCCACTGTTTATTGTTTATGAATGCATGGCCTTAGCCAAACCCCAAAAAAAAATAAAATAAAATAAAAATAATCATATGTACGAAGCTGAAGAAGAACGCAAAAAACATGTTTACCGCAAATGCCGTCCTCAATGGGGGCCGGGCAAATTGGCTCATCATGTCAAGTTCTTAGAACTGCGTACAGAATTTCATCACAGAGTCGTGAATCACAGTAGAAGTTGCCGACATACCACTGTAACATTAAAAAGTAGCTAAATCTTAAATAAATTAATAGGCTCTAGAGAACAACTACTACTAATTTGCCAGAAAAAAAGTAGTCCAATTAAAAATACCCTGTAATACCTTACTATACTAACACGTTAAAAGAAACTGAAAAAATTTGATCTTAAAAGTGTAAAATAATATTATAGTAGCCCTCGCTTTATTTTTTAATCTTTTTTCAACAAGTTGGTATAAATTATATAGAGGTAAATATTAAAAGTAATACAAGCTATCAAGATTCTAAGTGACACTCATTTTATGGCACACCATAAAAAACTCTGAATATACACAAGAAGTCCCCATTATCGCAAACCGTTATTCACCATGTTACCAGCATATTATAGCGCTAATAGCGATATTTAACAGATACCCATTAAAACACTGTTGGCTGTAGTGTAATTAAATGTTAATATAATCGCAATAATTATGCTCCAATTAACTCATCATATTTCTTACATCAAGTTTAGCTTTTTATTGGAATTGCACTTCCTCATTGAGTGAATGTTTTGCCGGAAATCTTTCAACATTTGAGCGAAACGAGTATTTCGTGCAAGATTTTGTAAACAGTACATAAATTTTGTAGCGTCTGTTTGCCATAAAATACCAAAAATACCAAATACATTAATGGCGCAACCTGCACTCGCCCACACACAAACACACACACACACACACACACCAACACACACGGCCAACGAAAACGAGATCGGAATGGAGATCGAGACAGAAACGCTCCAAAAATAGAGCCCCATCTCATTAATATGCCAAATTTAGTATGGCCAACACTTAAGCGCTGCCAAGAGCGACCCCTCACCCCCCCGCCCCCCCTTTTTGCAATGTGTGGGCGTGCCATCTTCTTGGCCAACATATGTGTGAACGTATGGGCAATTTAGTCTGGTCTTTGCTGCGATGCAGTCATGTAATTGGTATTTCTCTAGCCACCTCTCTCTCCCTCTCTCCTCCTCTTTCTGGCGCTCTGCAGACAAGTTTTGACCAGGCAACGGATCCGCCTGCACTTGTCGTAGCTGCGTTGGCTTTGGGTCTATCGCTTTTCAGTTTCTTGGCAATGACATAATCCATGCGGCTGCTGCTGCTGCTGCCGCCTAATTTGCATTTGCAATTCTCTTTCTTCAGCTGTTGCTCAACATGTGTCATTTTTTTTTTCAAAAGAGTTTCTTTACCTTTTCGTGGCAAAATTTTAGCATAGTTTATGGTATCATTTTATTTTGTTTACCTCGTGTGGGTAGCTGCAAACAGCCAGACTAGTTTGTTCAGTCATAAAAATGTTGTCACCCTGCCGAACTGCCGCCTTTGTGGGTTAAACCAAACACCAAAAATAAACCGCAACATGTTAATTGGGCGTGATATTTAGTGCGATTTTTATGCCCAAACTTAGAGATAAGTCAAGGAATTTAATTGGTGTTAAGTGTGCAAATTTTAGTTAATTTATAAATATTTTTAAATTATAAATATGGATAAGATTAATATTAATATTACTGATATACGCAACTCTTAAATATTCAATTTTATATAAATTATTAAAAAATACAAATTATACGTAATCAAAATATAATCAATTTAGGAAAGTAATAATTTATTTTTAACGTTTACGGCAGAACAACGTAGTCAACGGCGATTATTAAGCACTATTTTTATTATGACTTCAAATCAATAATAGCCGATTATGGCAGCAATAAATAAATCAAATATGCATTATCAATAGCACATTAACACTATTTTGATTATTATCGAAGGTGTCTTGCACAATTATAAAATAAAAGAAATAAAATTTTAATAATAATTTAGCAATTTTAATTTTTTCTTTTATAGTTTATTTAAAATAAATCTCAACTATGCAATTGATTTGCGTATCATTTTTATCAGCTGGCGCCAATAAATTCGCTGTATATGTAGGCCGCTTAATTAGCTATTAATTTGTTTGTTGTGTATAAATTTGCCATGGGCGACATTGAAGCGACAGACTTGACGTCAGCTGCTGCGGCTGGTGTCAATGATAATGCTGATAATGCCCAAAGATGGAAAAAATTCAATTACAATCTAAATTTAGTCGCTAAATGTAGCTCAATAGGCAAACAGCAATAATAGGAAATCAAAAACTAATATTTAATAATTTGCATTTCAAAACGATTTTAATTTCGTAACTAAAACAAAATACAATATAATATTATAGCAAACTGTAATTAATTTTTGTTTTGTCTATTTTGTGTTTACGAAATTGGTTTTACAAACTTAAATTGTGTATGATATCATTTTTGCGTTTTCCATTTCATGAAAACAAAATTTATTATTAAACAAACAATATTATATACAATCACGAGTGTGTGTGTGTGTAAAAAAATATTTCAAAATGAAATGGAAATCAAGTAACTGCGTCGCGAAATTCTATTTGCCCAGTTTGTGTCGCTTATAAGCGCATTTAATATCAGCTCTCTATATAATATATTCATGCATATACGATAATATATGTTTTTTTTTGCCCTGGCACACGCGACGTATGCGCAATATTTTCAATAAACTAAATATTTATTTAGCTAGCTGCACAAATGATGCAATTGCTGCTGTTTTCGTTAATGTTGTTGTTGTCGTCTCGCTGCCAATTGGTGGCAGCAAACGCGGAAGCAGACACAATGGAGGAGGCTGCCACAGCGGCCACCAGCAAAATAACGTAAAACGCATTTCTTAGTTTTTCCACATTATGTGTACTATATGAATTTTGTTTGTTTTCATTTCGTTTTGTTGTTGTTGTTGTTGTTGCTGTGTTTTTCTCGTTTTTCTTTTTATGGTTAAGTTCTCGTTTTGCCGCTTAAATGATTCGCATATGTTGAATACGACGCGCTTTTGACTCGTTTTGGCGTTCTCAAAACACGGAACGTGCCTCGCATCCGATTCCAATTGAAAACCACTTCAACATTTATAGCTCACCATTTTTGTGTTTCTTTTTTTGTTGTTGCTGTCATTGTTGTTTGTTTTTCTGTTTTTCTTACAACGCACAACAACGTTGTTTACAAATGTGTATAGTTTTTTTTTGTAAATTTTTTATGGTCAGTCTGTCGCGTGTCCTTCGCTCGGTTCGTTGCTATTGTCATCTACATATAAGGAAGGTGCTGTAAGGCATTTGTTAAGACAGGTAGTTAAAACTGTTATTGGGTTCCTGCATCGACTTTTAGAATTCATTTTGGGTTAATAATAAATTGAATGATATTTCAGCTGAATTTGTGATAAATTTCAGTTATAATATGTGAAGAAAATGCAAATAACAAAGATTAAAATTATATGGAACTAAAAAGGAAATTATTAAACACTAAATTACTAACACAAACTCAAACAACATTTGAATATATAATACATATAATATCGTTTATTAATTAATAGTATCTAACCAATTTTTGGCCATTTCTTGCACTTACAGAGAGGTCCTGAACGCGTGGAGAGCTAAGGCTCGCTGCAATGTGGTGCCCGATGAGCGCACACAGGAGCTCTTTCACGAGCTAAGCTTTCATCCCAGCCAAAAACAGAGTAAGCATATTCAAAATACCATATAAAAAATTTAAATTAATTTCAATTTCCCGTTCAAACAGTCAGCGAAATGCTGCAAACGGCCAAGAAAGTGGCTCGCAAAGGCCGAGGACAGACCAACGGCTTGACATTTGGACAATTTTGTGTACTTGCCGCGGATTTGAAGCGTTTTCGGTGAGTTCTTTGTTCGATTTATTAAAAATATACAAATTTATTAACAATATAAAATTGCTTATTCTACCCGCAGCACCTCACCAATATCGAATGCATCAAACTACTGTGATGTTAGGTATCAACAACTCTCAAGCTCTCTACTGCAGCAACAGGACGAATCCAGCCAGGCGACGACGGCGTCGACGGCGGATAGCTCCAATAAAACGCAAAAACAATTAAAAGCTGGAAAAACAACAACACCTGCCTCAATGCATTACAATAAAAAATCGGAGAATTTTGGCACCGAGCTGCGAAGTACAAAATCTTTTAGCAGTGTCGACGACACCAAGAAGAAGAAGAACGCCACTAATGAGCCCGTCGAGGTATTTTTGGGCGGCTCCTGCAATCCAACCACATGGCGTGCAGACGTTGCCATACCCGCCCTCAAGGAGCTGGGCATTTCGTTCTATAATCCTGTAAGCTATCTCCGTTCTATCTGAGGAGTTCTTCGGCTAATTGAAAAATGTTTTCCAACACTACAGCAAGTATCCGATTGGACGCCCGATCTCATCGAACTCGAGCATCGCGCCAAGGAAAAGGCCCGTGTATTATTCTTTGTTATGGATTCGGAAACACGCGCATCTGCTGGTGCCATCGAGGCGGCACACATAGCGGGTCAAAACTGCAAGCAGCTAGTGTTGGTTTTGCATCCGTATAAACCAAATCAGAATATCCTCAATGAGCCTATTTCACATCAGTAAGTTTCCCATATAAACTTGCATTCAATTGAAAATGTATAACGTTTTCTTTTTCTAGAGAATACCTCGATTTAAATCGCAATCAATTGATACTTAAGGAGCTGGTCTCCCGTCGCGGTTTGCCAGTGTTGGATAATATACCTTCTGGTTTGCAGCGCACCAAGGAAATCTTATCCGGCATTAGAGATCCACCGTCCAAAATATCTTCTATATTAGAGTGAGTATTTCAAAACAATAGTTTGTAAAAATACAATCTAAAGTATTTTCCTTTCTTTCTTTCAGTACCGTACGCGGCGCCTTTGATCGCGTCAATCCCCAAAGCGAACTACTCACTGTGGAACAGTGTAAACGTGCTCTCTTATTTTTAGGCTATGCTCAGAGTTTAGTTAATTTAGATAATCTAACTAAGATAATAATCAACCAACGCGAATCATTGAAACTGCTTCAAACGCAAAGTACAAAGGCGGGCGTGGAGGGCCTAGAAGAAGGGGAGCAGCAGCAGGCAGACATCTAAATTGCAACTCCACGCCTATAATGCCACACCATGAGCTCATCGATTTCGATCTATTCTGCGTCATCTCAGCGTATCTATCGGTGCTCCAGCAGGAGATACACGAGAGCGGCTGCATATCGCCCATAAAGGGCACAAATGTGCCTCCGCCGCAGGTTTATTTCACCAATGGTAGATATATTTCCATATTATATTTTATGCATAGAATATGTAATACTTGTAAAAAAAAAAAAAGATAATTATGTATACTCTATATATAGAAACGTTTACTGATCAGTTTTGTGTGCTCAACAGCTCCTGATGTCGATATTTATTATGCGGCCAGCAAGAATATCTCGCGCACGTCGAGCAATGCCAGCGTTCCATCGAATGGCAGCAGCGGCATCGGACACGATTTAATGTTCGAGCAGTTGAGCCGCAGTCGGGACAGCGGCACTTCGTCACCGCAGCCGAGCAATGCGATAGGTAAAAAAGCGCAGCCGCAGATCCTGCTGAATGTCGAATCGATTGAAACAACCGAAATAATCACAACCAAAACGATAGAAACCAAACCGTTTATGGCTGTCACCGCGCACAATGCGCCCGCAGCGGAGGAGGAGGAAAGCGATTCCAATGATTCGGTATTCTCCAGCAGCAGCTCCATTGCCAGCGCCGGCGATGCTCTGTGCTGCTCCGGTCCGGATCTGCGCGACGTTTATCTCGGCGGCAGCTGCGTCCTGCGCACCAAATGGCGCCAACAGCTCGCCGCGCCCTATCTGCAAGCCAAGGGCGTCACCTTCCACACGCCCGCACTGCACGAGAGCATACAGCATCAGCAGCAACAGCAGCAGCAGCAGCAGCAGCAGCAGCAGCAGCAGCAGTTGCAGCTGCCGGAGCAAGCACAGGAGCAACAGCAGCAGCAGCGTTCGTTTGTGCGCACGCGTCGCAAGTGTCGCGGCAAACAGCTGCAGCTGGAGGAGCAGGAGGAGCTGACCGTTGCCGAGGAGTCGCTCAGCTGGTCGCTGCCACCGATGGCCGTGCGCCACAATCTGTACAATCCGGCTCTGTTGGACTCCAGCCGTGTCCTGCTCTTCGTCATCACCAATGAGACGCGCTCGCTGGCGCCGATGACCCTCGCAGCCCACTGCATCGGACTCATGTACAACGTCGTCCTGGCCGTGCAAATGCTGCCCGAGGATTGTGTCCTGGCCGGCGAAAAGGTGAGTTATTTGTTGAGAAACTAAAGAACAACATATATTTTTAAAACCAACATTTAGTATGTATTTTGACAATGTATTTACGCTTTACTTGCAATTGTTGCAGCTGACTGTGGCAGCAATTAAGGACTACAATCGAGGACGATCGTATCTGATCGATCTGGCCAAGCGACAGGGCGTGCCCGTGTTCAATGACATCCAGGCGGCGCTTGAGTGCACCGTCGCCAAGGTGCAGGCGTATAATAATCGCGAGCGTTGCTAATTTCGTACCTGTTTCAGTTCCAGCACGTGACAATTCTAAGCTAACAAATCTAACACTTAGTGCAATTTATGTTTTTGGTCTTCGCCAATTTTACGCTCTTCAAATTGAACTATATAAACAACAAAATTACTTAACAAGTGTCTCTTAAGTGTACTTTTAAGTCTAATCAAATTTGTCTACTAAACTTTGCTATGTTTAACAACTGTTCCCCACTTACTTTATATATATATATAAATCTATATTGAGTACGTATACGTAATATATTATAATATTGTAAAATCCTTCAAGAAATATGTCGTCGCCCAGAAAGCGCATTTCAAACAACAACAATAACAACAACAGCTGCAGAAAGCATTATGGTTTATTCTAATTTATTATTTATTTAACATACCATTATTGTACACGTTCATGTGCTAAATATGAGCAATCTGTAAATGTATATATATATATAAACGTAGTAATATATGCGTATGAATAGCGTATAAAATTTTAGTAAATACCGCATAACGCAATTTATATTTTATATTTTAGTGAGCATTAAACCATATACACTTACCTAAATTACAAATACATTTAGTGGCCCACTGTACCCAGTTAGCAGGCAAAAATATCTCAATAAACAAGTTTTTCTAACATAAGTTAAAATTTTTTTTAATTTTAAGCTTTTATTTAAGTTTATTTTAAAAATCTGTTACAATACTTAATAGTTTAAGACTTACGCACAAAGCAACTGCCACAATTACGTACGCACTCTGTTAACTAACAGCTGTTAAAAATAAGCAGTTGTGAATTACAGTTTAGTTGGCACTGTACCATCGTGTAGTGATATCGATGCCATATCGATACTTGCCCACTTTGATAAAAGCTGCACTAGTCAGTTTTTTGAACAGCTGGCAGCACTCACTTTCGATCAGCCGCCCACAGCATGAAGCGCACTACGTGACGCGACAAGTGACAACACTGTCTGTGTGTGTGTGTGTGTGTGTGTGTGCGAGAGAGTGGGAGAGCGAACGCAACAGTATTACTCTCTGCGCAAATATTGTTAAATTTGTGTTTCTTTCACGGTAAACTTGACAAATTTATGAAGTTTTTAAATTCCCTTTAAATCTGGTTTCTCCTGTCTATCCGTCTGTTTATATGTCTGCCTGTTGCGTTCTTAGCATTCATTCGTTCTCCGACCAACACGCGTTGGCGTTCAATTTTGCCACTTTGATTTCAGTTGCCCATTGCCCGCATTCGTCTATGGTACGTGGTCTAGCCAAAAGCTAGTGCGACGCTTGTGTATATTACTGTGTGCGTATTGGGTTCAATCAACCCACTGCCAGCGGCAGGCCCCCGCTAAAAATAATGCAAATCGTGTAAAATACTGGTTAAAAAAAACAAAATTCTTATTTTAACAACTACGCGTATTTTATGCAATCCTGGCGTGTTTTTTGAATAAGAAAGTGAACAAAAAAAATTTGTTTGATTTTTGCAAAAACAAATACGTAACAGCGGCGTAGTGGCTGAATTTGTGTGAGTGTGTGCGAGAGCATAACAGCTGTGTAAGTGTAGCCGCGAGCGTGCCAAAGACCGAGAGCGAGAACCAGAGCGAGCTATCGAATGATAACTGCACGTTGCTCTCTCGCGCTCACACTCTCTTTGGGGGGAGACTTGTTGCTGGCGACCGTTACAGACAGAAGCCGTAGTTGAGTTCAAGTGACGACGTCGCACTGAGCACAAAAACAATAACAATAACAAAAGCACATATTCCCTTTTTTGATTGATATAAATGAATATGCAGCGCAACTGAGAAAAAAAATCACTTTAATGTGCAAGTGTTTGCCGTTTCGTCTTTAATTGGCGCGCAGCAACAAATACACAAACTCACACACACGCTCGTACAACGAATATCAAAACAACAACAGCACCGAAGGCAATTAAGCGTAAGCCGCTTAAGCAAGTGCAATAATAATAGTAACAAAGAATAATTAAAACAAAAACCAAAGCAAAACAAAGCAAAAACATTTATCAAAAAAAGAGGCGGCGTATTAGTGTTTACAATCGTGTAAAATAAAATTTGAGTGTCAAGACTTTAGCTTTTAATTTACATAAAAGAAAAAGGAAAGACGAGCTATAAAAAAGCACCAATAGGAAGGAAATCAACAAGTGTGTGACGCTTGCTCGGTACGGTACCTTCGTCTGCTCGTCTGGTCTGCTTCGCTTTCATTCATGCGGTCAACTAGAGTCAACAGCCATACCAACAACAACAACAGCAGCAGCAAAAGCGCGCCTGATAAAAATCAAAAGCAACAGCAAAAACACAAAAAATAACTGCAACAAATACAACAGTAACTTCCAGCGCAGAGCTTTTGAGTAAGTTTCCATATTCAATATGCGCGCCTGTAACTGCATACATGCATAAGTGTATGTAAGGCTTTTTGCCTATTTGCTAAACATTTTAGTTACCGAAGCTTTTAGCCTATACTTAGTATATTAACTGCCATTCAACCACTGGCACGTGTGTCGCATGCAAACAGAGCTTGCATGCAGCAAGATCTTGCCCATAAATAAAACAAAGCAAATAGCTTCAACAAACATAATAGATATTGGTATTATTAAGTAAAAGTCTCCCAGTGCTGTAAACCGTAATAAATATTATTTACATGACAATACTTTCTTAAATTAATGAGGGAATACTTTAGCTTAAACAGCAAATTCGGGAATCAAAATTTTTTACAAAAAAATTTAAAAAAAATTTATTTTCAAAAATGCAAAAAGCTTTAATGTAGAGGCCAAACAATGATCAAAATGCCATCAAACATGAAAATCGGTTCAGTTTTGCCAAAGTTACGGGAGTTTGAAGTTTGGGAGCTATGGATCTGAGAGCTTTACATGTTAAAATTTTTGTTGATTTTGGCATGATTTTTGACCAAAATTTTGACACCCCCAAAATCGGGTGAAATGTTGTTTTTTATGCTAATTAAGACAAATACAATCGATTAAAAATATAAATTCGCAAATCTAAATTTTGAAAAAAAATTTTTTTCGAAAATTCACAAGGGGGGAGTACATGCTTTTTTACGAAAAATTTCAAAAAAAAATTTATTTTCGAAAATGCAAAAAGCTTGGATGTAGAATTAATGTAGAGGTCAAACAATGATCAAAATGCCATCAAACATGAAAATCGGTTCAGTTTTGCCAAAGTTACGGGAGTTTGAAGTTTGGGAGCTATGGATCTGAGAGCTTTACATGTCAAAATTTTTGTTGATTTTGGCATGATTTTTGACCAAAATTTTGACCCCCCCAAAATCGGGTGAAATGTTGGTTTTTATGCTAATTAAGACAAATACAATCGATTAAAAATATAAATTCGCAAATCTAAATTTTGAAAAAATTTTTTTTTCGAAAATTCACAAGGGGGGAGTACATGCTTTTTTACGAAAAATTTCAAAAAAAAATTTATTTTCGAAAATGCAAAAAGCTTGGACGTAGAATTAATGTAGAGGCCAAACAATGATCAAAATGCCATCAAACATGAAAATCGGTTCAGTTTTGCCAAAGTTACGGGAGTTTGAAGTTTGGGAGCTATGGATCTGAGAGCTTTACATGTCAAAATTTTTGTTGATTTTGGCATGATTTTTGACCAAAATTTTGACCCCCCCAAAATCGGGTGAAATGTTGTTTTTTATGCTAATTAAGACAAATACAATCGATTAAAAATATAAATTCGCAAATCTAAATTTTGAAAAAAATTTTTTTTCGAAAATTCACAAGGGGGGAGTACATGCTTTTTTACGAAAAATTTCAAAAAAAAATTTATTTTCGAAAATGCAAAAAGCTTGGATGTAGAATTAATGTAGAGGTCAAACAATGATCAAAATGCCATCAAACATGAAAATCGGTTCAGTTTTGCCAAAGTTACGGGAGTTTGAAGTTTGGGAGCTATGGATCTGAGAGCTTTACATGTCAAAATTTTTGTTGATTTTGGCATGATTTTTGACCAAAATTTTGACCCCCCCAAAATCGGGTTTAATGTTGGTTTTTATGCTAATTAAGACAAATACAATCGATTAAAAATATAAATTCGCAAATCTAAATTTTGAAAAAATTTTTTTTTCGAAAATTCACAAGGGGGGAGTACATGCTTTTTTACGAAAAATTTCAAAAAAAAATTTATTTTCGAAAATGCAAAAAGCTAGGACGTAGAATTAATGTAGAGGCCAAACAATGATCAAAATGCCATCAAACATGAAAATCGGTTCAGTTTTGCCAAAGTTACGGGAGTTTGAAGTTTGGGAGCTATGGATCTGAGAGCTTTACATGTCAAAATTTTTGTTGATTTTGGCATGATTTTTGACCAAAATTTTGACCCCCCCAAAATCGGGTGAAATGTTGTTTTTTATGCTAATTAAGACAAATACAATCGATTAAAAATATAAATTCGCAAATCTAAATTTTGAAAAAAATTTTTTTTCGAAAATTCACAAGGGGGGAGTACATGCTTTTTTACGAAAAATTTCAAAAAAAAATTTATTTTCGAAAATGCAAAAAGCTTGGATGTAGAATTAATGTAGAGGCCAAACAATGATCAAAATGCCATCAAACATGAAAATCGGTTCAGTTTTGCCAAAGTTACGGGAGTTTGAAGTTTGGGAGCTATGGATCTGAGAGCTTTACATGTCAAAATTTTTGTTGATTTTGGCATGATTTTTGACCAAAATTTTGACCCCCCCAAAATCGGGTTTAATGTTGGTTTTTATGCTAATTAAGACAAATACAATCGATTAAAAATATAAATTCGCAAATCTAAATTTTGAAAAAAATTTTTTTTCGAAAATTCACAAGGGGGGAGTACATGCTTTTTTACGAAAAATTTCAAAAAAAAATTTATTTTCGAAAATGCAAAAAGCTTGGACGTAGAATTAATGTAGAGGCCAAACAATGATCAAAATGCCATCAAACATGAAAATCGGTTCAGTTTTGCCAAAGTTACGGGAGTTTGAAGTTTGGGAGCTATGGATCTGAGAGCTTTACATGTCAAAATTTTTGTTGATTTTGGCATGATTTTTGACCAAAATTTTGACCCCCCCAAAATCGGGTTTAATGTTGGTTTTTATGCTAATTAAGACAAATACAATCGATTAAAAATATAAATTCGCAAATCTAAATTTTGAAAAAATTTTTTTTTCGAAAATTCACAAGGGGGGAGTACATGCTTTTTTACGAAAAATTTCAAAAAAAAATTTATTTTCAAAAATGCAAAAAGCTTAGATGTAGAATTAATGTAGAGGCCAAAAAATTATCAAAATGCCATCAAACATGAAAATCGGTTCAGTTTTGCCAAAGTTACGGGAGTTTGAAATTTGGGAGCTATGGATCTGAGGGCTAATATGCTAAAAACCTAGATGTAGAATCAATATAGAGACCAAACCTTGATTATAAACACCCAGAAAACATAAACCAAAAAACCATAAAACATTTTCACTTTACTCTGAAATTAACTTCAATATGTGTAGCTTGTGATCATAAATCATTGTCGCATTCAGTTCTGTTTTGAAAACCGATTCATAACTTTTTTTCAAAAATTTCCCAAGTTAAAAAAAAGTATCGTATCTAAATATTTCGCTGAAACGAAATTCAAAATGTGCAGTCGTGATCCAGCCTCCAATCAGCTGATCGACTACAAGAACAAGGAAGCCGGGGCGCCCACAGTATGCACCAGTTCGACCGGAATGCCCATTGGGGTCAAGGATGCCATACAGACGATTGGGCCGCGCGGCCCCGCATTGCTCCAGGACTTTGTCTACCTGGACGAGATCGCGCACTTCGATTCGGAGCGTATACCCGAGCGTGTCGCCTATGCCAAGGGCGCCGGAGCCTTTGGCTACTTTGAATGCACTCATGACATCACAAAATTCTGTGCGGCTTCCGTTTTTGAGAAGGTCAAGAAACGCACAGCGGTCGCCATGCGCTTCTCGGTGGCGTGCGGTGAGAGCGGCTCGGCGGATACGGTGCGGGAGCAGCGGGGCTTTGCAATTAAATTCTATACGGATGAGGGCATCTGGGATTTGGTCGGCTCCAATATGCCCGTTTTCTATGTGCGCGATCCATTGCTCTTTCCCAGTCTGGTGCACGCCCAGAAGCGTAATCCGCAGACGCATCTCCGAGATCCGGACATGTTCTGGGACTTTATGTCGCTGCGCGCCGAAACGCTGCACGCCCTGCTCATGTACTTCAGCGATCGCGGCACTCCGGACGGATATCGACACATGCACGGCTACGGGGGCCACACCTATCGCATGGTGAACGGCAGCGGGGAGACTTTCTACGTAAAGTTCCACATGAAAACCGATCAGGGAATTAAGAACTTGGATGCACGTCGCTGCGCGGAGCTGTCCTCACATGATCCCGACTATGCGATCCGCGATTTGTATAATGCCATCAAGAAGGGCAACTATCCCAGCTGGAGCTTGTACATTCAGGTGATGCTCAACGAGGAGGCCAAGAAGTGCAAATTCAATCCGTTCGATGTGACCAAGGTGTGGGGCCAGAAGGACTATCCCCTGATACCGGTTGGCAAATTTGTTTTGGATCGCAATCCCACCAATTACTTTACGGAAATTGAACAGCTGGCATTTAGTCCCGCCCACATGGTGCCCGGCATTGAACCGTCGCCGGATAAAATGCTCCAAGGTCGCCTCTTTGCCTACGGCGACTCGCAGCGCTATCGCTTGGGCACCAACTATATGCAGATCCCAGTGAATTGTCCGTATCGCGTCAACGTAAAGAACTTTCAGCGCGACGGCGCCATGACCGTTAATGATAACCAGGATGGTTCCCCCAACTATTTTCCCAATTCGTTTTGCGGTCCCAGGGAGAGCCCCCGGGCACTCGCTCTTCAAACCTGTTGTCCGGTATCGGGTGACGTCTATCGCTATATGAGCGGCGACACGGAGGATAATTTCAGTCAGGTCACCGATTTCTGGACTTACACCCTCGACAACTGTGGCCGCAAGCGTTTGGTGCGCAACATATCGGAGCATCTTTCCGATGCCAGCCAATTCCTGCAGGAGCGCGCCGTGAAACTATTCACGATGGTCCACGCCGACTTTGGACGACTTATGACCGAGGCCTTGAACACGGCCAAAATATCAAAATTCTAAGAAAATTGATGTGCTTTTGTGTTTGATCCTTATATGTGATTAATATATATAAACAAATTTTTAAAGTGCACTTTAATAAAATGCAAAATTTAAAATTAAATTGAGTAGGTTTTTTTGCTTGAAGAGAATTCGAATCAAAAAATATAAAGAGATTTACAATGTCATATTTAAATTTAAGATCATAAAGATTAAAGAAAACTTTTGTCTTATTTTCTGCCTATCTAAATCTCAAGAATTTCAGATATTTTTTTATGAGAGAATAATTAAGATAAAAATCCCAGTTATAAAATCTAATCTTTGTTGCTTAAATGCCTGAGCACTTAGACTTATCAATCTTTATAAGATTATAAAATATTTTTTCATATTAATCCTTTCTCTAACCCAACCTATCCCAATTTGTATTTATTATTCTATTTAAGACCAATTATTATCATAACCTACCCTATTTTATATATATCTTTCCTATTGTAATTGCATTCATTTGTATTCTATATAGTTGAAAACAAGTCACGTTTTAATCACGATCAAAACCACACAAAGTAAAATTCCTCGACCAGATATTTACCACGTATTTCACTGCCATTGGCATTCGAGCTTTTATGGCTAAGAAAAAAGGCCAAGAAACGTGCGAATATAATCAAAAAATTCACAGTTAGCCTGCCTTATCAAAGAACGCGAATTTTCGTATTTATATTTTTATTTTGTTTTTACGAATTGCCCTTGAAAGCTTTTTTAGTAGAGCCTCATAGTCGCATTTTCGGAACTTTCTATCTGGACACTCAACAAAGCTTTAAAGATTATTATATCAATATATTTTTTGTGTATATTTATTTCGGCACTACGAGTCAGAATTACTTCTGCGACTGAAATGTGTCATCGACTTGTTTTGGTTTATGAGTAGCCCATAAAATGGCCGAGTGAAAATAAAGATAAAGCCAATATATTGGCAACAATGCAGGTGTCTGATATATCAGCAGGATCATAAAGAAACAAAATAGAAACGCCCTCTCTCAGAGGGGGGGCTGTTATGTAACCAGAACTAACTTGTATATGGTTTTATATAAATAGTTTTATGGCTGTCATTCGCGGCTTATCGTGCGCTTGTTGGATCGGAAACCGATTATAACTTTAATATGTAATCAGATAGTATAGAGAATATTGATAGACCTCTTGTTGTATTACAGGTTTCGCTGTTGAGTTACCTCAAATAAATTGACCACTTATCGTTATCATTCATTTACAGTTGCCAAGCATGACTCGCACATGATTGTAAATCGTCGCAGTTGATAAGAACGTTTGCTCATTTATTATGAAGCACCCACAAGATCTGATAATTACCGATGGACAACAGCTGATGGAGATTAACAAAGTGGAGCAAATGGAACAGGAGCTAAATGAACAAGGTAAGTGGCTTAAAAAAACACACAAAAAAAGTGTTTAAATATATAACTTAATGCGTATTAGACGTACATGTTTAAGCACCGCTACAACTAAAACGTCAATTACGATCAGTTGATAATGCGTCTAAGTCGTAAATCTAAATCTTATCTAAAGTAGAAGCTCAATTCATTCGACTGGCTAATTTACTTTTAATACCCGATTTTTGAAGAAAAATACAATACAATGATAATTTACTCAGAACTTACAATTTATAATTGTGTGATTATTTACTCTGAATTAATACGAAAATAAGTTGCAAATTTCGTTTAAATGTGACAAGCAAATTGCGACAAAATTTCGATTTAACTGATATATGATGATATATATATATATATATATATTTAGCTTAGCACGCAATTAACGGGATTCTTGAATTAAACTCTATGTCTTTGCCAAAGGGGCAGAAATTTCCCTCAAAACGTTGTTGGCCAAAAAAATAAAATAAAATATGGCTTAAACGTGGAAGTGTAAACATCAAATTGAGCTTTGAAGTATTTGATGGTGCACATAGAACATTTTATGTCTATGTTAGGGGGGAGTTATAAATAGCCGGGCGAGATAGCCTTGATAAACCAGCTTGCGAATGGGCTTGATAAGCCCGACCAACTAGCCGGCCAATCATTGTAAATGCTTATAATTTGTTTATTGATTAGCGAGGAGCTTGTTGTTGGCGAGCAGATTAAAAAATTGATTGGTCGTGATATAAGCAAATATTTTACGATCCAATAATTGCAAAAAAAAAAAAGGAACACAAAAAAATTGCTAAGCTGAAGTTTTACAAGACACAACAAAATGTTGTACGTACAGAAAAAAAATATAGTAAAAATAAATCGCAAAAAGCGCGCAAAATAAAACAAAGTAAAACGTAAGCGTAATGTTTAACTTAACCCCAAAGGGTTAAATATGCGCAATAGCAAACACAAGCGACTTAAAAAATAAGTATAAAACAAAACAAAAAAAAAAAACACAAAGTGGAAAATAAAACCTAGCCAGATACCCAGCCGTAGTCGCAGCCGATCTGAAGTGGCCCCGGCTCGGGCGCAAGCTTAAGCTGAAGCACCTAGGCATAGCCCAGCATTTAATTGTTGAATATTTATAGCTCGCCGGGCTCGCAGATGGTGACGGAGCCCCAGAGCCCCTACAGTCCCCCACCCCCCCTCGGGGCTGACTGGGTTGGTTCTGTAGTGTCACCTTAGCGCGCTGACATGACGAAAACAATTTCCAGCTGAAACGCACTCGGACTCGCACTTAATTTCATTTTCAAGCCCCGCACCCCAAATTGAAATGAATCGGGTATTATTCAAAAACATTAAAAAAAGCGTAAATAATGAACAAGAACAAGACTTAAAAAACAAAAACAAAAACTAAAAGAAAAAGAAAAAAAAAACCCCTTGTAGTTGTGTCCAGCTAAACTATACGACCCAAAGCTAATATATTTACAAAGAGTATACCCTACAATTTTATATATGTACACTTAACTGCCAGTCTGTTCTCCGCGCTGATATTATATGGAGGTTATCGGCCAGACGCGAACTCAATTGATTTGTGCATTGACTTCGTTTTTTGTCTTGTTATTCCTTTATTTTCTTATTTGCCCTGATTTAATAGCATTATATTCTAGGCTATTCTAGTCTCTTCAACATTTTGTTTTCATTCCTATAGTTTTTTTATTGGACTGCGTATAATTATAATTAAAAAATTTTAACGGCTATCTAGATAGTATTTCCGTGCTGGCTGCCTATTAAGCAATATATACTCGAAGATATCAACTCGCTCGTTCGTAAGTGAGTATTTGTTTTTTTTTGTACTTTATTATAATTTTTTTTGTAGTGATATCCGCTTCGGACACTCATTAATTTTCATAAAGATAATTGAAGCACGTTGCGTCATATTTCGTAAAGTAAACAAATATGCATTTGCTCTTGGGGTCTTGAAAGGGTCTCCGTAGGTGCAGATAAGTCTCGCGCAGTTATTTATTTAGCATATCTCTGGCAGCTGTAGGAAACTTTTAGTGTCGAAGATTTCAAAATATGGATATCATAGTAATAAAATAAAAAATAAATGAAATTTTTTAATAGTTCGTTTGGTAATATATTAATTTTTTTTAAAGAAAAAAGTACTTCCAAAGTAAATAATTTACATCGAGAATTTTAAACGAAGAATAGAAACTGCATAAATTATTATCAAATATCGAATAGAGACAAACAATAGAAAAAAAGGAAGGAAACCAAAATGCTTACTCCAAAAAAAAGAATTTGATAAATGTCTACAAAAATATGGAAAACTGAAGTAACTTTCAAGTATCAAATGGCAACTAAACCTATTCAAAAAACAAAAAAAAAACAAACAAAGTGCTTACTCCGAAAAAGTAATTTAGTGCATAAGCGATTTGGCGTATTTAAAACAATTATGTCAACACTTTTAGCACCGCTCCGAATCAATTGCCTTGACTCTGAAAAGTTTGTTTCCGCATCGTTTAGCCTGTGTATTATCTCATTTAATAGAGTTGACTGTTAACTTTTTCTGTTTTTTTTTTAATATTTCGAGTCAGGTATTAAGTGAGTCGGTAGTTGATAGTGTCTACTAATTGGTCAAAGCTATTTCGATTTTTCCGTGCACTGGAGTTTATTTTACTTAATTCAAATGCAGACTAACAATTCCAGCGAAAGATCTTTATATGTATCTATGTATATACAATTTTATCTCTAAGATACAGATACAATATAGGGTAGGTATACAGATGCACACAAAGCACTCAACAATGTGGACACATTTCACTTAAAGTTGTCGCCGCTTAATGAAGTGTAAATAGTAAATTGCAGTCAAACATTATGAATATCATCAACGATATTCATCGTCATCATTATGATAATCATTATTGTCATAACAGTCAACTGTCATGAACAATAACAACAACAACAACAATCACTGCATTTGCTTAATGATAATGTTGTTCATGACGCTGATGACGAACAACACATGCAAATCATATGGGTATCCTATGGATACACTCACACACTCACCCGAGCTTGTGCGCAAAAATAAACGCAGCTCCATTGCTTTGTATGGTTAATATAAATGTGTATGCAAATAAAATAATAATTTTCGCACAAAAAATTCACTTAACGAACTACTGAAAATGCTGAGGGGAAGTGCTGAGCGGTGCGGGGGTAGAGGGGGCGGGCACCCTCTGAGAAGTGTCTTTTGACTTGGCTAATTTTCATATTTCGCTGGAAATTGACAGGCAGTCAAATGTGCGCACATATTGCGCAGGCCGGGGAAATGCGACAGGCAAAACACACAACAATATCATGAACATGACATGCATTTTATTATACCCTGTAATTTGGAGTCAAACAAATGGGTATGACAAACTTTACGCTCTTTTGCGTCTGAGTGATGTATCTGTATATCTACTTATTGTTCTTATTGTACACATTATTTTATTTTCCATACTAATTTCAAGTACAAGGCATCTTCTTGTCGATCAATATATATTTTCTGTATGCAGTTTTAAAAGTACGCTGATTTATTTTACATATCATGTTTACGTAGCATTTTAATATCCAATAATTATTCATCATTATTATTGCATATCACTTTTTACCACTAGCGCGTACTTCCATCTGCAGTTTTATAGTGTTATTTCAGTATACTATAGTTTTTTTTGTATCTTCTACTATTCATTTTCAACTACAGGGTATTTGCCAGTGAGCATTGTGTGTTCTTTTATTCAGCTTGTTAATTTATTACTCTTCCACTTCTTTAGTTGTTGATTTTCATTATTATCATCATTACACACCACATCAACACACACACACACACACACCACACCCATGTAGGAAACGCCGGCTGTATCTCTGGGCTACCATTCGGGCGACAACTGTGCAGTTGTCACAGCTTGTCGACGATCCTCCCCGGGCGTCGGATGATTCATTTGTCTCTGTGTGTTTGATTTCAAACCAAAACATATGCGTCATATACTCGCTCAGTTACAAGCAGGCGAGATATGAAATAGGGTATACATATGTGCATTATGCATTTCCATATTTATGCGCTCATATTTTGTAATTGCAATTATTGCAATCTCTGTCCCATATGACAGTTGCACATGCCGCTGCTCCGATTGCATTGCTCAGAACGGACTCATGCGGTCTCATTAATATATATATATATACATATATATATGTATATTTATATATACATGGTGAAACATTTTGCTGCAGTTACTTTAAACCACTGTTTTGATAAAAGGCTTAAACTTTTGATTGAAAGGTCAAATTGTTTAACTTAGTAGTGCTTGAACAAAAGTCCTTAAGAGTTTGAATGAATCCAGTGAAACTCCACTACGGGGTATGATTCATGTAATTATACATATTGTCGGAAATCCTTCAAAACGATGTTTTAAAATTATAAAAAAGGAATTAATTAAACATTTTTTAAAATTATTTAAAAGGAATTATTCGTGTTTCTTTCGGTTTTAATTAACTACGTTTTATCTAAAAACGTGCGCAGAAAAGATATATTTTTAAACTAAACTAACTACGAAATGAATATCTAATTAAAGCACAACCGTTATCTGAGAGTCATGTAATTTTATATTTATTTAAATTATCAAATTTTCGTGCAAAAACAAATCGAACAAAATAGTAAAATAAATAAAACAGAATATCTCAAGGTAATTCCGGCCTAAAGTCAGATACGAATATAACTTCTAACGGAAATTGAGACATATATTTATCTTTTTGTAGCCTTGTGAAATTCTTTTTTAATTTTTAAAGATATTAAACTACTGCCCGGGAATTGCTATCATTGAATTGCTTAAAATCCGCTTTGATAGCATGTAAGAGGCTCTCACAGAGAACCTGGTCAGGTTCGAGTGATTGATAAGCGCCAAGTTTAATTGGCAATTTGGCTAAGCGGTTGCAACGTCACAAGTTCAACCTTTACCCCCTTCAGCTGCCCGCTGTCCGCTGTTCGCCGCTTAAATGGTGACGTCGCATTCAAAATAAAATCAAAGTACAACGGCACACATTCCATCGTCGTCGTCGCCGCCGCCGCCAACGCCGGTTGGTTTCGTCACAGAAATTCCGGCGTATTCAGCCGCACCGGTTAAAGTACGAGAAGCGGCAACGCTGACGCTGACGTCGCTTGGGCTTTGGTTCTGGGCTGTAGCTCTGGCCGGCGATGATTGTGCATGAGTAAATAGCATGGGTGTTGTGGCATGGGTGTTGAATGACAATCGCAGAAGCACACACACACACGCACACTTGAAACGAATTATATTCAATTGAATCACGAGTATCAATCAACGGCAGTCAGGCTCAGCTCCGAAGAGCAGCTAAATAAAAACTATGCTTTAGCCGAAATTAACTCGACTTGCATATACCCTAAAACAAGGCTAAAAACAATTTGGCTAATTGTTATTCCAAAATACATTATACCAATTCTTTACAATCTAAAAATTTAATCAATATTGTTTACTATTAGTTTACAATTTAAAAATATTTAAAAAGTTAATCATATAAATAGTTTAAAATTATAGTAATATGATAAAACTTACAAAGATTTTGCTTTAGCATTCCCTTAGCTATTTTGATAACTAGGCTCAAAAAACGTACAAAAGATTTTATCGGTGATGGCTTAAACAGGATATATAATTTTCTTTTCGCTTCACTTGTTGCTTGTTTGCTTTATCCAATTGTATATGTAACCTAATGTTGCCCATTTTTACTGGGTATACCGATTGAGGTATTGCACTCGTAAATCTGAGCCGGACGGCCGAGCGACCGGCAAATAAATTCCTGCGACTCTATATACATAAGCAAAAAAAAAGGCATTCTATCAAAGCGGATCATTAATCTATATGCGAGCTGTTGTACGACTGCCAGACACAGTTCTGCCCACCCCAGCCTGGGAGCTGCAGCTGTTTCTCATCTAGAATTTTCATTTCTTTTTGTTTTATATGAATATATACATATGAATGTGTGTGTGTATATATATATATATATATATGGCCCGTGACTGATAACCGAGCGCCTTTGACAGCTCAACTTTGCTGACTGCTTGTGTCGTATCAACAAGTAGAGCGACCTATTATATACAAATACATACGCATATATGTACATATATACGATATAAATGTGTTTACTTGTAGTCGCTAGCTTGCCGCCAGTTGCTACTGAGCTCCGGGATTCAGATACTGATAAGCGGGCACTCGACGCTGTCGCCGCGCTTGGCGATATGATTGTGTTTGTTTGCCAAGCTGAAAGTGAGCTGATCAACAAATATGAGGCCTATGAGTGGTTCTATACAAAAAAAAAAAAAAACAACAAAAAGAAAACTATTAGCGGTTAGCATGTTCGCACATTACACACCCTAACAATAAAAGATTCAAAAGTATATCTATGTAAATCTTTAAATTGGCTTTTTAAAAAATTAACATAAATAGTTGAATTAAAAGAATACTGCTAATAATATAATTTTTTCATATGTTCATATATGTATGTATTAAATTTGTTAACAAGGTTATCTAGCTAAAAGTTAGGGTATTTAGGTGTGTTTTCCCTTTCACGCCCGCTCTTTTTATTGTTTTTCAATATTTGCTATTGGCTTAATGCTCCGTTTGAGGTCTTGTACACGACTTTATGATTTACACAGATCAGAAAAGAAGTCAAGAGTGTGTGAGAAAGTGTAAGCCCGCTTATCACGATGATTTAAGTTTTGTTTTTAAAATACTTTAAGTGCGAAGTGTATTAAAGCCATATTTATTTGCACAGTCAATAAAGAAGGCTCGACTGGAGCCTTTGTTTCTGCTACGAATTCTAAAAAATTTTAACATTTTTAACTGATTTTCTAGTAATTAATTTTTAAATTTAAAACAATATATTTAAAAAAAATATAAATAAATTTTAAATTTAAATAACCCGTTCTATTGTAAATTCCATTGATAATACTTATTATATAGAAAAAATGAATTGTTGCAAATTTTTCATATGTATTTTCAAAGAAAGATAAACATTCATGGAATTTGTAATGAACAATGCAAAACATTTAATGCCTAGAGAAATCAAATTTCTGGAAGTAGAACACACGCAAAGCTTTCGCTAAAAATGCTTAGGTAAATCTTAAGTACAGTCGCGATAATCAAGCTGCAAATCTAAGGCACTCAAAAAATAACAAAATAAAATTTAAAAAAAAAATTTTAATAATAATAAAAAACGAGCCTTTAAAGATTATATGCTGTTTATGTTGTTGTTTATGTGCGACACTCTATTTGTACATATGTATAACAGCCATTAAACAATTAGAGCTGTACATATAGACAAATTTGTACACGTATGTATATGAATACTAGCACTAGCAGCAGATTGATAACAGAGCCCACAATAGTGCGCATGCCCCATTTCTGGAATCGGAGAATGGGAGGCACGAGACACGGAGACGAGGCACGAGTCGAACCGATCCCAGCCGAGCTGTAATCGGCGTAAATTGTTAACAATTTTGCTAAGGCAAGTGCACAACAGCAATAATAATACTAATAATAATAATAGCAACAACATGCATAGTAATAATATTT
The DNA here is from genome assembly GCA_035043915.1 of Drosophila paramelanica. Classification (NCBI taxonomy): domain Eukaryota; kingdom Metazoa; phylum Arthropoda; class Insecta; order Diptera; family Drosophilidae; genus Drosophila; species Drosophila paramelanica. Next base: position 564,254 of record JAWNMO010000077.1, on the reverse strand, counting down.
AATAAACTTTATGTGTTTGTTGTGGGGCTCGCACAGCCGAACGGCGACGATCGGCACCGGCAACAGAAATGCCGCTCAACGTTGACGTTGACGTTAACGTTAACGTTGACAGCGACAGCGACGGCGACTTTGGCAGCGACGTTGGCAGAGACATCGACTGCTTGCTGAGTCGCCGCCCGACGTTGACTTCTATATCTACAACAAATAATATTAAGACAGTTAGTACGTGCTGAGAACATTATTTGAGGTTTAGTCAGTGTTTCGCACTGGGCGGTTATAATACATAGAGCACCGTGAGACAGCCGGTGGTAAACCGTGAAGAAAGCGCCGGTGTTAGATCGAGCCAACTTACAAAATATATATAAGAAAATGAGTTAGAATTTAGAATTCATAGAGATTAGCATATATTTATATATATATATATATGTATATAGCAAAAGGTGTACACAAAGGACTGTGATAAGCATTTAGAATAGAATAGAATAGAATTGAGTAAGCGCACAAAAAGAAAATTCAATTGATTTGCATTATTTATTTACGTGGTTCAATTCGCTGTTAACCCAACCACCTACCTGATTCTCGTTGACGCAAATATATATTCAAAGATATATGTATATGCATTCACATATATATCGTTAAAAAACATTTGCCGCCGTCTTTTGAGTGTCGTCTAAGCTATTTTCAATTTTAATTTGTGCAAATATTGAACTTTACTTAAGTGTGTGAGAGTGCCTATGTATGTGTGTGTATGTGTGTATAAATACAAAAACAACAACAAAAAATACAACAAAATACACGCCCAGAGCAATTTGTGAGAAAATAAATTTGCACCGAGTGTGAAGGATTTCTAAATATTTGCCCATCGTCGCGTCTTTTAATCTCTACGACGAAACTCAATTCAGTGAATAAAATTATCGAGGAAATAACCAATCCAATGTACGCCTCAATGCTGCCCAGTTTATTAACTATGAAAACCGAAAATTTAACAAATTCGGGCTACGACGATGCCTTCCTTTTGGAGGAAAACATTTTACAAATGATGGGTGAGTTTAGCTGGAAATCTAAGCCAAAATGAAGGATATACCACAAAAATATTCATAATCTCGCATTGAGAAATTGAGCAATATCGATTAAGCCATATAACCATTATTGAACATTTATTGTGTAAAGTTACCTTATCGTGATATATATCTTAGATTTTATATCGACACATATGTATTGGGCCAATAGATTTCAACGTTAACTTGTATAAGCTTATCTACGCTACACTGAGAGAAAAATGGTTAACTAGCCCACAAGCCTTTTACCTATACTATATATTCAATATTTGTATAGCCTGATTTGATTTCTAACAAAATCTCTAAAGAAAAAATCTCTAATTTATTTTTACATTTCTAAATTATTTTATAGCATACTTTTGGTATATAGGACTTGAAGTAGTTACCAAAGTGCAGTCGCACTCAAATTATCTTAGCCAAAAAACATACATGTTAATAAGAAATAACAGTTGTTATCAGTTTGCTATAGATTAAACACCTTTGCAGACATTGCAGAAAGAGTCTAATATATATCTGTATATACACATGCGTCTTTTCGGCAAACTCCTAAAATCTATGAAAAACAAAAAAATATTTTCTTCAAGGAAAAACTGAGTTGCGATTGATCGTTTCTATAAATATAACGCTCCAATTTTGATGACGCACACCTCATAATAATGAATTGAGTTAACTTAAAACAAAAAAGTTATTCATATACAACATTTTTTATTTGATTATTAGTTCTTGTGGCAGCTATGATATATTACTACAATAGGTTTGTAGAAATAGATTTAAAACTGTTAATACTAATCAATAATAAATTGTATAGTGTGAGAGATGTTGCCTTCTTTCACATTTTGAGACTATATTTAATACCCTTTTCATGGGTTTAGAAATATAAAAGCTTAACAATATTTGAATTAAAAGAAACTGGTTTTATTTAATAACTAGAATTTAACTGGAGAAGGTAAATAATAATTGCTTGAATTATAGTCTTATCATAAAAAATTGTGTAGTATATAAATTTAAAGAGCATTCAAACTTCGTTGTACTAATAATAACTTTGAATCTATCATTAAATTCTTGTTTTTTGTTTTTTTGGTAATTTGCTTGCGCACATTCGCTTCACTCTGATAAGATACATTTTAATAACGCGTGTTTTGACAGAAATCCAAAAATAACTAATATATTTGCTTCTACAGCACAATAACACGCGATTAATGTGGAATGCATTTTTGCTATTATATAAAGCAAATGATATATGTTAAAAATACCTATGCAAAATGCTATATTTGATCCAATATCAGTAAAAATGCCCGTATTATTCGTACATTTTATTTGCCATGCAAGTTTTATCAGATTTGTTTTTAGCTTAGCCCCCATACGATTAGTTGAGCTTTATTGCAGTGCTTATCAGAGATAAGGACCTTGCATTTAGATAGAATCTCTACTATAGTGATTAGAGTTTGGTCCCAACACTCATAAAAAGCGAAAGCGAACAGCAAAAATGATTATTCTTCGTTGTTGGGGGTTTGTTCTTATCATCAGCTGGCGTCAGCTGTATAGTTAGGATTTGATAGTTGAACATATATTTGATGTTTTTGCGACTTAAAATAAAAGTGGGATTGTCGATTATTTTATCATCGGATATCATCATTCTACACACCCATTAAGCAGCAATTAACTGTATAAATTCTAACAATGGTTACTATATTTATTTATTTTAACTAAAAACGAAATGACAAAATACATAAATATTTTATATATTTTTATAAATTTAGAAACTAAATTCTACAAAAATTTTATATTATTATTTGAAAATATGTTTATTTATTGAAACGATTTAAAAAAGTTTTTACGCTCATTATTTAATCAGAAAGTATTTTTGAGTATATCAACTTTTAGAGGCTAGAGTATATGAACGTTAATTTATTATTTGTGGCTAAATTATTTTGTTTTGATTGGCATTTTACACATGAATGCCTTAATTAATTATAAATTGCAACTATATCCAATACGAATACGTCAAATCATTGATAGCACTTCCCGCGACTTTTCCCCCCGCTGTTCCATGGCGATGAGTACCGTATACTCGTTTGTAACCGAAGCGATTCCCGCCCAACAACTATTTCAACTACACGTGTTATTTGTACTCGTATTCGTAGTTAATTTCTTGTAATTATTCAGCTACCTAATAAAATAATCAATAGGTTGGCTGTTTGCAGTGATCCAACCGGAAATACTAGACATGTCTACACACACTCAAACACACGCACACACACACCGCACTAAAATGGCGCATTTGAGGAGTTAAAAGAGAGGCACTTGAACTTAAGACACACTCGGCAAACTAGCGTAATTAGTGATTGATAACAATTGTCAAAAGGAAATTTAAAAATCCGAAAACCACGCACTTGGAGAGGCTCCATAATTAAAACTGATAACGCGAAGAAACAATGCCAGGAGCAATAATAATAAGTTGTAGCTAACTGTTTAATCACAAATGATCACAGCGATAAGCTGCTCTTTTAGTATCTGTGAAATACACAGCGAGAAAATATTTAGGGAGATTCATAAATTGTATAAATACAATTGTTTAAGTATTATAATAATATTATCATTCTCTTTAATCATATTTTTCTCTCAGTGTACAACAGAAACTTGAAGTTATACACTTTTTTTTTATTCACTACTACTACTATCGATAATCAATAAGACAGAGTAATCAATTTTTGAACTTTGCTCCAAATCTTTTTGACTGCAAATCTATTTTTGGGGTAGGTCCAGCCAAACATTTCCACCTCAACAGGTTTGTGCGCTTATCGCGCTGAGAATTTAGTTCAGATTGTTTAGACAATCATCGTGACTTGCCAAACATAATGAAAGCGATCACACAATCGCTGACTACACAAACAAACAAGACCCAAAAGGTGTTGGCCGTAAAAAAGATGAGCGATACCATGTCGCATAGTTGTGGAGGCTGGGCTTAATGGAAAAGCTTATTAGTTAATACGAGCAGCCGAGCGCTTAGAGAAGTCAAGTTCTAAATGTCGCCGTCATTGGCAGCGCGCAGTTCAAGGCAAAGACGTAATTTAATTGCACAGCCTCTATTTGGAGATACAAATGTATCTGAAACACGTTAGCGCCCAATTAAAAAAAAGTCAAGACACTAAGACTGTAGCAAACATAGTTAATGGAAATTACACTTGACGAGATATTTTTTAATTTTTTATTTTTTAGCTGGTTTTACTTACGAGGCGCCAGGTCTTTTGATAGCCGGACAGAGAGAGAGATACAGATACAGAAACAGATATAGATATAGATACAGATACAACGACAATAGCCCGCTTACATATCGTTATGCAAGTTATTAACAACAGCAGCAAGTTCTATATGATTGGTCAGCTTACTGTGTAGCCGCTTTGACTTTTTGTTAATAACAATTTAATTGAGACGTTTTTAGCATATTAATTATAGACAATATGCGCGCAATTATTAGATATAAAGATAATGATGATTTCAATATAAAAAGTTAATTCTTATATTTAATTGGTTCAAGTCCATTTCAAATAATCTTAAAACAAGTTGCAACAACAGATGAAATACATATTTCTATATATATTTTTGAAATCCTATAAAGCAAACACATTCGGATATTTGCTTTTCGCCACCACTCGCTAAACGATCCAATATTTGATTGACCTATAACAATGAGTGCATTGGAATTTCCTCGCTTAACCACAAATACTTACCTATTTGGCTCCATTTCCCAAAACGATCGGTTAAACCCTTTCACATCCGCATGATGTGATTTAAATATATATTTACCCATCGGCTGTATCTTTGATCGCCCGATCGGTTCTCCAGCAAATATGAACATTGAAGCATTTTTTCTAATATTTAGCACAAATAAACAACCCATTGGCTTTTTGTTTTATTGCATCTAAGATAATATTCAAATAGATGATATGACAGAAATGGGTGACAATGCCCTTCGCACGGGTTCAAATTATAATATCGGAATATACGCCGGGTCTGGATGTATATATATATATTTACCTACCTGCACACAGTCATAGGTCAGACAACCAATTTCTTTGCACTTGCAATTGGTTTTTACGATATAATTTGTTTTAACACCAAACACTATATATACTTATTTAGATTTGGAATTCTCCCTTTTAAGTAACATCTTCATCAGCATCTTTTTATAGATAGACTACTCAACGCAGATTTGTTAGTTGAAGGTCGCCTCATATTTGAACAGCTTGAATAACATCATCAGCTTTGAGATCTAATTTGCAATACATTTGCAATACAGACCACGTTTAATTTTTTAAATCTTGTATCCTGCAAATTGTTTTGCAGATACTTGTGTATTTCACAGATACTATTAAATTTTAATAGTTTTTTTCTCTATGTTCTGCAATATTTATTACAGATTATAAATTCTTGTGAATCATTTTTCCTCATGTAGATTACCTTACAGAAGTTCGATAACTCCTTCTTTTTTTACATGTGGTTTCTTTTATAAAAGCCCAGTATTAAATATTGTAGACCGATTTGTCATTCATTATAGCTTAAGGGTTTTCGAAGCCCGTGCTTAATTATTTGTTTGTCGCATAAATTTACATGTGTTATATGATTCTAAATAGACATAAGTAATTCTTCACATTACTTTGTAATTTATTGAACTTTTTTTATTTTTATGGCGAAGCTTGTGGCTCTAATGAGCCTTAAAACATTTTATCAACTATATAATTCCTAAGTATCTGTGTCTAACTTTGTAGATGCAGCACACTCTGTCAATTAGCTTGTTGACCTATGTAAGACCCGACTGTAAAGTTATTACAAAATTTCGTAATTAAAAGAGAGTTAAAAATATATACATATGGATATGTTCTAAGTATTTGACTAATAAAATATGCCTTATTTTCTTGTAATACCTATTTAAGAAAATAATACTCAAAAGCTGGCTGGCCGGAAAATAATAGAAAGCTAAACGAATCGTGTTATTAAATAGTTTGTAATTACAAAACATTTGCAGTTCATAAAGCTGGATTTCAATATTTGCACCAAGTGCTGCCAGATCGTTGCAATTGTTCTTCCTATCATGTACAGGCGACGTGGGCGTTGATAATACTTGGGTCATGCCTGAGCCTTTACCTTGCAATTGGAAACGGTTTTCCTGAGTGCTTTGTTCGGTATACCCAATGAATTTGATCTTTGGCACGCCATACCCAATGACTTAAACAAAAGCAGCGAAAAGTCGCTTGTCGTTGACTCATTTTTTAGTTTTTATAATCGCTGCCGAGTCGATTGCGATTGTCAATTGCCCGCCACATGCAAGCTACGGTTCGTGCCCGTTGCGTCCATGTGCAATTTCGATGTGTGTGCCCCAATATTTTCATTTGATTCGATTTTGAATCGGGCATTTTGCGTCGCACTCGCCATGCTCTGTTCTGCAGTTATCAGCGATGTCATTAGGCACGTTATTGAAATGTAGTCGCTGTTGCGGCGATAACAGCTTAAATTAGTTGGCTGGGGGTTATGTGGGGTTACGAGGGGTTAGAAACGGCCAGATTGCAGTCTATGAAATTACATAGCTAATGTGAGTTGTTTTCATTGCTATAGCTATAGCTATAGCTATAGCTTTAGTTGTTGTTGCTGTTGCTGTTATGGATGAAATAAAACAAAAGCAATAATTGAAACTGATTTTGAAATGGTTTTTTCTTATTATACACATCAGTGACAGTTGTATATAATTATATGAGTAATATGTACCTATCGTATAAGTATTGTTTTGCCTTTAAATTGTTTCGCAATTTTTTATACGTACTTGCACTTGGCTGCATTAATCTAGTTTGTAAAGATTTGTTACACAGTCACAATCGTTTTCAGAATGCTGTAATAATTAGGACTATAAAACAGAAATTTAAAAAAAATAAAAGTTTTATATATTTTGCATTTCCGCGTCGAGCTCTGTTTTTCTACTATAAAAAGTCTGTATTAAAATAGATTCTTGACAACAATTAATGTTTTATGCATCCGTTAGCCCTTAATCACATCGTATTTGCCTCTTAATCATAGTATTTATAATTTGTCTCATTAAGTACTTGAACTTGTTTTATGGCTGTTATTGCTCTTACTGAAGTAATTATATTCTGCGACGTATGTTAATTTAGTATGTTGATTGAGGTATCAATAAAATACAAACTTTAGAATTTTTCCATTCATTCCCTATATTAAATTGTATACACAAAAGAATTAAATAATTTATTTTAAATAAAAAATCAATAAAACAAAATATGTTGTCATTGAGTTTAAATCAATTTTGCACTTCTCATTTTATCATAGAAATATATTTCCCAAAATATTATTTATATATGGGCAACCTGTTTGTCAAGATTTTTTAAGTCTGACTACATTAAATTAAGTTGATTTACCTTCCATGAAAGTTATTTCTTATGAGTTACACAACTTATCATAATATAGATATTACTCATGTAAATAAATAAATAATATTATATATAGTAATTATTATCAGTTCAAATTGATATCGGAGTTATGTAAACTATTATCACTACCGGATGTTTAATGTTGGGCCATAATTGACATTAAGTTCATGCTCAAGTACACATACAACATGCAAATAAATACATATATAAAAAACATATCAATTATATATACATATACCTCATTCACAAAATATTTGATAAACACTTTTTGGAGAAATACATGAATGTAGGTAATTCTGTTGTGCCCAATAATGACAGTGTGGCGAGGGGGAATAATAATATTAATTAAACAAATAATAGGGGTAACATTTTTTGTTATATCCATTCCCATGCTATATTCTGTATACGAATCGGCATTTTCTTATATCTCTCTATTTCAGAATCTTAAATATTATGTTCAAATTTATATTTAGGAAAAAACCAAACAACAAATTATCTAAAAATAAAATCAAAATTGCGTAGTTCGTGCAAAGTTTGCTTTCAGCCAGGCACAGAAACAACACACAAAAACATATAGTATTCATCCTTCGAGAAATCAAACAAATCTCTCGATCTGTATATAGACATGTGCCACACATTTTATGAGATATTGACAGAGGTGCATATATTAAGCACTGCATTTATTTATTTCAATATACAGTGTAATGCCTTATGCAGCTTTTTCGAATATAAATATATGTTCTTTAGTATTTCCAATATTCTTATATCAATTAATCTATTTGAGGATTATCATAACCTCAGAAAATTAATATGGTCCGAACCTGATAAGTAATCAAAAAGATCAACATAATAATTTTTGATACAAAAATAAACACGCCAATAAAAAAATCAAGTTCAATTGTAGCATCTAAAAATGATCAAATCGAAAATACCCTAGATAATTTCATAAATTCGGAGTATAAGTAAAAAAATATAATAAAATTCTATTAGGCACTCCCCATAAAAATCACAATACTCACCAGAAAAAAATATAACAAACCTAAATAAACCAAAAAACAGTCCAACAACAAAAAAAGAAAAACGAAAGCAAAACGCACACGTGTCTAAAATTTAAACTATATGTACTATCTATAATTAGTTGTCTTTTGAGCGTATTTCGGGGGCTCGACCCGCACGCAGAATAAATGAATAAAATGAACAGACTGGAGCTCTGTATAATAATATAAATACATCCGTTATACAAAAAAAATAATTTATAACACAACGCCAGCGCCGTACAAACAAAAAAATTCCCATATCACTGGTTGCGCTTATCAGCTTCTTTTTTATGGCTTGGCAATAAAATATCCGCGAATAATGCATGCATGCAAAGAAATAATAACAGAAAAGAAAGAAATTGCTAATCCAAACGTCGCGGCGAAGAAGTGAACAGTTTTAAACTCAGATTACGCATAGATTAAGCGACAACAACGAACAGAGAAGACAGCAACAAGTTCTCGCTTTACAAAACTAACGGTGACGCGGCATATCAACAAAACAAAATTGAACTCTAACGATGACAGTGCACAAATTTACGCGCCCCTCTGATTCGATAGCGAGAATTAACAACAACGAGTTGGCAACTCTCGCAGAGAGCGACAATCACACCGAACAAGCGGGTTTATGGCACAGCCAAAGTAATTTATAGCAACATAATGTGAAATATAAAAAAAAATTGCCCTTTTTCTTTTGGATAATTGACACACAAAAAATAAAGCAAAATGAGTTTCTTTATAAAAACAATTAAAATTATCGAAAGGAGTCGACTAAAAGTTACCCTAAAATTATAGAAAACCTGTATATCTCGGATATATGTAGTTATAAACCTTCTTAAGCTCGGAACAATCTTATTTAAAATTTTCTAAAATTTGAAAAAATGGCAACATCACGATTTGTTCCGAAACCGCGTTTAATGATAATCAGATTAAATCTGTTCAACCGAATTCTTAGTCTTCCTTTCAAAAACCAGGTAGTGTTAGGAGTGATGTTGGAAAAAAATGTTTTTCGCCCTTGAAAGCATGCAATAGAATTAAACAAAATTTTTCTCGACCCCTTTCCAAAATCTTTGTCTACCACCGGATGATCCTGTTTGCCTAGTATTTCACATAAGATTGATAAGGGGAAATCTTGCACTTAACTTCCCAAAAAAATTCCCGATTATACCCTTTTTACAGAGAATAGAGAGCTTATCATTTTCTTTTAGTTCTCATCCGACTGCTAACTTTAAAACTATATAAGTAGTATTGAGTATTGTATTTCGAGTGCAATCTTTAACATCTTTTTATATTCGGCAATTAGCGATTGTAAATAGGTGGGCTAGCTCTGGTTAGGCGTGAAAAGGGTGTTAATTGCAGGTGTCTGTCGAATGATGTAATTAATGTCTGCGAATTATTTGAGCTAATGTGTGTATTTTAGTAATTATCAAATGCATATTAGATAAAACAGTGTTAATAAGCGCAGCAAACATGGGCTGTAACTTTGTTGAAAGTGAATCATAGTGCTGCATCTAAATTAATTGCAGCTGTATTTTATTTTACAAATTTATACATCTTTTTATTTCAAGATATATTTCAAGATATATTTTATATACTTATTTTATATACCTATACTTATGCTTATTTTTAAATTATTGTTTTTTCTCATAATATTTATACATAACATTCCACAGTCCCCAATGCATACATTAAAAGAATAGGCGATTTAGTTGTTTTTTATTCAACTCTGGCAGCTTTTCTTTGTGTTATTCTGGTTCTGTTTCTCTGTGTCTATCTCTCGCCTTTACACATACTCACACACACGCACACAAATGCTCAATTTAAAGCCGGCTTTTTTATTTATTTATTTGTTTATGTGCTGTGGCTTCTCGTTTGCTTTGCGTTGTCTTCGAAATTAAATTTCTATACCTGTATGTGTGACGGTGTAGCTCCCTCTTTGTCTGGCTCTCTCCCTCTCTCTGCATGCATGCATGCATTCGTGTGTGCTCCAAGTCTGGGTTTGGGCTCTCTGAGAGCAACAAAAATAATATGTACGTATGCAAACACACAGTGAGAATTGATTTAAGCGACGATTAACGCACACATCGACACACATGAACAGTCAACGCAGAGCGAAAGCCAAGACAACATACGATATGGATATGGGGCAGCGTAGCGAGCAGCATTAGCAGAGGCTTGGCGTTTGTGCGCTCAGTAAAATATTTTGTGTCGTCGTCGCTTCGTGTTTTCATTAATCAGTAGCACTAAAATGGTGCGCAAGTCCGGTAGAGTTAAAATTCCTCCTAGTCGCGACGTTGGCAGCATTCTGTTGCGTGGCAGCAAAGACGCTGCCAGCGATGGGCGTGTTAACGATGGGGAGGCAATAGTGAGGCGACGTCAACGGCAACGACGTCGGCGACGGGACAGCAGCGCCAGCAATTCAGCAACAAGTGATGGTGTGTGTGTGTGTGTTTTCTTGTTATTATTTGTGTTATTGCGCGATTTGTTAGTGTTTTTTTATTTAAATATACATATGTATATAGTATATACCTTTAATTGAATGTTTTCTAGTACACAGTTATTTAAAATTGATTCCACAGCAATTGTTTCTGCTTGTAAACAATGCGACAAAGAGAATAGGCGCATTTTACACTGACACGACAAAGAAAGTTAAGCTTAAACAAGCTGTCAAAACTGTTTTTGAGCTGCTTTAACTGTTGCGCAGTTGCTCTTAAGGTGCTGCTGCAGTGAGTGCACTTACATATATTTTGATAGTGCTTGTAAAACTGTTGTTAGCTTGCTGCCATTTAGTTAATTGACATTGCTAATATTCACTTTGCATATGTGCAAGCACATTTATATGCCAATATTTACTTTACAATTGCAGCTGAACAAGCATTTGCCCAAAGCTTTTCCAACTGCACATTGCTTTGCATATGCAAATGAATTGAAAACTATCAAGCAAGCTGCTTAAACTGTAAATCAGTGCTCGGCACAGCACAACGAAAGTGATTGTCAAACTGTAATCAAAGGGGGGGGGCCAAATAAAAACAACATTAGTATTTTAATTTTAGTTATAGCAATTTAAAATATATTTTCTTATTGTTCTCTTGAAATGTTCAATTGATTTAATTTATAAAACTCATAATTTGTTCTTTCGCACAGAATCGGCGGATAGTCACATAATGCACGCGGAGGCGCTGCCCGTTGGTCATCCGGCTGGGTCGCCCATTGGCCATGCGCTGAGTCCCAACGGGGTTGGCCTCGGATTAAGTAACAGCAGCAACCAGAGCAGCGAGAACTTTACGCTCTGCAATGGCAACAGCAATGCCAGCAACAACAACAATAACAATATGTACTCGCCCAACAACAATGGCAGCAGCGGCAGCAGCAATAACCAACAGCAGCAACAGCAGCAACAGCAACAACAGCAACAGCAGCAGCAACAACAGCAACAATCGCCCACCGTTTGCGCAATCTGCGGAGATCGGGCAACAGGGAAACATTACGGCGCCTCCAGCTGTGATGGCTGCAAGGGCTTCTTCAGGCGCAGCGTGCGCAAAAATCATCAGTATACCTGCAGGTGAGTGTGGCGAGGAAGATGCGTTATATGAGCCGGTTTTAAACATGGTCAAATCTATTGCAGATTCTCGCGCAACTGTGTTGTGGACAAGGATAAGCGCAATCAATGTCGCTATTGTCGGCTGCGCAAGTGCTTCAAGGCGGGCATGAAGAAGGAGGCAGTGCAAAACGAGAGGGATCGCATCAGCTGCCGACGCGCCTCCAACGATGATCCCGATCCGGGCAACGGCCTCTCGGTTGTCTCCCTGGTGAAGGCTGAGAACGAGTCGCGACAGTCGAAGGCCGGCGCTGCGATGGAGCCGAACATCAATGAGGATCTCTCGACGAAACAGTTTGCCAGCATCAACGATGTCTGCGAATCGATGAAACAGCAGCTGCTCACCCTCGTCGAATGGGCCAAACAGATACCAGCCTTCAACGAACTTCAGCTAGACGACCAGGTCGCCCTGCTGCGCGCCCACGCCGGGGAGCATCTGCTGCTTGGTCTCTCGCGTCGCTCCATGCATCTAAAGGATGTGCTGCTGCTCAGCAACAACTGTGTCATCACCAGACACTGTCCGGGTGAGAGCACGATGCAAACCGCCCAATTGCTTCCTTCCTAATCGAAGTCCTTCTTTCCAGATCCACATGTCTCGCCCAATCTAGATATATCGCGCATTGGCGCGCGCATCATTGATGAACTAGTGGTCGTAATGAAGGATGTTGGCATCGATGACACCGAATTTGCCTGCATCAAGGCGTTGGTCTTCTTCGATCCCAGTAAGTCCATATTGCCGGGCTTCTTTTTTTTAGTTGAAAGCCGGAAAATCTCTTAATTTAAAAAAAAAATTTTTTTTGTCAATTTTTACTACATGTTTTTATAATTGTTGCTAAAGGTTTTTGCTTCCTTTTCGCACTCCAGATGCCAAGGGTCTTAATGAGCCGCATCGCATCAAATCGTTGCGCCATCAGATACTCAACAATCTGGAGGATTACATCTCGGATCGACAGTACGAGTCGCGTGGTCGCTTTGGCGAGATCCTGCTCATCCTGCCGGTGCTGCAGTCGATCACCTGGCAGATGATCGAACAAATACAATTTGCCAAAATCTTTGGCGTTGCGCACATCGATTCGCTGCTGCAGGAGATGCTTCTCGGTGGTATGTAAATCAAGTTCTCAAAGTTGAATTGAATTGAACTTAATTAATTTAAATAATTCATTCTGCGAACAGGTGAGTTGGCTGACAATTCGCTGCCGTTGTCGCCGCCGAATCAGTCAAACGATTATCAGAGTCCCACGCACGGCGGCAATCTGGATGGCAGCCAGGTGAACTCCACGCTCGACACGCTGGCCACGGCGACGGGCGGCACGCATGGCCTGGACCTGGACGTGCAGCACATACAAGCTCTGATCGAGGCCAACAATGCGGAGGACACGTTCCGTGCGTATGCGGCCAGCAATGCGGCAACAGCGGCCGCTGCAGCTGCAGCTGCCACGCCCGCGGCTGCCGTCACGCCCCCACTGAGCAGCGCCGCCTGCAGTCCCAAGTCTCAGGAGAATGCGTATATGGATGCGGCCCGCCAATACAGTAGTGTCCAGCACAAGAGCCAGCTAATGCACAGTCCGCAGCGAGTGCATCCCTACCAAAGAGTGCCAACATCGCCGGTCGATGCCGGGCTGGGCATGCGCAATCCGGCGGACATCACGCTTAACGAATACAATCGCAGCGACGGCAATAGCTCCGACGAGCTGTTGCGCCGCACGCCCCTCAAGATTCGCGCGCCGGAACTGCTGGCGCCCACCTATGCGATGGGTGCGTGCTCAACTTGATATATATTTGCCTTGATCCAAACTAATCATTTACTCTATATTTTGCAGAGCCATGTCGCATGACGCTCAAACAGGAGCCCGAAACGGGCTATTAATCTGGTGCAATAAGCTTAGCTACCACGTAAACACACACACACACGCACACACTACTCCACCAGACACCCACCCCTTCCTCCTCGTTCCCTGCCGTCACCCCACCTCCTAAACAGGCCCCTTCTTGCTAGCTGCTAAGTGCTAAAAACAAAAAACTTACTTAATTGTTATTGCCTTGAACTTTTTGATACCGTTTTTATTAGACTTGTAAGTAGGTATTTTGGAAATTGTTGCTTAATTTGTAAAACACGCAATTGCAATCTATTTTTGTATTTTATTATGATATATACATATTTTTTTAAAATGAATATAATGAAGTCAAAGGATTTGCTCAAAAGTTTAAACTAATATTTAGCACGTACTGTTGTCAGTTTGTTGGTTATCTATATAATACACATATATATATATACGTATGCATATGTATGTGAGATATGTATATATATAAAAAAATATATATATTTGCATGTATATATGCAATACATTGTTTTAGGCTAGGGTGTTGTTTAGTCGTATCAAATATATAAGTACGTTTAATACTTAGTTGATGAAAACTGAAAAACTATTTTTATATGAAGATATATATATATATACGCATATGTATAAAATACAAAATAATTTCAAGTGGCTGAGTGAATAAAAAAAACAACAAAATATACAAAAGAATTGAAAAAAAAAAAAAAAATATTTCTAATTTCATATTTATATATGTGATATAGCATTTAAAAAAAAAACAAGTTTTAAAACTTGGGCAAGCATTTTAAATAAAGTTAAACTATTTGTTATTGGTTTAAATAACGCGCGCAGCCGATTGCAACTCTGCTAATTAACATATGCAACTGGTAATAGCAGCGTTAACAGTTCATTTGAGCAGCATACCAATTACCTATCGATATAAATTCATCGCATTTAACATCGACAAACCGATAGCAATACTTACAGCTGACAAGCAACCCAACACTATTATTTAATGTCATTTCATCTTTCGTTGTGCGCAATAAAGTGAACTGCTAGCAGTCCAGTAAAAGCAAATAATATCTGCTAAAGCAGAGACGACAGCTTCAAAAATTATTAAAATTTATAGAGAATAAAAATCTTACTTAAAAATCTCCAAAAACAATTCATAGTTCAACGGCTAACCAATTGGCAAATATGTTTGGGCATAAATTCATAATATGCACGACATTGCTCCTGACGTTGAGCAGCTCTGGTGAGTAAAGCTAAAGCTAAAACTACCCGAACTGTCGTCCGTCCCGCGTGACGCCTGCAAAAAAAACCTGTGCAACTCTTTGTTCAATTTACTTTTGCTTGTTCATCGCAATTTAATTTCTATTTTGTTTTTTTCTCATCGCCTATTGGTCGTCTCGCTTGCACGCACGTAACCCGTTCGACGACGTGATATTGTTGTTGCTGTTGCGGTTTTATCTACAAGGGCTGTTCAGCAACAACAACTAAACCAAAACGCATTTAGAATAATTAATACTTATTAAATGTATATGTGTTGATTTAGTAGCGCGTTGACATTTATCTGGTTTTGCGACACTTTTTGCGGTTAGTGCAGTTTAGGACAAAGCGCAAAGTAAAATCTAACAAGATGGTGGCTTAGTACCGCTGCAACAAAGACAAAGGCAAAGGCAAATTGCAGCTAGAGCTCCGCTTTAACTCTGTCTCCACTTTATGCGCTCAGGCACACACACAGCAGACATGTGTTTTTGTATGTGTTGTATGCTGCGCCTATCTAACCAACAACAACAACTGCTCAGTTCTACCTGCATTGAGCATGAGAAACGGCAATGGCAACAGCAGATAAAGCAATTTGATTTCCTCTCTCGGCTTGTTCTGCCGGCAGCAGCATTATTCATCCGCCCCCGCCGCCGCATTACAAATAAAATAACATGCAGGCATATTCAATTTCTCACTTCTATGTTCCCCTCTCTCTCTCGCTATGTCTTTCTACACTTTGTCGTCTTCTTTTGTGCCAGGCAGCCACTATGTAATTATATTTGATTCACAACAACGTTTAAATTGTTATTTATTTAACTTATTTGCCGCTGGCAACTACAGCTTCCTCTCAAAGCCCACTTATCAGTCATCGTTCTGTGATATCATATAGCAACTGGGAACATAGATAGTTTGGTAACCCCCCAATAAATGTAATTGTTGGTTATTTTTTTGCCCACTTTATTTCAAATGTTATCTTCGGTAAAGATCAATTATGCAGGGTTTACGCTTATTATACATTTTAAAGTGGGTAAAAAAAAATATTTCCAAACTCGAATTTTATAAAGTACAATTTTATTTTAAAAAGTTCTGATTTCATTCTGATTTCTATAAAATGAGCTTAGGAAAGTAATTGTTTGTACATAGATCTTATAAAATTTTTGCTTTATGTATGTATTTATGGATTTCAACAACTAATCTAAGTCTATATATGTATTTGTGTGTCTTCAACAAAGGCGCAGAAAGTAGCCCATAATATAAACACATTTATATATGCTGATATATGTATACACACATATACATACATATATTTCTTTATATATTCACGATTAGTTTCAACTGCGGAAAAATCAAAATACTTTTGTTTCAACTGACGCGAATTTTGCTGATAAGATTTGTCCACTTACATACATAAATATTCACAAGAACAATGTACAATTCAATCGAATGGGTTGTATTTTTTGCTGAACTGGCCCTAAAATGACTAAACTAACTAAATCTGACTCATTTGGAAGTGATCAGTTCTCATATCGTGAGCCCAAGCGTAATGAACGCATATTAACTTGACCTTGTACAGTGGACACACGCAAATCAAGACCCTTCCGTTTGAAAAGTGATTTTCTTTGGAAAAAGTTTTTAATTCTTAAAATTAAAAAATGCAGATGCAAATTAACTTTACAACTATACAAAATAGATTTAAAATGGAAGAACAAAATAGTTTTGCCTGATAAAAAGTGAAAGTTTAAAATTGTTCAAAGCTTGTGTTCTTTCCTAAATTAGTGTTCATTATGTAGCTTAGCAACGCATTGTTGATAAAATAAAATATATCTTGTATACACTAAAACACTCGCAACTTTTGCAACTGTTTAAAAAAATGTTGGTATATATAGTAAAACTATAAGCTATATATTTCACTTTGTTTATGTAAATTTTTGTGAGATGTTTGCTCTTTTTAATAGAGTTAATGTTAAATATTACATTTATTTGCGATACAATTTTATCATATATATGAAGTAACAATTCAACAAAAACGCTAAAGGAAAATGGGGAAAAGCATTTCCTTTTAACTTTAATTAGACGCTCGTTTTACACACTCACACACACACACACAAACACACACACACACACACACACACAACACACACACACACACACACACACAAACACACACACACACACATTACTCTCGCATGCTCATGGCAAATAAATCTTATTAGCTGGTGCACTTTCCCGGAATTTTCCAAGTGACGTCTGAAAATTGTATTGGATGTCTGACGGCTGGTTGTTTCTCGGGTTCTTCTGTCTGGTTATTTGCTGTTTGCTGCCGCTTAACTTGCATTTAAAGGTCATCTTTGGGCCGTGTTTGCAGCGGCATTGAACTAGAAGGGGGCGTAACCACAGCCAGTTGCAATGTGTGTGTTAGACGGAGAGACAGATAGAAAGAGAGACGCCAACTGCAGAGTCCATAAACAGAGAGAGAACTAAAGAAATACTTGAGCAAGCAAATATATGAATATATAATATAATTAAGCCGCGTTGTGTCATCAACAAAAAAAAAAAGCAAAGGAACAAATTATATTTACAACGTTGCGAAATTGTTGTTGATTTCTGCGGGTCTGGACTGTAAACTTAATTCCATAGATAAAAACTGCGAACAGCAACAAACAACTGCACTCAGCTCAGATTTTTTTTCTCGAGAATGGGGCGTTTTTATCGCTGACAAAAGCAAAAAGATAAACAAGAAATGCGACGAATCCATTTTTAGAGAGTATCTATCAGTTATTTCAATAAATTCCATTTCGTTTTAATCGTAACCCTTTTTTTTGCTCCAATTGGACAATATGATTGTCACTTGTTGCCACCCTCCCCCACGCAACATTGGTCAACATTTTGTGGTTATCAGTTGTCGGCTGAGCCAATATTTATATTATTCATCATTATGACTCAGACGGACAGAGTCAGAGCGAAAACCGACAGAGGGCTGACACAATACTGAAGTTAAATACAAAGCACGATCAAAATACTGGTATTCAACACGATAATTATATTAAAGTTGACGATTCTGTATGGAACGGTTAGGTAGAAAGCGGACGCATTGTTTTTGAATGCTTTATCAATGCTTTTGTTTTTAACCAAATAATTAGTATTCTTCATTTAATTTAACAATTATATATTTGCATTTATTAACATGTATCATTTCATATTATTTTGGCGCGTATAGTATATATTTAGCTTCTTTAAGTTTTTCGATTTAAATATTGAATTAATTCCATTAAACTAATTAAAATGAGGATACCAATAAGTGGAAACTTGCTTAGAAAGAACATGTTTCAAAACAATTTTCGAATTTGCGAAGAGCAGAGTGTCAGAAGTGTAATGACCTCTTAATATCTGATAAACGACACTCAACCCATTTTGAGCCCCTTTAAACAATGGGCCAAAACACAATATTGACACACAGATAAGATCTTGTTAAGAACAAATTGTGTTGCTTGCAAACAACTTTTAAATGTTTTTTTTTTAATTCCTACAGCTCTCTCGCAGTCGCAGACTGTTAGCATGAAAAATGCCAAGTTTCCCGAGCAGGAAATGCCGCTGACATCGAGCAGCAGCAGCTCTTCAACTTCAACGTCCACAACAACAACTTCGACCACACCGAAGCCAACTAGCTCGAGCTCTACAACGACCCCATCAACAACAACAACGACAAGGACAACCACCACTGAGACACCAACAACCAGCACAACAACAGCACCAGTGCCGACAACCACGCACAAGCCACAGCCGTACCCGGAACCAACCGTTGGCTCATGGAATTGCTCTTGCATCATGCTCAACATGGCTGCCCAGCTGAACTTTACCTACGAGACCAAGAGTGAGTACTTCGAATTAGTCTTGATCAGTGGCATTCATTAATTGATCCTCCCCTCCCTCTTTAGGTGGCAGCGTGAGCAACGGCTTGTACAATTTGCCCAGCAATGCTTCGGTGGATCATTGCTACTGCAACAGCGAGACCACACAGTCCATGCAGCTGAATTGGGGTTCCGCAACCCAGCCGGAATCTTTAGTCATGCAGTTGGAGAACAAGAACAAATCCATTGCACTCACCCAGATCCAAGTTATATTGACAGTGCCCACCGATGCCTTCCCCGATGCCAAGGGTGAGCGTTGATCACAATAAATATACGATTTCTTGAAATCATATTGTACTCATATTGTTGTATTACAGAGAATCAGACCGTTCAGCTGCTGCACATTAGCCAGAATACCGACTTCAAGACGCCCGAGAAGATGTCCTACCACTGCACACGCGCCCAGAAGTTCAACATGACGGAAATTGTCAATGGCAGCGACATCATCGGCACCATCAGCGTCAGTCACGTGCAGGTGGAGGCGTTCCGCAGCGCAAATGCCACTGGCTTCTCCACAGTGCACGACTGCGATAGCTCGGAGACCTCCGATGTGGTACCCATTGCTGTGGGCATTGCCCTGGCCGCCTTGATCCTGGTCGTCCTCATTTCATATCTGTGTGCGCGTCGTCGTTCCACCTCGAGTGGCTACATGAGCTTCTAAACAGCAACAATAGAGCTGAACATAGAGAGGGGGACGAGAGAGAAAGAGAGAGAGGGAGAGAGCATAAAGTGCAGATAGGAAGAAAAATGATATACATATAAATTATATGGAATACGAGTGTCCAGACAGAAGACAGACGTGTAGTTAGTGCGTTGTAATCCGAGAGAGTTGTAAGATTGATTTTGTAATTGGAAGGCACTGTGCGAAAAGAAGAAAAAACCGAAAAATTTAGGCATTTTGTTGTGTTTCATAAAAATATCTGTAAACGGTTTTAAAAAATTTTTTTTTGGGTTTTGTTTTTGTCTAAATTTATAACGCGGTTTTAGAGCAAAACAAAGTGAAGGAGTCGAAAGAAATATTATCAAACAAAAACATCTATGTATATGTATGTGTGGGCGTGGCATTCTTATATATACCTTACGTATTTAATTATCTCTCTATCTATAAAATCAGAATCTTTTATCACATTTAAAAACACCTAACGACAAAACCAATTTAAATCACATATGCATGTTTAAACAATAGAACACATACAACAAATATTACTCAATTAAACGCGTAAATTTTATGAGCGTGTCGAAAGGTGAAAGAAATCGGTTCGTTCGATCACTTTACAAAAAGACGAGAGTGAGGCAGGTAACGGTTACAACACGTAAACGACAACATCAACGTAAATGGAAAGAAAACATTTTTAATAAAGCAAGAACTTTCATTTTACACTGTCAACCGTTAATTAATAAACAACAACAGATTATGTATTATTTGCCTTAAATAAACGATAAACCAAATTCAATTGGAATCTGATTGGAGCAATGATAAATTATGTATGTAACGATAAGAGTATATTTTGTTCAAGCAGTGCGCGGCGCAATGCAACAAGCAGTTGCACTGCTTGACCGTTGATTTTTGAGCAATTCACAAGTACAGTAATGCCTATAATGTCTGTTTATTGAATGCAAATATTTAAATTTAAATTAATTTTCCCAAAAATGTGAATTTAAGTTTTAAAAAGTTCTGTATTTTAAGCATACATATAAGTTAATCTACATAATTCGTTGATGTACATTTAATTTTCATCGCTTAAATGGGCAACAAACTGTCCGCATTCATTTCCGCGTCATCTTCGGAATCTTGGCTCTGCTGTGCGCGAAACATTCCTGTGCGAGGGCGTTCGGCTGGAGGACCCAGTGGATCCACATGCTGCTTAACTATACAAAAAAAAAAGAAGCGATATCGTGAGGAAAAAAGGAATTCGATTGGATGACCTACCCGAATAGGAGTTACCGCTCTGCAGGAACTGATCGTTGGCCGAGACAATTGTCGCCGAGTGATCGCTGTGGTCCTCCGCTGATCGCAGTGCTATTGAATGGAGAAGAAAATGTGCCATTAGCAGCTGTGCTGTGATCCCGCAACGATTTTACCCACTCTTGAGGCGACTGCTGCCCCTGCCGGAGGTGGCCGAGGAGAGACGCTGCTGCTGGTAGCGCTGTTCGTTCTGGCGCTCTTGCTGCTGCTTGTGCAGCCGGGCGTACTCCTGGCCGTAGCGTTCGTGCAGCTCGTTCATGCCCAGCGACTTGGTCACCTGCATCAGCGCCCGGACGCAGGTGAGGTTGTCCGGGAAGCGGGCGTAGATCTTCTCGAACATGCCCAGGTACTGTTTGGGCGGCAGATACGAGTTGCGAAAGCAGCTGGCGATGCGCAGCATCAGATTGGGATCGTTCGGATCGGCGAGCACCGCACGCTCGTAGTAGTAGAGCGCCTTCTCGGTGGCCTGCAGCTTGATGTAGTAGGAGCCGATGGAGCTGGCGATGCCGATGTCGCTCATGTTGATCCGATACGCCTCGTTGTAGTACTGATTGGCCTCCTGGTGCTCCTGCCGCTGCTCGTACATGCTGCCCACCTTCTCGAACAGCCGCGAGTCGATGTCCGCAGCGGAGATGCCCAGCACCTGGAGATACGCCTGCAGGGCGCCCGTCGAGCCACTCGCCTTGAAGCCGCTGTTGAGGCGTCGCTCCTGCAGCTTGGCCAGCTGGTAATAGACGTGACTGTGCTGCACCGAATGCGGCTCCATCAGCTGCGCCTTAAGCAGCCCAAACTGTTCCTCGGCCAGCTCGAAGTCCTGCTCCTGCAGCGCCAGCAAGCCCAGATTGTAGTTGGCCTCAAAGCTGGTCGGCTCCAAGTGCAACGCACGCTGAAAGCGCTCCCGCGCCGCGCTCAGATTCTGGCTCTGCATGTCCACAATGCCGGCATTGATCAGCGCCAAGGCGCTCGTCTGCAGTGCTCCGATCTCCTGCAGCTGGTTGAGGCAGTGCGTGGCCATCTCCAGGTTGCCCAGCTGGAAGCAACGTTCGCAACGTGAACAACGATTGAGAGAATGGACTGTTAACTCACATTGATGTAGATAAAGCTGAGATTGGTCAGGGCGCTGGCGGTCATCGAACTCTCGCTCTTCCGATCGTACATCTGCAGGGTCTCGATCGCCTGGTTGACATCGTTCTGGCGCAGATAGACGAGCGCCTTGTTCAGCTCCAGCTCGTTGGCCAGCCAGGAGAGGTTCGAGGTTCTGATCACCTCGATGCACCAGTTGTAACCTGTAATAAAAAAGTGTGCGCAGGTAAGTTGTGAATGCTAGAATTAGCTACCAAATGTCTTACTTAAAAAACATTTATAAACTCACCATCGTTGTAGTTCTCCTCGATGAGTGGCGAGATCAGATCGACGATCATTGTAATGGAACGTTTCTCCGCGTTCCGCCTCTGCTTGGTGTAAATCGCCAGTTCGTCGCATTTGAGGGCCTGCAGCACGTAACGGTTTTTGGCATTAGCGGAGCTCCGGGCGGGCTCGTTCACCTGCTCGTAGGAGCTGCTGCCCACCGCGGCATCGATGATGGCCACCTCGGCGGCATGATTGTTATCCCCTGGCGGCTGATCAGTGATCATGCCTGGGGCCTGTTCTGCTTGCTGCTGCAGGCGGATGATGTTGTTCTCGTTCTCGAGATCGCGTTCGGTTTCCTCGGGCTGCACGTCGCAGAGGCTGCGAAAGGTGCTCTTGATCTTGTCGATGTCGCCCAGGGCGTAGTAGCAGAGCAGCAGGTGGATGCCACTGCGGATGTCCGCCCGCTCCGACATGATGAATTCAAAGCTGGACGCCGCATCCGCAAACTGGCCCATGCGCACGAACAGCATTCCGATATTCTCAGTGATCTTCAGGCGTAGCTGCTTCAGCGTGTTGGGCACGGAGTCCAACGCCATGCGGTACATTTTAATGGCCTTCTTGTGCATGCCCATCTTGAAGTAGATGTTGCCCATGTTCAGCTTCAGCTGATTGACGTGCGGAAACATCTTGTTCTTGGTCATAATGTTGTACGTGTTCAAAGCCTCGATGTGCATGTCGTTGTGCTCGTACTGCTCGGCCAAGTTGAAGAATACCTGAAAAATATATATTGGCGGAGATAGAAAGCATAAGCGAAAGCGTATGCGGAAGCAAGTAAAAATAAGGAAAGATTGGAGTACAAGATAGGGTAAAGCCTAACTTGAGTTTATGAAAATCGCACAGAAGGGCGGTTGTTATCAACAAATCTTATAGTTTAAGATGGTATTCCAAGTTCTTGGTTACATACTCACCGCATACGTCAAATCAAAGTTGTGGAAAACATTTTCACCCTGCTTGTCCTGTTCATGATGCAGAATGCGGTCCAACGAGGAGGCATCCTTGGCCTTGTTCAGCGCCTCGGCCAGCGAGGACTTCACATCCGCGTGGCTCGGACCATTTGCCCGGTTCGCCGAACAACGCGCTGCGAGCACAATTGACGATTCGAGAAGTTTTACAATTTTGCACTCCATATTCTTGTACTTGATCTGCGGACTATTTGTTTTATATTTTGCATTAGAAGCGATTTGGTCGAGTTTAGATACAGCTACTCACTTGACCTCCTTGGCGGCATCGACGGCGGCATTGGCCGACGACAACGTTTGCTGTTTGACTTTCTCCAGGAAGAACTGATCGAAACGCTGACCCGCCGAGCCGCTGCTGCTGCTGGCCGCATAGCCCACGGCCCGCACCGCAGTCGAGGGTCGGGCCAGAGCTGTCTTATCTCCTCCAGTGCGGCTGCTAATCAAATTGCCACGCTGAAATGCATGCCCGAGGAGAGTTCGCTGCTTATTTCTCATATTTTTATAACCTGAACCCATTTAAAATGGGTAAAAAAATAGTATGAACGCGTCGATTTCAGAGACTACAATAGCTTGGACTCAAATCAAATACTACAGTCTTGCAATGCATTTTGCTTTTCATATTTAATCCTGCAAATTTCATACCGTTAATAAATTTACTTTAGGAGCAAATCAAGAATCTCGTTTCAATAGCGCAGCTGAAGCACAAACAGCTGTGTTCATTTGCACAGATATAGACAAATGCAATCTGTTGTCAAGCGATTTTTTTGCAGTACTTTAGTGGAATTTCATCACAATAAACTTGAATTGGAACGTGGTCCAGCTGGTAAGAGCTTTTCAAGTGAAGTCAACGGGGTTTATTTATAGTAGGGGTGGTTCGAGTCCGCGTTGAAACAGTGTGTGGAGGTCGTATTTTATTTTTATTAAATATTAAATATTCAATAATTATTAATAATCGGTTTTTCTACCAAAAGAAAAATTTAGCCTATCGTTTTCCATAAATAGTTTTAAAAAAGGGTCAAGTTATATATAACATATGTCAACTGAAAGCTAGGTGGGAGTGTGGTGTAGTTGGTAGGGATGGCGCAACTTGAGTCGAGAAGGGGGGAAATAGTAGCTGGGTTCGAATCCGCGCCGGGGCAGTATTAATTGCAAATAAATAAATAATAGATAGTGGTGTGTTGTTTTGTGTGGGTGTAGAGTTGGGTAGAGTTTGGTGGTTTGAATCCGCGATGGGAACTGTGTTGTTGGAAGGTGGTTATATGCGATTTTATTTTATTATTAAATAATAATTAATAATCAGTTTTTATAACAAAAGTAAAATATAGCCCATTTTCTTCCTTAGTTTTAAAAATGGTCAAGTTATCTATATCATATGACAATTGGAACTTATGTGGGAGTGTGGTCTAGTCGGTAGGGGGATGGCGCAACTTGAGTGTCTAGAAGGGGGGAAAACAATAGTAGGCGCTGGGTTCGAATCCGAACCGGGGCGGTGTATTAATTTGGCTAATAAATAAATAATAGATTAGTGGTGTTGTTTGTGGGTAGTAGAGTTGGTGGTTCGAATCCGCACCTGGAGGTGGTTATGCGTTTTTTATAATTGGTTTTTATACCAAAATTAAAATATTTTCCTTTGTTTAAAAAAATGGTCAAGTTATCTATATCATTTGACCATTGTGAGTTATGTGGGAGTGTGGTGTAGTCGGTAGGGGCGGCGCAACTGGAGTCGAGATTGAGAAATAATAGCTGGGTTCGAATCCGCGTCGGGGGGCAGTGTGTTTTAATAATTGCAAATGAAAATGGTGTGTGTGTGTGGGTACAGTCCTCCGTGGGTGGTGGGGTGTTTTGGAGGCATTCCCATTCCTGGCTAGAAAAATAAAACTTTTTTTTGCGTCTTACCGAAAAGAGCTGTGAGGTGGGCGGTCTGCCCGCCGCGGTGGGTGGGGGCGGTGGTGCCGCCACCGTTGCTGGCTCCACGTGGCTGCCAGCTTGTTCATCCTCCGTTTCCTTAGCACTCATGTTTTATTTTAAATAAAAAATACAATTTGGTGTTGATTTTGTTTTTAATAATATTTGTTATGGATTGCCGTTGCCCAGGGAAATTTTTCGCCGACTTGTTGTTGGTTGCATTACCGTTGCTAAGGATCGACTAACCACAGGGTTGCTTTAAGGACAAGTTTACACGATGCTAACTTATCGTGAAATTATTTATTTTTTGCAATGAAAACTAACTACGCTTGGCCCCCAATACTGAAATGAGATTATTGATTTGCTCTAAAAACAAGTGAGATTGCTTTAGTCTGGATCGCCCGACTAGTAGATACCCTGAGAACAAGATCAGCTTTCTAGCTTTTGTAGTCTCTGAAAACGACGCGCTCATACAGACAGACGGACATGACTAAATCGACTCGGCTAGTGATGCTGATCAAGAATATATAAGGCAACTCACATTACGGCACAGGGTATCCGTATTCGGACACACTCGACTAGAGCACTTCCCTGATACATGTGTGCACATTGTAGTAGCCCTAACAGCTTCCAAAAACTATTCTCTTCATGAAGTTTGTAGTAGAAGTTTGTTGGTTGTCAGCATGAATCCCAGTTGCCAGACGGACATCAACAGTCCGGAGTGCCAGAAGTGGATGAACGAGGTATGCGTGCGCTGCAAGGAGCTGTTTGCCCAGCAGGCCAACGACAAGTGGGCCGCATGGTGGCACGATCCGACGCCAGCGATGTACAAGGATGTGCCGCAGATGACCGTGCACGACTGCAACAAGTTGAAGCATTTGCTGGAGCAGCAGGTGGCCGCAATAAAGGGTTCACCCTCACTAAAGTTCCCACAATTTACATGGTGGCAAAAAACAATTTTGATCGCGACGTATATTATCATCATGGTACTTCTGGCGATGATATGTTGCTTTTGGAAGAGGAAAGGAAATGCCCAGCCCCAGCAAATGGATGAAGAGATGAGCAATGAGCACGCGACACCAATTCACGACGGCCACCAATACCATCCACTACCAGCAGCAGCAACAGCAGTAAAAAGACCATCCATTTCGTCTTCCCCACCGGAAGATGACGAAAAGATTGGCAAGCGTAAGCATAACTTTAGGACTTGGATACGTCACAGATGTCGTCCGTTCTTCGTCCACAACGAGGCTACCCTGCGACGCCAGCAGGCCAAGTACAGAGAGCAGGAGCAGTTCAGGGACGCCTACACCCAGAAGAACATTGAGAGATGGACGAAGGCACGCGAAGAGTTCGAAAACAAGCGCAGGAAGAAAAATGAGAATGTACATACTGACCCGAAACGCAAGTATACAAAAAAGCACGATGCGGCCCAAACGCATCTAGAATCGTATGTAAATTGGTATTTAAATTAATATATGTTTTTAATTTGCATTCTTTTCGTGATACAGTAAGGATGCAGTTAAACTGGGGCATAGCTAGAGAACAAAATATATTTACTGGTTTTCATTTGTACCCTTTAATTATTACCTAACCAACATTCACATCGAATTCAAGTTTAATTTATATGAATTATATTCGCAAAATGTACAGTGTAAGCATTTAAATAAGAACGACAATAAATTATTGGTTCCATTCAATATTCAAAAATTTTAGACGTTAAATCAAAATATAATTATTGTTCCGTAAACGTGGCTTTTTATCAGCTTTCAGGGAGTTGGCAGTTCAATTCGAGTGTTGTACAATTCCGCAATCTATTTTTCTTTTGTGCAGCAGCCGGTTAAGGCGAGGTGAAACTTTTGAATTGGTTTTTAGATTTTGTGATATATGTATGTAAAATAATGTATTAAATGCTGCTAAACGTATCAATAGATAGAAAGGTAAATAAGGTAAACAAGAACAGCTAAAAACGCGATTATTACACGATTGTGTACGCGAACAAGAATTGAGGTTATCTTTAAAGAAAATGCGCTTGCGTGCATGGTAGCTTTTGTCAAAACGTATTTCTATAAAAATAAATATACTGTGTCTAGTAATAATAACCTATTTCAAGATCTTATTGATTTCTGTGTCATTCTAAAACACACAGTTGACGTAGATCATTGGGATGCAGGCAGAAATTGCAGAATTAAAATACATACGTGAGCCTTTTCATATTGTTATGCATTGAAAGTGAATGATGGACTACGGCAAAATTATATTCTGGGACATTTATACAAGTTGTACTCCGTGTTACCTCTTATTACGTTTGGTGAACGGGAAACAATTTGTGCAGATAACTTGGGACGCGGCATCAAACAAAACTATTGGAGAAAAATAAACAAATAACCCATATGCGAATTATAATAAGTACAAATCTTACAATTGCAATTCTTTTTCCCAGGTTGCTTTCGCAGTACCGGTACTCGTGGTACTTACCGTTCGTATCGTATCGCAGTACCTGTGCTGGAGATTATCCTGTGTACATAAACCACAAACAAAATTTAAACATATTACACAATTATTACAAATAAATTATCAATAATATCTTTTGGGGAAATGTAATTTTAAGATCACATCACAGAAATATTGCATGTTATTCTACATATTTCGCTGTTTGCTCAGTTGGTAGTGAAGCGTTTTTACTGATTTGCTACGCTACCATCAGATCAAAACATCGAAAAAGAATATATCATGAAGTATTAGAACAAGTGTTGTTTAAATAGAATCGAGCTCAATTATTTATGGACTGCGTCAAGCTTTAAAGATAATTTTGTATTGCTAAAGATTGGCGTGGTCTGTAAATAATTGACCCTCAATCGGTTCCATTGTAAGATCTTTGATAACAACATACACAAAACTAAAATTTGCCAAGTATGCAGCACGTTATCGCTGTATTTGTTACCACAACGAACTGCATACATGTCAGATTTTATTATTGTGACATCTGGTTTTTTTCATATAATATAAAAAGTTTAAACTACAACCATAAATTAGCTTAATTCTTGTTTTTTAATCACAATTAATATTGCTCACTTAGAATTAATTTGTTATGCAAAATATGTTTCAGCACTTCAAGTTATTGCTAGGCATTAAATGATATAAGTATATGTATATATATAAATATAAAAAGTGTTTTCTGTTTACAAAAATTACAAATTTAGCTGCTTAGGCTTAGGCTGGTAATACACATAACTAGCCTGTCTTTCATTTTTATAAACCAATAACAGATCTTTTCTATTTGTTGTTCATGTTAATACTACTTTTAATATATGCCACTAAATTGTTCAAAAATGTGCGTACTAAAATCGTTGCTTAACTTTTTCTGTTAAAAATGTATACTGTCTTTTAGATTTGGTATTATAATTACATATACACATACATAAATGATTTGTTTATAAGGCAAAATTGTAAGTCACTTTCTTGATTGCATACAGCACCTAATTTATATATTTATGTAAATAAATTTATATATATATAGCCTTTCAAGCTGTTGAAATGTATTGAAAATTATGATTTTTTAGGCTTTGGTATAAAAATTGTTGCTGTTAAAGCTTTTCTGTGTCTTTGTAAAGTTTTAAAAAAGTTTTATCGACAATTTTAACAAGCTCGTGCTTGTGCTAGTTGTACATAAACATATAGTCTATATGTAGATTATACTCACTCGTAGTATATAAGTGTAATATTTAATGAGTGAGCGAGATCAAATGTTTTTAATGCCTGTGCGAGTTCATAAACAAATACATAAACAACAATACATAGACAATCGTTAACTTAAACTGAAGTATTTTGAACAAACTTTATAAACTAACAACTAAGTAATTTTCATATTTCGGTTTTTTTTTTGCTTGTGGTTGGGCAGCTTAAATATGAATTAGTTCACATAAAAATGTGTCGTTGTGCAAAATATAAATTATAAGTGTTAGGATTCACTATTATTGTTGCTCTCTTTGGTTTTATAATATTGGCAAGCTTAATTAGCGCGGCTTGGTCCAAGTTCTATATACAGTTGCTGGACAGCATAGCTATGTGAGTTTCTTAGCCCATTTTAAATCATCGTCACGCGGCTTCAGACCGGTTAAACGCTCAATAATAAACTCAAAGGTTGACCAAAATCTAAGCTGCTCCAGTGGCCAATTTAGCCAGCCGGTGGTGATGCAAAAGTACGTCTCATGCGGCGCCACATGATGAATGCGATGATGTTTGCGCGGCAGAATTATGTGACAGCTCTGCAGGAAGAGCACCCACCTGGGCAGGCCCCAATACGTGTGCGACCATTTGTGTATCTGATTAAAAGGAAATGTTGTTAGTCTCAAAAATACATACAGGTCAAACATATCGAAGTAATATCTTCAGGTACACATGTCTTTTAATTGCCATTCACCTGATTCGTCATAGCAACAAAAATTGAGCACAAAAACACATAGGCTATCCAGCCAAAATTCTGCTGTATTTCGGTAGGCGATTTGCTATAAAAGTAGTGCGCCAAGTAGCCAAGTATGGGTATGCCCACCATGAAGTTATCGCCATTTGTCTCAATAAAATCGTGGCGCGTTATCGACGTGGGATCCAAGTGATGCTCCCGAAACGGACGCAGAAAGTTCTAGAATTCAAAGTTGCTATAATAAGATCGTGCGTTTCGGAAGCCCACAAACATACCTTTCCAATTATGGGCAGGTCCACAGAGCCCC
Organism: Drosophila paramelanica; assembly: GCA_035043915.1. NCBI lineage: Eukaryota > Metazoa > Arthropoda > Insecta > Diptera > Drosophilidae > Drosophila > Drosophila paramelanica. Next base: position 534,163 of record JAWNMO010000077.1, on the reverse strand, counting down.
AGGTGTCTGCTGCCCAATGCACCAATCCCGAGGCAAAGTCTGCCGTTATGATGCCGCACAGGGCAGATATTAAGGCCACACTGATGAGCTCCCAGCGCATGTGCTTCCCGATTAGCGCCAAATTGAAGATCGTCAGGCCGAGGCAGGTGTAAACGCATATGATTTCCTGTGCCCGTTTACCTGTAGCAAATATACTCGTCGATTAATAGGAAATGCTGCGAAATTCGTCTTAGAAATAGGCTAAATACTAATTATACTCCTGTTTTACTTCACTTTTATATCTTTCATTTTGATCAAAGGTCTGACTTATTACCACTGTTGATCTGTTATACTGCCTCACCTGGACTATAGAGCGATGCCAGCTCCTGTGCACCTTTATTCTGCGGTCCCCAACGCGGTGCAGTCGCCGCCGGAACTGTTGTAGTGCCCGCTACAGCTGCTTCATTTGCCGCCGGCTGCCCTTCCTCCTGACCCAATTCTGTGGGCGCTGAATTGCCATTGGGATCATCCTCATACATGGAGTTGGCCAATATTTCCTTATCGCTTTTTGCCGCCATTTTCTGTAAAATAGAAATAGAAAATAAAATTAAAACCAAATTGGGCAACGACAATTTACAACTTGAACGCCTTGAGGACCGGCCCTGACTGACAGTCAGCACGGCTTTCAATGTCGAGCCTGGGGAAACTGTTCAGCTGCTCTTCCCTGCATAATTTAACAGCTAGCTGGGAAAGCACACCATGAAGTAGACGTTAAATATTTAAATGCTCTTAAATTTGCTGCTGCTGCTGCTGCAGTTGTTGAATTTGTAAAAATGTTAAGTTGGGCAAAACGAACAGGTGACCAAAACAGCTTAGGGAACCCCCCAACCAATGACCTCTGCACATGTTGATGTCATTACGTGGCCTGCATTTTCCACTCCGCACTCCAGATCCCGCGGTGCCTGCGACTGTGTGTCACGCAATATTTTGGAACTTGTGGTGGGTGGAACGGCGACTCCTCCACTGAGTGAGTTGTCAGTGTGTTGGGGGTAGGGGCGGGAAGCGGGCGTGGTTTAAAGGCGCCTTAATTAGGCAAATTGGTATTTAAATTGTTGCGAAAGCTATCTTTGAGGTAGGTTAATTCAACGGGTTCTATGCATGGCTACATATTTGTCAGCCTATTTGCGTTTTTGTTTATTTCAACGGTCAGTGGAATATTTTTTTGTCCCTTGCTTATATTTTTTTTATGACAAATGAGTTTCAACACGAAACGCTGGCTTTATGTACCCCAAATAAATATTATCCTGTTCATAGTAATTGGAGAATATGAAGTTCAAGAATATATAAACGATAGATTATTTATCCAGAAATGTAATCAAAATTGGTGTTTACTTAGTTTAAGCTGGCTTCAAAGTTATATTAAAAGCCCCAGGTTAGACAGAGTCAACCATATGTTTTGACATGTGTGTGTGTGTAACGTGCGGGATATTAAAGACAAGCTGGCTGCTACAGGTGTTTGCTGCACATGTGTGTGTGTGTGTGTGTGTGTGTGTGTGTGTGTGTGTGTGGGCGTGTGGGCGCGCATGTGTTGGTTTTGTAAGAGTTTGTGATTGGCTCGTGTGAGCCATCTCGTAAATGCTGTAACCTTGAATAAATTCTGCTTACGAGACCTCAACGAATTCGCGTAATTCCTGCTTTATTTTTCATTTAAAAACGGCTTTTAAATGAGCTACTGTTTTAAAGATTCAAAGGCATTCGGAATTTAATTAAAAGATAAAGTGGCAAAGTACTTAAAAACTGTTAAAAGTACTTGTATTAAGTGCCCATATAAAGTGAGTCTTATATGTACATATAAAAATTACACAAATTCAGAGTCACTTTATTAGTTATATGTATTTATAACTAAAAGCATAAAATATGCAGTTAAAAATACAGCTATCGATTTTTGCTAACTGATAAGCGGCGTATTGATCACCTAAAACGTATTTATTTATTTTTATAAATGGTTTATCTGGTGTAAAATCTTATCAGCATTGTAGATTAGCTTGTAGCCTTAACCAAAAACGTATTAGTAACAAATAGGCGAATCTTCCAAAACAATAGTCAAAATCAAATATATAACAAAAATATTATGGTATTTGAAGCACCTGCTTCCAGCTACTCATAAAATCTAGCAGGGCTTATGCTGTCATCGAATGACCTACATGTAGGGAAAGCAATCGTGGAAAACGTGTAGAATGGGCCGAAATGTGCGTCGTTTTTTGAGTATAGAAACCATTAATTGTGGGATTTACACACAAGTTGATTATTATTTATGCATTAGCTAAACTCAGGTCAGCTAATAGGCCTTCTAAAAGTAACTTTAACGACATTACTGACAGTTTTATATTCCATATTCAGCTTTAATAAGACACACACTGTCGTGTATTGACAAAACAATTTTCATTACAAAAGGGTGTATATAAATAACTAGTTTACGTACTGGCTGTAATGATTGCGATTAGAGCAGGAAATGTCAAGTAAATTTAACTTAGGGAAACTGTCATATTCGGGAATCGTGACCGGATAAGTGAAAACGCATTAATTAAAACTGGCAACAGCTATTGATAAAGCACCCACGCTGGCCAGAAATATAACAACGAAGGAACTGACAGGCACGCGTGGGCGTGGCAAAAAGCCCATAGCCCACGGACCAAGGCCCAATGCTAATGGTTATCAAAACCAAGAGGCGAACACCTCCGCCTCCCTCCAAAGGTCATGAAAACAAAGCTCATAATCTGACGGCTTGTGACGCCCCACAAAAGTCAAACATTTCCATTCGATGTGCAAAAATAGGAAAGAAAGCAACGATAAAGGTTGAATCGAATTTCAAAAATAAATGCGAAGCGTTGCAAGGCGAGGCGAGTCGAGGCAGGAAGAGAGGTGGAGGGGACAGGCGAGGAGTGCAGGAGACGCTTCCATGAAAACAAGCCAGAAAGGTGAGCCACAAATGAAAATGAATATGAAAATGTCGACAACTTAATGTTAGCGACAGCTTCTATGACTTCTACGATATCCTATAATTATTTAAAGCTATAGCGTATTCATTTGCCCAGCCATTAATTAAGTAAGAATCATGGTTGCAAGCTCAACAAAAAATTTTGGTGAATTTGGATTTGGCTTACACATAAATGAAGACTAAGCCTTGGATAGCAATATTTAAAATCTTTAAGATTATTATATATATTATTATATTTCGATAGTTGTTGATTTAATAAAAAACAAATTAGAATTAAAATGGTCACCCTAATAAATAGGTAAAGAGAATGCAGCCTTCGTTAACTTTAATAATATCAAACAACAATTGGTAAATTTCTCAAAAGTTAATTAATAAATGTGTAACAATCGCCATAGACTGTTGTCTATCACATCACAGGGTATTTGCCTGGCTGCTCAACGGCCGATACATTTTACGGTTTGTTTGCCCGTTTGTTGTTGTAGGGCATAAAAGTAAGGGGCCGCACAACCAACAGGTACTAATTTAGCACAGCGTTACGGGGATTTCTGTGTGTTGTGGCAACGAAGGAAGTACGATTTATTACACGAAATGCGCGAAAACTCACTCGAAACTTGCATGTTTTTTTTGGGGGCAACACACGTCTGTCGCACTGTCGGTCCGTTGAGGTGCGCGCAGTTCATTTTCAAAGTCAACGACGAACGAACGTCGTATTTATAGTTTTTTCTACACTACTTCACGAAATGAAAAGAGTATATTGGCTCTGTGCAATTTCCGTTTTACAACATATTCTCGAGTAAAACGCATCAGATAAAGCGTGTGTGGACATAATGCTAGAGTTCATATTATAGTTGAACTGTGAACGCGCATTGATCAGTCGGTTACACCCGACTGCACCGTTCTCGTTTTTTCTTGTTGGTTTTATTATTGTTAGGTATTTGCAATTGATAACAAATTTGTTGATGGCTTTGCTTTTGCATACTGTGCACTAGCTAACTATTTTTATACAAATATAAAGTCGCAACACTAACAGAAAGCTCGCACATACATTTGACTCACCTTTTGTGCGTGTGTTGTTGTTGTTGTCGTCAGCAGGTGGCGGCAGCGGGCGGCAAGTAACGTTAAATACAGGGCGTTGCTGTTCTTATTGTCGTCGTTGTTGTTGTTGCTAGTGGCAGCAGCGCCTACAGAGAGCAGAATACACATGTATGTGGGTTTTACTTATGGCTTGAAACAATTTAATTGAAATGAACCGTCTAGTAATATTGATTAAAATGAGAAAATAAACGTCTAAACTACATTTTGTGCATGCAGAGCAGCAGCAAAACACGCACACAACACCAGCACACACACAAACACACACACACTAGTGCCCAAGGATGCACGCCATAAATTACAGCAGAACTACATACGTACGTCAGCGACTCCTTCTCGGTCTTTGTGTGTTCAAAAAGTAAATAAATGCTTCTTTTTATGCACGTGATTTTATGTTGTCATAGGCGTGAATACACACACATACAATACCCGGAACACCCGGAAAAGCGACGGCTACGACACGTCTGCAGCTACAAAGGCTACTTTGCACTAGTAAATTCCGACAGCAACTAAAAAATGTCAGCGACAGGCAGCTTTTCATTCATGCTCTTAATGTGTGCATGTGTGTGTGCGATCGGCCAGCTTTTACCGTTATGTTGTACTGGGCGCGAATTTACTCACGCTTCAATTTTGCAATCTTGCCGCCATAAACTATTGCTGTGTGCAAATTTTTTGTTTTCAAAAAAAAAAAAAATAATTTATAGTGTTTTTTTTTACATTTTGACAGTTAACTCACGGATACACGCAGATTAAATATGGTAACTAAACTAAACTGCAGTGCTTGTTATCGATTAACTTATTGATGGCGCAGTATCATAGCAGTCAGCTTTTGTGGCATGAGAGCTGCAGTGTGACCTTATTCGGTGACTTAAAAACATGAACAGCTGGTTATTACGTCGCCGTCCGCATTTATAGCCAGCAAAATTAAACAGTCATTAAATAATTAAAATGTTACCTTTGGCACGCGGCATTTACAGCAATTTGGCGCAAATAACGCGCAACAGCCGTGTCGCAGTACATACGGCTAGAACGCTAAAATGTAATGCGGCAACGAAAACAGAAACCGAGACGGCCGACAATGGCGAAGAGGACGTATCAAATGCAGCGCCGGATCCAAAGGATCGTACCAAAGTAATACCCGTTGAGACTTCTATGCGATATCTGAAGAGCGCCGCATACAAAACAACCTATGGCGATGATTTTGTGTGGACACAATACCGGTACGTGATAGAAAATCCCAGTTGAATAAGAGGCTTATTCAAATATGTTTCCCCAGTCGCAATCATAAGGGCATGTATGCGCCGCGGAAGACGCGCAAGACCTGCATACGCCAAGGCAAAATCTCTACCGGCAATCCCTGCCCCATTTGCCGTGACGAGTACCTGGTGCTGGATTACCGCAACACGGAGCTGCTGCAACAGTTCATCTCGCCGTATAGCGGTCAAGTGTTGAGCTACTCCAAAACGGGCCTGTGTCAGAAGAGTCATCTCCGCTTAACGGTTGCCGTGGAGCAGGCGCGCGATTGTGGGTTGCTCAGCTATGATGTGCCTTTCCGGGAGTACGACTACAGCGAATACTATGGAAAGCAGGAGGGACAGGAGCAGAAGCAATAATTAAATAAAAAGTTGTATGGTTATAAATGGTCAGAAATTTGTTTTGTTTTTAGGTTATGTTTCAATCAGCTGTTGCAACTAGAGTTGTGCATCGCAATTCAATTCAAAGAGTTAGTTCAATTTTCTTTGAGCGAACGAATCGTTAGTTCATCGTCCGCTAAATGGTTTATGTGAACCAAGTACCGAAAATCGACACTAGCTGACTATTGCCAGCTTGACGCACAAATTATTTTACGCCAATTTTGTGGGAGCCACATCAAAAGTGCTAAATACAAAATGTCCTCAAACTTTCGATATCATATGTTGAAGAACGTTAAGCCGTACACCGTATATATACCACAATTAACCAAATCAGCTCTTCGTGTGCTAATACAAGTCTCCGTGCATTACATCGAAACCAGAAAGTCATCGCCTGATGTCTTGGCACTGGCTATAAACAAACTGAAAAACGCAGGCCACGAAGTACCGAAGAACTTTTGCGAATTGTTTACGATGGTGCTGCTGATAATGCAAATCTATCTGCGCTATCCCAAAGGAGTTGTCAAGGATCTGGAGCTGCGCCAGTGCTTGTCAGACGATTTGAGGTAACAAGCAAGTGATATGGTCGGAAGTGGCAAGTTGCTGGCTTAAGGTATCAAAAAATATTTGTAATTGCACAAAACCTTAAACCCAGGGCTTACAACCGTTCCTTAGTAATTGATTTAATTCACATCTATTTATGTTTTTTTTTTTAGCTTCACGGATGCGTTCGCGGAGGACTTGACCAAAGTGTTGCTTAATCACCGGGCAACGCTCAGCAGGAATTTCTCGGAAACCAAAATGGAAAGAGCCAAAATGTTGGACATGCAATGGCGAATAAACATTTCACTGTGTTCAACGTAAGAAAATTAAATTTCAAGCATTATCTGATTTTACATATCTCCCACTTTTTATAGGCTGGCCCAACTAGATAAACCCACCATTGTTCTGCACTTTAAATTAAATAATGGCGAGTATCGAACGTTGGAGCTACCATTAACAATGTTTCAGCGGTTGCGATACAATGTCGCTGTCATGCTTAGCGAACTTCAATCCTTGCAGAACCGGCCTGTATTAAAGCAGTTTTAGTTGGTTGAATAATATTTATTACAGACACTATTAATAAGATAATTATGTTAATTATGACTTTAGCTTATTTAATATAAACAGTTATCGTAATTTTATTCTTAATGCAATTCTGATGTGCGTCATTCGCTTGTTTTACGCTTTTTAATTAGCTTTTTGTCCATAAATGCTTTATGTTTTGAAGAACTCCGTTCGCGATTCTGTGCTGTAATCTTTTGATGCTTCTTGAATTGTTTATCCAATTCCTGAACATATTCTTGCGGCAGAGTCCATTCCGAAGTTATGGAATGCTTTGTAGGATCACATTCCTCCGAGTATTCTGGAATTTCGATGCCCAGGCGTTTGCACACTTTTGTTAATATATCGTCAATATAACTTGATATACTTAAATATGCCTTCTTATCCTGCAATGATTACAGATTAAAGAGAATCTTGTATGTTGACATTAAATATAGGTGTTCTTACATGCTTTGTGGGCTGCAAGTTGCATATCACGAGTTTGCCACCATGCTTAAGGTTTTTCAGAGGCAAATTGCCGCTTGGAACAATTTGCAAAGTAGTGCCCAGCGTTATATTTAAATCAGCTATACTTATTTTGTAGAAAAAAATCTTTTAAATGGGACTAATTTTGAACAAGACTCGACTCTTACGTGGAATTCATAAATGCCATATCCAGGTCGCGCTCGGGCAGGTCGTGCTCCCAATCCAAAACGTTGTCGTGCATAACTCCACCGCGGCAGCTGCGACTGTTACCAATATCAGCGGACCTACATGGACGCCCCAATAGTTTCTGGCCTACCGTCTCTACAGCCGTCTTGCGCACGAATTGACGTCGACATTTGTGACACTGCTCTATGAAAATATTACCGTGAAGCTCCGCTATGTATTTTCGATCCAGTCCAGATTTTAGATGCAAGCCGTCAATGTTTTGCGAGACAATATACTGAATATAGCCGTGTTCCACTAAGGACTTGAGCGCCATATGAGACTTGGTCGGCTTTGCCTCGTCAAATGATGTATTGAAAGTGGGCTTTTCGCCTTTTTCTTCAAGCGTCCAGACCCCCTTGGGGCCCCTGAATTGGAATTGGGATAATGCATATTTTTTCAAAAGCAATTATTTTTACCTAAAATCTGGAATTCCAGCTGAAGTGCTTATCCCTGCGCCCGTGTGGAAAACAACGTGTTTTGAATCTTTAATCAAGTTGGCCAATTCCTTGCATTTTTGGTTGACAATTTCTTCACTGTCAAAATTCTACAACACTTTTCATTTATATTGCAAATATATGTATTGGAAATGTATTGCTTACTTCTGGAACACCTAGAATTCCCTTGTTTTCGTATGCCGAAAGCCCTTCTGCATAGTTGCAACTCATTTTGGATATTTTTTAATAACTGGCTTACAGTTGAATTATTTCCATGTTTGTTTACGAAAAATAAAACTGGAGCTATTATTTGAAAATATCGATATTTTGTAATATCGATAGGCTTGGTCCATTATTATTATTATTATTATTATCGTGCTTGCCAGCTGATCGAATAGTATTTTGGGATTTTGTTGTTTAAAGCAAAATGCAGTTACGAATATCTAGAAATGCATGGCATCTTTGTGGACAATATCTGCGGCGGAATTTTTTTCAGCTGAGTAAGCGGTATGGCCTCTATTCGATATTTAGCTTGTTATAGTTAACATTTATACCTCCAGTTTAAGATATAGAAATTATATTATACGCCGTAAAAATTAAAAGTACATTTTAATTGATAACAAATTATAATCTCCATTGCCATTGATTCTTGATTGATATATAAAAAGAAACATATGAATTCTGGCGTATATCTAAACCCATGAAACTCTTAATTATGTAGACACCAAACGCTCGTCTTATATAATTTAAAAGTTCAGTTAAATCATTTGAGTTATTTAACTGTATTACAGAGATGAGGGAAAATGGGACATGATTACCGCCGCCGGCAACATTTCCACCGAGCGCATCGTTCCCGATCAAATTCAGAAGCCTCCGTACTACTTTAAAGAGATGCCGGCGGGCAACACATTGGGAACCCCCGAGATAAAAGATGTGGAGCAGCTACATCACATGCGAGCTAGCGGCAAGCTGGCGGCACAGATCCTCCGTGAATGTAGCAAATTGGCGACTATTGGCACAACTACGGATGAGATCGATGAGTTTGCACACCAGCGAATTGTAGCAGAAAATGCGTACCCGTCTCCACTAAGGTACGCAGGATTCCCAAAATCTGTGTGCACTTCGGTTAACAATGTAGCCTGCCACGGAATACCAGACGATCGCCGGCTCGTTGATGGCGATATAATCAACATTGATGTCACAGTATATAAGAATGGCCACCACGGGGATTGCTCGGAGACCTTTCTCGTTGGCGAAGTTGACGAGCGTGGACGCTTCTTGGTAAACTCGACACGAGAGTGCCTTAATCTGTGTATTGCGCTCTGTGGTCCGGGTGTTTCATTTAATGAAATTGGCAAATGCATACAAAGATTTTGCCAGGAACGGGGCCTTGCATCGGTGGCTGCATTTATTGGCCATGGCATCGGAAGTTACTTCCATGGTCCACCCGAAATTTATCATTACGGTGAGGATCCCACCTAAGCTCCTCACGTTAACCGATATTCGAATAAACCCTGTACATAAATAGATAACGAGATGCCCGGACAAATGCTGCCTGGGATGACCTTTACCATTGAGCCAATCTTGTCACTCGGCGGTGGGGAAATTGGAGTACTCGAGGACGGCTGGACGGCAGTTAGTTTGGATAATTCGCGATCTGCACAGTTCGAGCACACAATATTAATCACAGAGACTGGCGTTGAGGTGCTCACTAATTAATACATGTATTTGTACATAAATGTGAATTTTTATTGCAGACTTTGACATTGAATTGTGAATAAACAATTATACTGCATTGCGGGAAAATTTGTATCCAAGTACTTGTTTCAAATTAAATTTTTTTTTGTCTTTGAGCATTTGGTTAAGTGAAAATATGTGCATATTTGTGTTCAACGTAAAGCTAACTGCAAATAGCATTTGACTTCTGAACTGGCTTTTGTATCGGCAAAAACAACTTGAACTCCGGTGGCAGTTCATCTTCCGAATAGAGTCGATCTGAAAAATAGACGCGTCGTATTCGACAGTTTGCATGAATCTGCACCCGCAGCGTCTCCACATAGTTGGTGCCGTATGCGCGTCTTGTGAAGTCTGACAAATTAAATTGTATTTGATTCCAGCCCTCATCCAAACGCATTGGCATTGTGCATATGAACGGCTTCACCCGAGTTGTAGACTGGTAGTTGCTAGCGCGAAAACGACGTCGAACATTTTTGTCGTCAAGAACCTGTTTGTTATTTAAATGAAATATATATTAGACGCTGCCATGGGGGTTGCGATTGAAGAGACTTTTGCTTACCTGCACTTCGAAAGTGAAGTACTTCTTCATGTTTTTGATAATCATGACCAAGAAAGGCAACTTAATGCCTAGCGTCTTTTTTGGGTCAGCCGGACATGTTATAAACGTTGTACTTACATTGGTTCCGACAATTTCGAGAACCAAGCTCTGTATATCATTGTCCGTGATGCGCTTTATATGCCCATTTCGTACTTTCTTATCCCAAAGCTGTAATGGCTTGGAACCAATGCTGTAGAGTATTGACAAAAATCCTGATTGAAATGTGTTTTTAAACATTTCGCGCAACTGGTTGACTATAGTTTGCGGTAACTCGAGCTTTGCAATTTATTATTTGGCCAGTATGTGCTGGCCGATAAATTTTGCGAAGCCGGAATTTGTGAAGATTACGAACACAATTACAAAAGAATACAAATTTTCATATGTCAATAAATTTGTAAACAACAATGTGTTGCTAATAGCAACAGAGATGTTGTAAACTTCCTATCAAGTATAGAACTATCGAAAGCCTCCACAAAATATCGGCCCGCTGGTACGAAATTATTTTTTTTTACATGTTTTTATTATCTATTGAATTCAATAAAACAAATATTTTGTGATATATCTTTTAAGTTAAGACATATTTTCTTTACATTATTTCTATTTAAACTGCGATACATTTTATAAAACTGCACTTAGAATTATTCGTAAAAAGATCGATTCTTTTTGCTTAACATTCAAATTAATGTATAAAATTTGAATTTCTCTGTTCAACATGAAGAATAGCAAATGTTTACAAATATAAATCAAAATCTATTCTTTTGCTCGAATAAAAATTTGAGTTTTCACCCACTTTGCGAACATATACTCCATCTTTAAAGTAGTCGCCTTGAGACCAATTGTACATTTTCTCTGTACTGTACGGGCCCTGGATTTCTTCATCGCTTTGCTTCCATTTGAACTCCCATTTTAATTCGTTTGTACTTGGTTCGTTTACCTTCTGTGAATCTTTTAAAAGCTTTGACTCCTTCTCTTCGAAGTCGTCTGCATACATATCAAAAGATTCCCCGGCTGGCTTGCTCGTGCTTGGTAAGTCTTCAAGCTGACGCTTTATCTTCTCGTACGTCTCTTGATATATATCCATATTGCCAGTATTGGAGAGTACTTCGTTTGCCAGTTCAGTAAGCTTTGAAATCTGTTGCGTTTCACTATTCTCTATACCGGCTTTCTTTTGTCGCAGCTTCTCGAGCGTTGACAACTTAGGCCGCTTGCGGCCCAACCGTTGTAAAGCCATTTGTACGCTTTCGCCCGGTTTCATGTACTCCAGCATTTTGCCAAAGGCCATTGACAGGTTAAATGGATTGGCAGGTAGGCTGCCATCTGCGGAATTCTGTTCCTCATTGTTTGGATCAAAGTAGTTTTTGTTTTTCTCGACCTATAACATTGAGTAGTTCATTCCTATGAATATATGTTCACAAGTCAAAGCATACAATCGCCTACCTTAACCCAGTCAATGTTATCTAGCCAATTGTCCTTAATCTCTGTCTCTTTGTTCCAATGATAGTGGCCATCTTTATCGAAATGGCCCTCTTCCAGTTCTTCGCGCATATTAAATGGGGTTATCTTGACATCGTCTTCTACTTTTCCAACGCCTTCCTCACCACCCTCAATATCGCTATCATTAAGGTTGTCGCTGCAAAATGAGTCGAAATAAATCATGTTTTTGGTTTGTTTTGTTTGTATAAGGCTCACCGTTCGTAGTCATCAGAGTCCTCTTCATCCGAATCGAGTGTGTGCTTCTTTTTAAATAATTCACTGTCAGCAACGCCGAAGTTCTGTTTTCTTTTGGATGCCATAGTTAAAAGAGGTGTGCAATATTGCTCTATATTGCTATTTTTAATCATACACTAAAATTAACAAATATTGTTGTTTCTATTACTTTCAGAGTTGCATCAAGAAACTTAGGAAACCAATTTATTATTAAAAATTCGATTATTATCGAAAAGCAGAACTCTCATCTCTGAGACTCTAAATGCTTGTTTAATAAACATAATATAAAAATGGTAAGTAATATAGTTCTTGTTTTTTAATTGATATTTAGTAAGTAAACAAAATTGACACGATAGTATTTCTAATTGCAGCTACCGTTGTCTCTGTTAAAAACGGCACAAAGCCATCCCATGGTAAGATTGCCGGCTTTTATGCTTGAGTCCACATTTTACATTGGTTTGTGTTAAACTTTATTTTATTTGCAAGCTAGTGGAGTTGAAAAATGGAGAAACGTATAACGGACACTTAGTGAGTTGCGACTCCTGGATGAATATTAACTTACGCGACGTCATTTGCACTTCAAAAGTACTGTTGCCTTTTTTCTAATTACCAGCTAGACTCAATTATTCATATGCTTATTGCAGGATGGCGACCGGTTCTGGCGCATGCCAGAATGCTACATACGAGGAAGTACAATTAAGTATTTACGTATACCAGACGAAGTTATTGACATGGTTAAAGAAGATGCTCAGGCCAAATCGCGTAATCGCGCTGAAATGAACAAAAATCGTGGCGGCAATTCACAGAACCAAAATCAACGCGCACCTCGAAGCGGGAACAGGAATAACTTTGGTATTCGCAGTGGACCTAGTGGCGGAGGACTGGGAAATGGCGGCATGCGCGGTGGGAATTCAGGGCAAGGCAATCGGCCACCCGTGCAGGGAAACAAGCTTAGAAAGTAATGTAATGTAATATTCGTAGACGTTATAAATGATTAAATTTGCGACTAATTCGATTCTTATGTACGAAAACGTGCCTTTTTTTTGCGGGTTTTTGAATGTAACTACATTTATATATTTTTATTTAAAATATTGTTTTGATACACAAATTGTATAGCGAAATATTCCAATCAGCTGCTTGCGCTATTTGAAGTATTAAAACTATCGATATCGCTGTTGACTCAAGTATCGAACATAGCATATGTTAAATCATCGAATGCTATCGCTAAATAAGCTGCATTTATTACTTCATATAAATTGTATTTAAATGTGCAATGGATTCTACGGAAAACATGCACATTACTCAACGGGACGAGGAAGCAGAGGAAAATGACCGTATAATAAAATTGCAGGACTTAATTGAAAAAAACATTAAGATCGGTAAGTGAAGTTAGTTAAACAATACTCAATAAATTTGTAAAAGCGCCATTTTGCAAAGATCAACAGATTGAGTCCTGTTCATTCACTGAGTCAATATCAGCTATTAATGACATTTTGAGCAGTGCTAATGATATAGTAAAAGGCTATGAAGATCGCAGAACAAATTCTACAGAACTTGTGCTAGACACTGAGCTGCTGAGGCGCAATCACGAAGTGGTGGGGAAGGCCATACAACACAACACGAATTTCACCGACAGAATGTTCTGTACGGCTATAGTAAGTAGAAACTAGAGCTCTGCACAGTGTGTAGTGCTCGACAAATAACCAGAGACGGGCACATACAAGCATAGTGTGTGCCTATCCCAACTGCAAAAAACTAAACACTGACCGACTTACGCTTTATAAAGAACAATCTTGTTTTCAAAGATAATTCGGAGAATTGGGATGCACTGTGTGGCCTCGCTTGCCAGCATGGAACACCATTCTTTACGAACGCCTCCATGTTGCCCTTTATCAATGTGGAACCAAAAGAGCAGATTCCAAAACAACGAGCTCCTCGCAAAAATAACACAAATGTAAGTTTTTGCTTAAGATCACGCTACAAGTAAGATCATTTCACAATAACTCATATTATCTTTATAGACGGTAGAAAAACGTCCCAAGCAAAGTGACAAGCTCGAGCGCAAGGGCGAAGGTTCCACGGCTGTCAACCATGTGATGAAGCAAATTAAGAATATTTACCGAGAGAGCGATAATCAACCAATTCCGTATTTTAAACTTATCTGTAATCCCTATAATTTTATGGAGAGTGTGCAGAATGCATTGATTATTTCGTTTCTTGTCAAAGAAAATCTAATTTCGATGGATAATGGCCCAGACGATTTACCACAGGTTAAAATCAACAGCAATCCCAAAGAAAGTGCTGGAAATGAGCCCTATCAGGCTATCTGTTGTTTAGATGTTGCATTATGCCAGGTAAGGGTATTTACATAAATTAAACTAAAATTATTTTGTTATGCCATTTTTTATTTATTGATTTACAGAAATATTGCAAATATTACAATATTACAGAACCACTGTTAACACGCGCAGAGTTCGATGATAACTGATCATTTTAAGCTTCAGAAGTATTTTTAAAATAGATTAATTCATACGTAATCTTAAATTTTAATGTAAACATAGGATCACACTTCACATAATGCATGCTTTATATTATTCTCAAAACTTGTTAGGCACGTCTCGCATAAGCAAAATCAGAGCGAAAAGAGATACACAGCAGTCCATTCCGTTTTCTGAGATGCTCGGTTTGTGTATATATATATACATATCAGTCCAAAATGCTTTTAAATTTTTTTTTTTAATATTTTAGTTGTGCTTTACGTTTTCCTTATGGCACACGCACTTTTTACACAACGATAGATTTGTTTATTAATAATTCAATTAAGTAATCAAAAACAGAATGCAGTTGATAAGGTCACTTATTAATTACACTTTTATGAGTTCAACTGATAACCGAAGTTCAAATAATAATTCATAATGTTTAAATATACAATAGATTATTTGAAATATTTATTCACAAACATGCATACATTCAAAATACAATACAGTGTAATTTTACTCTCTATATTTGGAAGCGAAGTAAATTGTAGTGGACTGAAATTTTTTTTGCTGTTGCATTGTCTATATTACATAAATTCCTGATTGTTATAAAATATTGCTACCTGATTCCAAATAAAAAATACAATGTTTATTATATTATATTTTTCTTTAACAAATATAAAATTTCTTTTGTTTTTAGCCTGGCTATAAGTATAATAACACTACTTTATTTGGATATTTATTCACAAACATGCATACATTCAAAATACAATACAGTGTAATTTTACTCTCTATATTTGGAAGCGAAGTAAATTGTAGTGGACTGAAATTTTTTTTGCTGTTGCATTGTCTATATTACATAAATTCCTGATTGTTATAAAATATTGCTACCTGATTCCAAATAAAAAATACAATGTTTATTATATTATATTTTTCTTTAACAAATATAAAATTTCTTTTGTTTTTAGCCTGGCTATAAGTATAATAACACTACTTTATTTGGATATTTATTCACAAACATGCATACATTCAAAATACAATACAGTGTAATTTTACTCTCTATATTTGGAAGCGAAGTAAATTGTAGTGGACTGAAATTTTTTTTGCTGTTGCATTGTCTATATTACATAAATTCCTGATTGTTATAAAATATTGCTACCTGATTCCAAATAAAAAATACAATGTTTATTATATTATATTTTTCTTTAACAAATATAAAATTTCTTTTGTTTTTAGCCTGGCTATAAGTATAATAACACTACTTTATTTGGATGTTCAGCGCTGCAACGCGTCGACGGAGAACACACAATTTGATATAGGCAACGTAACGAATTTATTGGTCAAATCAGATCCAATCGACGACGTTGACGACGATTATATAGACTATGCGGATGAGAATGAAGTTAGCAAGCAATCGCGTCCGCGCAATCAGAGTACATTCGATAGAGTGGGCACATTTTACACATGGGATCGCTGGGAGAAGTGGAGCAAATGTGGCACAACCTGTGTGCAAATCAAGAAACGCAAATGCATAGAGCGGTAAAGCTTCAAAAATAATAATAGCAATCTGGCTTGAAACTAAAGAGTTTCCTTTTTGACACAGTGCCAAGAATTCAACAGAGGATATCACTGTGGAAAAGCGATTTTATCCTGGCAATGGCATGGCGGGCTGCTTTGGTGTATTAAAGCGCTATCGCCCGTGCAAGGAGGGGCGCT
The DNA here is from genome assembly GCA_035043915.1 of Drosophila paramelanica. Classification (NCBI taxonomy): domain Eukaryota; kingdom Metazoa; phylum Arthropoda; class Insecta; order Diptera; family Drosophilidae; genus Drosophila; species Drosophila paramelanica. The sequence goes on along the minus strand of JAWNMO010000077.1, from coordinate 518,000 downwards.
GCAAGGCCGGAAAGCAGCGGCTCCGTGATGAACAGTGTGAAAGATTCAATAGCGTACCATATCGTGAGACGTTCTATAATTGGGTCGGATATGAGAAAGAACATGACGAGTGCATGTTATTCTGCCGCGCTGTCAACTCCGATTTGTTCGTTAGTATGAATCAATCCGTCACCGATGGTACGCCGTGCAATCGTCCGGCCGTTTACTATACCCACTTCTACAGACGTCAGGCCGTGTGTGTGGAGGGAATTTGTCGGGTAAGTGAATGTACATGTATAAATATTATAGCTACCCAAAAAAGTGGTTTTATGATTAGCTTGTAAATCCAGTTATCCATAATCATAAACCCTATTTTTAACCCTATTTTCGAAATAATTATTAAGACCGTTTATATTGTAAACGAGTATTGCGCTGTCGGCTATACCCAACTCCAATATGGTTTCGGTTTTTGAACCGTGCTTGTTCTGTTTTGCAGCTTTGGTTCTTCATGGGGTATCTAAACTACTTTCTATTTGGTTTTTTTCTCAATAACATCTGTAAATAATAACTTTGGCTCTTCCGGTCTGTGTGGGGATTTTAATTGCGTAAATTTATTCCAATTGCAAATTGAATTCTTCTCGCTGTCGAATAGGCAACTCAATAAAATTCCATTCCGACTTATTGTGGCAAGTTTATGTGCTTGGGCGTGATGTCATCTAAAGCAAAGGAAGCATCCATCGTGCTTCAACTTACTCTAATCTGCAGTCGAATAATAATACATATGTCACACACGCCATACACTTACGTATGAATTATCTGTAGTAAACCCATGATTTTGGAGACGATTTAAATGCATTTTGTTTTTAACGTACCTATTTGGGGTTTTAATGATGGCATTCAGCAAGGGCAGCCACAATTCAATGTTGAATGCATTTGATTTCTGTTTATGGCCAACTTAAATTGGCTAAAGTCAATTTTCACCAAAGGCATGCAAATTGCCCAAGTTGCTGGTACTGCTGCTATATGGTTAGGTATTTTGATACTCCTCCGTTAAGCGGCTGTACGCGCGGCCACACGCAAGCAACTGGTTCTTGAAGTGCTGCCAAATGTAATAAATCTTAATTAATATCGTTTGCCAATGATTTCCATATTCGTTTGCCTTTCGGGTCTTTTCAATTTGTAATTTAATTAGTTTCTGTATGTGACCGGCCGACCAGCGAGCTCAAAGTAAAAGAAAAAGTATAGATAATGGGCCTATGTGCTCATGGGCTTTCTGTTGACATGACCCCATTATCGCCTGATAATTACAAATACTTACATACATATGTAATTAGCCCAGATACAAAGCCTTCGCATTGTTTTTATGGCTCTCCATACTCCGTGGCCGACTAAAAACTGTGTCAAACCATTCGAGTGCCTCCCTCTTAGGTGCCATAGATTAGAGCCATGTCGGCAATGAGCATGCAATATTGGCCCACTCTTTGCTGCTGCAGAGACGTTCCCCTCTCGTAAGATCAAAGCGGTCTCCGCTATCTGTGTAACAGCCAAAATCCAAATCAAAAGCATCTGATAAACGTAATAGTGTTTTTACATGTTGGTGTAAAAGAGAGCGCTTTTAACTCGTTAACCTGTTACTGATTCAAGCCCGTGTCGGTTTGATTTTAGGCTGTGCACAGCAGCGGCTTGATGCGTCCTGTGACAACCCGTGATAGTGAAGAGAAATGTGGTTCGGTGCTGTGCAAACATGTCTCTAAAATATTTAACAAGACAAGTCCAACAAAGGGGTATAACTACATCACCACCATACCTGTTGGGGCTATGAATCTATCAATTAGGCAAAACAATAGTAAAAATTCGTTGGGTAAGTCCGCATTTTAACTATATATAGATATACTTGCATTAATGATATTTGTTGTTTTCAGCACTGAAAAGCCCCGATGAAGTCTTTGTCGTAAACAAAGATCGTGTGAAAGTATCAGACAATGGCATTTTTAATTTTTATGATAATAGCTACGAATATGATCAGCGAAATTGTTGGCTGACCTCAAGAGGACCGCTTTCCAAGGCTGTGATTTTGATGGTAATTGTAAAAAGGACGCAAAAGAATGCAATAACTCTTGTTAAATTTTTTTCGAGCAGCAATTTTCAGCAGAGGCTGGGAGCACAATAAATAGTGTTCAGTATAACTACACCATACCCATATCTTCGTCTCACGTAATTGAGGTAGAGGAACTACAGGCGATATGGGATAAGTCAGGTCAGATCACCAACGATACGGATGCCAGCCATGCACAGCGCATCAGGGATCGCAAACGGCCGCGTTTCAGTTGGACGGTGTTGTTTGGTGAATGTAATCGCTCCTGCGGCTCCGGCACGCGAACCCCCATTTTCCGGTGCGTTAACACTAACGCGCACACGCGCGATAACTCAAATCGTTACTATTCCCCCCGACGCTGCGCCTCCATCGAGAAACCAACCTTCAATAACGACATCTACAACTGCAATCGCGGCCTCTGCCCGGCCTTTTGGCGCCCCAAACACTTCAGCAACTGTGAATGCCCCGAGGGCAGCTCCATCGGACAGCGCGTGCGGCACTTTGAGTGCATGCAAGAGCAAATAAATGGCAGTGTCCTGCCGGTACCAGACGGGATGTGTCCCAAACGAAACGATCAATCTGAGGTCTGTCGATGTTAGACTATAATCAAGTAGAAGTGACCCATAGTACTATATTCAATATCTGAACAAGTGTACTAACTTTCCCCTTCAATTTCTGTACACAATGCACCATTTTGCGTTCCTTGTGTGAATTGCCTTTAATATATTACACAGAAGTCAGAGAAGCGGGTCAATAAAGACGATTATCCATTTAAAATCTATGACTTCGTGCCGCAATTAATGACCCACAATGCAGAAGCTCAACTCGCTGCTCTCTCTTTATCACTCCCTCTCCCTCGCTCGCTCTCTCTGTAAAGGCTTCTTTTAATTTTCAATTGGCCGCAATAACGAATATATCAAATCAATTAACGAATACTATAAATTAATGCTGAAATCTAATGAAAATATTCAATTTATTCTACGCGCTTAGACAAATTCTCGTGAATATCAAGTTACGCTGAAGATTTTTGTTTTTAATTTTTAATTATGGTTTCGCTCTTTACAATTGCCCGAACAAAAATAAGCCGTTAGGGAAAAATTTATGGATCGCGAGAAATTAATGATTTTGTAACTAATGGAATGCAGCTCGCAATTCAATTGCCTAAAAATTTTAATTGAACTTAATGGTAATTTCTTGCGCAGCTTTTAATTTTATTATACACAATGATAAAATGCCAACACATAAAATAAAATTATATTGCTAAAAACTTACGTATAATCTTTTAATTTTTGGGGTTTCTTCATTATTTTCAGAGCAATGAAACTAGTTAAACTAGCCTAAAACCAGTAAACTTAACCTAAAAATCTTTATTGCATTACATATTACTCAGAAAGATTTTTGGAGCATTATTTCTGTTTCTTGGTTTGGAAAACCAAACTTACGAATCGAACCTTAGATGAAAATTTCTTTTAGGAATCGTGGGTTATTAAAGTGTTATTTTCTTCGTGTTTTAACAATTCATGCGTGAATCATAAAACACTGTTGATTGAACTCCAACCCCGACATTCTTGCGAAATAAATATTCTTTCAAGTTTTGCTCAATTTATGCGTATGACATAATTTTAAGCTTATAATATGTACATATTTATGATTTGTTTGTGGACATCATAAAAAAGCATTCTATGCCTACAATATGAATATGAATAGTATTCGGAATGTGTACGGCAAGGTCTTTGGGCTAACTGCTGCGTTACCGTTGTGACAGACCCCTCGGGCGATTAGCATGACAAATATTTGATCTGACTACTTACATTTATAATGTTCGTGTAAACATTGTTAATGTTAATGTGAATGCACCTGTTTCTGGCTGAGTTGCGCGCAATTCTCTTTCTGGCCGACATTTCCGCTTGTGATAAAACAATGGCTATATGCCTAACATGCGTACTTCTATACATATATATTATGTATACAAGTGCTTGTATTGGATTAAAAGTATTTTCATACACTATTCAACTGAAAGCTGCACACCCTGTCCATGTAAAAGCTAGATTCTGAATATGCTGTTATAGCCATATATTTTATATATACTTATTATTTATATATATATTTTTTTTTAAAATAACATAAATGTTTTACATCGTTTTCGGTATTTTTAAGCTGTTATTATACCTTTGGCGAGTATCGCGCAGTCGGTCACACCCGATTGACAAGTTCTTAATTGTTTTTACTTGCTTCGTTTTAAATACAACCAAAATGTGTTGTGATTTAAAGTGCGTAACAACAACTGTTGTCGCTTCTATGCTCCTTATATTCAAATAAAAACATGAAAGTGAACACTCGCACTCACACTCACACTCGCACTCGTTTTCAGACTCACTCTCGTTCACACATTGGGAGTGTGGCGCGTTTGCAGTGGAAGCACGCATCATCCAGACTTTTTGGGCGCGCGTCGCCAGCTACGAAGCCACCGCCACCGCCACCGCCACCGCCACCGCCACCGCCACCGCCACCGCCACCGCCATCGCCACTGTCGCTGCCACCGCCAGCAACCCAACCGTCCGGCGCCCACCTCCCCCGCTTTTACAGCTCTGTGTCGCAGGCAGTAGCTGTGCTGGCGTCTGCGTCGGCGGCGGCGGCGGCTGCGCTGAGGCTGCGGCTGCGGCTGAGGCTGTCTTCATCGCGCTTCAATTCCCAAAACGATTTCCCAGCGATTTTAGTTTGGATTTGCGTACCACGCGATGATGACGGCGGCTTTAATTAAAACGAAAATATATATCGGCAAATATACGTCGTACTAGTTGGCTTTTGGAGGCGGTTTCTCAAACAGACCGAACGTTATCACCAAACACCCCTTCCCCCCCTTACAGCGATTTAGTGGAATCGTTGCCATAAAATGTTGAAAGTTTAAGTTTGTGCGTTTCATTCGAATGATAATTGGTGAATGAAAAGCCATTTGTGTGTAATGAGATTTATAAAAGTGACACTTTTCCAGTTCAAACAAATCAATATAAAATTATTTACCTACTTTTCATGGTAAGCGCAAAGTTTAAAACTTGAATAAAATTTAATTTAAACGGTTGAAACGAAACCCAATCTTGGCCTAGTTCCTAATACGAATTCTAATTAAACTTATCCCTTAATCTTAACTCTTATCTCTTGTTTTTATACACAAATAGAGATATGTGTACCCTCTCATTTTTTAAAGCACAATTTCTCTAATAAACCCATCATAAAGCCAAGTTAAAAGCGTGTGAACAATATTTAACAATAATGGCCAAAAGGCAGGCCACGCGTGCCTTTTGAAGCTATTAAAACTAGATGATAGCGTTGTGGTTGAATTAATAGTTAACAAAAAAAAAACAATGAGTTCGAGTTTGCTCGACTAGAGGGTGCCCCGTAACCAACATATAACAGTTAAAGCTGACCAGTACCTGTTGCTTCTTTTGTTGCTGCAAGTCTCTATTTATCGGTAATAATATTTTGGCTATCACAAAGCTTTTCTCAAAACCAATTGTACCCCCTTTTTACCCGTTTGCAATGAGTACAGGGTATTTTTGATGGCTATAGGCATTTCATCGCAACGTCACAATTACAAAATGCACTTATGCCCCAATGACATTATACCCTTCCCCCGCTCTCCGCTTGCCTCCCGCCTTCGTTCTCAAGTGCATCAATCAATCTTACAAGTTTATTGTCTTCGCGGAGACAATAGCACCCAGATATCAAAATCAGAAATGAACCCATTAAGTGTTGTAGGTAGCTTGAGCTTCAGTTGTTATTTCTTCGAATATTGACCGAATATTGACTGAGTGTCTTTTGTACAATCAAGAAAAAAAAACGTCAAAAAACACGCTGAGATTGAAATCTCAAACAGTTAACAGACGCACAGAGATTGTCGGGAAATGATTCGTTGCAGTATTTATACGAATAAATTATATTGTTTCATAATCCGCATATTCATATTTTGTATGTTGAAGGCATGTTGAAGAACGATTGCCAACTGTTTTGTTGTTATTTAAATGTTTGCCACGATTTGATTAAAAAATAACACTTTTGTATTTGGGTCAGAAACAAATTATTTGCAGAACTGCGCGTTGTGGTTCTTGTCAGTGCACACATAATTAAATACAGTGAAGACTCTGCAAAACAGACAGTTGCTCGCCTCGACAAATTTTCTATAACCAATAGAATCCCATATATAGCCATAAACGAACATAAATAAACATGTGTAAGCACTTCCTAATAACCAGAACTTCAAATGCGAAAGCATTTGTTTTTCATTTCTGTTTCTTCTGTGCATGCAAATATTGAAGACACTTGACTCGATTTCCGTATGGATTCACTTCATATCCGATCTATTCATTTGTCGCTCTCATTGAAGTATTTAAAAACTGTTGGTTTGCATACAAGTATGTGGCACAAATATGCATTTAAGTTGCCACTTTTCACAGTATTTAATTTTTTAAGAGCCTGTTCACAGCCTCAAGTGCTGCTGCTGCCTGTTTGTAAACCCACAGTAAGATATATATGTATATATGTATGTATATATATCACGCATATGCATTGGAATGGCAATGGCTCGATTGACACATATTCGAGAAGTGCGCGGACTCATAAATGTTACTTAACGCTGATGCACTCTCTGCATCTCATTTAGCAGCCAACTGGCTTATTTGTTGACACACTCTACAAACTAGTATTCACAACAAATCTATTAACTTAGAGAAGATAAGGAAATCGAATTCAAATTTATAATTCGAAAAGTAGATGAAAATTACGGAACATGACGAGTCTCAAACCGTTTATCAGAAGAAAGAAAATTTTTATGGTTTTGCAGCCAATACGAAATATTCAAAAATCAATTGAACGAAACTATAGCTATAGCATTGAAAAAAAAAAGGATTGCTGCAATTCGAAAAGTAGATGTATCCCACCCAACATGACGAGGTTCGAACCGTTAATCAGAGCAACAAAAATTTGTATGGTTTTGCAGCCATGCTTTAAGAATCGTTGACCCAATTTTCCTAATGGATGATCGTTACATACTAAATATTAAAAATCAATCGATCGAAACTCTAGCATTGCAACAAAAAAGGCTTTCTGTCATTTAGTTGGACTAATAGGGTGTTCTTCGATTGAACCGTAGACCACAAAGGTCATTGGTTATGCTCTATATACATATATCAAATCTAGGCATGATGAGATGATCAGTACCCACGTAAATATGCAAAAAATTAGGCAATGCCTATTTTCGACAAAGTGGAAGTCGAAACATTCACTTTGAAAATTATTCACCATGAAGGTCAATACTATGACAATTTCATTTGAATCTATTCAAGCAAACATATTCGAAAAAGCTATACAAGTCGTGCAGCTGGGTGAAGTTTGGTGGGAGCTCGCCATAAGAACACACCCTACTCTACACCACACTACACTACACTACACACTATGAACATACACATACATCCATTGCTCAAAAATGTCCAAATTATATAAACGATGCCGGCAACAACTTTGGCAGTTCTGTTCGCGTTTTTTATCGCATTAGGTTCTTTTTATTCTTTGTTGCATGGTCACGGGCGATTTGCTTGGCTTTACAGTTTTCACAATGCGTATTGTATAATAATGTGTATATATACATACATATATATAGTTGGCTAGCTTTAACTAGTGTCAAATTGTTGTACACATATAAACAGAAACCTAAAAACGATTAGTTGAGCGTGTGTAAGCACACATTCATCAAAAAAGACCTGACTATGATGCTATATAATATTTACATATGATATAGAGTACTTAGATTTGTGTTATTTTGTTTATATTTTGTAGAATATTTTTGAAAAAACAAATCTTTTTGATATAAACATTTATTTTTGTTGCGATTGTAAACAAACAAAAATTCTAAATTAGGAACAATTTTTAAATAAAAGCTTATATTATGAATACAAATTCATTTAACATTAAAAAAAAATTTTTGCAAGGGTATACGTTTTAATGAGTTTTCAAAGTTCTACCAATATATATATATTTATAATGATATTTGGGCGTAGATTTGTATGCAACATACTTATGGTAGTCTATTCGATCTAACGACTTCCGATGAGCCGGCGATAATATTCGCTTTTCATCCCGAAAATTTGTGACGCTATCGCTAAAAGTCAATCTACGCAGTTAATTTGGTCGCGCCCGCCGTTGGGAACAGTCCACAGACAATTTGCCGATGTAATGTTTCGTTTTTTAACTGAGTCGATCCGAACCGAACCGAGCTGAGCTGAGCTGAGCTCATTATAAATGAGGGATGGGCGTGTCAAACTCTGTCGCAGCCAGCGCAAATTACGAGCAGATTAATGATCACATGTTTCAATGCGTTCTTTCTTCGTTTATTTTTTGCTTCTTCTTTTTTTAAGCTCAGCTATGCGTAAAGGCATCCGCAAGAGAAATAAGCTGTGTACATGGAAATGTGTTGAAATCTATTCAAACATTCGCTTAGAATGTACGTAGGGGTAATATTCATACACTCAGAGCGAAAGTTTGAATTTCTACACAATCGTTCAAATACATTCACACTCGACTTATTTTATTTATTTATTTGTTATTTCTCTGAGTACAAACATTTTTTTCAAGAGTCATTAAAGATATCTTAATAATAGAATATGGTTCTTTGATTTTCTCTGAGTGTTCTTTTTGGCATTCCAACATGTACATATTTTTGACATCCACGACAAATAACTAAATAAATCATCAATTCCAGTTATTTTAGAACATGATTAATTGCAAATTGAAAGTTTATTTTTAGCTAATTTTATTTAGAGCTGTGCTAAAACTGAACTTTAATGTAACAAAATCGCCTGATAAATAATCGTTGGTAATTTAAAGCTCTTCCTATTTATTGCTCTTTTCTACATTAATTGACTTAATTGATATTATTTTATCGCAAACATTTCACAAGGGAAGCCATCGCCTGGGAATTGATCGATAAAAGGCATATAAAATATTTACATTTGGCAGGCAAACAAACCTAGTTCAATTCCCGAGCTGACTTTTAGATAACTGTCAATTTGGCATGATTTTTTTAGTGCAAGCACCTCTTGCAGAAAAATCAATTTTAATTAGTAGTGTGTCCTCATCGGACAATATGAAGTCATTATCTGAAGCAGGATTGATTGACGTCTGATTGACAGAACTGATTGACAGTTCGGCGATCAACTAACAACTCAAAACTGTAAAAACTAGAAAGCTGCATATAAGTCATCTTCTGTGGCGCAAACTTTCTACTAGAATACTAAATTAACCGAATGTAAAATACAGTTTATATAATAAGTTTTTTAAATATAAATATATTATATAGATTTTCAACTTTCTCTCATTTCTTTTTTCAGATAAGTTGCATACATATGTAGTCCGAAAGCTCCATAATTGGCAATACAATGGCAAACTATATTTATATATTGACGTAAGTGCGCTTTAAAATTATTTTTATAATTTATTTGAAAATATTTATGAAATGTTGTAAATAAAATTGATAAGCTTAACATTATAGGGTAAAATTATTTAATGTCTATTCATTTTAATATAAATTTCAGCATTTGCCTGTTTGTTGCAGCCTTAACACAGTTAGTCGTAGCGGATAAATCAGCATTGGAGCGCATTAAGGTAAGTTTAGTGAGATTTAGTTGGCCTCTTCTTAGCTATTGTTTGCTAAACTTATTATAGATTAAAAAGGCTTATAGCTTTAACCTTTACTGATATTATTACCAATAAAATTATGTACATTATAGAAACATCAGGAATGGCTAAATCTACATAACAAACTCAAAGCGGATAAAGCTAAACACACCAAGTGGAAATCATCCATCGAGCTGGCAAATTTATGGCGCATTAATATGCAGCCAACGTCAAAGCAGAATTCGAGTCTGAACGAGGTATACTCGGAAAACGAGACCACCTCAATTAGCACCAATATAATTGGCGATGCCAACACTCAATTGAGCCCCACGACTTTAACCCAAGCGACTCGCTTGCGTAGTCTCAGCAATACACAGGATAACGGTAATATCACGTCAGCTGAAATATTATCAAATACGTCGACGACCGCAGAGCCAACTTTGGAGACGAAATCCTTTATTGCCGAACAGCCTGTAAAGATGTTGCATAAAGTCGAGGAAGTCTCTTCCACAACCACGACTACGAGTACGACTACGAGTACGAGTACGAGTACGAGTACGACGACAACGACGACGAAGAAACCCAAGCTCAAGGTGCGACCCTATCCAAGATGGGCCAATTGGAGCCCCTGGAGTGAATGTTCCCGCAGTTGTGGAGGCGGAATAATGCATCAAGTACGCAAGTGCATTGATCGGTGAGTACACTTGAAAAATTTGTTTTTAAAAAATCATATGTCATTAAGCATAGATATCGGCTATGTTTGGACAGTTTAAAGTTGTGTATGGAGGGAAATGCATTCTCAAAAACAGTTTGCTTTAAATGTTTACCAGTGTATAGTAAATTCGGTGCTGAACAGAGATTTGTTCTTTTTAATTAGCAATTCAAATTTAACGACGTCATTATTAATGCTTAAACAAAGTGACCTTTAATATCTAAAACAAGAGGTAAAGTCGGTTGCTTAAAAGACATTAAAGAGGTTCGTCACGCGGCTGTGATTGTGTTATCATGATCTGCGTGTCTTTCCGAACGTTCTGTCCATTAAATCCAGACAACGACGATATGCTGTAACTAATTAAAAGTTAAACAATTTGCGTATGTATCGCATTTCTGGACACATCCATTAAGCTTTAAATTTGCTTCAGGTAGTACGAACCAAAAACTTTTGATTCTTGGCAGAGATAGGCGCGTGCCAAATATTTTGTATTCGCTTTCAGATTAATAAACTTTTGGAATAATTCTCGAATCAGGTTTCCTTTTATCATATTTAATTTATAGCTCAATTTGTATCCCATATTCGTGTTGTTGGTCTTCATACAAATTTAGATCAACACGAACACGTTGCGTTGATTCGTGTTTGTTCGTGTCACGTAGGAAAGCACGACACGCCAACAACTCCAATTCTTAGTCATCTCAGCACACTGTAAACGGGTTATTGCCTTGAGCTGGGTTTTTTCTTGATTTTCGTATGCGTCTAGCGTCATTTTGGCTGGAAAGTAATTCATGCTAATTGTTTTGTCAACATTTAAGATATATTTGCCGAATATGATATGAAAACAACATTCACTGCACATAGTCGGTTGATATATTACTCTATAGCCTAACCAAATATTTAAAAATCGCTTTGTGGCTCGTTCTTATCTATTCAGCTGTTATTAGTTTTAAATATTATGAAATTGGCCACTTCCTTTTACGTTACAGGGTATTTTGCGGTCATGCAAATCGCGAGTTATTAAAACTCTTGTTTGTATTTTTCCGTCTCATGTACATAAATAATCAATTTGTGTTTTTATTTATCCAAATCTTAAATAGATAATTATTGACCTAACCAATCCACTTTGTGCGCAAACGTTAATTCGTTTGATTTTGCTCGTAAAAATCTAGAGAGATATCGAATCACGGAAACCTGTATATACCTAAAGAACTTGTATATATTTGCCGTTAGTTAAAAAGAAAAACATAAATTTGGCACTCTAAACTCCCTTAATGAGAGCATAACTGAATATTTAAACAAACCCAAATGCATATTATTGAATATGATATTCAGAAGCCATCCAAATTTCTCAACGGGTATTTCATGCTTACAGATCATTCCCATTCTTGATCAGCAGTTCAGTTCATAGTATACAGTCTACAGAGTATCTTCTAGCATGTAATCTCCGTTTTGTTTACTCCTACTTGCTTCTGTCCACTTTTTGGACTTGTTTTGAGTTAAAAAGAAATCTCAACATGGCGAGAAAAGCAACAAATACAAGGCTCCATCTGAACAATGCCAGACTTTGTACGCTTGTTTTGATGACCGACTAATAAATAATACAAAAAAAACAACAAAAATAAAATAAAACCCCCCAATGTTGAGAACTGATTTTTTGCTATAAATACGAGACCTGAGTTTTAAGAAGCGTGAGTTTCCGGCAATCCGCGAGTCGTTCGAGTTGTTGTCCATTGAAATTTAATATCAGAAAATGCCCAGATTATTTCACATTTGCCTTCTGTCGCTGGCACTGGCTGTGCAGGTAATTACCGAAGAATAAAAATAGTTATATTAGCCGTAGCTAAACCTGATGATATTTAATTAAAGTGCGCAGCAGCGGAGAGTCCTGCGGAGGCATTGAATCAACATATACGCGGACAACTGCAGTCGTACGAGAGTTTCCTCGCCAGCGACGATGGTACGCACAAGGAGGATCTGCAAAAGCTGATCAAGCTCTACGAATCCGCACTAAAGATTGAAGATTTTGATCAGAAGCAGGCCCTGGTGAACGGTGTGCCGGAACAGTTTTCCAAGGAGTTCGGTACCTTCGTCCAATCCAAACTGCACGAAATTCAGGTCAACGAGGATATCCTCTCTGCGGTTAGCTTCTACAAGTCGCTCCTACATAATACTGAACACAAGACTGATGTTGAGAAGGCTGTTGCCGAACTCGAAAGCCTGCAGAAACTGGAAGATTTCGAGGCGAAGAAGAATGGCTTCCTCAACCTGGAAAAGTCCTTCAGCTCCGAGTTCGTTACCTTCCTCAAGAACGACGCCTTGCCAAAGATTAACCACGATCTGCAAAGCGGTGTTGACTTCTTCGCAAAATTGTTGGCCGACAGCGAAGTTCCGTTCGCCACAGAAATCAAAGCTCTGAAGGCCCAGGCTGTAGAAGCTCTTGGAGACGCAGTGTCCATCGATGATAAGCAGAAGACGCTCTTCGAAATCAGAAATCCAGCTAACGCCGAACTGACCGAATTCTTGAAAAAGAAGTTCGTTGAACTGAACTAGGGCTACCATGAATTCAGTTCATAAACTGGATATTGATTTTTAACTGTCAGGTTTCCTATATCATCAACAGTTGTCTTCACATGTAAATTAAATAAATTCATAAACAACAAACAAACATATTTACGTTTAGCTTTTATTTAGTTTAAAGCATTTAGACTCCATAGTTTCTATATCTCAAACTCCTATAACTTTACTGAAAGTCCACCGGCTTTGATGTTTGATGTAATTTTTGATATTTGGGGGGGTCAAAATGTTGATAAAAAATTATGCCAAAATTACCAAAAATGTTGACAAGCTCTCAGATCCATAGCTTCCATATTTCAAACACCCATAACTTTGTTGAAACTGAACCGATTTTCATGTTTGATGGCATTTTGATCATGGTTTGGTCTCTACATTGATTCCACAATTAAGTTTTTAGCGTATTTGAAAATAAAATTTTTTTGAATTTTTTTTTAAAAAAAGCATGTACTCCCCCCTTATGCATTTTGGAAAAAAAAATTTTTTTTTGGTTTAGAATCCCGAGTTTACATTTTTAATCGATTGTATATGTCACAATTAGCATAAAAAACAACATTGAAACCGATTTTGGGGGGGTCAAAATTTTGGTCAAAAATCATGCCAAAATGAACAAAAATTTTGACAAGTAAAGCTCTCAGATCCATAGCTTCCATATTTCAAACACCCATAACTTTGTTAAAACTGAACCGATTTTCATGTTTGATGGCATTTTGATCATGGTTTGGTCTCTACATTGATTCCACAATTAAGTTTTTAGCGTATTTGAAAATAAAATTTTTTTGAATTTTTTTTTAAAAAAAGCATGTACTCCCCCCTTATGCATTTTGGAAAAAAAAATTTTTTTTTGGTTTAGAATCCCGAGTTTACATTTTTAATCGATTGTATATGTCACAATTAGCATAAAAAACAACATTGAAACCGATTTTGGGGGGGTCAAAATTTTGGTCAAAAATCATGCCAAAATGAACAAAAGTTTTGACAAGTAAAGGTCTCAGATCCATAGCTTCCATATTTCAAACACCCATAACTTTGTTGAAACTGAACCGATTTTCATGTTTGATGGCATTTTGATCATGGTTTGGTCTCTACATTGATTCCACAATTAAGTTTTTAGCGTATTTGAAAATAAAATTTTTTTGAATTTTTTTTAAAAAAAAGCATGTACTCCCCCCTTATGCATTTTGGAAAAAAAAATTTTTTTTTGGTTTAGAATCCCGAGTTTACATTTTTAATCGATTGTATATGTCACAATTAGCATAAAAAACAACATTGAAACCGATTTTGGGGGGGTCAAAATTTTGGTCAAAAATCATGCCAAAATGAACAAAAATTTTGACAAGTAAAGCTCTCAGATCCATAGCTTCCATATTTCAAACACCCATAACTTTGTTAAAACTGAACCGATTTTCATGTTTGATGGCATTTTGATCATGGTTTGGTCTCTACATTGATTCCACAATTAAGTTTTTAGCGTATTTGAAAATAAAATTTTTTTGAATTTTTTTTGAAAAAAAGCATGTACTCCCCCCTTATGCATTTTGGAAAAAAAAATTTTTTTTTGGTTTAGAATCCCGAGTTTACATTTTTAATCGATTGTATATGTCACAATTAGCATAAAAAACAACATTGAAACCGATTTTGGGGGGGTCAAAATTTTGGTCAAAAATCATGCCAAAATTAACAAAAATTTTGACAAGTAAAGCTCTCAGATCCATAGCTTCCATATTTCAAACACCCATAACTTTGTTAAAACTGAACCGATTTTCATGTTTGATGGCATTTTGATCATGGTTTGGTCTCTACATTGATTCCACAATTAAGTTTTTAGCGTATTTGAAAATAAAATTGTTTTGAATTTTTTTTTAAAAAAAGCATGTACTCCCCCCTTATGCATTTTGGAAAAAAAAATTTTTTTTTGGTTTAGAATCCCGAATTTACATTTTTAATCGATTGTATATGTCACAATTAGCATAAAAAACAACATTGAAACCGATTTTGGGGGGGTCAAAATTTTGGTCAAAAATCATGCCAAAATGAACAAAAATTTTGACAAGTAAAGCTCTCAGATCCATAGCTTCCATATTTCAAACACCCATAACTTTGTTAAAACTGAACCGATCTTTATGTTTGATGGCATTTTAATCATGGTTTGTTCTCCTTATTAATTCTACATTTGAGTTTTTTGCATATTTAAAAATAAATTTTTTTTTGTATTTTCTTTTTGTACAAAAGCACTTTTTCGAAAAAAAAATGGGTTTTATATTCTTAATCTATTGCGTTTATCATGCGTTGGTATATAAGCTTAGCGACTCCAAAGTCGCATTAGATTTTGTATTAAATTTTGTATGTTACTCTAATCGATTTACTTGCAGAACTTCTACAACGGGTAGAGTATTTCCAAGCGACACTTGCGTTGGCCTCTCGAAGCGCTACCAGATATGCAACGACCTTCCCTGTCCCACGGAATCAATTGATATTCGTGCATATCAATGTGCTGCATACAATAAAGTTGATTTTCAGGGTCGCCAGTATAGCTGGGAGCCTTACATAAAAGGTATATGAAGTCAATATGCAGCTTATTACAGAAGAATCTGATTTTTATAAAAAGCTGGTGTTAATCGTAAACAACTTTTATTCTTTATCAGACGATGCCGAGTGCGAACTGAACTGTAAGCCGTTGGGTATGAAATACTTTGCCACTCTCAACGATACCGTTATTGATGGAACACCTTGCCAACGTCCGGCGGAATATTATCGGTCCAAGTCCAGCTATGTGAGCCGCGCTATGTGTGTCGACGGCATTTGCAAGGTGAATGTTAATACAATAAACGCACAATTATAAGTAGTCGCAGTTGCAGATAAAACTAGCTATCAATGCGAACAGTAGTTCCATTAATTAACAAGTGGCCACTATTAATACCCTGTCCCACACAAAATGCTTGGAGGGGGTATATTGGTCAGGCGAACGAATAATTTTTAGAATAAATTATTGAAAACTTACCATCCTTCCTCGGCTCAAAGAACGCACACATGCAATTCTAATATATTTTTAGCATTGAAACCAAGTCTTGAACCGACAAACTTTATATGTATATATTTTGGTTATTATAACATGTGAAAAAATGAAAAACTTAATTTACGTTAGGACTGCTGTTACAGGGCATTTGCTAGTGAGGCACACTCGATTGGCACACTCGCTTGTTTTTTATTAGACACCTTGTAAATGCAAATGAATACAAGATCGTGATTAGTTACGCGTAGTGCTCTGTTAACGCAAAGAGTATCAATTACAACAAATACCTGCGCTTCTTTATTACAATGTGCACAAGAAAAAAAAACGTTTTTTATATTCTTCTTGGTTACTGAACTCTTTTGCTAATAGTAAATAAAATAGCACCGAGAGCAGTTGTTTGTGTCTGTGTGTGTGTATGTGTGTGTGCGTTGGCCATATATTAAGCTATCCAGTACTCTTGTGGGCATCGGCACAACAAGAGTGCCGATTGTGCGTGTTTGTGACTGTGTGTGTATGTGTGCACACACTCCGAGTTATGAAAAACTCTTTAGAAATAAATGAATCGCTTTGCCGAATATTTAGTAAGCAACGCGAATCGAAGCACGCAACACACTCGTATCTGTATCTTAATAAAATCGCGCTCGTCACCCGCGGAACAATCCAAAAATCAAACCAGTTAAAGTATTTTCAAACTGATTAGAAATCAGATTCAAATTCGTGCTCATCAAAGCTAATAAACACCTAATTTTGCATTTAATGCAATTATCATGTCCGCTTAATTAGTAATATTAAAGTGATTTTTAAATATTATTGCTTGGAATTTTTGAATATTTCAAATTAATATTTTAAACTGCATGCAAATGTCCTCTAAAAATTGCAGTTTTAATTATTAATTCTTTTTTAATTTAAGAATTTAAGAATTAAAATTCTTATTCTTTTTTTGGCAATTTATCCAAAACACTTGAGAATTACACTTGAATACATTATTCCAATACAATTGTAGAATATGCATTTACGTAATGTACTAATATACTTAAATTGCTGAAAGTCTTTTATTAGATCCATTTGTTGCTTTCTAGAAAATTCGGACAATTTTTATTTAAAATCGAAATTCACATCAGTATTAGTTTTTCCTCATTTGCATTCAGATCAAGCAATATATATTTTTTCCGCTGTTTTTTGCAACGTTTGTAACACTGAAAATAATATCTGTACTCGGATTCGGTTTTATATATGCAGCTTTTTTATTGACGGGATTTTTGTATTCTTTGTCTAAAGGCTATTTTAATCATAGTTTTATATATATATATATGTATATATCTTATTGTATCTTAAAGTGGCTATAAAATTTTGAAAATTTGATAGGTACATACTAATGGGTGCAGAAACATCTAATATATATACTAATTTTAAATATATCATATCGTATATATATATTTATATATATATATTTATATATATGTGCCTGTAGAGTAAGCTGTTGACAAGAATTGAACGTAGAAAATATGAATGGCTTAGATGATGTGCTGCAGGATACTACACACTTGGCGACGCTTTCACATAAGCCTTAAAGTATGCTATATAAGGACTGTTACAGGGTGTAGATAAAAATGGCGACTCCTAATGTTTTTGAAATATTTAGCAACTAAACTATTATTTTAATAACTTATCCTTGAAGTCATATAGAAGATTGCTCTGCTCTTATTAAATTCTATCATTCATAATTTTTGATTCAGTGTTTGCTCCTTGAAGCACTTTCACATACCCTTTGCATGCTTTAGTATAGGGTATCGAAAAGCACTTTAATCTTGCGCTGGTCATGTCGTAAACTAACCGAGTCTGGCCAAGTGAAATGTGGCCATCGTAAACTTGCAAAAGTGCGTCAAATGCTGCTGCCTCTTTTTGCCTGTTGCCTGATGCCATTAAAACAGAATAATCTCCCAACTCGGAATGGTGTTGTACGAGAGCCGATGACAGTCGCACGCGGCACTCAGCGATCTGCCATTTACGAGTTTATCACAACTTCAGCAGAAATGTTGGCACCCAAGCAGATAGAGCTAAAATATATTCATACATATGTACGTATGTATGTGGCAGACACTTAAGATTCGATATTGCCAATTTGCACTTAGCCCGGAAGTGAATATCAAATTTGTTTGCACCTTCGCCCACAATTGCTTTTGCATATTTATGTAGTTTGTATTCTAGATATATTTATATACTTGGTATACCCTTGCAAAAGGTATTTTCAATTTCTACCACAATATGTTACGCAAGTATTGATCAGCAGTAAAATGGTTTTTATATGAGTTTCCTATACAATATATTGAAAATATAAACTAAGGAAACCATTGGCCAAATATATATAAATATATATTTATTTGTTACATAAATCTGGTAGGGTATTTAAGGTTCGGCAACTTTGTTGTTGCTTGATATATTTTATTGTTTGGGGAACGTGGATATTTATACAAATGCACATATAAATATGGTTGTTTATGTAGTCCGCTGACATCGAGTATAAATCAAACAATTAAATCGACGCGTAAACAAAGAACATTTAACGGCCAACCGCAGAATCCACCTTGCATATCATAATATATAGTTCGGTATGTCTGGGCTGTGGCACTTGGCGTTAATGTGGCTGGTGAGTCAATTTATATATATGTATATATAAATATATGGTATGTTGAGAGTTGCTCCTCCCCGCGCGATTTGTGTAAACAAATCAATGTTTTGCTTCTGTTTTGATTTGTTTCAATTTAAATCAATCATATAATTTAATTTCAGGCCGTTCTCGCCAGTGGCTCCATCAAGGGTCTCTACGCGAATAGCGGATCCGTCAGCTGCGGCGGACTGCTCTGCCGTCCGGTAACTGGCATCTTCACACGCGATCCGCTGCCGGAGGATGCCTATGTCCATGTGGCCACCATACCCTCGGGTGCCTCGAATATCTCAATAACCGAACTTAGGAATAGTGCAAATTTACTCGGTAAGCCCGATGAATTAATTATACTCTGTTCACAATATTTGTTAGTTTTAGAGCTGATGCAGGATATATCCAAGTTAGTTTAGTTATTCACTATTGTCTTTCGTTCACTTCGCAGTCCTTCGCACCAGCGAACAGAAGAGCATCTTCAATGGCGACAACCAAGTCTCGGAGAGCGGAACGTACGAGGGTGCGGGCACCACTTTCGACTACCACCGCATCGATGGAGTGCAGCAGGGAGAGGGCGTAACCGAGTGGGTCACAGGCACAGGTCCCATTAGGGAGCCCGTCGAGCTCTTGGTAATTTGATCGAGCCTCAAAAATAGTTGAATCATAAATATCACAAACTTTCCAACCACCCTCCCACCCAGGTGTACAGTAATCTGCTGAATCCGGGCATTAAATACGAGTATTTGCTGCCAATTGTATCGGACTCGGAGGAGAATGAATTGTCCCTGGAGAGTAGCGACGGTTTTCTGAAATCCGGCGCTGGCAGCGAGGATGGCAGTTCCGTGAGCAGCGCCCGATCATCGCGAAGACGCAAATTCAACTGGAAGGTGGTTGGCTTCAGCGCCTGCACGAAGTCCTGCGGCGGCGGCACCCAGTCGCCCATTGTGCGCTGCGCCCGCGAGAATCCGGTGCGGTACTACTCGCAGCGCCGCTGCAGTCACTCCGAGAAGCCGGTGCTCAACGAGAACTTGCTGCACTGCAACACGCAACCGTGTCCGGCCTATTGGCGCCAGGATGAGTGGGGCGAGTGCCGCTGCCAGCACGGCGAGGCCGTGCGCCGACGCGAGCTGAGCTGTGTGCAAGAGCTGGCGTCCGGCATTGTTATACACGTGGACAAGGCCGCCTGCATGGAGGAGCAGCCGCCCAGCGAGAAGCAGTGCGAGTGCCCCAAACCGCGACGCCGCAATCCCGCGCGCTACCGCATGCATCCGCATTCCGAGGCGGCCAATGGCACGCAGCTGAGTCGCCACCGGACGGCGAAAACGGCTAGCGAGGCGGTCTGGCTGATGTCCGAGTGGAATCAATACTGTTCATCCTCGTGCGGGCCGGGAGTTCAGTACCGCACCATATTCTGTGACCGGCCCAAGACAAAAGCTGAGCGCTGCGAGCCGCGCGACATCCCAGAAAACCGACGACCCTGCGAGCAGCACGCCTGTGAACTGGGCGAGTGGTTCGCCGGACCGTGGTCATCCTGCAGCGGGGACTGTTTCAACCTGACGCGCAGCCGCACCGTGCTCTGCATCAAGAACCAACTCATCACGGATGACGAGGAGTGCAAGCTGGACGTGAAACCGCAGCCTTGGGAGAATTGCTCGCACGACGAAATTGAGTACTGTGCTCCCCGCTGGCATTACTCCGAATGGTCCGAGGTAAGATTCCGCACGTGTTCCATTTAAATGATCAGCTATTAAAGATTATTTCACTCGCCAGTGCACCAAATCCTGCGAAGGCGGCACCCAACGGCGCAGCTTCAAGTGCCTGGAGTACGATGATAAGCATAATGCTTTGCGTGAATCCACCAAGTGCAGGTATGCACTGAAGGAACCCATCTACCGAAGCTGCAACACACAAAAGTGCGAAGGTGCGTGCTCCCAACATTCCTGTTTATGATATTCTGATACAAGATATCCCGTCTGAATACTTGATACGTTAATATAATATAATACAATAATACAATATATTATTTTGATTTTCGCCCAGATCTGAACAACGAACTGCTCCAAAAGGACGAAGCTGCGACCTGCCAGGACAACTTCCCCAACTGCAAGTGGGCTGTGCAGGCCAAGCTGTGCAGCTATGAATATTATCGGATCAACTGCTGTACTTCCTGCACAAAGCTCCATTAGATCGAAGACAGAGATATCTGGAACACACAAATTGTAGCTTTATTTGTTGCGGAAACGAAAAAAGTGATCTTAAAGCGAATTCGTACATTTATCATAAACGTTCATTTAGTACATATAGCATATTTTATATATATAAATATATGTTAAGCATACAGAACTAGCCGCAAATTCTCAGTATGGTTTCCAATGTTACATACGAGTGCATTTACCTTTATTAATACATACCACATAAGTACATAAATACGTAAAATAAAAAATTAAAAACAGTTTACTAAACACAAATCTCACAAATGAAAAATGTTAAAGATATTATATAAGCCTTCTTTTAACCCTGTAATTTTTGTTTTTAATTATCAGCCCCTTTTGTCGTATCAAATCTATAAATATATCTTGTATACTTTTAAACAAGATTTGCAAATAATTTAACAGATCTAACTAGAATTTATTTAAAACTTTGGGGAATGAATACATGAGCTGACTTTAACTTCAACTTAGCCGAAACAATGATTCAGCCCATCTGTAAATATAATGACAAAAGTAAACGGTGCGTTACCTGGTTCAATCAAGTTTGCGCTGACTGCCGGTCGCAGTTCCCCAGGAGCAGTGATAATCTACACTTCCAAATGCGGGGTCGCCATTTAAAGGATGGCCTTATAACTGCTGAAGAGTGCTATTCGTCGATTAAGAGAAGTACACATCTTCTGGCCGCAGCCAGTTTTGATAAAGACGAAATTTGGTGGAAAGTGCCGCTTGTCTTACTCATTTTCGGTAGCGCGCTTGTCGTTTTCATCATTAGCTGTTTCGTATGCCAGAGACTCGTGAAGAAAATCCAGAATCAGCTGCCAAATAGTATAGATGATTTTTGCGAGGGGAAACAGAGACAGAGACATAAAGCTTCTAAGGTGGAAAAGAGCGCATCACCTAACCGATACTCCTCCCGTGATCACGTTAACAGCTCAAAGCGCTCCCGCAAGCCTTATTAATCAAACAAACCTCCAGTTTCACTATGTAATTAAAATAACCGTTTCCAAGGGCTAACGGAGAAAAATTGTGTGTGTGATATTTTTGTATGCTTACTGCATTTTGTGCAATGACACGGGTCACCTCACGGAAAGAGTCGAAAAGATGAACTCTGGAGACACGCCACTGGCTTTGATTCCATTATATGCTTGGATTGCATGCTGCAACTTCCAGAGAGCGAGCATTGATAATGACAAGACCGGGAGAGTTCAAATTATCTAAGTTGTGTATCCAGCTGAGAGCGCTTATGCAAGCTCACGTAATGTGGATGATGTATGCACGAGAGGCAATTTGTTCTGCTCTCTAAGTTGAACTAGTGTTAGTGTGAAGCCGGCTTAGCGTTGGTGCGACTTTGAGGGAATGATTTAGTCTGTGCCTGTCTGCCCTTTTGATCGGTCGTATCCTCCGCGAGTCTACGTACGTATATGTAAAAGCGATTAGTTTGTGCCGCGTGTGTTTTTGTTTTTTATTTTTCATAAATCAGTGCTTCCTCTGTTGTGCGCTCTTGCAGGTATTTTTGTTAAGCTTAGATGTGTGTGTCATTACAGAATTTGCATATAAATTACATTGCATGTTATGCAATGGCACGGTCTATGTGATTACAGAGAGCGCTAACACACAACGTTAATAGTTTGGATGTTGTGAGCGTAGGACGTAATTCATTAACAGTCTGCAAATTCTTTTGATCCCGCTAAATGTTTGGATTGCATGCTGCAACTTCCAGAGAGCGAGCATTGATAATGACAAGAGCGGGAGAGTTCAAATTATCTATGTTGTGTATCCAGCTGAGAGCGCTTATGCAAGCTCACGTAATGTGGATGATGTATGCACGAGAGGCAATTTGTTCTGCTCTCTAAGCTGAACTAGTATTAGTGTGAAGCCGGCTTAGCGTAGGTGCGACTTTGAAGGAATGATTTAGTCTGTGCCTGTCTGCCCATTTGATCGGTCGTATCCTCCGCGAGTCTACGTGCGTACATGTGAAAGCGATTAGTTTCTGCCGCGTGTGTTTTTTTTTATTTTATTTTTCATAAATCAGTGCTTCCTCTGTTGTGCGCTCTTGCAGGTATGTTTGTTAAGCTTGGATGTGTGTGTCATTACAGAATTTGCATATAAATTACATTGCATTTTATGCAATGGCACGGTCGCTGTGATTACAGAGAGCGCTAACACACAACGTTAATAGTTTGGATGTTGTGAGCGTAGGACGTAATTCATTAACAGTCTGCAAATTCTTTTGATCCCGCTAAATGTTTGGATTGCATGCTGCAACTTCCAGAGAGCGAGCATTGATAATGACAAGAGCGGGAGAGTTCAAATTATCTATGTTGTGTATCCAGCTGAGAGCGCTTATGCAAGCTCACGTAATGTGGATGATGTATGCACGAGAGGCAATTTGTTCTGCTCTCGAAGCTGAACTAGTATTAGTGTGAAGCCGGCTTAGCGTAGGTGCGACTTTGAAGGAATGATTTAGTCTGTGCCTGTCTGCCCATTTGATCGGTCGTATCCTCCGCGAGTCTACGTGCGTACATGTGAAAGCGATTAGTTTCTGCCGCGTGTGTTTTTTTTATTTTATTTTTCATAAATCAGTGCTTCCTCTGTTCTGCGCTCTTGCAGGTATGTTTGTTAAGCTTGGATGTGTGTGTCATTACAGAATTTGCATATTAATTACATTGCATTTTATGCAATGGCACGGTCGCTGTGATTACAGAGAGCGCTAACACACAACGTTAATAGTTTGGATGTTGTGAGCGTAGGACGTAATTCATTAACAGTCTGCAAATTCTTTTGATCCCGCTAAATGTTTGGATTGCATGCTGCAACTTCCAGAGAGCGAGCATTGATAATGACAAGAGCGGGAGAGTTCAAATTATCTATGTTGTGTATCCAGCTGAGAGCGCTTATGCAAGCTCACGTAATGTGGATGATGTATGCACGAGAGGCAATTTGTTCTGCTCTCTAAGTTGAACTAGTATTAGTGTGAAGCCGGCTTAGCGTTGGTGCGACTTTGAGGGAATGATTTAGTCTGTGCCTGTCTGCCCATTTGATCGGTCGTATCCTCCGCGAGTCTACGTGCGTACATGTAAAAGCGATTAGTTTGTGCCGCGTGTGTTTTTTTTTATTTTATTTTTTATAAATCAGTGCTTCCTCTGTTCTGCGCTCTTGCAGGTATGTTTGTTAAGCTTGGATGTGTGTGTCATTACAGAATTTGCATATAAATTACATTGCATTTTATGCAATGGCACGGTCGCTGTGATTACAGAGAGCGCTAACACACAACGTTAATAGTTTGGATGTTGTGAGCGTAGGACGTAATTCATTAACAGTCTGCAAATTCTTTTGATCCCGCTAAATGTTTGGATTGCATGCTGCAATTTCCAGAGAGCGAGCATTGATAATGACAAGAGCGGGAGAGTTCAAATTATCTATGTTGTGTATCCAGCTGAGAGCGCTTATGCAAGCTCACGTAATGTGGATGATGTATGCACGAGAGGCAATTTGTTCTGCTCTCTAAGTTGAACTAGTATTAGTGTGAAGCCGGCTTAGCGTTGGTGCGACTTTGAGGGAATGATTTAGTCTGTGCCTGTCTGCCCATTTGATCGGTCGTATCCTCCGCGAGTCTACGTGCGTACATGTAAAAGCGATTAGTTTGTGCCGCGTGTGTTTTTTTTTATTTTATTTTTCATAAATCAGTGCTTCCTCTGTTCTGCGTTCTTGCAGGTATGTTTGTTAAGCTTGGATGTGTGTGTCATTACAGAATTTGCATATAAATTACATTGCATTTTATGCAATGGCACGGTCGCTGTGATTACAGAGAGCGCTAACACACAACGTTAATAGTTTGGATGTTGTGAGCGTAGGACGTAATTCATTAACAGTCTGCAAATTCTTTTGATCCCGCTAAATGTTTGGATTGCATGCTGCAACTTCCAGAGAGCGAGCATTGATAATGACAAGAGCGGGAGAGTTCAAATTATCTATGTTGTGTATCCAGCTGAGAGCGCTTATGCAAGCTCACGTAATGTGGATGATGTATGCACGAGAGGCAATTTGTTCTGCTCTCTAAGTTGAACTAGTATTAGTGTGAAGCCGGCTTAGCGTAGGTGCGACTTTGAGGGAATGATTTAGTCTGTGCCTGTCTGCCCATTTGATCGGTCGTATCCTCCGCGAGTCTAAGTACGTACATATGTATGTGCCGCGTGTGTTTATGTGTTTTACCTTTCATATATCAGTGCTTTCTCTGGTTTGCGCCCTTGGAGGTATGTTTGTCAAGCTTAGATATGTAAGTTTTATATAAGAACTTGCATGCAAATTTTACTAATACATACAAATATGTATTAACCTTTATCGCAAGTAATTAGGGCATTTAAGTGCTTTTGCAGAGTGGTAAAAAGAGAGTTTTTGAAGTAGCACGAACTGCAGGTATGTTTGTCAATTATTGAATTAAGTATGAAATGGAATTGTGATGTATTTTTCAATAAAGGTGAGCTTGGCACGCAATAACATCGAAAGCGTAAACTGATTCGAATACCAAATACCATTGATGAAAAAAAAGGAAAATAACTAATTCACATTATATACATTTTTTTAAGGGAATAAATTTATAATCTTCATGTTTTTTTTCGTATAAATTATTATGTATTTTTGTGTCAACAGATTGAAAGCTAATATACCCCACTTGTAAGCCACAGTTTATAGGATTTATAAAATATTTTCAGTCTCACTTTCAAACTGATATTTGCGTGCGCTGAGCACACTTTGTTTTCGAGCGTCAAACTGTTAAATCATGATATTGAATTTTATACGTCTGTACTTAAATACTTGTTGTATTCACGGTTTTCGTTATTTGGTCAAAAGTATGTTAATACTTTTTGAGAGGTAATAAATGGCTTAAGTGGAATAATTCACCGATAACTAATGCAAACAGCATTTCAGATTATTGTGGTTTATTCTTCTGGTTGTATCCATATACTTCTGCATTATTTCGTGCATATCTTCTGTGCAGCGCTATCATACAAAAAGTACCCATATTGGCCTCGAACGGAACTCCTATTACTGGAATACATCGATGCCCGGTCTAACAATGTAATTTTAGTTTAGCTCAGAGATATTCTTTGTTCATACTTAATATCGTTTTTATATATTTTTTTAAGATGTCCAATGCAACGTATAAATGAGAGTCTTTTTGACAATTATTGTCGGTAAGACTGTTCTGCAGGGTATATTCAAAGAAAATACTTTTCTTTAACCGATTTTTAATAATTATAAAAAACGCCCTCAACATAACAATTTTTATTAAGATAAGGTTTAAGTACATTTATGTTTTTCCACTCAAAAAATTATTTTTTTTAAATTATATTCAAGAGCCCATAAGTTAAGAGGACGCGAGAAAACGGAGTTTTGGGACTTTCTAGAAAATTTAGCAAATTCTACGTACACGAATTTTCAAAATATACCGGAATACGATAGTATAGACACTACGCTAGATCATTTGGGTGTAAAGCCCGAAAAGTATATGGAATTAATTTACAATCTTACCTATGACGGTACCTATGAGCCAATCGAGAAGCTCAGGATTCGCTGCATTGACGGCCAGGTGCACCTGAAGACGCGGCAGATCCTTACCGAGTTTGGGCTGTGCTACCTGTGCAGTTCGTATCTGGGTGAGGAGTACAGCTCACGGTATCTAATCTTCGGCGAGTATCCGGAAACCAACGTGTATTTAAATTTGCATCGATTTGTTGATGTCAAGAAGGCAACATTTTTTGACAAGGATGTCGGATTCACTCTGATGGGCTTCGATGCAGAGGCCATTGATGTACGTATTTTAGAAAATCCATATTATCGGCTTTATTATTGTTGTATTCCCCTAGAGCTATATACACTCTGCCTTTGAAGTCATGAAAGTGGATAATAATTTCGGCTACTCACTCGAGGGCGCTGCATATGAGCCGGAGGTCGAAGAAATAGTTGCTGAGGCAGATCTCGAGACGTTAGTACATTTATCCTAATTTACATACAAATTCATTAATAGATCAAATATTTATTTGTAGCGAAACTTCAATAGAGCAGAGAAAATGCCGTTTCTATTATGAATCAAATCTAACGCATTATCCGTTTTATACAAAAAATATTTGCCAGCAAGAATGTCGCATTAACTTGGCCTATAAGATTTGTAAATGTATTCCTCACTTTTATCCAAATCGCAGTGAGTAATTACACTTTCTTTTTGTCATCTTTGTTCACCGATTATATATTTAAACACAATTTTTTGTATAGTTGCAAAACCAAAACCTGTGTGCGATTACAAAACGTTAAAATCCTGCTTTCCCAGGCATGCTGGCAAGTATAAATAAGCCAAGTAAATAGACTGATATTAGACTTGTGTTAGTTTTCTTACATTTAGGGTTTTTTCTAAAATTTTACGAAGAAGACGGCCGTCATGAGAAGCCGCCACCTTGCTATTGCGAGCAAAATTGTATAGATGCGGTGATCAAGCTAAAAAGTGCTCTTGTAAATTACACTTTAGTTAATTTCATTGAAGTTTTGCTGATTTTATTGATTTTTAGGCCATGCGTGGAGCTAGACAGTTGCTGGGTAGCATGGGAAGTTCCGTTTCGATGAGCACTTGGCCCAGGAATCAACTTAAGAGGCAAGTTATATTTTCCTTTACGGATCTCTTGGGTAAGTCCTATACATGGTTTCAAAAACTAATCTATTATTTATAAATCCTATACTGATTTGTAGTTTCAATTGGCGGAACTGCCGGCCTATATCTTGGCTTTAGTGTTCTGGGCCTAGTTGAGTTCGTATACTTTTTTACGCTGCGACTACTTTGGCAGTTACTTGGATATAAACTATAAACATTTTCCCAGCTTTTTAAATGTTGATAAATAAAAACGCTTAAATAAATACTTTTAATTATCTACATTGAATAATATATTAACGAACTATGGAAAAATGGCTAATCCCTATAAACGGAAAAGTACTATATGAATATGTATATACATATATAGCTCCCCTTGTAAATATCAAGTGCCATAGCGGTTGCTATCAGCTGAAGTACAGAGTATTATTTGAATGACCGCACATCGTATAATGTTGTACGCGTACATGTTTTTGTATATACATACATACATAGATTCTAAGTAATCCACTTAAGATCTGCCGGTTGATCGCGTGCTTGAGTTCCAATATAACTATACTCTAAGTATGTATTTCGGTTTTTTAATTTCAGATAATATTTGCAATTCCTTGGTTACCTTTTTTGTAACTTTCTCAGCTGAAAGAACAATCGGAAAGGAAAAAGAACTGATTACCCAATGCCCGTATGTATATGTTTATGTACATACATATGTCTTTATTCTCAGCAAATATCGCTCGAGCCACCATTCTCAAGTTGCACAAAATAAATACATGGGAACTGCATAACGAAGGTAATTTATTTGTATAAAACAGAAGGTAAACCCATGACATCACAAATGTGATCTGACAATGAAATAATAAAAAGTTACTCTCCATGAAAATTTAAATATTTGACGTCACTTACAGTTCCCTCTTCTGTAAAAATAAGCCATCTGCGCAAGGCTGCACAAATTCATCTCTTTTTCTCTCTCTCTCTCTTTTTGTACGTTCACAGGTTCTGAGCGCGGTGCCCCATTTTGAGCGGCTCAGTGCGCTTTCTATCGTCCACGCGTGCGGTTGACGTCGTCTGCTGGGTGTGAAAGAAGAACAAAAACAAAAAAATAAATGCTTAAGTACCACTTGAGCTAAGTACAATATAATTGTATTTTCTCTTATCTCTGTACGGGGCATTGGGCCGTACTATAAGAGCAGGAGCTTGTACTGGAACGCACTTAGTTGGCGATAGCTAACTTCAGCGAATTGCAATGTTTAACAAAATCGGCGCTTGGGTTGTACTTGTTTTATTACTGTGCTTTGCCGTTCCCCATGTCGTGCTCAGGCATATTCCTAAATCTGACCAAGGACCACAATGTGGTTATCCGGTAAGTAATTCGACTATTATTACGTTTTTATGGCTTATTTAATTTACATACGTCTTAGTCTCAGAAATAAAACTGCATTTGCGTGTTAGTATATAAGGCAGATTTTTTTCTGAACATCGCTCTTCCAGCTGATGTTGCTTGCTTATCAGCAGTACTCGAAAGAAAAGGAATAAGAAAAACAAAGTGTGTTTGTTTGTTTTGAACAAGATTTTTAATTTGATTTTTGCATAGATTAATTTATAGGGGTATAGGGCTTGTGCAATGATTATTGGCGTATGTATTAATACAATTTAAAAAATTTATTTTTAATTAAAAAAATTATTTAAATCTTTCAGAGTTGTCACCCTACGAAACCAAATATGCTGAATGTGCATCTGATTGCGCACACTCACGACGATGTCGGATGGCTAAAGACCGTGGACCAGTACTACTACGGAAGCGAAACGTTGATTCAAAAGGCTGGCGTGCAGTACATAATCGATTCGGTGGTGGAATCCCTTTTAAGAGATCCAGAAAAGCGTTTCATATATGTGGAGTCAGCATTTTTCTTCAAATGGTGGAAGGAGCAGACGGCAGAGCTGCAGGACAAGGTCAAAATGCTGGTGAATGAGGGCAGGCTGGAGTTTATAGGCGGAGCTTGGAGCATGAATGATGAGGCGACAACTCACTATCAAAGCGTAATCGATCAGTTCGCTTGGGGATTGAAGTGCGAAAATATAACCGACTATAAATATTTATGTTATAAAAAATATGAAACATTTACAGACGATTAAACGACACGTTTGGCGAATGTGGTCGCCCACGCATTGGCTGGCAAATTGATCCCTTTGGACATTCCCGAGAGATGGCTTCGATGTTTGCACAAATGGGATTCGACGGCATGTTCTTCGGCCGACTGGACTACCAGGATAAGGATGAACGTTTGATGACACAGAAAGCCGAAATGATATGGCATGGGTCCGAAAACTTGGGTAAGCGAATATCTGATGATAACCTGGGAGCTAACGGATAATACCTAGAGTGACTTGCACTTCACTTAACTTTTTCGATAATGGCTGATTGACCGACTAACGAACTGATAATCAACGAACATCTCAACTTTATATTTATAGGAGAAAAACTTATGCCAATTTTTTAAAATCTCTAGGTGAAAAATCGGATCTGTTCACGGGTGCTTTGTACAACAACTACCAAGCACCGGATGGCTTTTGTTTTGACATTCTCTGCGCCGATCAGCCAATTATCGATGGCAAACACAGCCCGGACAATAATGTGAAGGAACGGGTAAGTTGGAGGCTTTTCATTACGGTTATAGTACTAAATGTTAACCTATCCTTGCATATGAATTTGTCCTTGTTTCGTCGTATCACTACTCCATCTCCTATTCTGCATCAGGTTAATACGTTTTTGGATTACGTCAAAACTCAAAGCACTTATTATCGCACCAACAACATCATCATAACAATGGGCGGCGACTTTACTTATCAAGCTGCCCAAGTCTATTACAAGAATCTCGACAAATTAATACGGTAAAAAAAATATATGTGTTATGTGTTTTTCGGCATATTACCGTTAACGAAAGCCCCCCAACAACTCCATCCATTTCGCTTGGCCCATAAGCAAGTTGTGTGTTCGAACAATATGTTAAGAGAGCAAATACTTTTTGTGTATAGATCGATGCGTTCTTTGAGTTTGTCAATAAGATGGCCCAAGGCTATCGTACTCCTAACTTACTGATAACAATGGGTGAGGATTTTCATTACCAGAATGCTGAAATGTGGTATAAGAATCTGGATAAACTGATTAAGTGAGTAACGTAAGGGGCTTTCCTTAACGCAGTAAGTCCATATATACCATAAAATAGTTTCTTGATGAAAAAATGAAAATATACGCGATAATATACTTCCCACAAACCCATCTGTAGATATGCCAATGAGCGCCAGGCAAATGGATCGAATATAAACCTGTTGTACTCGACACCATCGTGTTACCTAAAGTCGCTGCACGACGCTGGCATCTCGTGGCCGACCAAGAGCGATGACTTCTTCCCCTATGCATCCGATCCGCATGCCTACTGGACGGGCTACTTCACTTCGCGGCCAACGCTGAAGCGATTCGAGCGTGTCGGCAATCATTTCTTGCAGGTTTGCAAGCAGCTCAGCGCCTTGGCCCCCAAGCGGTCGGCGGAGTTTGAGCCCCACTTGAATTTCATGCGAGAGACTATGGGCATAATGCAGCACCACGACGCCGTCACGGGCACCGAGAAGCAGAAGGTCGCCCTCGACTATGCGAAGCGACTAAGCGTCGCCCTGCGCGCCTGCGCGACAAACATAAGATCAACGTTGAATCAATTATCCACTGGACTCGACTCAAAATTGACCTCCCCACGGCCAGCTGTAAATGCTCCATTCGAGTTTAAAACGTGTTCCCTACTGAACATAAGCAGCTGCACCTCATCTGAGTCCAACAGTCAATTTGCGCTAACCCTTTACAATCCGCTGCTCCATACAACCAATGAGTATGTACGAGTACCTGTTAAAGGTTACCAGTATATTGTGCTCGATCCGACAGGTGACAAAAAAACAATATTTAAAATCAAAATAGATGTTTAAAGTTTTTTTATATTTAGGCAAAGTTCTGCCCAATCAAGTGGTGCCTGTGCCCAAGGCTGTGGCCGATATGAAGCACAGAAATTCGAGTGCCCAGTACGAGCTCGTTTTCCTGGCTTCTAGTTTGCCAGCCGTGGGCTATAAGACTTACTATATTAAAAAATCAAATGACAATCCTGTTCATTTGAAGCCCAGTGCTGAGCCAAGGCAAAGATCAAGCTACACGGTTATTGGGAACGATGTAGGTATAATTTTTTATAGGTTTGTGTTCCAAAAATACTTAAATCATAATACTCTCTATAGAACATTAAATTAATATTCGATACCAATGGCTTCCTGTCCGAAGTCACAGCCGATGGGATGACACGCATGATTTCACAGGAGTTTTTGTACTACGAAGGTGCCGTTGGGAACAACGCGGAGTTCCTTAATCGTTCCTCGGGAGCTTACATTTTCCGACCCAATAACAACACAATTACTTTTGCGACCAGTCATGTAACGATCAATGTGTACAAGGGTTCTTTGGTAGAGGAAGTGCATCAGAAGTTTAACGACTGGATAAGCCAAGTGGTGCGTGTCTACAAACAGAGCAACCACGCGGAGTTTGAGTGGCTAGTCGGTCCCATTCCCATCGATGATAACGTTGGCAAAGAGGTGATTACACGCTTCAAGTCTGATATCAGTTCTAATGGCATATTCTATACCGATTCAAATGGTAAGACGTATTTATAAAGGATATATCAGCTACCAAAGATTACTAGCAAAAAACCGTTTACTTAACGTTTTTTCCGCAGGTCGCGAAATGCTGAAACGTCAGCGAAATCATCGCGAAACGTGGAACGTAAAACTACACGAAAGCGTTTCGGGCAACTATTATCCGGTCACGACGAAAATCGCATTGGAAGACACAGAAGCGCGTATGGCTATACTGACGGACAGAGCTCAGGGTGGCAGCTCATTGGAAGATGGTACTTTGGAATTGATGGTACATCGACGATTGCTGCACGACGATGCATTTGGTGTTGGAGAAGCGCTCAACGAAACCGTATACGGCGAGGGACTGATTGCACGGGGCAAGCATCATCTATTTGTGGGCCAATCCTACTTACGCCCGGATGTATCCCTAAAGGCACTTGAACGTCTTGCTCAGCTAGAGACGTTGCTGCCCTCCTGGAAGTTGTTTAGCAATATGGAGGCATATAGCTCAGATCAATGGCTAACATCATTTACAAATACAGTGAGTATTCTCAGACCAATTACCTAAATTGCCGTTAATTGTTGGTGTAATTATTGTAATCCTCAGTATAATGGAATTTCATTGGTACTACCGAAATCTGTGCACCTACTTACATTAGAGCCTTGGCATGAGAACGAGCTACTCGTACGATTTGAGCATATACTGGAGAAAGATGATGATAGTCGGTATTCACAATACGTTCAGTTCAACATTAAGGATGTACTCAGTGCCTTCGACGTTGAAAACATTCGGGAGACAACTCTGGATGGAAATGCCTGGTTAGACGAACATAAACGTATGGAGTTTGTACCTGATCCCGAAGATGAACCATTCAACTCATATGCCACGTTTAAGAAACCATCAAGTGCTGTTCACCTGCTTTCAGCATCGAAACCCATGCTAGGCGTTCAATATTCAACTGACTCCTTAAAGCCTGGAGAATTGGGGGCCGAAAGTAACCGCCTGAAACGAAATACCAACTCTGGCCATTTTACATTACACAGAAGACGACAGCCGAAAGTTGGCGCAGATAGCGTTAGGGTATCTCTACAGTCAGCCGATCGCGAGAAGTATCTTATAGAGCTCAGCCCAATGGAGATACGCACATTTGTCGTATATTTGGCAAGAAATTAGAAACCATTCTTAAATACAGATCATTATCTTTTTTATATTTAATCAACTTTTAAAGTAAACAATTGATATAAAAGAGGTGTCAATAATAATTATAATTAACCAAGGCCTCCCTAGAGCTGTTCATTTTTTACATTTGTACATGTACAAGATTTTGTCCTTTTAACGATTTCTTCTCAAGTTTAGCTTGCAATTATCGTTATCTATAGAAGCCCAGCTGGGAAGCTCAGTTGTATACTCCCAGCCGATGCCCTAAAATTACAAATATTTGAATTACATTTTGTACCATTTATAATATAATTAATTAAGACCTACTTTGTATTTCCACGCATGCAGATACATAACGAGATCTTCTGGCTTTGGATCCCTATAATTCATCTTGCACTCACAGCAATGTGCGTCTGTAGTCAACTTACTGGGATCAAAGCTACAGTCAAAAGACTCATGCCCAGTTTGGGTAGATATTGTCGCCTAAAAATATGATTAAACTTGCATTATAAAAATTTACAATACAAATGTCGTTTACATCTACCTGGGCTTCAGGTGTTGACATCGTCGTACTTTTCAATTCAGGACATGGACTGTCAACACTGGAATCTTGGCTCTTGGTTGTTTCAACTATAGCGACTTCACGGTCGGTATCAATTCCTAACCAATTCTCTGCATTGTGTATGGCAATCAAATCACTTATTAATTGATCATCTGATTTTCCTCCAATGTCGCCGCCGCGTCCCTTTAAGGGACCAAAAACGTCGTGATTATACAGTGGATCGTTGACAATGGGATAGCCTAAAAGAAAAACAAGTGAGATTGCTCTAGTCGGGATCGCCCGACTAGTAGATACCCTGAAAACCCAGAAATGAACACATACACACAAACTCTCGGCAGTTGATGAGTATTGAGGCTGTTAAAAATAAAAATAAAAATTTACTAATAATAATTACCAACAGAAAAATAAATACTCCTCAACCGGGACTTGAACTCGGTCCCCCCCGTGTTAAGATGCACAATTCTTACCAAATTACTCTCTACCACCATACCAGCGCGCGCTGGATTCGATCTCGGGGGGGGGGGGGGGGGGGGGACTTGAACTCGGACTCAGATTGGGGGGCCCCCCCGTGTTAAGATATGTGTGCGCACACACACTCACACAACCCTCCCCCTCCCCCTTCCTTCCCCCTTACCAACTCTAAACCAACACTACCATGCTCTACCATTATTAAAATTAAACTAACTTAAACCAACCAGCGCTGGATTCGAACCTGGGCCCCCACACGTTACGCGGCACAGCTCTTACCCACTGGACCACGCTCTTACTTTATTTCACTGTGTTAAAATTCAATTTAAGCTTTGCAGAAAAAAATTCCTAGAAAAACGACATTCTGCACATGCACATGCATATGTATGCGTGCACATGTACACAGAAAATGCCAAGCAGCTGCGCTTTTCCCCCCACTACTGAAAATAGAATCTAGATTTGCTAAAATAATGTACACGATCGTTATTTTCAATGGGTTCAGGGGTATAATAGTATAATAAATACTCTTCAACCGGGACTTGAACTCGGTCCCCTCGTGTTAAGATGCCCAACTCTTACCAACTGCACCACACTACCACATTATTCATATATGATATAACATTACTTAACCATCGCAAAAAATCAAGGAAAACGAAAATTTTACACTTGTCATTAAAACGATGCAAATTAATAATAATAATAATTATGAATAACGGAAAAAATAAAATAATTCAATATTGCTCCACCATACCAGCGCTGGATTCGAACTCGGGCCTCCACGTTACGCGGCACAACTCTTACCCACTGGACCACACTCTTACTTTATTTCTTTGTGTTAAAATTCAATTTAACCGTTGCAGA
The DNA here is from genome assembly GCA_035043915.1 of Drosophila paramelanica. Classification (NCBI taxonomy): domain Eukaryota; kingdom Metazoa; phylum Arthropoda; class Insecta; order Diptera; family Drosophilidae; genus Drosophila; species Drosophila paramelanica. Next base: position 482,741 of record JAWNMO010000077.1, on the reverse strand, counting down.
AAAAAATTCCTAGAAAAAAGACATTCTGCACATGCACATGCATATGTATGCGTGCACATGTACACAGAAATTGCCAAGCAGCTGCGCTTTGCCCCCACTACTGAATATAGATTCTTGATTTGCTCGTAAACTAAATGTACGACCGTTATGAAATTTTCAGGACTTATTCAGATCATCGAAATGTATGTATAAACCAATTTGCACGTAGTATTTGATTTGCTTTGTTTTTATGGTTTTTTCGATATTGGGGGCGATTGGGGGAGGTATCCAAAACCTGAAATATTTAAATTCGTTCGTATGTTTTACGCGAACATAAAAAAATAAATTTAGTGGCTCTAGCTTTTATAGTTTGGGAGTTAATATAAATATGGATAATAAGAAAACGGAAAGAGTTATCGATGATCTGCGTATGGTATATACGAACCGAATGATACCAAGATCAGCTTTCTGGCTTTTGTAGTCTCTGAAATCGACGCGTTCATACAGACAGACGGACATGGCTAAATCGACTCGGCTAGTGATGCTGATCAAGAATAAATATACTTTATGGGGTCGGAGATGCTTCCTTCTGCCTGTTACATACATTTGCTCAAAACCATTACCCATTTTCAATGGGTTCAGGGTATAAAAATAAGTATTGTCAAGTTTCTTGAGAAAATTTCTTGCTTACCTAAATATTGTAGGTGCACTCTGATCTGATGCATTCGTCCAGTCAGCGGCTTGCACTGCACAATGCTATAGCTCCCAGCTTGCGCGATTCTCTTGAACGTGGTTTTGCAGTCTTTGCCCTTTGGCGATACCTTGCAAACTCCAATCTTATAACTTACAACTTCAATCGGTTCATTGCACTCGATTATGCCACTAAAAAATTTAAATTGATATATATTTTTGTAAGCTCAGCAATCAGCAAAATTGGTGTTAATGTGTAAGTGATAATCAATAATTATTGAGATTTTTTATGGAACTAAGATTGCGTACTCTGGAAATTGACCCTCAACACAGCAAACATATTCCTTTTGAACCTGTCTATTTCGTATCTGCTGCTCCATTTGACGGGCTTTCTCTGAGCTGCGTCCAAATAACAGCAGACCTGAAGTAAGCCGGTCCAGCCGATGGATCGTGCGCAGGTTCTTCAGGTTGAACTCCTTTGCTAGTATGAAAATGACGGTATTATGTCTATATCGACCACAAGGATGTACCTATAAGTATATATTAAAATAAAATAAAAATACGAAATATTTTTAAAACATTTGCTTACTGGTATTGAAGCTGGTTTGTTAACAACTAAAATATCCTCATCTATGTGGACTATCGTGATGGGCTGCGAAGTAACCGGAACTTCATGTCTGCAAAACAGAGTTCGATTTATTTGTGAACTAAAATGCGCATTATTTTCAAATTTTACCTGTGTACTGTATTAGCAAGCAGATCGTTGTGTTTTAGCCTGTAGTCAACGGGTACCTTTTCATAGTTGACCGTCAGGTTGCCAGCCTCGATGCTCCGCTTGTATTCTGCGGCAGAGTGGGCACGAAACTCACGCGAGAACACATCCAAAATTCCCTCGCCCACCCAGCGTCCCTTTGTAAACGTTGTGAAGGTAAAAGAATAGGGGTAAACCTTCCGCAAACCTTGAATTGCGTATTATGCCGATCCATATAGAGTACATTTGATGCTCACCGTTTTCTATGTAGTAGGACGTCTCGTCATATCTTTCCTCACTGAAGCCGGGCCGGGTCAGTTTTAGATCTTTGGTTTCCAATTTCGGCTTCTTGGATGCCACAGCTTCTTCTGCTTTGGGCGCCTTACGCTTTTCGGGCAATTGAACGAGCGATTCCTCAGCAATCGTGGCAAGCTAAAGCGAACAGAAAAAAACGGTTTTAAGTTTAAGTTTAACCATACATATGTGCATAATTTTGAAGTTTTTCTATTAAAAAGCTTATCAAAAGAGAAAACAGCCGGTTCAAGAAGCTTGCATGACACAGTAAGACGCAAAGTCTGTGAAAAACGAACAACAAAAAGTTTAACAGCAGGAAAAGTAATAGAAGGTTGTAACAAACCCAAATTGTCATCATAAAACAGTGGTCTGCATTCGTATCTTAGAGGAAGGCGAGCACAATCACGTTTGCACACAGCCCCGGCCCCGGTCCCGGCCTAAAACCCAGGGGAGTGCAGTGGCGGGAAGTGAGTAAAACTGCATTCAAAACAAAGAAGAAGCTAGAATAATAAAACTGCTGCTGAGAACACCAATACATTCGCACATTTGACATTCTCTATTTTAATGTCGAGACACATTCCTTATTTCAATAGCACTCCTACCAACAAGCACATGTAGACGGCGTACATAGGCACACACACACACACACACAGACACCACATAGATACACCACACATACCTATATACATACATCACATTACATTACATAGGTATTGTGGCAACTTTAAATGCAAGTGACACAATAGGCGCGCATAATGGAAGACAAAAACATTTAGAGCAATTTACTTTTAAGGAGCATAGCGATACCTACTTAAAAACAAGTGAGCGTGTCCTAATCAAGAACGCTCGCCTCTGGATACCCTGTGCACAGCACACTCTATTTTACAACAACTTTAAATTTATATAAAAAAGGTAAAATATTCTTAATGTGAGTATATTATAAGCGTTGTAGATCTCTGTGATATATAATTTCAGAAAACTATTAAAGCCGTTTTGTTTAATCCATCATACAGGGTATATCATAGAAACAGGTGACGGCAGGCGCACTGATAATTGCGGAAGCGTCAGGTTGGCCAACTTGACAAGGAGCTGCTCGTCAGCAAACAACAAGGCACAACGACACGAACCGTCGAAAGCACCCTTCAAAACAGGCAGAAAGGAAAGGCAAAATGAGAAATAATTATGCCAAATCCGCGGTTGAAAAATGAAGGTAAAACCAGAGACAGCTCAGATCCCCAAACGGCCAACTAAACGCCGTAAGTATTCTAGGCGGCGCATGGACAAACAAAGGTAAGCCAACCAAAATGTTTGTTGCGGTAGACAAATGTGTATAAGCTTATTTAGTAGAGGTTAGCATAAGCTATATAATTAGTTGCCATATCAACATGGGAATAACGAACCAGCTAACAACTAGACCGGCTTTGACAATTTGACCAAAAATTGAATCTCCAGTTTTAAATGCAGAACTATTTTAAATGCCAAACTGCGGACAAAAAGCAATTTCCCATGTCGCGCCACAAATAAGAAATTTATAACGGATTGATCGGATTTGGTTCGTGCAAGCTGCGAATTTTGCAAACCCTTTTCCAAACTTAAATCTCTATGAATGTGAATATTCAATTGGCCGGGGAGAATGGTTTGTTTTGTGCTGAATGTGAATAGATAAATATGCTGGCATCGATGCTCAACATTTATATTTTATCATCACGTGCGTACCGAACAAGGAGGTCAGAGGGTCTAAAACAAATCGGTTTTTCATTTTACATTGGAATACCCATAACTAAAACAATGCAGCAAAGCAGACGTAGTTAGTTTTTCCTCAGATTGGTTTCTCTTTGTCTATGATGACCCGTACAAAGCACTATTCATACACACACCAGTTGCACACAAAGCAGGTATAAATTCTAGGGTCTAAACAAATTGATAATAACTAAAGGGATTTGTTTCCTTCTTCACTTTATTCAACTGTTAAGGTGTGTTTAAATAATAATCTTACTTGGCTGCCACAGTCTTCACTGGCTTCATAGCTCCAAACACCGTTAGAGGGAGTTGGTTTTTCTGACTTGTCAGCAGTCGTAGCAGATTCGGCGGCAACTTCAGTCGCATTCGCAGGCGAGTCGCCGGCGGCGTTTGTGTGGCTCAAGTTGGCCCGGAACAGGAAAATGTTCTCCACATCCACGGAGTCGTCTCCGTGCTGAGTTTGGACATGGCGTACAGTCTTAGGTAGTGTCATTATTGGCCAACGAAAGGACGCGACTTTTTCTTGTTTTTTAACTTTGAGTTGGGCGTTAAGCAATCGCCTCGCAATGAATAAACTAAAGCACTGCAAACAAAAACAAAACCATCAACACGTGTGCGGCAAAAACTGCAAAGCGAACGTATAAATTAACAGTTAACAAGCAGCTATTGAGCGCTGTGTCAGGCGCTGAATGTTTGAGCACTTGCCAGGCGAAATGTATTCTTCATAGATTATTCGTTAATTATAATTATAACTTTTCTTTTAACTATTATAAAATGCTAAATAATCAAGCGCGACTGCAGTAGTTCGATTAATTTGCCAACGCGCCGTCAACTACTAATCGAACTACCGAAATCGGTTCATTTGTTCAGTTCAGTTCAGTTTGCATACCTTGTAAACAAACTGAGTTCGTTGGGTATACTAATTGTGTAAATTCATTAGTTCGCTTTAAATTGGTTATAAACATAATCAAGTTGAATGCAAAGTTCTGCTTGATTTAAAATTTAAAATGTTATGTTCATTTTAAATTTAGTCAGTATTGTCATCATCAGGCGCAATTTCTATACATACATATATATGTTTTGGAAAACACACCTTGCTATAGGCCTTGTATGTACATTTATGCCTATGTAAACATATATAATTTTATTTAAACATACAAATACGTATATATAGTGCACATTTGTATATAAGATTCCGCACACAATATTGTTTGTAAACACGCAGTTGTAGCTGGGTAGGTTTTACAGTTTGTATGCTTTTTGATGATGAGGAAGCGTGATGTCGTCATTTCTAGCTTTTTGTCCAGGCGAAAAGTCAATTTACAACACATACATACATAAATCTACTCACACACACACACACACTCAGAATGAAAAGTAAAAAAAAATGTAATCGGTGAGTGCGCACACCTACAAAATATCGTGCTGATTTAATCACTTTCTTCGTTGGCACCAGCAAATGCTAACTTTTACTCTCATATACACGCACACGCCTACACCCCCGTTCCCTCACCGCTCTCTCTTCGGTTAGCCAAGACCGAGAGCCTTATGGCCAGTGGCCATTAAATGTTGCCCTAAATAAGGGGCAAGCCTTTTTTGGTCGCCTTAACCTGAGTTGTGGGCTTACAGAAGGATGTTGTAGTTTGTTTCGTGACCGAGTGCTTTTCAAGGAGAACGTCCTTTTAACAGACCTCTAACTGGTGGAGGGGGGACTACTGTTGGAGAGTGCAGGTGTGTTAAACTAGTCACGCAGTCGGACATGCAATGGTCGCGCTCACAGTTGGCTATTTTGCTCTGTATACGAAATATTTTCGGTTTCAATCCGGGAGACATTTTCTAAGCCCTCCTCCCTCACAGGATTGGTTACGTCAGAGCATCGCGAAAATGAATATTTCTGAGTTATGAAGCAATAAAATGTTGAATTGCGACTTTAAAGAAAAACTGGAATATCACCGTCCCACATTAACTACCGATTAATAAACAAGAAACGGGCTTTAAGAACTTCAACCTGTTTAATCGAAGAGGAACTAAACAAAAGATTTCAATGTCAACCTTAACGAAGGTCAACATGTCCATAGCCCGCTGACCTGAACGTTCCGTAGCCACATACAATAAAAATAATTGCGATATAATTGCTCGGCGAATGTAGGTCAACATTGACCAACTTGTATGCAGACAAGTGCTGTACAAACATAAATTAAACTCATTTGGGAAATAACATGCACATTTGATCCCCTGGACGTAAAATTGAGCAATATGGATTTCACAGAATCACATTTATATTATTATCTGACTCTTAAAGTCAACATAAGCGGTTTTCCTCAAAAATCTCAAATTCAGCTGATCGTTGCATTAGTTTTCTGATGATAGCATTAAAACCATGAGGGAATAGAATGGCTATATAGACTCGGCTGTTAAAAGTGATAAAATTATAAAACCCTTTAATAGGGTGTGTAAACAATGTAAGGAATTTTTGTTTTTTTCATTAACAAGAAATTATATATTTTTAAATCAAAAAGATGTGAGAAACCAATGTGTCTGGGTTCAAGGACGTTAACCATGGTACGCTGATCCTTGTACAAACTTATAATATTTAAAATTTTAAATACGTTCTCGTTTACAGATTTTGTTTACCCGTGCTAATATAGTACATATCTACAAATTCTTGTCACGACAGAGTGACATTAAATGAGCATAGAAATCCCAATTTATAGAAATGTCCGCCTAAGTATGTACAACACATATAGCATTAACATATATACATACATATGTGTATGTAATACATATGCATGTGCTTATGTAGTAGGAACATCTAAACATCTCGTAGTTCCCGCACAGAGATGACTTCGCCCTGTGCAACTAAATCAAGAGGAATTTAATTTTTGTTGGGCCTACGCCAAAAAAAATTCTTTTGTTTCACGTAACAATATGAAAGTTTCATCAAAATTAAGCATTGAAATGTATGTGTCGGTCAACTCAAAAAAAATATATATATATATATGTTTATGTGTATATTATATGTCTAGTATAAGTTAATAAGTATGTATGTTCACATTCACGTAATGGCACGTGTTTGTATATACAGTTATGTGTGTCACGAAAATTCTTATTTATGGGATTAGGCTGGGAATTTATTATAATACATATAATAAACAATGCCAAACACCAAACAGATGACGAAAAAAAATCAAAAATGGTTTATTAAAAACTTGTGAGAAATTCAAAAGTTTCAGTTTTTTTAATAGTTTAGCTAGAGCGACTCTACTCTTACTTTACAAAACTATCATTATATGCTTTAAAATGCTAAATTCAAAGTATTAATTTCAATTTTCATATAATTAATCGAGTCTAATAACGGAAATTCTTTTTAAAAATACGAATTTACCGTGCATAATAATTCTGGTTATAAAACTTGAAAATCCGTTTCTTTAAACATAAAAAAGAGAATATTAAGTTCTTTCTATGTATGTTTTTGCAATATATAGATTATTATTGCGTAAATAATATCTTAATTAATATCGCGTTAGCATAAAAATTCGAAGAGTTACAGCACGAGAGACCGAACTTAACAGCGCCATGTTTTGGATAAGCTTTGCAACTTATACAAGAGAAATAACATTTTACTTGTAGCAGAGACAACTGAGGCAGAATTGTACAGCACTATCTACGGTCTGGTCAAGCTCTGCAACTTATACACAAACGATAACATTGGCGTTGTAGCAGAGCGCGCGCATTTTGAACTTGAATGGCATGCACCCCACAGTCGGCGGCCGATTGTGGCTGCTCCAATCAGTCGGCCGTTTGCTTTCAGCCAGTGCAGAGGTTGTCGCGTGCTTGCCATCGCCGAAGAGTTATTAAAACGTGTGCGACGAAACTATTGAAAACGCCGACGCTCGTACACCTTGACGACATTGATGGCTTACAATCTGGGTAGATAGTAAACGGGGGATGAGTGAGTGTGCGGGCGTGTCGCGCAACTTTAAATATAAAAACCCGTTCCGTTTGGGTCTCAGATTTTTGGCGTGCTAATAACTAATGCTCCGGCGCCTAGCTAAATTCGTTATCAGATAATCAAAACAATGCTTGTCGATATGAAGTGAAGTAATTTCAAGCCTGTAATGAATGCATTTATAGATATGCATACAAACTGATTAAATACATCTTCATTGGGCACGTGCTGCAAAGCATGATAGAACAACTTAACAAAAACATTTAAAAAGGAATTGATTACCTTTTTAATTATTTAAGAAACGAAAAGCTTATTTATTCCTAATATTATAGATAAAAGTATTGAGTATTGAGTGTACATTCAGGCTAAGCGACATTTGATCTATCATTCAATTTCACTGATCTGCATAGTTCTTATTATAATTATAACGGGTCTTTTTCGACATTTGACAAGCGACTAAATAGAAGGAGTGTGTATGAGCAGAGCTATTTGAGGACAACGTTTTTAGAATATTTTCCTTTGCTTGTGTATCTTAAATGTGTGCATGGATGTGTGTGTGTGTGTGCACCCGTGGATAGCTCTGTACCAAAAATATGCGCCATTGCCGTAGTCTAACATCGTCCATTTTTACGTACGCAAATAGTTTTTGTTCTGAAAAATTGTATATTTTCTAAACAAAAATTTTTGTTGGCAAGACTTAGTTAGGGGTGACGTTTGAAATATATCAAGTAATTTCAGTAGCCCTACGCACAGAATGGCCTTTAATCATCGGGCCAGACGTCAAGCGGCGCACATGCAGTTACCTAACATTCATTTAGCATTGTGCCATTCAGGACATACATATATAAATTTCATATATTCGATATTGTTGACAGACCCATTGTCTGTCTATACATTTCTTTTTTCGAAAGTCACGTATATGTACGTAAGGTTTCTTTCGAGGAATTTCGAGTGCGACTCATTTGATTCTTATTTTAATTTGAATTAAAAATGTTGGGTGATATTTTGACGTTTTTATTGGCTAATCCTTTCTCAATTTGTAGGCTATTATATAATATATATCTATTAAAATTACTCGTAAAACAGACATCATCTTGTCACTGCATGATCAAACAAAAAAAAAAAAAAAAAAAAGAAAAAAAAAACAACGAGAAGATGAAAATGAGCACACATAAACATACGCGTACATAGTACATATATTGTAGACCCGAAATGAAAATTTGAAATAACTTTTAGCTATTTCTTTGTGTATGCGAGCAAACCTAGTAATACATCAGACTTATTTTAGCACAAAGCCCCCGAAAAATAAATACATAAGTAAATAAATTCATAGCCACCGCGGCGCACACTTCAACGACAGATAGCAGCAGCTGCTCGACAAGACGCGAGAGGGGGAGGAGGTGGGGGGTCTGAGGGGCCAAGGAGGGGTCTAGATATTAACTCACCATTTGGCGATAACCAACGACCACATTTATGGGCCATGAACGATATAATTCTAATTACAAATGGGTTTCGACTTTGCCAACAAAAGAAAAAAATTGTGAAAAAAATTAAAACAATATTAAATTTTCCAAAACGGATTTAAGTGTCTCTGTTACAGACGATTTAGATTTAGAGCACGCCTCTTGGCAATGTCCCACTTTGAAGGCATGTAACGTGCAACAACCGGGACCCGAATAGAATCCAATACTATTGATATCCGTATCGTCAATGATATGCCATAATTCCTAGAAGCTTTGTTCTATATCGTCGTTCAAATGGGCGTGCACAAGCACAACATTTTCTATTTACACTGGCAGTCCATCAGCCAAAAAATAAAAAGAAAAAAAAAATATAGACCATCAGCTATCAACCAGCCGTCAGATGTCGAATGTGCATTTAAAATCCATTACGCTATATTTAGTGGCTTTTCTAGCCATTGTTCCATTCCATTTTCATTTATTAGACGATAAACAAGTGCACAACGTTGCCGTCAAGACAGGTAGTTGCGCTTGTAGTTGTGTGTGTGTCGACCATATTGGCGATTCAACTTGTGGTTGTATTTGTATCTGTATCTGTGTGAGCTCGTGCTCGTGTGTGTATGTTTTGGGAGCATTTTGACAGTGCGTCGCTAACAATAAACACAAATTTACAAATCAACACAGACTTATAATTTCGCTAAAACATTCGTATATAAACGTTTATATGCTACACTTATTTTATACCTTCAATTAATTATTACTAATTATTAAAGAAGCTGGTTCGGTCATTGAAAAATTATTCGATTCGTAAAAGAAAAAGAATATGTAATTTAATTCTATAGATTTAGATTCGATTGTTTTTTAAATATCTGTGCAGTTCGGTTTCGATTTATATATATTATTGTTATTCCCTGCAAGCTATCTTGAGTTTATATTCAGTTTAGAATTGTTTTTAAAAAGTTATTTTTTGTGATTTCTCTACCAGATAATTCAGATTTATCCCATTGTGCATGCCATAAAATCACAAAGACTTGTGAACAGATAAGCCAAACAAAAACAACCAAAGTAAATCCAACTTCCAAATTTCAAATAAACGCGTCGAAAGTGGCAGCCAGCTCTGAATTGATCTTCCCTCTGTATATAGTAAACAGTTTTATATAGTTGAAGATGCACTCAAAAAAAATAACGTCAGAACTTAATAGAATTAAAATTAAAATAGAAATTCTCAATAAATGTATTAATTTTTTGAATTTCTATTTAATAATTCGCTTATAAACAAGTTTGTTATTTTGATCAACAGCGCACGTAAACATTGAAGATGTATTAAGAAAATAAACTTATTTCTATTGAATCTAGCAAAACATTAACAAAACAAAAATAAGCAAAAAAAAAAATTGTGATTTTTAATTTATCTACGTGATGCAATTGATTATGCAATACAAGTGTAAAAAAATAAATAAGATAAGCAATAAATCTTAACGGAGAGCTTGTGAGTGATAGAAACCAGTTACAACTATACACACCCATATACATATATAAACCCAAAAAGAAAGAGAGTCAGCCGCAGAATGCAGAACTCGCCGTCTTCTTGTGCCTGGTACTTGCCCTGGTCCCTGGCTGCCCAGCAGCACCACCACAAGCTGATGGCCATGCAAACCCCATTTGCGGACAAAGTGGCCGTTACACCGCCGGGCGCCATATACGCGCCACAGCCGCAAATGCATCAGCAGCAACAGCATCAGCAACAGCATCAGCAGCAACATCAGCAGCAGCAGCAGCAACAGCCGCAGCAACACTCACCGAACACAGCTGCAGCACCGCCAACAAACTATCAGCAGCCGGCACTGCATCCCAGCGCCGGCACCCATTTTCCCATGGCGCCCGCCTACAACTTCGGGCAGCCGCTGCTGAATGCTGGCCAAGCGCCCAGCTATCCGGGACAGCTGGCGCAGAGCACGCAGGCACATCCACACGGGCCGCAGACGCATCTGCTGCAGTCGACGATGTTCTCGCCACTTTCACTGGGCGCCTACTACTCGGCGGCGGCGGCAGCAGCGGCGGCAGGAGCAGCAGCTGCCGGCGCAAATCATGCGAATGCAGTGGCCGCCTTTGGTGGCGTCTCATTGTCCGCCCAGCAGGCGCTTCTGGCCGCCGCATCCGTGGCCGCCTCACAGCAGGCCACACCAGCAGGCCTGATGCCACAGTCGTCGCAGGTGTCGGTGCCGGTGCCAGTGCCGGTGCCACGCCCCGCACCGCAGCCCGCGTGCGCCCTGGTGCAGCCCTTAAATTGCATGCCACAGGAGCATCTGCAGCATCTCTCTTCCATTAACCTAAACCTGGGCAACGTGATGGCCCTCAGAAACCATGGAACTGGCTCCGGTCTCACATCCATCAAAGCGCTACCAAATCCAGCCGCTCTAACAATTAACAGAAAGGTGAGTGAAAAGCAAGTTTTCGAAAGACAGTCAGAAGATACCCTATACCAAATAGTACGTAAGCAGCTGCCCCCACCTGATTATCTAATCCATGCTATACAAATTATATTCGCAAATAGATTGTTTGGTCAGTTTTCCAATTTTAATAGACAAAACCATTATACCCCTTTTAAATCGTTTTCAACGAATGCAGGGTATAAAAAGAAATTTGCCTAAGTGAATTAGCTTGGCGACTGCCAAAGTTAAGGCGCACTCAAAAACTAGTCTTCGACTCAACAGCATTCGATCGAACTGGTACCCTAAACGGCATGTCATGATTTCTGATTGCCAGCCAGGCAGCAAGCAGAAAGACAGCGAGACAGACAGACAGACGGACGGACGGACAGACGGACCGTCGGACACCTGCAATCAAGCACTTACGCGAAGGTCATCGAGAGACAATTGATGTCAGTGCCTGAGAGCCAGCTGAGCAGCTGCTGTTTACGTTGAAATGAGCCGTGCTCTTGAACCATAAGTAAAATACATTACATGCACATACATACATACATGCATACATATGTATATTATATACTGTGCATTACATAAATTTGTAGATTTATGTGAGCTCATCATAGACACCGGATAATAATTTATCGCTAGTTGTGAATCTAAACAAGCAATCGTGCAATAACATTCTTCAATCGTTGTGTTTACACACGATTTAAAAAAATTTGTATGTATGCACATACATCTCCACTTCAGATATTCATACACAATACCAGATATTTGTTTGCAACTTAGTGTCGCAATAATAAATGCAAAAAAAAATAAATAAAAACTGCAGGTTGTTTTCTTCCCAAAGGAAATACTATAAATACAATACACTCTGCATATTTATGTGCAATTAGAATATATATATATATATATATATATATATATATATATAGTTAATCATGGCCAAAGTACTTTATTATAAAGATCCAATGGAGAAATTTGTTGTATAAAAAAAAAAACAAAAGTGTATTTCATTTGACTTAATGTAAATGTTTAGCTAGAAAGATACTTCACAACAACATCGTAATTAGTTGCAAATAAGTTATATAAACTTGTATATATTTACTTTTCAACAGCTAAGTCGTAACACGGGAAGAGAAAATAAATTTGTTTGGCGGATGTATAAACTAACCCGACTAATGGTGAAAAGATATATACTTGTACATCGATTCACTTCATGGCACTAAACCAAAAATAAATTTCTGTTTGTGAAGCTGGTTTTTAGTAATGCAGGATTAGTCAAAATAGATTTTACAATTTAAATTGTGTCATTTTAAAAAATATATTTACTGAGACAAAGCATTTACAACAAAACTGCAACTCCTGGATTGGACTGGTTCAGCACGATATAGTGTTAGCCAACCTATCTGGTGATGAATGTTTATAGCAAACTTAAGTGCTCCCCAATCGACTTGGTTAGTCATTATGACAAAACTGCATCATGAAAACCTGGCAGCGACTATTGGTAATCACTCTGCGTAGTAATGTTTGGACATTCACTTTAACAACTTGGCGTCTGAGATTGTAATCAGAAATTGCTTATTACGATTTCTATTGTTTGCTTCTGAAATACTCTTGTCTGTACGTACGTACATATATATACATATATCGCCGTTTTCTATAATTGCTAAATACCTGTTTATAGTATGTGTGTGTGTGTGTGGCAACAAAATAGTAAGATGATATCATAAAAACCAAAAGTAATTATGTGCCTGGTGCTTAATAAATAAATACTAATACTATTTATAAACACACAACCTGCAATCTCCTTGTGCTTGGCTAAAAAGACCTTTCAGATTTTCCGCATCGCTACGCACGCTGTGCTGCTGGTTTTTCTCAACAGTGATTTCCACAGTCTTTTGAAATGCAATAGCTGAGCTTCATGAGCCGCGCTTCGAGCGGTAAACGGTGACTGAGTTGGTCAAGGTTTCTCACATAGCCCATAAAGTAGCCCCAACTGCATGTTGTGGAGCCAAGCGCTCTCGTATCTTTTGTTGCCTACAAAAATTCATAATACGCATGTTCAACTTAGCCATACAGTAAACACACAACAACAACAACAACAACACACGAGATATTTACTTGCGACTAGCGGCCCTTGAAAACAAGTTAAGGCACACAGACCTTTAAGTAGCTTCGACAAGCGGCTTGAATACCCTTGCGAGAGATTACTACTATTTTATAGCCATTTTTGCAAGCCAGACCGTAATCTGAATCTGTACATTTTTACAACTCGATTCTAGACAATTCATAGGGTCAAAGACGTTTCCTTCAATGCGTTATAGACTTCGTGACATAACCAACTCTGCAAGAGTATGCTTTCTTTACCAAAAAATTCAAAAAAAATTTATCTTCCATAATGCATATACTTTAAATGCAGATTCAAACTAGAGGACAAATCATGGCTAAAATGCTATCAAACATGAAAATCGGTTCAGTTTTAACTAAGTTATGGGTGTTTGAAATATGGAAGCTATGGATCTGAGAGCTTTACTTGTCAAAATTTTTGTTCATTTTGGCATGATTTTTGACCAAAATTTTGACCCCCCCAAAATCGGTTCCAATGTTATTTTTTATGCTAATTGTGACATTTACAATCGATTATAAATGTAAATTCGGAGTTCTAAACTAAAAAAAAAATTTTTTTTCCAAAATTCATAAGGGGGGAGACATGCTTTTTTTCAAAAAAAAAACTAAAAAAAATTGTATTTTCAAATATGCAAAAACTTTGGTGTAGAATCAATGAAGGGGCCAAACAATGCTTGGTTTTAACAGTTGTCGCTCCTCAGTATTTTCTTGTTGAATAAAATACAATGAGGAATTGTAAAAGGAATTGTTAGGAAGACTTCTCACATAAGAAATGCAGTTTGATTGTGAACAGCTTTCCTTTTGCGATTATTTTTCTTGTGCAGAACTAGAATTTACAGTATTATCCAACTTAGCCGGACAACAACTGGTAGTTGTCAATCTGATATGGTCGTGCTGTCTGCCAAGCTTGAGCTCCGTTTGGAGCTGTGTGCGGACATAATCAGTGCTCTAATTAATGGCAGAGTTCTTTTTAATCTGGTTTTCGTAAACTGCGTTAAGTGGCTGTGACAGGTTCTGCGTGGAGCATGAAGCATCAAGCGTCAAGCATCGAGAGAGCCTGGCGAAGACGGAATTAATAGTATCCACGAGTGTTCTTGAAAATTGGTAATTAACCAAATCGTGGCCAGTGGTCACGTGCTAGCCGTTTGCGACTTCCAGATCCCACACACGCATTCCGCCACTCGCACACGCCCGTGTTTATAACACCTTGCGCAACCGAATGAGGAAAGATTGTCTCGCCTATATATATATATATATATGTATATGTATATATTTACCTATGTATATACCCCGTCCCTGAGTCTGCTCTGCTCTGCTCTGCTCTACGCTATGCTGCATGTTGTGGGTGTATTCATAAATATTAGCTGCGGCTTCGTGCTGCTGCCACAAACGGGATACTGTCGCAGCAGCCGTCGCACAGTAGTCCGAAAAAATCTTTAGCATATATATATTTTTTTTTGGATACAAATGTAACACTTTTTGTTTTAATTTACAAAAATAAATTTTGATTTATCTTGTTTCGAATAATTATATAAAAAAAATATCAAACTAACGATGTGATATTTTTTTGTTGTAATTATAAATAAATCCCACTGTGCGTCGGCAGATAGCGTTGCTTTGCTTGGAACAATATAAAAAAATTTGCCCACTAAACTAAGGAGCATTCAATGAACATGTGAACAATCATTTCAATGCATATATATAAATACATATATATTTATTCTTTTGTTGTTGTAAAATTATGTATAAATGTATGTGTGTTTTGTTGTCAAACATATACATATGAATGGTCGGCTGCCAAGATCTCTGGCAACAGGTCTCTGCCGTTGAATGATTCAATTAATTTATCAAGTCTTTTTATATGAACATCATCTCATGGATGAGTAGACCCCGTATTCCCAGCGCATATAGACCGACTACGCCACAGTATGTGTGGGCAGAGTTCACGCGTTTCATTCATTTTTCCAGCGTAGTAATAATAATCATAAATGATTATTGAATATTAGGGAACAAGATAATAGCGTGTCGTATTAATTGGAATCACCCAAAGTTATACTAAGAAAAAAACACCAAGGCAGTAGATGTTGGTGTCTCTAATGAAATCACAGCTAAATTTAAACCACACTGGAAAATCCAAGATTTTCGAGTGTGTCTTTTGTCTTCGCCATGGGGCTTGTGGGATAAATATTGTGCATTTGTTATGTGCACATGTGAAATTGTATAGATATGCTTCTTAAGGGAAATTGACCGACAGGCCGTCCGTCGTCCGTCGTCGGCCGTCGGCAGTCGGCAGTCGCCTCGGTGTCAGAGTCTCCTATGGTCCAACCCAGGCCGTTGCACGTTGAACGTTGCACGGTAGCCTCCCGCACAGCTTTTTTTTCGGTTATGCACCCACACTTGGAAAAAATCTCTGAAGCACTCGCGGAAAAGAAATTGTATCAGTTGGTTCTTTAAATACCAAAATGATTAATTTCACAATGAAATTTTTAATGTTTCATAAAGTACAAACAGATATTTAATTATAAATTGTAATAGCAGTCTAATTGTTGAAGGTAGAATTTTCGTAATGGGGGTTTCGCCAAGTGTAGCTTTCATCATTTGTTGGGCGCACTGCCAATGACAGCAAAGACAAAAGTCAGCTAGCCGAGAGTCACTCATCGGAGTCCGCGAAAGAGACAACTAACTGAAATGCAAGTATCTATTCCAAACACACTAATGCACACAGATACAAGCATCTATATCTAATGCATCTACACATGTGTATGTGTGTGTTTATTTGTCTAAAAATTACATTGTACTAGCATGCCACAGATGGACGTATGTACATATGCCTGCACTTATAAAAGTGGAATTAGTGCCCACTTGAGAATACACATTTCAGGAATACGCTGATCAAAT
This sequence comes from Drosophila paramelanica, assembly GCA_035043915.1. NCBI lineage: Eukaryota > Metazoa > Arthropoda > Insecta > Diptera > Drosophilidae > Drosophila > Drosophila paramelanica. The sequence goes on along the minus strand of JAWNMO010000077.1, from coordinate 466,424 downwards.
TATGAAAAGATAAAAACAAACCAAACAAAAATGCCAGACCCCAAAATGTAGAAATATTCTTGATGGTTCCCGAAACTTGAGTTGCTGAGTTGCTTTATCTACGTCAGTTGAAAGCATAAATCCCAATAGCCACTTGATCTTGTCTGCCAGTTTGAATTCTTTTTAAAAACAAATCTGAAATCATTAATCTAAATATATTATATATGCGTAAATAATATTTGTATTTCCTAATTAAAGAATCGTTATAGTTATAGTTGTGCCACCCATTTTAGTTGTTGCGTATTTTTCTTTTTTGTTCTTTTCTTCAGCTAACTGCCGCAGGTGAGTTGGAGAAGCAAAAGTTAAAAATACCTGAGAAGCGGAAAACCGAGGACAATGAGCAGCTAAAAGATTTGAAAAAGGTAAGCAATAAGTTATTTACATTTATAGATTTCAATAACACCATCTCCTTATCTAAAATTCAAGGCAAAGCTAGAGACAAAGGCTTTAAAGGCGAAAAGGCCGGGATTTACTGACGAAAGATATCAGGAGACCTCCTACTATATAGAAAATGGTAAAAAACTAAAACTACATTTAAAATCGAATTGGAAAAATAGTCTCATTGTGTCCCTGAATAGGTCTGCGAAAAGTCTATCCATACTATTTCACTTTTACAACCTTTACGAAGGGCCGTTGGGTTGGCGAAAAGATACTTGATATATTCTCAAAAGAGTTTCGGGCGCATCCAGCTGAGGAATACGAACGTTGCATACAGACCGGCACCTTAACCGTTAACTTTGAGAAGGTACCCATTGACTATCGGCTGAAGCACAATGATTTATTAGCTAACATTGTCCACAGGTACGTTTTTGTTGTTCCCTTAAGCATTTGAATCTTGTTTATTAAAAGGTATATGGAATGCCTTACAAAATAACTTCATTGCCATAAATCTAATGAAGTTTGTTTTCTTCATTTATTTGTATAATGCGTTTCTCGACTTGCTTATCTGTATATATTTTCAACAAAATGCATAAGTTTGATATAGCCAATAAAAGCGCGTAAATCTTTATCATCCACCATTTTAGGGGGATATATTTTAGTGATGACCTTCCTCCAAAGATTAAGCACCAACTTCTTCTGGCCTATTTGTGAAATCGTTATTACATTGTGTATTGCGCAGTCGATCACAACTAACTAAACTGCTCTTTAAGCTTTCACAATCTACTTAGCTTGTTTAGGGCATAAACGGAAATTCTTTGCCATCCACCTGTGTGTTGGCCATAAAATGGCAAGCAACTGTTACGCAAATGTCCGCAAAACTCGATCTAGCCAAGTCTGTCGATTTGCAATCGCTACTGCTACCAAATTTGGCATTATGAATATCTTAAAAGCGAAATGTTTTTTTTCTCGAATGCAATCAAGTTCGCTTAGCAGATCCTTTCCCTTAAGTCGAGTGACACGAAATTAAGTATTTGCATTTTGAAAGCACTTAATGGTTATATATATCTAACTAAATGTGCGCACTCATGAATATCTTTGCAGACACGAAGTACCCGTCACTTGCCAACCAATCACAATAGTGCATATGGATGAGGACATTGTGGTTGTTAATAAGCCAGCCTCTATACCCGTAAGTGGCTTAAACGACTGCCATATTACATATTATTATACATTTAACTATTAATTATAGAGACATCATTAATAGTAGTAGTACCTAAGTTGGAACATCAAATATTGCAAATAACACCAATTTATTTATTTATTTTTTTTGTTTTTTGATAATTATCAAATTGTTCTTTTAGGTACATCCATGTGGTCGATACAGGCATAACACTGTAGTGTTCATACTTGCCAAGGAGTTCAACCTGAAGAATCTACGCACAATTCATCGTCTCGACCGACTCACTTCCGGTCTGTTATTATTCGGACGCAGCCCAAAGAAGGCGCGCCAAATGGAGCAGCAGATACGCAATAGGCAGGTGGAAAAGGAGTACATATGTCGCGTCGAGGGCATTTTTCCAGAGTGAGTAGAGAGTAAAAGAACCTTTGTGGATAATTGTTTTAACTTCTATTTCTATTTGAAGCGGTGTCGTGGAGTGCAAGGAACCAATTGAGGTGGTCAGCTACAAGATTGGAGTGTGTAAGGTATCCCAGAAGGGCAAAGATTGTACCACAACTTTCCAAAAGCTATCCCAGAATGGGAAAACCAGCGTGGTTCTTTGCAAACCACTCACGGGCCGAATGCACCAAATCCGTGTTCACCTGCAATATTTGGGTAAGTTTCGCAGTGAACCTAACGATATAAAATAATGCATTTTAACCCCACTCAAATAGGCTATCCGATTCTTAACGATCCGTTGTACAATCATGAAGTCTTTGGCCCGCTGAAGGGGCGTTCTGGAGATATCGGTGGCAAAACGGACGATGAACTTATACGAGATCTCATTAACATACACAACGCTGAAAACTGGTTGGGCATAGATTGCGACTCGGACATTTCGTTATTCAAAAATACTAAAGATGAAACCGACCTGGAGAGCCTGAGTAGCGATCAAACCTTCGGTATTTTACCAGAACCCCTTGATGTCCGAATTCATTAACCCTTAAGTATCGCTGCTTTTATAGCCGTACATCACAGCGACGATGATGTGGGTGCAAACTCACGGGAAACGACACCGCCCTGTTTGGAAAACCAACAGTCAGACAGACCCGACTCCACAAAGCAACTGGATTGTGCAAGCAGCAGAGAAGTGTTTCCGGGTAAAGCTGATGTTGCCCCCGCCATGGCCACAGATGGTTCACCTGGCAACACAAGCTATGCCGTTGATGCGGGATTGGCGTCCGACAAGGTAGTCATTGACAAGCACTGCTACGAGTGCAAAGTGCACTACCGGGACCCAAAGCCTAAGGACCTCGTCATGTACCTACACGCTTGGAAATATAAGGTAAGTAAACCAAATACAGTTAATTAAAGGCTGCAAAATGAAGCCTAACCAATATCAAATATCAAGGGACCTGGCTGGGAATACGAAACTGCGCTACCAAGCTGGGCACTTGCGGATTGGGACGACTGCGATGTGAGCTCTGATAAAGTTGTTAATTAAGTAGAGCCTTAATTTTGTGTCCGGCTTGTCGGACACTTGCCGTATCGTTATTTATATATTTATAATGCCTAAGATCGTAAGCATCGGGACCCCTATCAAACGGCTTCAAATCGCACAAAAAGTGAACCAAAACAAAGTGCAATAAATATTGACCAATCTTTGACCAAATATATACATATATGTAATGATAATTCGTTCACAGAAATTCTATATATCAAACTTAAGCAAAAATGTGCCTTTCAGATTGGTAAAAGCAAAAAAAAAAACAAACACACATATTATATATGCACTGACAAATAATAATCCCATTATTGCTTTTGCTTTACTTAGATGTTTTTCCTTATAGTCAATTGTATTGGTATTAGAAAATTAGATGTATATCACAAAAATCAAAATACTGCAAACCAAGTAATCAAATTATGTTATAGACATAAGAGCCGAAAAGACATGCAATACTATTTCAAGTTTCTTTACACAATTAGTTATACACATACATAAGTATATGCATTAATCGGGAGAATCAGCAACGATTTCATCCGAAATTAGAGGAGATTCCTAAAACAGCTGGTTCCAGTCACCTAATATCCCATAAAAGTAAGATGATTTAAAACAAATCAAACTCGTGCCGTACTTCAATATATACTTATTGACGACGCTAAATTGAAATAAATAATTTTATACTTATAAGTGCAATACTTATACATATGTACATGCATACATTAATTATTATCAATAAATTTTACAAATGTTTCTTAGAAATGTCATTTTTTCATATATCCTAAGCACAATACAGCGAAATACATCAGGTAAATAATGAATTTCTTATTGGATGTGTATTTTTTTCAGGAACCCTTTAATCCAAAAAGATAAATAACCCATACCTAAATAAAGTTTTTTCATAAACTAGAACAAATAAACTCGTTGGGGAACGACCTTAATGAACTCGAGAAATTGAGCTCATACGAATATAACTTTATTTTCTCGTATTTAGCAGAGGGCCAAGTCTAAACTTCCGTATTTTCATTTTGTATTTTACAAACCGCAAACTCTCTGCCAACTTTATTGGAATAAGAACTTGCATGGGGCCACGCTGATGCAGTAAAAAATTAAAGTTAATTAACGTAGCAGCAAAATTAAAAATTGATGTTACAAAATAAAATGCAATAAATTCGAAACTCAGCTGGTCCGTTGCAAAACTTCACCTCCCCTCTCTAATCGCAAACATGCCAATAGGGCTAGGGGACTGCAGGCTAATGCACTTACAGGTTCGCTCAAGTCGCTGAATTATTTAGCGAAAGTGTAATTAAAATAAAATAAAAATAGAAGCTCGTCCACTTCGCAGGGTATGTTCGAAATTAAATAAGTTTTTTGGTGTTTACGACTCGAATAAGTAAGTATTGCAATATTAATATTTATCCCTTTAAAATGACAAGTGTATAATAAAATTTGGTTAGTCAGTAATAAATTTAATAAATTTTATAGACTTTTCGTGTATGCAACGCAGTTAGAAGTTAATTGAGTTCATGAAAAATCAACAAAAAACTGTATGTGCATATATTTCTTCGAGTCTGTCTCTCTTTTGCGAGGTTTTCCTACATCAGCAATTTAGCCAACAGGCAACTTGGCCGAAAGAAGGCTTCGTGAGGAGTTTGGCTTTGTTCCTTGCATAAACTTAAACTTCATGTGGACAATAAAGGTGCAAAATAAAAGGAGACCATAAAAAGCATATTTGTTAACATTTTTGGCCAGCTTATCGAGCCAACACACAAACTTTATTTATTGCCACTATGTCTAGGGTGCACACTTGCAACACTGTCGCACTGAAAGACAATAAAATTTGACATGTATGAAAGCAGAAGGGATAATTTATATGCCTTTTCACATAGATTAAACAAGGTGTAACCAAAACCGAATTTAGTTATTGTTTTGGCTCTTTTTGGATGGCTTGACTCTTCAAGAATTTAACAAATAATTTTCACTAGAAAGCTATATCAATGTTTATTTGCTATATGTTTTCCCATATTTATTATATTTATATCTATGCTCACCAAAATAAAAACCAAAATATCTCGAACTATAAAAAATTATAATTCAAATATTTTTCAAAAATTTAAATTCTAAAATAAAAGCGGTAAGTAACATCACAATTTTTGCCAGAACCGCGAAAATTTTAGAACTATATATTTTAAATCAATAGAGTTAGTCCTTGCAATCCTAATGCACACAACGATCCTTTAAAACAACGATATTACCGAGTTAGAGCTATCTTTCTAAAAACATACACACATATATAATAAGATTTTATAGGATTTTATAGGATCCTCAGATATAACATATAAGATTAAATATAAACTTTTAGAAAGAATATACGACTTGCGTCGATAAAAATTGTTAAAAACGCGCCTAATATCCAAAAGTAGCTATTGAATTTATTTACAACTTGAGCGCCAAACGACTAGCAAATTCAAACAGAAACAGCTGATATATTTATCGTTTTGTTTTCACTTCATCCGATAACTACTGGTTAAGTATGACCGTATGTGATTCGGACTATCGGTTAATGTGAAAACATCAATTACCGATAGCCCGTATACAATTTCGCACCTATATTCCAAAAGACAACAAAGCCGAAGTGAAAGACACCGGTCATTTTAATAAAAATCAACTTTTTTGTTTCAGTTATATAAAATGATTCACGATGTTTTACTATCATGCTTGAGCTTAAGCCGCAAAGGAATAAGTATTCAAAGTTTTCTTGTGAGTATGACAAATAAACATGCCCATATGTCTCATTTATACTCTGCTGTTTTCAGGCCTCGAACGTAGTGGATCAATTTATACATCCTTGTGAGCGTAAGATTTTTGTAGAAATTATTAACACCTTGAATTATCTCAATGAAGTTGTACGATTTGCAAAATACTTTGGTGGCGTCAGTCAGCATGAGATATCCGACTTCAGCGAAGCGCACGGTAAAACCGAGTTATTTGTATGCTTCTGGTTGAGTTAATTGTAGCGTTTTGTTTTTCAGAATACGCGCCTGGGTATTATTTAAAGAACTTTGCTAAAGGCATCGAAATAGCTCTCGAGGAATATTACAATGAAATAATAAAGCTGGAATCTTTCTTTGAAGACAATACAACAAACTCTCTAATTTATATTCACAATGCCTTGGAAATTCAATTACCAATAATACTTTTTACGTAAACTGATTAATGATGCAAGAATACAGGTGCGTGGCTATCAATATAAGTTTTGCTAGAGGCTGAATGTATTTAATCTATATATTTAAAGAAACTCAATGGATGTAGGCTGTTACAAAACATACACCAACAATATGAGCACGGAGATTTTCGCATGAGCCACATAATCGCCAAGTATGTTTTGAAAGTTAAATTCAAAAGCAAAAGAAGCTAATTTTTAATTAAAATCCTTTTAGAGTTTGCAAGCCCGTAAAATTGGCTTTCTTTTCACACATGACCCATTGGCTATTGTTTGGTGTAATTGATGATGAGCACTCAGAATTCTTTATAAACTACAAAACATCGCAAGAGAATGCCATCATAAAATCCTGTGAAAAATCAGTGACAAGCAGTACTTATTCGGTAGCTTGTTAAAGATTTAAAAAAAATATACATAACGTTAGCTCATTTTGCTTTGCAGACTTCATTCAGCGAGGAAGAGATATGGCAGTATGAAATCAATTTTAGTCAATTGCCGGGCTTTGTATCAGCTGTTTTAGCTGAGAAAGTCCTTTTTGTCGGGCAAACAGTTCTCATTTTTAAAATGGACCGCAGTAAACAAAAAACCGACGCATGGATGATGAAGATGCATGGATCATTCTGTGATGATATCAGTGAGCTTTGGGATGGCAAAGAAGGAATGTTCTGTAAAATGATTGAAGAACTAAATCAGGACGAAAAGATCGACGTGTTCCACTTGGAGACTGTAGTCAACGAAATCAAGAAATACGTCAGCCAACGACTGTCAGAAATAGCAGTCATTGAAGACGATTTAGATCGTCAAATGTGCTTGATAAAAGATTTTTACCTACTGGGACGTGGTCAATTTTATTTGGAATTCTTTCGTCAATTGTATGACAATTCGGAAGGGCTTGCTGAGCTTAATGCTAAAAATTATACCAGAGCCTTTGAGGTACTTTTACTATAGCTGAACTGGTAAAGGTAACTGTTTAAACTAAAATTTACTTATTATACTGTTACAGCTCGCTTCGCACGTATTGGGAATTGTTGATGATTTAGAGAATTTCACATTAAGTGTTCAGAAAACGGCCACCGATTTAGATGAGAGCTGCGAATTTGCAATATTGCAAAACCTTCATCTGAAATACATTTATAGATGGCCATTGAATCTCTTGTTTTCGCCAATGACAGTGGAACGATATAACACTGTGTTTCGTTTCCTATTAACTATCCGCAAGTTACAGTACGATCTTCAGCGTGTATGGGCTCGACACAAATGGCTCGCTAAAACAGCGACACCGGTGAACATACGGACAATAAATTTTCGTAATCACCTTATGTTCTTTTTGGATAACTTACAATATTATATACAAGTGGATGTTCTTGAGTGTAAGCCTATTTTAGATATCTTCATCTATTGAAATGATTCGACACATTAACACTACATTACCATTTTAGGTCAGTTTGGTATACTAATGACTGTGATTACAAGTAAAGCTGATTTTGAAGAAATTCAAAGAGCTCACTCAGTATTTCTAGCCAATGTGCTTTCACAATGTTTTTTGCTGACCGATGCGACAGACAAGAAAATTAATAATACGCAGCCAACAACTCATTCTCAATATCCAGTTTATGGCACAATACTTGAAATTTTTGGTATTTGTGAGAAATTTTGTGCTTTGGACTGTTTGCAAGAAATATCCGATGAAACTATCAATAATGTGAATAGACTAGAAGAAAGGTAAGCATAGCAATATTAACATGCATATGTATATGTATATATTTTTAAATATCTTTATAGATTTAACGTTTCCATATCGGGATTAATTAAATTGTTGGTAAACATTAAAAGTGCATCCAGTTTTGGCCCGTTGTCTCAGCTCCTATTAAGATTGGACTTTAATCGTTGGTTTAGTGTTAAAAGAACTGCAAACACAACAAATTGATTTTTAAGATGGAAAAAGTGGAACAATAACAAATATAACGCTTTTCGCCTAAAGTTGCAAACGTTTAATGTCCTCCATACGGAAATCGCTCCTTTTCAAAGTAATCGAAAATAAATCATTTGAATAGAAGAAAAGGCATATAAAAAATTACCTTAATGCCAGAATAGTACGCGCTTCGTTTGGGGTCAAACGCCAGGAAGGCATTTCTGTATTATTTTCAGGATTCCAATATTCGGACAGTTCGGATACTTTATCTAAATTTAAAAGCGTTGCAATTTGTGAGAGGCGTGTCATCTTATCGCGCACCGACCAGGACGTTGCACCCGTTAGGTACGTGCCTAGAGCGCGCACTTCCTGATCCAGAACAAGTCCACCAAGCTGCAAATTTCAAGAGATACAATGCAAAACATGACGACGACTTTTATATAAGTTATACCCGATTAAAGGTGCTTTTCTTAATAGCCCGTTCTAAGCGGTTGGTCACTTCTGTAGCCAGTATGCTGACAAGCGCATCATAGTTACGTGGACTTAAAGCATTTTTAAAAGAATTGAGTAGACCATCCAATTGCACAATGAAATACTGAACAAATGTTTCTCCCGCTTCGTACGTAGCCAGTTCTTCCTAAATCATGAAATAAATTAAATAGTAAATCATACTTGGTATATCAAACATTACCTCTGTTAAATGGTGACTATAGTTTAGGAATTCATCAACCCAGGGATTTAAGCGTGGTCTTATCGCACTTGATCTTAGCTGCTGTATTCCAAAATCCACGGTTGCTTTCAATGCATCGCGAATAGTCTTAAGCTCAGTCAAGCAGCTGTCCAACAGCTGCCGCTCCACTGGTGTTATGTTTGGAAATGTGCCTGCTATCTCTTGCTCCATAGTCTGCCAGAGTGTTTCAATATACTCAGTCGACATATCAGCATTATTCAACTGCACTATGAAATTCGATCGTACGCGATCAGCATCACTCGAATGCAATTTACCCTGCTGTAAGCTCGTTTGTATTGCATTGTAGGCTTGGGCTAAATCAATATAGCCAGAAGGATAGCCAATTTTTAGGGGCGCTTTTAGTGCAGTTACAAAATCGCCATCCAGGCATGATGCAACATTGTTGATGACAGCACATGTACCATTGATTGATTGCGTTGTCAAAGAACGTCGTATTGATTTGCGTAAGATAAAGAATACATCATCAACTATTGACGAACATTGCTGGCCAGCTTCAAATGTGTCAAGCCCAATGGCTTTCATCACGCTTTCTTCCATGAAATATCTATATCAAGATATATCGTAAATAACGGATAATTTTACGTAAATACAAAAATACCTTTCAAACAGTAAGTATGTGCTTAGAATTTCCTGCATTTGACGGCTTAAATCGCACTGCTTCACAACCCGCTCGTAATCTTTTAGGACATTCTTCTGTGCTTCTTTATCTTGCAAACACGTTTCAGAATTTGTCTGTAATTAAGCATTGTATTAATTTATTTTATTTTTACCTAACTGCTGAAGTATTACCTGTAAGCGACGACGCATAAATCGAAAGTATAGCTCTATTCTGGAATGCATGACTGTAATTTCGGCTATGATTGCGTCTATATCTTTTGGATTCAATTTATCTATAGAACCGCCTGACGGTTTTCGATAATGTCCCAAAGCTTGTATGCTGCTGTTAGCCATACTAGCTCCGGCTGTGCGCTGAGCGCTGTCGTTGACTTGCTTAATGCGATACTGAATTTGTCGATTTTTGTTGAATTCCAAGAGCAAATTTTTTACTTCAAGATCGCATTCTCTTTGCAATATGGTTACCATGTCTAGCAACGATGTAGATCTAATTGCGAAAATTAAATTTTACGGAATGCAGTTTTCAACAAATTCTTATACTTACTCTTGTCCATAAAATGCTTCAATAATCGGCTGATTAACTTCGACGACACGCGCAAAATTTTCCAAAATCGCAGTCAAACGGTCGGCATAGGCCAAATGAAGGCGACGTTCTGCTTTTGCAATGTCCTGCGTGTTTCGCAGTTCCTTCTGCGCTTTTATTGACAACTTTTGACAAATATATCCAGAGAATTTCTCTATGCCTATGCGATGGCAACCAACCAACGGGAATATTTTAAAGAATCTCTCAACAGAAGCCAAATCATCATGTTGCACAGCCTCGTCGAATCGTTTGGAAATTAAGTCTCTTATCTTTTCGGTAGCATCTTCCAGAGTGCGTACAGCATCACTGACTGAAGTTATCGACCCCTGGACATCGTCTGCCGTGCGTTGTAATAGCTGTTGATCCATTGCCAGAAACCGAGCGATATGTCCCGCACCCTTCTCATAGTCCTCCTCATTTATAGCCTTAACCACGCCCTGACTACACAACTGCAGGTCGATCAGGTCGTGGACACGTTGCTGGCACTCGGAGGCCCGACATCGTGCCAAATCCAGTCGGCGCACTTTTGCACTTACAGATTCAGCCAGTTGTGCGGTATTTACGATTTGCATGTTTAACTTATTTGAATCGTTTTCCACGGCAAGTAATAAGGTCATAGTTCTACCGATGCCGCTCAATTTTGCCTCGATCTGACATTGCTTAGACAATACGGCTTCAAGTCTAGCATTCACATCTGCCTACAACATCGGGTTAATCCATTATTATTATTTAATAGCATATAAGAAAAATAAATGCGGACTTCCAGAAAATACCTACTTCTTGTTCTGCAATGCGTATAAGACCCTCATCCACTTTTTCGCTTGTGGTCATATCCCAGCCGCTGATTACGTCGGTAATATTCACTTTGCTCATTTTTAATTTATTTCTAATTAATAAATTTTGCTGACTTATGGAATAATTCAGATAGATTATACGGGACAAGGAATTGTTTATTATGGAATTTACGTGGCGGACTGATGAACTAAACTAATACTTATGGTTCACCATATGTTGTTGATCTAGTTCACTATAAGCGGCTACCCGGTATTTTATTAACATATTATGTTATTTAAAGCGAGAAATTACAAATAAAAATCCGTTACTATTTTGAAAAGGATAAAAAGGATAAAAATTACAATTGCAATTGAACATTTAAAAAGAAAAAGCTAATTCCTATAATTAAGAATTATATATTGGTCGCTGTTAACGACGGTCGCTGTTAGCTCTGCAAATACTTAAAATGTTTTAGCGGCTCTGCTAAATAACAGAGCTGTTCGGCATTTAACCTAAAAACAAGACTTGTGTTTTATAGTTTAGTTTATTTATACTAAATAAAGTGAAGTTATAATGAACAATTATTTTACGGAATATGAAAATTTAGAAGTAACCACTTTGAAATTGTGATTATATATTTTTATATATATTTACATATATTGTTTGTTTACGCAGGTGCACGAGCTTATGCTGAAAGACCGACCACGACAAGAAGCATATTATAATGCCATTCTGAAGAACAAGGATCTGTTTAAAGATAAAATTGTACTAGATGTTGGCGCTGGTACCGGAATACTTTCTGCTTTTTGCGCACAAGCTGGCGCTCGTTTGGTTTACGCTGTGGAAGCCTCCAACCTGGCAACTAAAGTGGCTCTGGATCTTATTGAGGAAAACGGGCTCACCAGCATTGTCAAAGTAATACATTCCCAAATAGAGGAATTCGTGCTTCCGGCAACTGCTGAGAAAGTGGACATTATTGTCTCGGAGTGGATGGGATTCTATCTGCTGCACGAAGGCATGTTAGATTCAGTGCTCTTTGCTAGAGACAATTTCCTTAAGCCGGATGGACTTATGTTCCCCAGTGAATGCACTATTTTTGTGGCGCCATGCTCCGTACCATCTCTGTTTGATTACTGGCAAAACGTAGATGGAGTGAATATGGAACGTTTTGCTACCAAATTGCGTTTACAAAAATCGACAAGACCGGAAGTTACCCAACTAAAGCCCAACGATTTGCTTCACGAAGGCATTGTGTTCCATTGGATGAGTTTACTCGATGTGAATGCCTCAGATCTCGATCAAATATGCTTTAAAGAGGTCGTGGCCACACAGGTTGCTGGAAAGCATCAAGGGTTCTGTATATGGTTCGAAGTACGCTTTCCCGGCGATGAGCCTGTAACATTAAGCACATCACCGCAAGCTGCGGAAACTCATTGGAAACAGTGCGTTGTTGTACTCCCAGAAGAGAATTGTGAAGCTCTCGAGGAGAAATCACCTGTGGCTTTCCAAATCTTAATGAAACGCAGCGCAAATGATGGTCGAAAGTACAACCTGGAGGTAGAGCTACTGGATCCTAATGTCGAAGAGCACCCAGTGCCCTGCTCCTGCCACATGACAAAGTGTATACTGACAGAAGCTCACCTTAAGATGATGGACACAACATAAACGTTTAAACGTTTTGTTGCTTAGTTTGTAAGAAATCAAATGTTCAATTAAATAACACGTACCATCTTTATACCTCAGTCAAACTTAACAGCTATACGAGTTGTTTGCTCTAAAAATATATCATTTGACAATAACTATTTTATGCGCTTGAAGAATTAACCTAGTAGCCGTTGCAAACGGCATTGAAGTTCCTTGAGCGAGTGCTGTAGGCGATTGGTGTCCGGTTTCTGATAACAAATATTCAAACATGCCGCGACTATATCCTGTGCCTTTCCCAATATACGTCGCCTGATTGAAAGAAATATAATAATTAAAATTGTATACATATGAACACCTGTATAAGTACTTACTTGGAACGGTACCAAATAGCCTGGGCATTATCAGCCAGAAGCGTAACAACGTGTATAGCAGACTGTATCAAGTGCCACTCATTTCCTTCGTTCGCCCAAATGCGTTCGTTCATGGAGATCATTCTAGAGAGCACCCAAATATTCAAGATAAAATTGTAGACTATGTGATAAATGCGATCACTCACCTGGAGTAGTATTCTAAAAGCAGTTCAATATCCAGTTTCATGGCAAAGAGTTTTTCTGGCACTGTTCCTTCCGGCAAATGCATTTGACAGGCCTTTATCTCTAGCTCTCTTATCAGGAACGCAAATGGAAAGCACGGACCGGATTCACCAAATTCTCGAACCAAAAGTTCTATTTTTGTAAACAATCGTGTACTGCGCTCTTGAGTGGAGCCAGGAGCATCGACGACGCTGTTTATAATGTTGCCCCAAACGGACTCAATCAACAACGGATCGTTGTGATTGGAGCAATTTAGTATCGATAGCTGGCATTCCCAGAGGTCAAATGGATCGGCAAAGTTTTGATACAGTTGTGTGATATCATATAGAGCAAAATTCAAGTCCTTTATGGCCTGCCTTGCATCTTGACTTGTGTTCACAATAGAACTCATTGCGCCAAGCACAGACTTTTGTACCCGCGCAATCTCCAACTGCAAAGTAAAATAAATGGATTTCATATTTAATTTATACGAAAAACAAAATATATGTATATGTAACTGACCTTGTCTTCCAATTCCTTTAAGAATATACCATTAGTTACGGACGAGCCCACAGTCTCATTGCGCATACACATAACCGCGCGCACCAAATAGTCGATACGCACATCGAGTGATATATTTTCACTTCGCGTCATTGCTAAATTGTCGAGAATCTGCGCTGCCTGATGATGATGTCCATTTTTCTCATAATACTTCCAAAGTAAGTCAATTAATTTCACATTCTCCGGATTGCGGCTAACACTGCGCCGCAAAAACTCGCCCAACGAGGGCTCAACCAATTCCAACAAATCACTTTTCATGTCATGTGACAACAGCCATTCATAGATAGTGACATGTATAAGTGGATCCTTCATTCGAAGAGCTTGGGTCGTGATCTTCTTAATGCTCCGTTTCGAGCTGCTCTCCACATCGTGATGATTCTCAGTTGCTTCGCAATCAAGTTGGAATAAGCGACTTTTGTCCTTGTCGGATTTATCAGTGCGAACAGTGTGATAAACATGGTCAAGCATAAGCTGCACCTCTTTGTAATAGTTCATGCTGCAAGAAAAATTAAATTTATTAAAATAATAGTACTCCCTTTTGTGTGGGGCCCACCCATATATACCGTGTGACAAAGCATGTGTAACCCTCACGATCTTCAGCTGGTTCATTGTTGTTGTAATAATGTATACCAATTTCTTCTGGATCGATTTTAGACGCACATGTAGCAGCTAACTCAACAACACCCTCGTAAAAATCTACGGAAATAAATTGCTGGCAAATACTATGCAGCGGCAAAGTTGGAGCAGCATCAAGACACATTTGCAGTGTTGTGGCAAGCTTTTGCTCTTTTTCCGCTGCTGATTTACAGTTCTTGGCGCTCATAAGAATTTCGGTGGCCTTATAAGTCACTTCGTCCTCGTGTCGATAAAGATTGGGGCACAGCTGACGCAAGTTATCGGATACCTCTGCGACATCTGCGTTATCTTTAAGGTATAGATTGATAAGCGCAATAATCAGAAAAGCACACACCTCCGAGCGCGCTATTAACAAATCTCGAAATGTGCAGCATCTTAACGTTTTCAGATGTTCGGGCGACAATTGTTGGCAAAGCATTTGAAATTGATGATCAATTAGGATGCTCCACAGTGACATTACCTCACATGCGTGTTCTGTAAACAAAAGTGAACACTTGGCATTATTGTACAACATAAAATGCAATGTTTAAACGTACTAATAAATTGGTTCAATGCAGAAAGCGAACGCTTCTCCTCGATTTGTGCCTGTTCGGTAAGGTTACGATGTTCATTAAGTGGCATTTGATTAGTAGTCATCATAACAGCACCCGGCCTACCCAAATGACTATCATAGGGTAGTCGTCTTGTAGCTATAAAATGAAACCACGTATTAATTAGGAGTATTGTGAGATCAGGTTGACTCTATTGGCTTACCAGAAAGATCGTGCACTGAATGCTTGTCCAAAAAGCAACGCAACGCGCGTAGTTCAGCCAACAGCATTGAACAATCGCTAATTGTTAACATTGAACACAAATTCTCATCTATACAATGTAATTGCCAAATAGAGCGCAGCATGCGCGACACAAACAAATAAAGGCCATCATGTTTTGCGGAATATATAACAGGCGAATTTTCATTACTTGGCCCTGTTGAGTGTGGTTGTTGCTGTTGGGTGGATTGAGGAACTGATAGGAAAAGTATGAATAGTAGGCTATATGTTATAACCATAACCAAAACCTTTCAATTCTTATTTTCAGACACTTACTAGGACTAATTGGATGATTGTATTGGCCACTCATCACGCCAATGTTTCCTGTATTTGACATGGGTGTAGACATGAACATGGGTGGTATTCTCTCTCGACCAGGAACAATTGTGTTTTGACCGATCATGCTATTATGCATGATACGGTTGGTGGAATTCATATAGTGTTGATAGCCTGGCTCTCCACCGTATAGCATAAATGCTTGGGTAGCCCATAACGCGATGTCGCTGCCACGCAACTGCTCCGAAGTAGCCAATAATAGGGCTGTAACGCAGGCCTCGCGTTCATTTTGAGTTTGGAAAAACATTTTCACCGCCTCATTGTGCGGACCCTTGCAAGCCTGGAGCAACTGCTGTAGTATATGAACCGCCTTCAGTAATTCCACAATGTGCGTGCCCTGATTGGTGAGCAAAACAATTCTACTCGGAGTGCGTGCATTGTACAACAATGAAGTTGCATTGGGCATAATCGAATCTTTGACTTCCGCCACGCTCCAAACGATGCCATCAAGACTTTCCAAGGCTGTTGACTCAACGAGGTACGTAAAGTTTGTAAACGGAGCAGAGCTAACCGACCAAAGTAAATCCTGCTCTTGCTGCTGCGTAGTAACCATTAGCATCGTGCTCTCACTGTGGTACGCGGCGTGCACTTGCTTCGGTTTATTAGTTGTGGCATTTGGTGTATAGCCCGGCGGCAGTCGCACATGAAGCAGGTAAATTCCCATTGGTGTTTCCGAATCTGCCTGCATTATTGGCGGTGCAGTATTTGGATGGACAACACCAAAATTGTCCGTCATACAGTTTAATTGTTGTTGTTGCACATTCAACCTCGCCGTAGAGAAATAGAGACGTACTCCGCACTGCGTAACAGCAACAAGATGTAGGAAATTTGAATTTTCTGTGCTTAGCGGACAAATTGCTTTCACGCATTTGAAAATGGATGGATCAACAGTTCTACAAAATAAAAAAATATATATATATAAAATGATGTCCTAGAGTTTTAAGCCTGCTTACTTACTTGATCAAGCTAGCCGCTTGACTCGCAATATCATTTTGTGTAATTTTTCCCAACCTTCGCACATTCGTAAAGTTTGTGCCGATGTGCCATGCTTCGATAGAGCTCTTCTCAGTTAAAACGTAAAGCAATTTTCGACTATCGTCAATAACAATTTTCTCAATAGGATCCACATCCTATAATGTACAGAAAATTAGAGAATTCTCTTGTCTTATAAATTCTTGTTCTAAAACAATAATTTGTAACTCACCGAAAATACTTTGAAGAAACTTGGCACTATATAGGAAACTAATCCTTGCGAATGGTTAATCTTTTTACATCGCTTGCCAAACCAGCTTGACTCAGAATGATAATCAATCTCGTATAGACAACCATCCTGACCTCCCAAAAATATGCGGCCGTCCTTGCTGCCCTGTATGACATTTATGGACACATTGTCTGTTCCAAGCACAAACAGAGGTTTGTTTAAGAGCTGCATTCTAGATTTGCTCGGTGACGCGGATCTTGAATCCTTCTGCTTCTCAAATGTTACACCCAAGACAATCACCTCAATGGGTGTTGTCAGTAACATCAAATACTTGACGTCATTGATTAAAACGCCATGCTTAGGCTTAATCAAGCCAACGCTCAATATTAAATGGCTTAAGCCATCGTAGTAGGCAACGTCTCGAGCTTGCTCATATGTCCAAATATATATATCCGAATCAATTGTCAGCCAGGCACGTCCAATCTCCGGAAACATGCCCATTAGACAGTGGCATTTGATATCTAAGGAAAATTACAAAGTTCATTACAATTGTACTATATGCATCACAACGCATATTTACGCTTGAAGTGCTCCAGGACCTCATTGGGTATTCCGGATTTTGTGAGCGTTCGCAGCTGTTGTAGGTTATGTGTATCGCTGGAGGTAAGTTGCGCCAGGGTTTGGTAATCATAATCGTTGAGACCGCTCATTGTGGCTCTCCCATGTTGAATGATGCCTGTTAACTATTGACTAATATAAGCTTCCGCCTCAAACTTTGCAAAAAACACCATTTCGTTAATTACCTCTAGAAGTTGCGGCTTGTGTCTGTCCCGAGTGTCGTGAAATTCGAGCATGTTTCCTGCTGTCTGTAGGGCATCAGGTGGCAACGTTGTGTTATTCATGTTTGCAAGCTTTAGTTTGTAATCCAATCAAGTATTAAAATATTGTCACAAATGTAGTTTCCCCGTTAAACTGTTTGGCCACAAAAAATTGCAAACTACCGCCGGCTGGAGAGAGAGATCGGCCCACGCCATACAACTCCCGCCATTAATTTTTTGTCTCGTTCCCCTGTTAATTTAACATTCATTGCTTTAATGTTATTAACAGCGAGGGAATATTATTTTGATAAAGCTGCCATCACTTAACATCACTAGTTTCATTAGAAGCTGATTTTATTGAGAAAAAAAGAATATATTTTTTTGTTATATTCCAGCTGGCGGTATCTAATTTAAATGATGAAATTTGGATTGAGAACAAATTTGAAATTTTGAGCTGTCAAAATATTGATAACATGGCCACAACAGAACAGCTGTCTTTTGTCAATTTATCGCTAGTGGCAGCACCCAATAAATTCCCAAAAATTCCCTGAACAACTTGCCAGTGTGGCAACCTTAACACAAACGTCAAATATTTCCTTTCTTTTTTCAGCCTCTTTCCGGTCGGTCTGCAGTGTGTAAGTTTCCCTATAATTTGTATATAAAAACAATTTTAAAACATCAACAAAATGGGTGCATTTTATCAAACGCTTTGTGTGTAACATGTGTGACATATTAAAAAGTTGGCTATATTTATGTTTATTTCACCCGCAAATGCGGTAGTAGTTATTATATTCCGATAATGAAATTCATAATGAAGATTGATTAAAGTGTTTTGTTTACGCTTATTGGAGCACCAAGTGTGGAATTAAAGTTTAACTCACGGCAATATATTCTGACACCAGAAAAAATTTAAATGTGTACATATACCAATGTATGTGAATATGTTTCTAATTGAATTTGTTTACTTTTTTGCAGTGTCGTCAAAATGCGAACGATCAACTCGAATCAGTGTGTCAAGATCCCCAAGGATATTAAAGCCTCAGTGAAGGCTCGCGTGGTTACGATCACCGGCACCAGGGGTACTCTGAAGCGAAGCTTCAAGCACCTGGCTCTAGACATGTACATGTCTGACAAACGCACCCTGAAAGTCGAGAAATGGTTTGGCACAAAGAAGGAGCTCGCTGCAGTACGCACAGTGTGCAGCCACATCGAAAACATGATCAAGGGTAAGTGAAAAATATTGAGCAATCAATTTGAGAAGAATGAAATAATAAAACCATCATCTAATATATACTTTCAGGTGTTACGCTCGGTTTCCAGTACAAAATGCGTGCTGTGTATGCTCATTTCCCCATCAACTGCGTTACGTCCGAGCAAAACTCGGTTATTGAGATCCGTAACTTCTTGGGTGAGAAGTACATTCGTCGCGTGGAGATGGCTCCTGGTGTGACCGTTGTCAACTCAACGGCGCAGAAGGATGAGCTTATCGTCGAGGGTAACGACATCGAAGCCGTGTCTGGCTCAGCGGCGCTCATCCAGCAGTCGACCACTGTCAAAAACAAGGATATCCGTAAGTTCTTGGATGGTCTGTACGTGTCGGAGAAAACGACCGTTGTGAAGGTTGAAGCCTAAAAACAGACATTGTGCTTCATTTGAAAGTTTTAATAATAAAAGAAAAAACTTATAAAACGTTAAAATCCAAGTTTTGTGTGAAGTTTAATGTTAAATCGTTTGGGCTTTTGTAGTGCCGCACAAAAGTATGCAGTTTTTTTTCGTGCAGTGCAATCGAATGCACATATATTAAGCAAAATTTGTTTTAAGCTAACAGGGTTTGTAAGAAAAGAACGTTTATTTATGAAAGTTATAGTAACTTAAATTCAAGTTTGAAATACAGTATTCATAAAAAATGCAATGATGGAGCTCATGTTCATTGCTCCATAACATAATGTCTACTCAGTAAAAAAAATAAGTACTTCGTTAAGTTCTTTTTGTTAGTTTTAAACTGTACCGCTTCAATTGTAAGAGGGGACATCTGTGTGAAACACATTCATACTCAATATGTAAGTTTCAAGACTTCAAGGTTTTACAAAAAGTATAGTTGATTCTCCAATCCAGCCGAAGGCGCTCGATGAATACTCTCGGCAACAAGAAAAGCCAACTTATGAGCATATTGACAGACTGCTGGCACGCGACAGGTACCCGACCAATTGTAATACATATGGGTCATCTTATATGATAGCATTTGTATTTTGTCTGCGTTCAAGCCCATGTTATCGTGTATAACATTGTAGCTAGTTGGCGATACTGTACCCTGGCGGACTGCCTGTGAGACCAAAAAGAAATCGTAACGTTCGGGCAATGTGATGATATCATCAACAACAGTTCCAGGTTCAGGATTGCGGCCGTTGACAAAGTAGCGTGTGTTGATCCGTTTGGCGACGACAATAAAGGCCATGCGACAACCTTCATCCTTGCCCGCCGATTTGTAGATTTTATCCAGTTGGTCCTTTAGAAACTTAACTTCAGTATTCACCACTTGGAACAGTTGGCCATCGCCAACTCCATCACGGAAAAATAGAATACGCTCTGGCAATGTACCGTGATGCTCACGATAGGCCTTTAGGGCACATGTCATATTAAATGCCATTTGATCTGAGAGCTCCTGGCCCTTCATGTGCTCAGTTACAGAAGAATAATAGCGTGTTGAAGACTTCATATCCATGGTAGCTACTAGAGCGCCATATGACTTGTTTTTATTCTTGGACGAGTGGCAAACATCAAAACCAACAGTCATTAGGCCACGTAGCGGCAGCTCAATCATCCATGGTGCGCCCATCAGCTTAGCGTTCATTTGAATGACGACTTTGGTTGCAATCGACAGCAGTCCACCCATTTTGTCCGGACGTGGCGCAATCGTACGCAGTGTAACCACTTGCGATGGCACCGGACGGTCGACACAAGTACGCTTCTTGATGCAGCTATATCTGTTTTTTACAATGTAAAACCGAATTTGGATAAGAATTTTCACCAGTATTATTCAAAATAATATGTTTACTTCTCTTCGTTTGGCGATTTCATAACCAGCATTATAATCTGTGGATCCTTAGCTGCAGCATTATCGATCGCTTGGGAATAGTTGCTATTGCGATCATCTGGTATTTCATCACTGCAACAAAATGTATTGCATGAAGATTAGTTAATTCGGAAATTTGTGACATAGTTGAGTATTGAATACATACTATCTTGGCTCGGATATTTGCATTCGCATGCCGCTGGCTGCCTTAATGCAGAGCTTAACAAACTCTTGAGTTTCACGGATACTGCGACGAGGCGTTATAACATACCAGCGCCTTATGTCCACATGGGAAAACATTGAGTTGTTGCGAAACTCGAATGTCCAATCAGCTCGAGTGTCGCACAAATAGCGCATTTGGTTACCAAACACAATTTTCTCCGGCGGTAGAACGCGACCGGGTATCTCCACCAAAGCCGTGTCCAGTTCAATGTTCCACGATTTCAACACTTCCATGCTTTGTTCCGATCTCTGCAAGCGCTGATTAAACACGCGCAAACGATCAATGCGACGACCAGGTGTCAGTCTAGTATGTTCGCTCATCGCTTTCATGAACCTTAATGTCAAAATTAAGCGCTTTTTTTTATTTAAAGCTTAGGATAACACAAAGTCAATATTACATACGGAGGATTAGAACGCATATCGTCGGTCAATCCTGTTGCACGAGCCAATTCCGGTATTAACATAATAAGCTGACTCACACCACCACGAATATTTTTCTCAGTTGGGCGCGACACCAGAAGCGGTTGCTTAAAGTCTCGAATTGTGATGTTGTAGCGCTTGACGATTCAAGATCAAGTTAACATTTCAATCATTGCAAAAATTTAGCAATAGGATACTTACTTTCTTGTAGTAGTCTATATAGGAAATGTCCCCTTCCTTCGTATTGAATTGCGATAGTGGAGACGCTGTAAAATCAACATCGTCAACGCGATACGTTTTATTATTGTAGTCGGTCAATACAATAACACCTGTGAAGAGATTTGTGACGTGATTACAGTAATTCTAAAATCCTTCATTAAATCCAAAAAATACCTATCACTTCTCGCCTGAAGGCAGCCTGATAATCATCGCTTTCACGAATGACTTTCGATAGGACGTGATATAAGCTATCTGTTCTCATCACTTTGTGGGCAATCTCGGTGCACAACAGTATATCTGATTCATGTTGACGAATGGATGTTGTATAGCCGGGCCACAATTCCACGCGAAATCTATCCAACACGACCTTCAAATGATAATAGGAATTGTAATTTTGAGTTTGATTAATGTAAATATATATACCTTTGCTTGCGGATCATAAAAATTACGTGAGACAAGTTGTAGTTTCAGTCCCTCCATGGCACGTCGAAGGATTAAATTAAGAACTTGAAACTGTTGATTGTCTGCTGTTTCGACGGTGCCAACTCTTTTTATTTTTACTTGTATATTTTCGCCGTTTCGACTTTTGGTCAGCAGCTCCAAAACTGATGTATTACTAGTTAATTCCTTAAACTGAGTGGTGCAGAACAAAACGGTTCCGTCAAATATGTAACCACCCAGAAGTTTGCGGTGCTCACTCAATAGCCCACGACGTAATCTTGTATTGTCGACATCTGGTTCAAAATCCACACGGTACTGATAGATTGTCCAGTTTGGACGCTTCAAGACCTTGAAGTAGTTGGTTTGCACCGTTATTTTACGACCCGAACAGCCAGCTTTAGTAACCAGTCCAGACGGTCGAGAGCGAACCACATCGGTGATCAAACGACGGCCACGAACCGAGCCACGAGCATCACCTGACCAGTAGAGACGGTACAAATTTTAGAAGTTTCACAGAGCTTTCGGTGAAAATAATTTGCATCTTACCTTCAGCACCTTCTGCTAAACCATGACTTATTGGTTTTCTTATAGGTTCCCGCTGATCACTCGACTCAGATGTAGTCCGGCGTGAATGTTGTGGATCTAATGCTGGAGCAGGTTGCCCCTGAAATAAAATACATAGTTTCCATGTAAGAAATTGTATATATTGCGTGAAATGTTCAAATATTAAGCTTCTTTATTTTATAGCCTTATAGAATTGTTGGTCAAAAGTTATCTTTTGCCTGCAACACAGTCAGCTACATAAGTTTTTATTTACATAAGTTTTCTTACATACCATATACAGTGGCTCACAGCTTAATTGAAAATTTGTGGTGAATTTTAGAATATAATATTCGGAAATACATTTCCAATAAAAAAAAAGAGCAAAAAAAGGTTTTTGTGAAAGAGTTGAGCAGAATTTCGTCCGAACTGACTTAAAAATTGGTCGATTCAATGCCAAAAAGGCTTCAAGCTATGGTAGACAAAAAAGGCCACTATACTAAATCTGAGAATAACAAAAATTTTTAATATATCAAAAAATTGTTGAATTTTTTAAGACTGCATAAAATAAGCTGTGAGACAAAAATAAGCAGTATTTCGTTTTTTATGTTTTTGTTACTTAAAAATAAAATAAGTCAACAAATTATGTTAATGTAGGGAATTTTTCCTTTAATTTGGTACCATATTTGTTGCAATACGACTAATATTTTTACTTTTACGGTTAAAGTTAAAAGTATGCACTGCATACTTTAAGCTGTGAGCCACTGTCCGTAAGAGCAGGCAACGCACGCGTTTTAAACAAAAAATGTGAATATGCGCTGTGACAATATTATGCCGTTACTTTTAGACGTCTGCCATTTTTGTCTGCCTTGCAAATCTAGATTTGACGCTTTGAATGAACATACACACATACACTTCTGTGTACTTGAATTGAAATAAAGAACACATATTCATTCGCATTCATATTTATCCAAGCACAGTTATGATGGCCTTGGACCACGATAAAATACAAATGTACAGGCACATACAGTTTTACCCGTTGACAAAAAACAAACGCCATTTTTTTAAATTTAATGATTTTAGTTATTGAATTCAGATCGGATGTTCATCAATTTCTTTTAATATGTATTATACGGATTTTTATTTCGATATAAATAATCTTGAAACAATTTATTTACATACCAATTGAGGTCCTAGTCCTCGATTGAACTCTTCATTTCGCTTACTACCACGTCCACGTCCACGTGAATGTCCAGAATTCGTTTGCAGATTATCCATGCTGATATTTCAGAAATTTACGCACAAATGAAAAAGCCCGTCAAATTGCCGCACGAAAAATTCAAATCAAAGAAGAAGAATTTGACATCGGTTCGGTTTGCCGAAGATTCTTCGTTTTTCTGTTAACATAAATATGGGCAATTTTTAATGTTATCTACAGTGAGCAACTGCCGTTACTTACTAAATAAATAAAGTATCGATATGCATTTATGTTCTTTTGATTTTTGTGTTGTCTCTATGAATAGTGAAACATTCGACACAATTAAATAAACACTGAAGACGGTAGTACGTGCTAGGAGCGAAGCACAGCGAAGTGTGCAATTGCGAGTATGATATGCTTATTATGCGTATTTTGTTTAGACGGCGTTTAAACTTTAGACTTACAGCATTTGTAAAAAAAACCGGGAAAACTCCATTCAAATTGATACCCACTATTTCCAAACCACAAAGGATAACGCATTTTTAAAATTTAAAAATCGTTAAGTACTCGGTACATTCGTATAATATTCAAATATTTATTTTTTTTTATTAAGCATACATTAAAATTTGGATCCTATTCAATTGTACATAAAATTTTTCTTAGTTTTCGAACACATTGAATACGCTTTGAGCTTTAAAATTATACCTAATTATATTGATTTAATAGTCCGGCATCGATATATGATGACAAGTTACTTCTGCGTGTAAACAATTAATAAATGACCCATTACGTTCAGTCTTTTGCATATAACAAGATGAACAGTTGTGAATCTGGAAAACACAATTATAAATTATTAGTTGAACTCAATGGCTGTTTTTTATGAATTACCTAAAACGGTTTGCTTTAAGCCGATAAATAGTTGATATAAATTATTCAGAATTTACTGTGATTGCTTGTGAGTGGAGTATTTTCATTCATCAGCGTCTTCATCGTGATCACTGTGTGGCTCCTTAGCGGTGTTTTCTTCGAGGCTAACGTTCAAGTCCTATATTTTAGAAGTTCGATTAGTATACATAGGTATAGCATGCATGATTAAGAAACGTGAATGGGAGGCAGAGCGGTTAAAACAGAACATAACAACAAAACTTGTTTGAAAATACATGTAAAATTTGTCAAATTTTACCTTACACATATAGTCCGTTTATACGAAGTTCCTTATTAGAATTTGTAATTTATTAAATGGAGAAATCTGCTCAAATTGTCAATGTGTTATCCTTTAAAGCAAAGGCACATGTTATAAACAAATACAATCACATATTTCAAAGCATATTTTAAGCAGATTTAGTCATTTAAAAAAATGTATAATCAGTAATAGCGATTTGTTCACATAACTAATAAAAAAAAAATGGAAGAATGAACGTTGCAGCCAGGTAAAACCGACAGCGCAATACCCGTCCACAGTAACAATCAGAACATGTATACAACTATTTGTGAACATAAATACGAAATCAATCTGGAGGAGAAAACATGTCCAAAATGCCTTTTCATCGTGAAAATTGGTTGAGTTGTGACAAAGGTATGGGAGCTTGAAATATGGGAGCTATAGATCGAACAACTTTATAGGCCAATTTTTTTGTTAACTTTAATCTGATGCGGATTGTCATCACCATTTAAGTCTATAATCCAATAACGGCGAAAAGTTGAGTTCATAGAACAGACCGACGGACAGCACGGATATAGCATAAAATCTTTTCACTTTGAACGAGTACAAAAAATTGAACAAAATACTCCAAATAATTTATAATAAAATAATCAAAATACATACAATAATTTTCACATGTGTTACTAGTATCCCATATTAACTTCCCGAACATTTATTGACATATTAAAATCGATCTGTATCACAGGGTGGAACAGCCAGAAACTCATGTGAATTAATTGAATGATCGCATGCTTGTTATTTATGAACTCTCGCTTATACTGATTAGAATTTATAAACGCAGTATATATGTACTTGTTGATAAGCTGGTAAATAAACTACGTAAGTACATAGATGATATCGTACATTTCGATATAACATTATACTTATGTATCTAAGGTAGAAACATTACACTGAAATATTCAGTTATTGATACAATACAATTATGTAACTATACAATTGCACAATTTTTATTGTAAATTTTTTGTTTGTTTTCAACTCTAATACTAACAGCCAGGTCAATCATATATCTAGCCCTTGCGGCCACTTAATTTAAACAATTATTAAAGCTAATCTTTTGAACCAGATTAAGCGGCAACTGTATAACTGTAAATTAAATTAACTAAAAACTCTATTAATATATTTTTTAGAATGTACTTTTTAATCCCTCTTAAGAACATAAATGCAGAACACTTAAAATTGTTTTTATTAGTTTATAGTTATAAACATGAATTCCAAGCGATTTGGCGCTGCTGTGACGAAAGGAACTAACTTGCAATATTTATTTTTTTCTTGTTGTTTTAATTTTTTTGTTTAACTACACCTATCAACAATCCGCATCTGGTTTATTTACTGTTTTTATGTATAATTAATTATGTATAATTCTCTAAATATTTAAAGTGCTTTGCTGCACGTTAAAAAAACCAAAAACAAAATTAAAAAAATGTATACTTTTTTTCATATATTCAATTATTTTTGTCTCAATTTACAATAAAAACTAAACAATATTAATAATATGTAAGGTGACATTGATTCAACTACATTTACACTTACAATTTGTGATAAAACTTTATCGGATTAAATATTATTAATATTTTCTTAAAAGAAAACTACAAATTACATCACAATTTTTTTAGCACGATTTTTTTTAAAAAACTAACGTTTTAAAAAAGGAAACGAGTACAGAAAATGCTCTGTTCTTTGGATTAAATAATACGAGGTCTAGGAAAATTCTATGAGCGGCTAAATAGACAAATAGTTGGGAAATTCAGCAATAAGGCGTTCTTTAAAATCGTTAATTATTAACTACAAGTGCCCAGTGCATAACCTAATACTCCTCAATAACAACAAAATCACAGGTTCGCTTTTGTTAATAACAATTTTGATCATTAATTATATGTGTATATTTTGACCCTGTATGAATTTTAAAATTTGGGACTGTTTTATATACATAAAAAACATTAACACTGAACTAAATATCCCATTGTGGTTGTACATTTTGATATACGCTCAGTTTAAATCTAATTATAATAAAAAAAGATATATATATATATAATAATACTTATGTATTACATATTAATACTTAAAACGTAGATAACATGTATATGTACATATATACACCGTGCAGTTGAAAGTAAAAAGTATTCTATTAATTTACTAAAAGACCAATACAAATCGATAGCAGCTTTTATCACTTTAAAATCCATCTCATTAATTTGATGAAGTAGTCCTGCAATTTTACAATTACAAAACATTGACTGTAAATTGATTGACACAATTTTGTTGTTAACGTAGCTTATGGATAAAAAAATAAACAAAATTCTAGTACAAGAAGATAAAACGTTTAATTAAGCGCCCAAATTCGGGAAATGTTATAAAATTGTGAAATTTTAATGCTTTTTGGTTGAGGGATTTTTTTTAAATCCGTTTGTAGTCTTGGTTTTTTAATAATAAAATATATTTTATGAAATCTTTTTACTAAATGGGAGGTATAATAAATAAATCGATCTTTGATGTAAATAGAAAAATCATAGTCAAAAAATATATATACTTAATTATATATAGATATAAGTGAGTCAAAACAGGCTTTAAATATTTTAATGTGTTCTGTGTTCTATATAAGCTACTCGTCAATATATTTATTATAAATTAAAATAAAATATATGATTCAAAAATCTACCATCTATAAAATAATATAAATGTTAAAAGAAAAATATTAAATATTTTATTCTGATTCCAACCTTGACAGAGCGTTATTTGAATACTATCTCGAAAATCCTGCTTTATCGATTATGAAACCATTCAGTGACAATTTATTTATTTATTTTTTAAACAAGTTAAACTACTTATTATCTAACTAAATTGATATATAGATATATCTGTATATATATGTATACAAACGCGGACCTATCTCTACTTAAAAACTTAGTAAACATAATAGAATTTATATATTACGTAACTTAAAACATTATTAAAATATATTAAGTTTAGCGACTAAATGCCAATAAATTACTTTAACTTGTTATAGTCACAATTTATTAAATTTTAGAAGAACAACTGCAACTGAATTACATTCTTACTTTAATCAGTATTTTCGCCTATATACAAAAATAACGAACGTAAAAGAACAAGAATTGATTGTTTGATCCTTCAAGAAACAACATTTACTTCTTATCATTATTCAGCGGTTTAAAAGATATCTACCTTTTTATACTTTTTAGATCATTTTTCTGGAATCGAACTATTGAATAGATACTCATTGTCCGCATTTAACGAAATCCTAATTTTTGCCGTTAATAATATGGCAGTACTTAAGTACAATATATACGACTTATACGAGAGTAAACGTTCAACATTGTATATTCGGTTAAATATGCCTCTACATACATTAATTTTTAATAAGAACGAGTTTATTCTACCTAATTGTATACATTTGTAGTTTTACAACTGTGCATTTCGAGAATTTACGAAGATTATTTATGGGGTCAACAGATAGAACTTACGACAGTAAAGAGCACGACAGCGCCAATAAAATGATTGAATAGCTCGCCAACAGCCCTCAAATTCAATAGAATTAAGAACGTAAATAATTTGTAATTAAACAGATTTTCTCTTGATATACCCTTGCATATAACATATATAAAGAAACTTTTTGATCCCTTGATCAATACCAATAGACAGAGTCTGTTTGACCATATCGTCATAAAACTAGTATCGTACAAGTAAAGTAATAATATATATCTACAAAAAGAACAATCTTTAAAAAATTGAATTCTTATTTAAAAAGAAAACACTTGTTTTCACCTCAGAAATTATACATTTCACTTGGAACATATCAAAATCTTGCAAACATCGGAAAAATATAATCAATAATAAAATAAAATCAATCGGCCGGAAATTAACTTTTGACTTTTATAAAAACACTACAAGGGTATTTAATCTTCGGTACACCGAAGAAACCTGTTCTATCTTGTTCCTTAAACTTATTTTATATGCAATAGATATTTATGAATTTAGCTGTTTATCCATAAGTATCAATGGGTAATAAGATCAAACGTTGATTTCAGAAAAGCCTCATCTGTTTGTATTGTAGTATTTTCGGTTTTTTTTTTGTTTTTTTTTTTGTTGTATGTGTAGGTGTAAATGAGCAGTGTAAGGAGTACAGTTTTTATTTTTTGTTTATTAACTTTGGTAAAACTTACCTTTTTGGCAGGCGGCGCCGGAACCTGCAAGTGATACTTGCTTTGACAATAGTCGCGCAACAAGGCGATGCCCTCTGTACGGTTATTGGCGTATCGTGATTCCCATGCATCCAATAAACGGTTATAATAGCGTGGAGTGTCATTGTATTTAAGATATTTATAAGTCTGATCTGTAGGAAAGATACGTTCAAGAGGTGCACAACGCGCCAACTCATCCTCAGCTACAATTAGGCAGCGGACATCATCGGGCGTCAGTTTTTTAAGTATCGCATCAATGTACTAAATTGCAGAAAAAACATGAACTCTGACTTTTTGAGCAATGCCGATTGTGGCTTACCTCCTCGCGACTATCCATGCTTTTGCGTGTAAAATTATTATGCTTATTTTTTTCTTCGCGCGACAAATAGTTGATATACATGCGCTTATCGTAGCACATTTGAGTGCCAGGTGGAAATTGAAACTCGGCGGCCAACTCCTTTTGCTTTTCCAGACTCAGTTTTGGTGGTACCTGGCAAAATAATTGTGTTAGCCGCTGTATTTATAGATCAAATATGGAACGCATACATTATAAAGGGCAGTGTTTAGAACACCTTGGACCAGAGGTGCCTTAACGTGTGCGTCAAGTGGCAGTTCTGAATGTAAGCTAGGTGATATATTGACCTCCAAGAGCCATGGTACCAGATCAGAATCCAATATTA
Organism: Drosophila paramelanica; assembly: GCA_035043915.1. Classification (NCBI taxonomy): domain Eukaryota; kingdom Metazoa; phylum Arthropoda; class Insecta; order Diptera; family Drosophilidae; genus Drosophila; species Drosophila paramelanica. The sequence continues at coordinate 436,698 of JAWNMO010000077.1, read as the reverse complement.
CATCGAAGCCAAATAGTTCAAAGCAACTATATTTGGACTCAACGTTTGCTCGTATCATGCTATTTATACCATTCTCGCCGGCTAGAATAGTGCGCAAAACTAGGCTTCGTAACGCTTCCCAGAGACCATCGGTGCGCACGCCACGATTAGCCAAATATGTCCACAATGACTTGATGGTCCACTTGTGACCGTGGCATGCGTTCACGTCCTCATTCTTCGAGTAGTTTGATGAGAATTTATTGATGCTATAGTTGGTTAAATGCATGCACCGATCGTTCAATGTATCTGCCTTAGCGCTATATTTGACTGTGGAAAAGCGTAAGCAATGGGTAATGATTGTACATTTTTTAAATCAATTACTTACCTGAAGCGAACCTCGCCAGGCCATTGTGATACATGAAGACTCTCAGTGGATTTACAGATGTCACTAGCACATAGAGGCGCAAGTCGAATTTGCTGCCATTAATGAGCAGCGGTCGCTCGATATATCTAACACACAATTAAACATATGTTAACCAAGTGTATATTATTTTTATACATATACATATTTAGCATAGCACCCACTTCTGAACGATAAGCGGCCTTCGTTTGGGTATTTGACCCCAACGATTTACCACCCGTATTCCAGCACCTCGGGCACTCGCTGGCGGCTTTATAATCCATTTTGTATTGCGTTGCGCATATTTTGGCCAACGTTTCCGCAATGCACAGAGATCGTTTGGTATAACGTAGGTGCGCGGCATAAAGCCAAACTCTCGGTTGCTGTGCTTCTTCATTTGCCTTTGCAAATTCTTCCAACAGGAGTCTTTACGTCCAATGCGAAATGATCCAGGTAAATGATTTATCTTCTGATATGATCGAATTGTTTTAAAACATGGTGACTTTAAATGCTTGCCCCACACGCCCATCCAGTCATTTGTTTCTATAATAAAAAGGCAGAAAGGCAAAAACTAAAGAAAAAAAATTGCAAATAATGGAAAATTTACTTTTCAACATTCTCATGCCGCTATTTGCCAATATGAGCCTGACAACTTTTGGCATAATGTTTGTCACACGCCACTTTAATATCCTATGCAGCTCTGGCGGAACATTAGGTCCTTTTTTGGTATTCGACGAAAATGATAGATATGGTGGAACATATGGAAAAAGGCTCGAGACCAATACTGAATCAGGATTTTTTAAATCTTCATCGGATGACTGAGATAGGAGAAATGTGGACGAATTTTTGGGCGATGATATTAAACGATCACCCGAGTGCGCAAGTTTATAGGCGTGCGCTCTATATCCATCTTCAGTGTCTGAGCTGATGCTGACCGTGTCACTCTCATCAAAATTGGAAACTGTAATAAAAGCATTATTATTCGTATTGATGTGCAGTTTGTGTGTGCGTGAAAAGAAGCTTACGGTTATCTAAATCGTCATCATTGTCGAAATCGACATCACGAAATTCGTGGGACTTTACATCTGGTTCCTCAAGAATATAGCTCGCGACTTGGTCTCCGGCACCTTGACCTTTGGGATGTAAGGGCTTTACGGGTTGACTGCGTAAATTAGATGGCTGATGCTTACGTGCCAAACGGGGGCTCTGACTATTATATAAGAGAACTCTATGTACAGTGGGAAGTACCTTCTTGGCAGTTGATTGTCCGCCTCGGATTCTTTTTGGTGTCAGTGGAAGCCGAGGCGCAGACGGAGGTTCGGTGGCCTTGTGTGTTTTCTTTGTTAATTTATTATTAACTGTCACGGATTCTGTTGTTTTGCTAACTTCGTTAATATCACCAAGTTGGACACAGCGCCGATGGGTCGAAATACTTGGATCGAATTTCTCATCGTTGATTACTTTGGAATCATTCCGATTTTTTGAGCCTGCCTTGTCGTGGCGCTCCACAGGAAAATCAATCCAGTCACTATCGTTATAACCAAAGGGTAATTCATTATTTTCCTTTAGTAAGAAACTGTCATATTCTTCATTTTGGTTATTATCATTGGATGGGCCTCTTCGAACGGCATTAGCGGAGCGCTTGCTCGACATCTCTTGGTATAAGCTCATTTGTGGATTAAATGCGCACGTTGTGTTCGATGTTCCCTTTTGTAATTTTTCAGTTCCACGATTGTAAAAGTACGAAAAATAGTGTTCGTAGTGCTGATCTGTTGAAAGGGAACGTGCTGGGCGCTCGGAGCTACAAGAAGAGCAAATATGTCAAGCCAAAATATATTAGAAAAAGGGAGATTACTAACTAACCAAGGATCAAAATTTGTTGCAAATGTGTGTGTAGTAAGTATCTACATAATAGGAAATGATAACAACCAAATATATTACGTGTCACGTAGGTGTTTAAGCATGTTGGATATTTAGCAAAGGGTTTGTTTTTTAATTCAATTACATTATAGTACTCCACGTGTGCTCCAGTGACGGAGATCTATGCGAGTACGTTGAACCGTCATCCAAATAATCGCTTGTGCGTTGAGCCCTTAACTGGCGCTTCAGTTGATCTTTATCGATGGATGCTTGCGAGAACTGTGTTATCTCCTGGGTGGCAGGTACGCTGTTACTGTTATTACTATGCGCATATTGGCGCACCTTGTGGTTGTGGTGTGGTGGACCATTGTAATACTCGTCCTGTTGTCGCACCTGCTGATAGACGTGGCCATTGTTGTTTCCCCCTGTCTTTCGCGGTGCATACGAGCTGGGGAATGCGTTAGCAAAGGGCAATTGATCGGACGCTGGTAAAAAGTATTCAGCTCGGCAAATTTGCTGTCTTGCTGTGACATTTTTCGATGGACTTGGATTAAATGAGTGACTTGGACTCTTTTGATTCCAGGTTGGAACAATTACGCTGCTGTTCTTATAATAATTAAATGCATTGTCAATACTGCAATAACGTATATTGTTCGCATTGTGACTGTTATTGTTGCCAACCCCATTATTGTTATTTATGAAATTGTTACTCTGGTTGTTATGGTGCATTTCGGGAGCTTTTCCATATACTTCTGAGGCGTTATACATAAACATATTATTTTGTCTACGTTGCTTCGCACATACAACATGTACAGTTACAGTATTCTGATGGATAAAGAAGAGCACAATAGTTGTGATATGAATTACATTCTACATATGTTAAGCCTGCTGGGGAATTAAAGCAGGTCCCTGAGGTTTCTGTTATTAAAATTAACACTATTGGGAAATGGTTACCTTGTTTTAAAATTGAGAATGAATACTTAAAATAAATAATATGCCATCAAATATTTCGAAAAAATATTAATAGCTTCCAGGATTTTAATTATGTATATCTCTCTTTACCTTTTTAATACATATTGAATGTTGATCTTTAAATTACAATTATTCCGCATATAGAGTTAGGAAAAAAAAACATTACATACCGCGTCCAAATTTGATGACCTTCACTTTCTATGCCTTGTACTACTTTTGCAAGTAGGTATCAGCTGGTTGTGTGTGGGGGTAGTTGAATTTAGGTCATAAGCATAATATCCTCAGCCAGGTGTTGTAACTCCTTTGCACAGTTTGCTGGGGCAATCACAATAAATTTCCAATCGCAAACAAAACGTTGTGACTTGGATGCTTGCTCAAATTAACAACGTAGTGCGAAAACAAAGCTTCAAAACTTTGTATATGTACCTAAAAAATAAACGAGTTGAATCAAATCCGAGCTGCATGCAGATTCACATTGACGTTTTACCGCTATTACTTTATTGAAAGGGCCAAATTAATGTACATGTGTTGAATTTGTATACGTAGGTGCTTAAATTGTGTGTGATAAACGTGCCACTTATAACTACGAAAACAATGCTTTAATTTTGATGTAAATATCAATTGTAGATAGAGCAAACAAAATAAACACACACAAAACCTGCGACCTCAACACGTGTAGTTCAGTTCTGAACTATTGGCGTGGTTCTTCGTTCGGAACAACATAAAGAAAAAGAACGAAAATAATTTGCGTCTGTAAATTAACATTGTGCTAACAGGGAACAACACAATTAAAGTACTGAAATAATTGCCGTTACTTGCTTTTCAGTTTTGCAAAATAAACCATTTATTTAGACCTCCCACAAAGCCTACAAATTATGCATTTCTATGTACAGGGGATGATGTTGGTGAAAAAAACTGAGCAAATACAATTTAAAGTGTAAGCTAAATTGCACATTTATTTAATATTACAATTTGGATTAAAGTTGATTTTATAATAGCATTTTAATGTAATTATAATTGTAATTGATGAGTACCAATCCTCTTAAATATTAGTTGGGCCATTAGGCTGCGCTTAATGAAAAATTAAATTACTGATAAATAAACATACTTACATAATACTACAACTTAGTTGCTAGAAAAATGTGATTTAATAAATTCGTTTCTATTACGTTGTTCGTCGACTATTGATGTGCCATAAGTGTAGCTTAAAGAATTGGGCTTGTAAAAGGATACACAACTGTCAGCGTCTGAAAATTTAATAATTCGATTTATAGAAGAAAAAAAAACTTGAAATGTGTATTGAGTGCATACCTATGCTGGGATCATTCCAGTCCATGGCCATGTTATGGAGCAGGGCTAATGCGGTGATTGTTTGCTTCGCAGAACCAAATGTACCCAACAATTCACTGCCGAGAATTCCGAAACGACGCATCCAGACATTGAGACATTTTATGGCCGGACTAAACGTGATAGCGTGGGCATGGTTATAAAGATCCTCAGATTTATTTTTGGGGTATTGTACGGGAGTGAAAAGACAGGGCGAGCATGAAAGCGAATCATTCCCAAGAAGTATGCGCCCACGGAACTCATTTTGCTCAAAACGCTCCCTAATCCTCGACAACGAAAACAGCTCTGGGCCAGTGTTTAGATCAAGTTCCTCAGATAAACGAATATCCAGATCCCTGATCTTATGCTCGGCATCTGCAACCAGTTGTAAATGCAAAAGCTCTTCCGTTGGCACTGGTGACTCTGTACCACTGTAGCTGCTCCTGGGGGCGTGTGCCCGAGAACTGTCCAGTTGCAAACGCACAGTGGTTTGCACGACAGCGCCAATTACTTGCGGCATGTTTGACAACGCCTGGAACGAACGCATCATTCGCTCCTTCTCCGAAAGAGTTGCGGGCATTCGAATATACCGTGAGGCTTTTGATGACAACACAGAGGCAACCCGACGCGTTATCTTGGCCATTGTATACAAACTCACGCCATGCGCCATGGCCGTCAGTTGAGGATGCTGCCAAAAGAGACGCCGTTAAAATGTGTATACGTATGCGAGGCGTTGTATATATACATAAAAATGTATGACGAAAATACGGTACCTCAGTGCCTCCGAAAAACCGAATGGCCGATAGAATCTGCAAGTCTATGGGCACTTGGTTCCTTTTGCTTGGCTCATAATAGTCAACCTCTAAGTCGTCTCGAACAATTTCAATAATTCGCCGCATATTTTCTTTTGTGTAGCGATACTTTTTGCGGAATTCAATTTCGTTCATTTCCTCCATAGGGTTGAACCGCGGACGCCTCCTTTTAAGTTTATGCATTACGCCTCCTTTGTACCTTTTTTGGATGTGCTGCTGTTGATCAAAATCTTTTAGATGTTTTACATCTTTTAAAAATCGTTGAAAAACTTTTATATCCTCCATAATAAATGAATATAAAAGAACACTTTCTCGTCCCAGATTCACTTGTTTCTAATTTAGAAGAAGAAGATAAATGTTCTTCGGTCTGTTAACTTAACATGCTGAATAAATGTTAACATTTTTTTGCAAAAACAGCTGTTATAACGTTTAAAATTTCATCTATATATATTTTTGGAAAAATTCAGTTAACAAACACTAATTCAATTTTCAATTATATATTTAAAAAAAAAAGCTTTAAAATTGATTTTCGTTTATCAGCACTTCAAATATCGAAAAACGGCTTAAAAATAACACCATCTCAAAAATACATATCGATAAGTGTTTTTAGCGCTCGAAATTGGAGCGTCCATCATTCGAATCTTACGTCTTCCCTCGAGACGACGTCGTTGTCTGTGTTTCTAATAATTTTGTAACGGAGAAGTGCGCAATGGGAGACCAAGAGCGGGGACGCCGCCGTCCCTTGGACAAATACGACAACTCTCCGGGATCAGTGCAAGAGCCGGTAAGCGTTTGATTTGTATTCATAAACAAACTGCATTTATTGGTATATATAGAATAGATTTCGACATAGGCATGTTATACATACATGCATATAATAATATGTTTGAATGTATACACGAATATGTGTGCGCACACTTATGCATACATATCTACAATGTTGTACTGATTTTTGAGCACGGCGTCGTCAGCGTAAGCCGCTTAGAATTCCGTTATCTGCACTTGAGAATAGCGTAAAGTTGGCCACTCGAGTTTAATTTGCTGATGGGGCTCTTTTATATACGTATGTATGTACGTGATATGTACACATAAATTGTTGCATTCTGCATGTCTGAAATAGAATTTTGTCAGCAAAGCATAAAAATTAGTTTGTGGATCAATTCCTTCAAATACGCAAACAAACTTACGAGACTGGGTATTTTTGAGTACAGAGACATGCATGTATGTACGTACACACACATAGCTATACTTTTCTTGTTCTTCATCATAAAAAATGTAAATGGCGAAAAATTGTTCCCAGCTTCGGCCATTATTGACACTGTTGCACGATTTTATGGTTACTTTACTATTTGTATAAAACTAGACACGAGACTTCAGATTGACGATACAAAGATCGGAACTAAACCAAGCACATTTGAACGTGCGCTACGCATTTTAAGTAAAAGTAAAATTAAAAAGAAAGACAAAATAATAGATTTTACGGTGTATGCTTTGTGTTTTGCATTAGAATATTGAGATCATAGGCAGAAGCTCACGACAAAGAGAGACAGAAACTTGTTCGTCCTCTATCCTCATTTGCCGATAAAGTGTATTTGTTGCTTTAGCGAGGCAAGGCACCAGTACCTTGAACATCGGCTTCTTTTTAGCATGCAAAAATTACACACTCACGCACACATGCATATTAATGTGCGACAAACTTCATTTTCCTTCTTTGGGAAAATGGCATACTGGTTGCACGAAAAAAAATTTAGTAAATTATAAAAAACTTCCGAGAGGTTCTGCTGTATAAACCAATACCGAGAATAATACATGTTTGTTTATTTATATTTTAAGTAAAGGACCGCGACCGAAATGTCGTCTTTCTCAGTACTGTTTGCGTTGTGTGTATATACATACATATGTACAGTGGCGAGCACATGCGGATACATGTTTCGATATTGTGACTTTGAGTGGCTGTAAAACCCAGAAAAATGCATGAATCGATTTGAAATTTTTAACAAAAATCCTTTAATAATATATAAAACGAAAACAAAAAGATTGAATCCATTATCTCCTCCGTAGCTCGAACAATCGAGAAAAAACTAAAAAATGAGCATGTATCCACTTTTGCACGTTTCAATAGTTTGTCGATTTTGTCTTCGAAATCAACCGATAAAGGGGATTCCTAGAAATTATAGTACTGACAATGCTTAGGGTACTGTTTTGCATTAAAATCGTCGAGTTTTGACTAAGCCAAAAGCTCTGATTCTCTTTTTTACCGGATAAATCTACTCAGGCAGAAAAATGAGGAAAATTAGTCAAACTAAAGAAAACCAAGTGGTGGAAATGACTAAAAACAATTTTTCAGCTCGCAAAATTGGAAAAAAATTGGGAATTTGCCATCAACAGTGCTTCAGGTTAGGAAGCGGCGAAATATAAGCCCACCTGAGCCGAAAAAATCGCGTCCACGACTGCTTACCGATAGAGATGCTCGATCTATGGAACGGATAATGATCAACCGACCGAAGACAACACTAAAACAAGCTTCAGCTTCCTTGAATAAACCTATTAGTGAGTGGACAGCACGCCGGACGCTTCGCAGGATCGGCCTAACAGCTTCTATTTCGCGGAAGAAACCTGCGCTCTCAGCGAAGAGTGTTGCAGCACGGCTTAAATTCTGCAAGGAACACAGGAATTGGAGTGAGGATAATTGAAACCGATTGATTTTGGTCTCATCTGACCAAATCACCCTCTTCCAATCATCCACACTCCAATTCCTGTGTTCCTTGCAGAATTTAAGCCGTGCTGCAACACTCTTCGCTGAGAGCGCAGGTTTCTTCCGCGAAATAGAAGCATTCATGAAGCATAGAAGCATTCATGCATTTTTCTGGGTTTTACAGCCACTCAAAGTCACAATATCGAAACATGTATCCGCATGTGCTCGCCACTGGATGTTTAAATATATAATTATGTATGTACATATATATATGTACAAGTGCATTAGCGGCCCATAAATTTATTTAATTTTTTGTTTAACACATTTACAAGTAATGTATACAATTTTGTGACACTTAATTTTAAGTAGGTAATTTCCCTTTCTTTATGAATATAGTGAACCTGGAGACAAATAAGCTTTTAATTTTCCGGACCGGTTAGAAATAAAATGTATATAAAGACAGTTCGCTGTTGGATTCAGGATATCTCTTAGTCGGGCACTCCCGATAAGACCAATCTTATTTGTCAATGTAAATTGAAGTGGAGGTGTTCTTTTATTTATTGAAAACTTTTTACATTTGCTGTTAAAATCAACGGTCTGTGATATTGCGTTTTATCGAAAAGCCGATATATGCAGTGTTGGGAAGTAAACAGACTTACTGTGGCTCACTAGTGGTTGGTGCTAGTATACCCTGTAACCCATGAAATGTATACCAAAGGGACTATTATTATATATATGTGATCTGTTAGTTTTATATGAAATATTTAATAATATATAAGAAATAATTTAATCTTAGAAATATCGTCGTACGGACGCATCAAGTTCGCGCAGCGCAACATCCCATGGAGGTCCTTCTACATCCCGTGGCACTAGCGGCTCATCCCGCGACGACGCTCGAGGCTTTGCTGCTCCAGGTGGTGGAGATGTTGCAACGTCACGCGCAGGAGGCACTGGCACCAGAAACGAACGCAGACGAGTTGATCGGTATGAAATAGTTAATACCAGGCCGGCGGATGTGGTGACCAAGCGGGGCACAGAAGGCCAACCAATCAAGTTGTTATCAAACTTTTTTCGCTTACAAACTAAGCCACATTGGCGTATTGTTCACTACCACGTTGACTTTACGCCAGAAATTGAGTTGGTGCGTGTGCGTTGTGGTGTACTATCACAACATGCTCAGGTTTTAGGCACTGGGTATCTATTCGACGGCACACAGTTGTTCACGATTAAGAAGTTCGAGCAGGATGTTACCGTGCTCCAGGCGACCTCAAAACAGGGCGTTAACTATACAATTACAATCAAGTGTGTGGGCTTGATATCGGCAGTCGAGCCACGTTTTCTGCAGGTCCTAAATTTGATTTTGCGTCGCTCAATGAAGGGTCTTAATCTGGAGCAAGTTGGTAGAAATCTGTATGATCCGCAGGCACGGGTAATACACTTGAGAAGATAATAATCTTTTGTGATAATACATATTTGTTTATTAAAGATTGAGATTTCTATGTTCTCAATGGAACTTTGGCCCGGCTACGAGACATCCATCCGTCAGCACGAAACGGATATTTTGCTATGTACCGAGATCAGTCACAAAGTAATGCGCACCGAAACAGTTTATGATATAATGACTCGCACTTCTGCGAATCCCGCTCGTCATCAAGAAGAGTGTCGCATTAATGTCCTTGGTCTAGTTGTTTTGACGGACTACAATAATAAAACTTATCGTATTAACGATATAGACTTCACACAAAATCCTCGTGCCACGTTCAGTTGCAAAGGAAGAGATATTACCTACATTGAATATTATTTGACGGTAAGTACGCCATATACCAGAAATAACGCTAATAATGCAAAAAAAAAACTTCTCATTAGAAATACAATATACGCATAAGGGATCACAACCAGCATTTGCTTATATCCAAAAATAGAGATAAAGCACAAAATAGCAATGCTAATGATGTCGTTATCCTAATTCCTGAGCTCTGCCGCGTAACCGGGCTGTCTGATAAGATGCGTGCCGACAGAAAGTAAGCCACATATATGTATTCCCAATCCAATATTAATACATTTCTAAAATGATTTAAGCATGATGCGTGTGTTGTCGGAACATACGCGTTTAAACCCAGGCAGACGAATCGAACGTTTGAGAGCATTCAATCAACGATTACAAGCAACGGCCGAAAGTGTCAAGGTCTTGACCGATTGGAACATGAAATTGGATCCGAATCTGATTGAGGTTCAGGGACGTGTGATCGCTCCACAGAAAATTGTTTTTAATTCAAATCGGTGTGTTCTTACGTGGCTAAAATCTCCCGCATTGTGTGGCAGTGAAAATTTAAAAACATCCCTTTTATTTTGCATAGGGTCTCTGCTGGTGAAAACGCTGACTGGACACGTTACTTTCGTGATCAAAAGATGTTGACAACTCCCAAAGATGGTTTGGATCGCTGGGCAGTAATCGCACCGCAACGCAACTTGCGGGATTTGAAAATACTGCTTCAGAATCTAAGTCGTGCCGCAGGAGGTATGGGTTTCCAAATCAGGAATCCTCGCGAGTAAGTTCAGTTACGAAAGCAGAAATCATATTACGATTACTTGAATCTCGGTGTAATTAATTCATGTTTAGAGTAATAATCTACGACGATCGCACTGGCAGCTACATTCAAGCCCTGGATGATTGCACCCGCGGTGATCCAAAGCTAATACTATGCCTTGTGCCAAATACCAATGCTGAAAGGTAAGCATAATAATTGCATTGAGTTCTTTTTATTATACCAACATTTTAATTTATATTCCGATCAGATACGCCTCGATTAAGAAGAGAGGATGTGTAGATAAGGCGGTTCCAACGCAAGTGGTAACCACAAAAGCTAATCAAAAAGGGCTAAGTGTTGCTACTAAAATAGCGATACAAATAAATTGCAAACTGGGCTATACGCCGTGGATGATTGAGTTGCCATTGTCCGGCCTAATGACCATTGGTTTTGATATAGCCAAGTGTACTCGTGATCGCTCCAAAGCTTATGGCGCATTGGTGGCATCAATGGAGCTGCAGCATAACTCAACATACTTTAGTACGGTCGCTGAGTGTAGCGCCTATGACGTACTGGCCAATAATTTGTGGCCAATGGTATTGAAGGCTCTAAGGCAGTATCTGCTCGAGCACGAAAAGTTGCCGACACGAATCATATTTTACCGCGATGGCGTCAGTTCGGGTTCCTTGAAGCAGTTGTTTGAGTACGAGGTCAAGGATATTGTCGAAAAACTGGACATCGAGTACAAACGTGTTGGATCCGCCGCTCCACCGATGCTTGCCTATATTGTAGTCACAAAATCATCGAACACACGTTTCTTTTTCTCCAATAGAGATAATCCGCCACCGGGCACTGTCGTTGATGATGTCGTCACGCTACCCGAGCGCTATGATTTCTACCTTGTATCGCAGACAGTGCGCCAGGGAACAGTTTCACCCACCAGCTATAACGTACTTTATAGCAACATACGCTTAAAGCCCGACCAGATACAGAAATTAACGTATAAAATGTGTCACTTGTATTACAACTGGTCGGGAACTACGCGTGTTCCAGCTGTATGCCAATATGCAAAGAAACTCGCTACGCTAGTTGGCACCAACTTACATTCTATACCTCAGAATGCACTTGAGAAAAAATTCTATTATCTTTAAGATCAACAAACTATAAAAAGGTTCGAAATTATCCTTTAAGTTATCATTTTTAAGTTTATTCACCAAATGTTTCAAACAAAATGTTGAAGCTTACCGAGTACTTCACTCATTTAAATTTTTGATTTTTTATTTTATTTGAAATAAACGTTGCTTTGATTAAATTGTTTGCAATTAAGGACCGCATGGGCTGTATTTGATGTTAATTATCTACAGCTTTTAATAAGCTTATGCCTACGTATGTGCCCAGTTCTTTTAAAACATTGAGCGTTCTCACATAATATCAATAGCATTATTACATTTCATGATGAATTTTTATTCGTTTACATACATAATTGTTGGTAATCACAATTCATTTGTCGTGAACCAAGTTTTCATAACTGTAAATTTAGACGTCATATCCAACCAGATGACGCTTGCCGATACACTCGCCGATATAGAACCAGAAGATAACCTCAGCGGTGACAAGTGTGTTAAGCCAAGCCTCCCTGACCGATAGGTTTTTGTAGGATCCGGTCTTTGCACTCTTGACAATATTGCCAATACTTTGGCGAATAGCTGGAATATCGGCTGGTGTTGGGGGAGTAAGCTCCACTTTGGCGTATTTTAGAAAAACATCCAACTGAGGTCGCGCTTGCACGAGCAGCCCTGTCAATGTGAAAAATTACATAATTTACGAAATTTTTCTCTTAAGCTTTTAGACAATTATACTCCAGAAATAAATCTTACTGTTAATTAGACCGGATCCTTTCGAAGCTACGCTTGCCATTGTATTGTAATCTATAAAATATATTTGTATTTAAGGTATTATGCAGTCGAAACTATTGGAGAATATGTGAAAACCTTACGTCTTCAGAATGCAATGGAACAGGGTCGTTCTAGTTGTTCACTCATGCGATATGTTATCGATATATAAATGCTACCAATTACTTACTTATTAACTAACTGCACAATAATTGCGTTGTTGAAATTTTTTTTAATATCTACAATGAACATAAGATCGTTTTTAAACGATTTTTATAATTATATATAATTGTTATCGAAAGCAGCTCTAATATTCCAACTTGAAAATTTGTCGTAAATATTCGATTGCACATCGATAAGTCTAATGCTAATGCAGTTGTGCACCACTACAATAAAGGTGTGGAAATCAAAAAATCCACAAAAAAAAGTGTTAAATATATATTTAGTGTAAATTGTAAAGCAATTAACTTTCACAAATTACAAGAAGCATAATTGTAGTGTTCTGTTTTTGGATGCGATACGATATTTCTGATACTGTTTTGTAGTGTGAAAAATGTGTGTGTGTGTGTATGACGTGAGTTGACTTGTGAGGGGGTGACGGAGACCAAATGAAATTTGGTGCTATCTAGTTTAACAACTTGGCACTGTGCAAAGGAAGTTGATAATTTTGAAAGTTAAATATATGGAAACGCGCGCGTGTGTGTGCGTGTGGATTTGTACGAATCTAAATCCAAATTTATGTTCAGTAATTTACCGATGGGGTAGCCTTCATCAGACATCTACGTATCTACATGAATGTGCACACACACATGCACAAGGGGGCTCCAGTTGGCATTAAAGCAACAACTCTTTGGTAGTAATGACGAACGAATAGAAAAGAAGCAACCAATACAATGTAGTCGCTAGTCCACGATCATCAATGGGTGGACGGGTTGGTTTATCGTTGTATGCTTATCACAATTTTGGCTCATATCTCGTGGGTGTGGTCCAGACCAACGACGCGACGATTGGCTTTTAGCATTGAATACGCTTTAAAGTACACTCATCCGAATTTAGAGGGTAGCTTTGCTCGTGCAAAACACCTTGACCCGGTCTTGCAAAAAATACATACTTTGTGTGGCTATAAATACAGTAAAAATTGCTCAAATATAATTAATGCAGTGATTGATATGTTCGGTGTATTTTATAAAATGCAATAAAATAAATGCATTTTAACTTCACTTAATTAGTTTCCCACTCTTATCTAAAGCTCAAAATACACATACGTATACATATTTATAAAAACGAGAAAGTGTAGTTATTATCGGGTTGACGAATTTTTAATACTCTTGTAGACATAACGAAGATGGACGATTTTTATAAATAAAATAAATAACCGGTTGAATTTAGAATCTTAATACAAAATTGTACAAATTTATAAATAAATTATAAGCTATATAGTAACTTATAATGTTAAGAGGGCTTTGGCTTTGGTTTTGGTTTTGATTTTGATTGGTTCAGTTTAGGTAGTTGTAACATACGTGGTTAAGAGCAGTGGGTGGAACGAGCTAACTTTACGTGCATTGCTTATCTGGTTTTTTCATTAAGAAAACAAAGGGGGTTTCGGAATAAAAGCGACTACTCTCGCAGACTTACTTGCGTACAATTTTTTATGTGTATATTTATTTATGTATGTGTTTATTGCAGTCAATGAAAACGCATTAGCGAAAAAAGCGGTTTAGTTGGAGGACTTTGATTACACACATAAAGATGCCGTTGCCAAAGCGATCCATAGAGCCCGTGCATGTAGCGCGATCAGTCTATCAGCAGGATGAGCTGCAGTCAGTGGAGCTGGAGACTGTGACAAACACTACTCTGACAAATATAATACGACAATTATCGTCGCTGTCGAAGCATGCTGAGGACGTGTTCGGCGAATTGGCGCGTGATGTGGGCAACATTGGGGATCGGGCTAATTCACTGCAGGCGCGCATCGATCGACTGGCAATAAAGGTTACCCAGCTGGACAGCACCGTCGAAGAAGTACCACTGACCGATATAACGCGCAAAAAGGCGTTCAAGTCAGCCAAGATATTCGATCAGCAGATCTTTTCGCGCTCAACAATGCCCGCTCCAATGCTGGAGACGTATGCTCAGTGCGACAAGCCGCCGCCGCTGGACAAGCTCAACGTGTATCGTGATGATGGCAAAGATGGACTCAAATTCTACACAGATCCCAACTACTTCTTCGAGCTGTGGCGGCAGGAGATGCTTAAAGATACGGAGCGCGTTATGCACGACAAGGGCAAGAAATTGCATCGTCCCCGACAAGAGGGGGCCGGTGGCGGTCCAAACAATCGGCACAAGAAACGCGTCCGTACGCCACATAATACTCGGGAAAAGCAAAGACAAATCGCATTGGGACACGGCGAAACCCTAATGCCCAACAATCTTATCTATCGAACGCCCAATGCAATGCCCATTGAAGAGGCTGGATATGGCAGTAAGTAGACTGATATATATATATATATATATATATAGATATAGTATGTGTTAGAAAAAAAAATTGAATGTGCTGTCAGTGTACGTAAAAGTATGCCAAGTTTATTGGGCGTAAAACTCCAGCCAGCCAAAAAAAAATCACAAATAGGCATTATAGCTGGAATTTAATTCTGTTTTGACTTTAAGTATTCCAATTTTGGGCAACTCTGCAATTGGGCCAAATATAACATATGACAAATGTTAGCACCAGAGTGCTTTTATTTAACATACAAAAGGTATGTTAATAAACTGCAACAGAGCTGTTAACTCTATAGGTTTAACTGTGTACAATCAGAATTATCAGACCCCGAATAAGAAAACTACGTATTTTGTGATTTAATTATACTCACATTCATATTGATTAACGCCCAATTACTGTATGCAAATTTAGCTCAGCTAATCGAAATCCAAACTATAAACGCCGACAGCGATTTTCAGCTGGGGACACTGGCGCGTCGAAGGCCCGTACAGCAACAGTTGGCGAATAACAGTGATGTTCAAGACGTAGGTACGGAATCAGCGTTACGCAGCATAAAGCGTCATGGACTGCGCAATTCTTGGCTTCGTTTTGGTTTTAATATTCACAAAATGTTAATCCAAATTTTTGTACCCAACGACTTTCATGTAATTTGAATTTCCTGCAATCGCTTGCTATTAGCTTGCAAAGCGCCCGCTCGCCAATCGATATGATTCATTCATTTGTACATTTCTATATTTATATACATAAGCCCTTCAATTTAGTACATTGCTGTTATTCTGATCACTTCATGTACCCAGACTCATAAAAAAATTACCATTTTACTTTTGATCGATTAATGGCACAAATGTTATAGTAAGATGTTAGTGTTATGTGTATATAAAAACGAGCCAATTATTGTTATTAGTTTCGATTTCTAATTGGTAAATAAAATGCAATATATGACAAAATTTTGGCTATAGATATACACAGATAGACAATAAATTTAGTATCTTATTCCTAACAATATCAAACAAAAAAAGAAGTCTAATATAAATATTATATCATGCAATTTATAAAAAAAAAAAAAAAAATCGATCAAATGAAGCTCTTCGGAACACGACCAGAATTTCGTCTTATTTGAATTAGAAACAATATTCAGTCAATTTATAATATTGTTAATAATATCAAAAGGGCCTCAGATAATTCAGATCTATGATTATGTGTATGTTTCATTGTTGTTATAACTTTAGTTTTTGTTAACATATTTGTATATCAAGTAGCTTAAACGTACACCGCATGATCATCTCATTTCCAGATTCTGTTAAGCCCTATAATATGCTCTCACATTTGGAGAATAACAGTAATCTTACAAAGCAAACGGCTATCGCTATTACAGGTCAGACCAACAGATTAAATACAAAACACTTTCAATTGTGTTTGTATATAAATGTTCCTTCATCTACTTCTATCGTACTACTGTCACTTGCCACTTAAGTCCCCCTATATGTACTAATCTATACTTTGTATACATTCGTGTGTACGCAAACTCTATCTACGCATTTTGATTTAGGTTCAGATCAAAAAAGCACCACAATGTGAAAATGTATAATTTTAATTCGGATTTATGTCCTGAACATAAATTATTGCAACTGCTGTTACTAAGTAATGTTTCTTAATTACTTAATAATAGTAATTACAATAATATAAATTGGCAGATACCAAAAAAATGTAAATTATTAGATACCCAACATACACACGCTGTAGATTTCAATAGCAATACCACTGTTAGCATTAAGTTTTAGTATTCGATCTGATCCTATACAAAGTTCACTTTAACAAATTCCCACTTTCCTTCCTGCCACATTGGCATATAGCTGTTAATAGAAGATCGCCTATCTTTGAAATTCTGTGTTGCTTTTTGACACTATTACTTGTATTCGCAAGACTCTTAATCAGGGTTTGGAATTGCTGTTTTATATAATAAAACAAACTATAAACTAAATGGCACTTGCTACTACAGATTGGATAATCAAACGTTAGCTCGCTGCTCGAACCCGTCTTTTGTTTAAAAAAAGAAATGCAAATTTTCAGCGAACTTTATCTTTGGTATCTATTCTTACTTTTAAGATCTATGCCAAAAAAAAGTTTGCCGCAGGGAAATTTCGAAAGCTTCTCGCTAATAAGCCAGCAATTCCCAGCCTTGCTCCTAACTCTTGTTTAATAATGCCCTTTGGCGCACTTTAAGCGACTCTGTGCGATAATCATTGAAGATATATTTTTAAAAATAATTTATCACATTTTATTCGCAGCCTCACAAAAATACAGTTTTTGCTTGCAATAATTTTGTTTCCTGTTTTGCATTTTTGTGTGTATCACTTATACTTGTTTTTATTCGATTGGAAATTATTTTTTGTCGTACAATATGGTGATGATGATCGGAATCGCAAATTACCGTATTAATGATTATTTTGGGTTATTTTGTAGATATGGGCATATACGATACACGCCCACTACGGCCCAATTCTATTGAGCTGCGGCGGAGTTACCAGTCGGAGCAGATAGATGGCAGCGGTTATGAGCCACTCACACCCCAGACAGCGGCCAATCAGTATGCAGCTGCGTATGGCACCAACGGCATTTCGGGCCAGCAGCATATGCATCTACAACAGCAGCAGCAGCAGCAACAACAGCAGCAGCAGCATTTGTACGACGGCACGCTCTATCACCAGTCGCATGCGATCTATGGTCAGAGCGGACAGGCCGCATTATCGCCGGAACAGATTTATGGGCCGGGCACACCGTCGCGTAATAAGCCGCGACCATCGCAGCCCCCACCAGCGCCACCATCGAATGGCAGCGGCGGCGGGACGCCTACGGCATCAAATGCAAATACGCCGACACGAGGCCGCAGCATGTCGACGAGTCGGGATACGCTGCCACCGCCGCCACCAGTTCCGGATGCGGTGTCGCCGTTGACGTCCATGAACGGCATGGCCAGCGGCCATATGGCAGCCAAGCTACTGGGTCGCACCAACAGCACATCGCGAGCTGGCTCTCCGCAGATGGCGCCCAGCAACAGTGCACAGAACGCGAACGACATGGTTATGGCGCAACTAAATAACACATTCAATAGCATGGGCATTACAAACAGCAATCAGATGAACTCGCTTAGCGATTTACCACCACCACCACCAGTGCCCGATCAGGTATAGATAACTTATACCCATAGTATTAAATTGTACGCTTACATCTGTGATCTATTTTCTCTCTTTTTAGCACTCACCAAAAATGTCGCCACCCAATGTTGCGCCACCGCCGCCACCACCACCACCACCAGTGGACGACAATGGTTTAGGTGGAGTGCAAATGCAGCCGCATCCACACCAAATTCTGCCAAAAGCATTGGCAAACGGAGAGCTGCAGCTATGCCAACCAAATGGTGGATCGCACATTGTGAGTGCTAAAAAGATGCAGCCGCCATTCCATGATCCACGCAACGATTTGATGAAAGCTATCCGAGATGGTAAGTATATGTGACATGCGTTTTGGATATCATTCTTATTGGCAATACTCTATTTCAGGCATTATACTGCGGAAAGTGGAGAAGTCTGAGCAAAAGGAAATTGAACGCAATACGGCAATGCTGGATGTAGCCTCGATTTTGGCCAGACGAGTAGCCATTGAGCTATCAGAGTCTGAAGATTCCGAGAGTGAAGATGACAGCGAGGGTTGGATGGAACCCAATGAAACCTCTGCTTGATCCCTGATGGCTTCGGTTAAGCCGGATAAAGTTGCAAAAAACAAAAAGAAAAAGTAAGTCCAAAGAATAATGGATGCAGGGTGTAAGCCCCCAGCATTAAAAGTGATTGGATTACTACAAAGCGCCAAAGCTTTTTTTTTTACCATACTTTATAAGAGTATCCCTATATATGCATACATACCTAAATACTATACACTAAACATTAAATCAAAATTAAAATGGAACTGTACATATTTACACGCAGACATACACATACCAAGAGTTAAGTCATTAATATGATTTAAATTTACATATACAGATATTTATATGTATGTATTCGTAGCATGGCTAAGCCTAAGCCTCATGAGGGAATAATACTCGACTCTTTGATGCAAAAAGCATATAAGGATAATTGCAAACTCTTGTCCAGAGCTGTATTGGAACATTACCAACGCCCGATGTTAAGAATTTAGCTGTATGGGCATAGAGAAGAAAAGAAAACATACATATGTAGATATTGAGTTGCTATTTGGATATTAAAACGATATTTAACACTATAAACTCGAATACAAAGTAATTATAAACAATGGCATTATATACGAAACGAGCAATTAATTTGTATACACCAAGCATAAGTTGAAAAGTTTGTAAATATATATAGGACAAGCCACATAAATAACTTAAAGAAAAATCTACAGCATTTTAAACACGCTATGAAACTGCAATATATAAAGTATATACCGTTTAACTTACATACATATGAAAGTATATATAATCTAATTAAAACATATTCTTAATTGAAATCCATGCTAAATATATACCATGTATTATTTTTTGTTTGAAAAGCCTATTACAAATATAATGGACATGCATATGTAATAATTGTTGTATATTTTATCTAATTTAAAATAAAAATTATTCCAATTAAATCAAAATCAAGTATATGCGTAATACGAAGCTAAGGCTGGTCTCCTTTTAGTTCCTATTTCATGATCCAGCTCCACCATTCTACCAGGACAAAAGTTTTTCAAATGCACCATTTTTCACATGAAATGTATTTATTTAAGTGTGGCGATAAACAAATCACACACATACACACACACCCCACATATTAAATATTTTTTTGGCTGATAAACTAGTTTCACTCATCGAGTGTCTCCATTGGAGTTTTTTCTTTAGTCGGTGGATTACCATTTAATCGATCCTGTATAGTAAATGGCATCTGAACACCCTCCTGGGATTCACGCTTCGGTGTATGCATCTTATATTGACTGGAGAAGGACACACTTATGCGCCCACTGCCCCGCACCGCCGACATTGCAAGCGGTGGTTGATACCGCACCACAGGCGTGGCCTGTCGGACGTCCGCTGCCGGCTGCTGTTTGTTGTTGCCGTTGTCATTGGAGCTGTTGCTATGTGTCGAGCCCGAGACCGTGCCATTGGGCTTGACATGTGTTTCCTTACGCACACCCACCATTAGAGCCTCGTGGCAAGAGGTTTCCTGAAACTTCTTGACACGATCTTTCATATCGCCTTCACGCTTGACTTCCTTTTCGATTTCAGCACGTCGCTTGTTCGCATAACGCTCCTGGGCCATCTCATCACGTTTCTTGTTGCGCTCGACAATTATATCGGCGACTTCAAGGCGCTTTTGCAGCAACGCCTCCTTGTCCAGCTTCTGGAACAACTCCGGCCAAATGCCCGGCTGCTTCTTGACCAGCACAATGCGCGCCTCATGTTTGAAAATACGACAGAAGCTGGCCATCTCGTCGATTTCCTGTGCCAGATGCCGTTCGAAGAATATCGGCGGATTGTTAAACTTTAAATACTGTGGCAGCAGCACAACATCCGGCTTGCGCGTTACCAACCTATTCAGCTCAATGGAAATTTTGATGTCCTCCTCGGTCTGTGAGATCTGCACCATTCTGAACGTGGTTGTTGGCGCTGTCGTTGTATTGAGAATGAGCTTTTATTAGCTCCCGTGTCACTTGGAACGCTCGAACATTGCCTACTGCTACCCAATTCATTTGAATATTGAATTGGTTTATTTATTTTCAATTGAATATTAACCGGCGTTGTAATCGGCAACCGAGTTGCGCCTGTGCTATCGATCAAACAATGATTGGCTATCCACACCCTGTGCAGCGGACTTGTTGGGAGTGTCCCGTGCACACCTGTAACACCGATTTGCATTTTACCTATGCCAGGATGTTCGTGGCATAAAATTAGTCATTGACCCTCGGACCTACTTGCTTGCGCAAGTATTGAATTAGTTGCAGCTAGAGATGCGCGCGTTCAATTCGAAACACGAAACGCACAAATTATACATTTTATTTATTTTTTTTATAAATTTATTTAATTTGTCCCAGTTAAAATAAAAGACGTACGTAGTCGTAGACAGGACGACAATATTAATAAAACTGCAAAAGTCAATTGCATATTTGGACCGGTAACAATTTTGGGCTGCGGATGAGAGACAAATTTTGGCTTAAGTACCAGGCGAACATAATTGACAGGAGGGAGTCAAAATAAATAAAAAATAACTAAATTCTATTGCATACTTTCACAGTACCAAAATTAAAAACAGAATTCCATTGCCTACTTTCAAAGTAGCAAAGTTGTTGCATACTTTCAAAGTAGCGGAATTGTTACATTGAAAGTATGCAATAGAATTGTTTTTGCATTTTGCTACTTTAAAAGTATGCAATGGAATATTGTTTTTTTTATTTTATTTTGTCAGCCTCATATTTATTTTGTTCGCCTGGTACTTTACCAAAAATTTGTATAAAAGTCTCTTGTCGGATGTGCAATATTTCTTCAAAAGAGGAGAGATGGGGCAGCTGGAAAAGCATACATTGCCTTATACCTTTGGAATGATTCGAAAAAAAAATACATTTGCTCAAGATGTTTAAGTTTTTATTTCGTAAATATTTTATGTGCAAACATTACATTACATGCGAAGCCATTGTAAATACCTGGTATTTTGTTTCCCTGTATTTTATCAAATTCCTAAAAAAATCACGACACGTGCCCAACCCTAGACTCAATTATCTATAATGTTGCAACACGCGATTCCATTTTCGTTGGCAGCATAATTTTAGTGATATTGAGTTTGGCAGCACATTGACAAATGTTTTATATTTGTTTTATGTTCTGCACGAGAGCTATTTATAAAACTATCAACGGATAACAATGGCGCATAAATAATAAATAATGAAGCCTAACGACAAATTATAATAAATTACTATACAGGGAACAAGAGGTAATGTCAGAGAGTATATACATATATAGGAGAAATAAGTTTATATTAAAAATAAAATTAAATAATCAACGAACCACCAATTGAGACATTTTATGCGATTTCATACAGATGGCTTTTTTAGACTCGTGATTTCATAATTTTTCGCTTTCAGCCCAAATACTTAGCAACTTTGTAAACTTAAAGTAGGCTACTATTCATTCAACGGCTTGAAATTCTTACGATCAAATTAAAATTCCTGAGTATGAAAACATTTACTTGGCCTGTGTTTGGCATAAGCTTACTTTTCCTGCTGGCCTGCAGCGCCTACAATTCTAGTTAGTATACCTTCTTGAATAAGTTAATAATTAATTATAAACTGTTAATAATTAGAGAAATGTGATGACTCGCCGAGCCAAACAGGTCCCTGCCGGGCAATTTTTCAAATGTGGCGGTTTATAAAGGACACCCGCCAATGTGAGCCTTTCATCTACGGAGGTTGCCAGGGCACACGTAACTTGTTTGCTAATGAAGAGGAATGTCGGGCTACCTGTTTGAGTTGAATATGCTATTTAGAATCTCAAAATATTAATAAGCTTATGCTCAAAATTGTAAAAGCAAATTTGGAAAATAGACTGAAGGCCACTCGACTGTGGTTATCCCAGCAAAAGATAATATCATGTTGATTGTATGTTAATGTCTTATTTATCAGATTTAATTGAACTTTCTGGCAAAACTTTTGCGACTTTTCTTGGTTCCTTTATGGTTGTCTGTGGACATTGCATTTCGCCCCAACCGATAGGTACCATAGGTATGCGATTCTTGCGAATATCGCTCGCATAAGCAACGACAACTCCGAGCTCGGCTTCTGCTGTGCTTAACATAAAAGATTGTTCCATCTGATTGACAACACGTGCCAATATAACGTCGCCGGGCTTGAAGGACTTGTAGATGTCCACTCGGTCCTTTTCTGTTTCGCGCACATCCTCCTTACGCAGAAGGCCACGATAACTGCTCTCTAATAGCACGTTTCTAACGCAAAATATAGCGCACTTTGCAAATTTCGGCGTTGTCACCAGAACGCGGGCCGTGACGACATCGCCAGTCGCCGGTATTGTCAAATGGAAGCCTGGCTTGTGCACACTTACAATTTGACACTAAAACAAGAAATTGTTGTTTAATGTATACTAAATATGTAAAGAAGCTTACCTTCTCCGTAGTTTCATCAATACTAACTATCCCAGATTTGCATGCATAAATATATCCGCCCTGCTCGTAGGTGCCTTGCCCCACAATAATATTATCCTCCACGCGGCATAAGCGCTCTCCAGGCAAGCAGATCAATATATCATCCTCATTGTGAGATGTAGCTTCTGTATTTTTATCCTTATCAGTCATATTGCGTTTGTTTCTAAAAAAAAATAACCTATTTAATTTATTTTTTAGGCCTTAATAAAAATAACAAATAGCCACATGTTTTGGCGTTGAGTTCTTAGCAATTCACTGTTATTAACAGTGAGAGCTACCGAGAGTTCCAACAGAGACGCAACAAAATAATAACACAGTTGTCACTTCAACATATCGATTACTTATTCCAAAAAGACCAAGAATTCAATATTTGTAGTATATTTTCTAGATACCTTATTAATCAAAATAAAATTAGGCTTTTAGCTTTCACGCATATATATAAACATAAATTTTAAAATACTAAAATGAAGTTTATTTGAAACTTTTCATTCCGATGTTCATTCAATATTTAACATCACTAATAAACCCGATAGCATCTAGGAACGATAAAACGCGCGTGTTTTTTTGTGCCGGTGCCCGTGTATGTGATATTTATAAAATTTTACATTGAATTTGTAATTCAAAATGAATGAAAAAGCGAATATGAGTTATCGAGAGGTCATACCTAAAAACATTAACCCAGAGGAATGGATAGAAATTGAAATAAATACAGGTCCGTTGTGTGGCAGCAACTGCCAAATGTATTTGTTAGCGTCTTCAGAAGTAATATTGTTAAATATCGCTTGTTTCTTGCAAAACTAGGCACACAAAGTACGCTGCAGGACATAAAGACATTTGGAAAGTCGGGCAGTTTTTGCTACGATTGCTTTGCAAACAGCCAAAATAGGAACCGTTTCATATATTGGTAAATATTTCTGAATGTAGTCCACGATTTACGATCTACATTTGCTACATTTACGGCGAATTATCCAATTTAAGGCGCACATATCAAGATGTCGTGGAACTGTCTGAAATAAGCCTCGATGTTTCGCTGCTGCGAAATCATGTTCGCCTACGGTTTACGGACTCTGCTGTCTTGAATGTCTCGCTGTCCGAGCAGTCCAACAGCGTGACCTTGTTGGTGGTCACTGTCAGCAGTGTGCATCGCATTGTATTTCCACTGCAGAGCGAAGGATTGAGTTATGCTGCCACTGCAGCTGCTCCGGCGGAAACCCAGAGAAATTCAATTTTTTATGATGTGAGCGGTAACTTAAAGGATCGCAGCGCATTCTATGTGCTTGATGGAGCAATGGCGATCAATGTGCCGCATCTCGCGTCATCCGATATGTCTGAAAACGGACAAGAGGCATATTTCGCAGTTGATTACCATTCAAAGCTAATGCTTTACATTATGAATTGCCGCTCCGGAATTACCATTTCCCACGAACTGAAGGAGTCCAATTTAATGCCGCGTTTTCTTTCCAATTTGAAAGGAGCTTTAATGTAAGTACTTTTCATTTGTTTTATCTGTTTGCTAAGTACATTTAAAAATAATATTGCAGTGGCCGTGGCGAAAATTCTGCGACAGCTATCTCCATGGCTTTCAGTCGCATTGACAATGAAATGTATCTCTTGGTGCTCTATCGGAATAATGAACTACGTTTGTGGTCAGTAACTACATTGCAAAGCGTTTCCTCATTCACTTGTTCCGAAACGCAAGAAGCTCAGGGGCGTAAGTTTTGATACGTTTTATTCTAACTAAATTGGGCGTTATATTATTATTATTTTTTTTTTTAGCGCAAACTAGTTTGCTGCGTAAAATAGATGATCGTAATTTTTGCGTATTTCTGTCGCATGAAAAAGACTCGGCATTCATTTGCATAAGTATTGTGTCCAGAGTAAGCGATACGAACACAAAGACCGTAAGCTTAGCTGGGCGCCAAAAGGTGCCAGCGCCACAAATGGATGTGGCTGATTTCGATGCCACTTTAACGCATATTTGGACGCTGTGGAGCAATCCTGAGGGTGATTTTAATGTATCGGCAATTTTTTTGGGAGCTGACTCCACATTTAAATGGGTGTCGGCTGCATTAGAGCCACCGCCGGACCGATACTGCCTTACCATAGAACAAGGCGTCGATCCACGGGAAGCATATTGCTCCTACATATTTCACCCGGGTCGATTTGATCGTAATGTGATTGCCAAAGCGTTATACGTAAGTTTGTATGCTACTCTGTTATGGCATAAAAGTCAATTATCCTGCCTTTTCAGATGTTCAGACGCGTTAATATGCAATTTGACATAAAGCAACTAACAATGGGAATGCTCAAGGAGCAGGTTTGCCAGGCCGTCGAAGATGAGATTCAAAACGACCTAAAAGATTTTGTTGTCAGTGACGAGGAATATTTAGAAATTGCATTCCGGCTCTGGGATCGGTTTTACTCATGCTGTGAGCAATATCACATTAAGTTCTCCGAACCAACTGGCTTGGCCGTTCTGGGTACCATGGATACTGTTTGTGTCATAAGGAGACAATCGTTTGCTTTGTTACGCCCATGTGAAATGTTGGAACATCTAATGCTGGTCGGGGAGCACTCAACTGACGTAGCTGACTTTGTGGCACCATTTTGCGGTAATGATCACGCAGCGGCTCATGGCTTTATTGAGCTGATGGAAGTCATCAATCAATTCGAAAAGTTTTTAAGTGAAGATATAAAAATGGAGATGGATAAAAAAATATACCAACGGGATGATAATGTAATTACCAATCTGCTGCTAAAATTAACCAAAGGCGATGATAACGTTGATATTAGTGAAAACGATAGCATTGCGCTTTCAACTGGCTGCGTGGAGCAAATTCGAAAAAAGCTACATTCGATCGAGAGCCTGGATGCAGCCATACGTATGCTGCTCGATTTACTAGCTATTGTTGACGACGAAGAAGATCCAGATACTGCATGTAAATTACACCACCTATAAAGTCAGTTTATAGATATGCCTTATAGAGGTGAACCTTCAATCTATTTCAGGCGGCCAGTCAAAATCAACACGTTTCCTGCAATCAACTGGAGCATTGTTTGGCAGCGAATATGGAATTTCCATTCTAGCCGAGACCGTCAAGCAAATGGCAATGATACGGTAGATATATTCAATATATTTATTTAACGTTCTCACTAACAAACAACATGTGTTTTCAGTTTTGCTGTTTGCCGAAACCTTTTGATTTTACAGTACATACTATATGGGAACGGTGCTAAAAGCGACAATTCGATTATGACGAACATAAATTTCTTAAACTCCTATTATACCCTGGTGTGGATCTCTGAAACACCAATTTCTCTCAACACGCCAGTCAACTTGTAGGCACATCAAACATTTGCAGTTTTAGAAATTTGCTTTTAATTTTTCTTGATTTTTATTTTGCATGTATAGCGAAGTGTCAATACAGCGTCTGACTCGTGCACAGCTCTTCAGCGGCTATACGAGGCCCTATTCGAGCCAAATACGTTTAAATAATCAAACTACGCTGTTGTATTTGTTTCTGCAATCAAAGGGCCTATTTAGTGCACTTTCTATGTTGCTAAAGGAACCCAATTCGGAGGTGGATCAACTATCAATACGTCAGAATCTGCTACAGCTAGTTGGGTATATTAATCAAATGCTGTAAGTGAAATTAATTTTTTCATTTTCTTTTTTTGCTAATCGAATTTTGTTTCAGTTGGCCTGAGGCTGGGAATGATGTGTTTCCCGAATGGTTATTTGGAACTTGCCATCACATAATAATTCAGGACTATGAGCGCCTTTTGGCGGGCTGGTGTGACAAAAACGCTGATTCACGTATGTACATGGGCGTAAAGGTTTCGATTATTTAGCGTTATAAATTAAATTCTATTGTTTGCTTTGGGGTTTTTTTTCAGGTTCATTTATGCTAGCAGTTTCTCTACTAGATTGCGGCGAGCCGCAAAAAGCGATTCATCTTTTTGAGCAAGTTCAAGAGAGCGTGCTTAAGGAATCGTTTTTGTTTGAACAAGTGCTTAAAAACACACCGCTATATTCGCAGCTGTCGGACATTCCACGCAGGCAGCAAGTCATACCAACAAAAACGGAAGCCAAATTAGCTTTAGTGCATTACTATCTGAAAGTTATACAATTATTTGAACAGCATTCGGCATCAGATTATATAATCCAATTGGCTCACATAGCTATGAACAAACTCAATGTGGACGACCCGCAGCTACCAATGTTTCAGTCGATCGTATTTAACAACCATTTGCAGCTGGGACACTATGAGGATGCCTATCATGCTCTGGTATATAATGCTGATACGTCGCGGCGCAAGGATTGTCTACGTCAGTTGGTCATAATGTTGTTTCAGTGCAAGCGCTTTGATCTGCTCATGCAGTTGCCTTACAATGGCCTGCAAGAGGAGTTCGAAAACATTGTTGAATCTCGTGCGCGCTCTCTAAGCATTGATCAAAACGAAGTCTATAATTTTCTGTATGCTTTTCATGCCAACAAGGGAAATATGCGGAAAGGTAATGTTTTCCTTGATATACCCAATGCAATTTATATGAATATATTTTCCCACAGCTGCGACTGTTATGTACGAGCAGGCGATGCGTCTCCAGGTGGACAGTGATGCGCCTGATGCGCTCCAAAAGCGCTGCTCCTCACTTTTGGTTTGCATAAATTGCTTGTATTTAGTCGACAGTCGGTATAGATGGATTGCTAAGCCTAAAATTGGCGATGAAAAGTTGGGAGTGGACCAGAATAATGGGCAGCAGCCACAGACTGGCAATACCCAAGAGGTCGTTGTGCTTGAACTGCTCGATATACGACGGGAGCTGCTACACGCAGAGGCGCTTAGAGAACTATCTCAATATCGCAAAGATGTGGCCGCCTACGAAATGGCTGGCGCTGAAGATCTTTCCTATCTTCTAGCCACTTGTGGTCTTTATACAGCAGCAATGAAGCTAGCTCATGGACATGCCTTTTCCGTTCTGCCAATATTTGAGAGTCTGGCTGGTGCATGTGTTAGCACAACTGAGGATAAGACTAAGGATGCTTGGGCTTGGTTGCAGAATAATGATTTAGCAGGTAAAAATAAACAATGTTCTCAGTTTTCAGTATTCTAACTTTTCGCTTTTCTTTTAGATCTCCCTCATCGCAGCAATGCTGCGGACATGGCCTGGTCTTTGCTGCAAAAACTGGTTGTTGATAACGAGCTTAATGAGTCGACTTTAATACGTAAGAGTGTTGTTAACCGAATACTTACTTTAAATGCGTTTGTACCGCAATGGCTTTATGATTCCTACAAATTGGCCAATTCACGGGAGCTCCTCCATTTGTTTGTTAAGCACAATCGATTGCTCGATGCCGCTGATTTGGCATGTGAGATGATCGGCGGCATGCTGGGAGCAGGCAGTGAATATTTCGACTTTCAGCACTCGGTTAACGTGACAAACCCACAGCTATCTTTTCCCATAAATACGATCGATTTGCTGCTGCATGGCCTTCAGATCAATGGCAGCAAACATATTGAATACGAAATGGTAATGAAGCATGGTCTTTGCGATGCATTTTTTGTTATATTTGTCCTTTATCATTTACAGGCACATGTCAAGCTGGAAGAAGAAATTGCCAGATACATTGAGACTGTTAAGCGCACTACAGACGATAAAATGAAGTTGGCTATACTAACTGATCGGCAAAATCGACAGCAACAGCAAATTTTCGGTTAAGCTCCTTTTCATTTATTGAGCATACTAAATAAAATTAAACTTTATAATTTTTAATGTTAGAAATCATCTGTCATTACCAGTTCGGCAAGAAACTTTTTATAGATGTTCATAAATTGAGCCACAAAAGCTTCTAAATGAAATATATGCTTCGCACCGTTTTGCATGCGATGCTCGTATTGTGTGGCATACTCGAGTGTCTTTGCTTTAATTGACATATCACAGTTGTTGACCAGCTGCTCGACGAGGCCACGGAAGATTAGGTTTGGTGGAACACCCTGCGAGAGTAACTCATACAAACGGTCGCGTATCTTTTCCAGCTTACCGGGTGTTTGTTCGCTGACAATTTGAGTTGCCGTCTCACGTAG
The DNA here is from genome assembly GCA_035043915.1 of Drosophila paramelanica. Classification (NCBI taxonomy): domain Eukaryota; kingdom Metazoa; phylum Arthropoda; class Insecta; order Diptera; family Drosophilidae; genus Drosophila; species Drosophila paramelanica. Next base: position 407,444 of record JAWNMO010000077.1, on the reverse strand, counting down.
ATACTCTTGCCAATCCAGCTCGGCGATTTGCTGCTGCGCCGTGAACGGATATTGCTGGACTTTTGATGCCTCTAGCATCAGTAATGCCCTTCGCATATTCCGTTCAGATTTTTCTACCACCCGCTTGGCCAGCTCTGGCGGCAATACCAAACCCTCTCGCTTGCATGTGTTTTGTAGAACTGCTGTCATTTCCGTCTCGCTGGGCGCTGGTACACGGATGCCTAGGCAACGCGACCGAATTGCCGGAATGATGCGAGATGTAGAGTTTACCGACAGTATTATACGGCAAGTGGCTACATATTTTTCCATAGTGCGACGCAACGCGTGTTGGGCGTCCTTAGTCAGCTCATCTCCTTCAGAAATGACAATTACCTTGAATTCTCGCTGACCGTTAATGTCGATTTGATGCGTTTGTGCCACCTGTTTGATCAGGTCTATAACAACAGTTCGATCGTACATGCCCGCGTCCGAGGGATTCACCTCCAAATGATAATTGCTTCCCACCGTCATTACCTCGATTTTACGATTCGATGGCGTTGTGAAGCTCATTGTTTCGTTGCGCAGCCTTTCCACACCGGCACCGTACATTTCACGTAGCATGCACATTATGCGCGTCTTTTTACCGGCGCCAGATGGACCGTAAAACATTAAATGTGGAAAATCACTCTGCTTGCATAAATTGCGCAGGTTTTCGGCCTGATCCTAATTGTATATACCAATCGTTATTATGTATATCTACATTAAATACTTCATAAATATACTTACCTTGTGATAATCCAATTTGGACAATTCACGAGGCCGGTATTTATCTACCCAGAGTGCCATGAAGGTTTTTTTTAACTCATAAATCAATATGTAGTTAAAATTATAAAAATTTACAGCTTCACTCCCGTAATTCGCGCTTTTTTACGATAATACAATCGCCCAAAACTAGTGATGTACTAACTATCGATTTTAACCAACGTTTTACTCGATGATTCGACGAAAATGAATAATAGAAAACATCGGCACATCGAAGAATGTTTACAGAATACCCTAAATATTGCCGTGTTGTTATAGACTTATAGTTCAATACAATTTTAACATGAATAGGTATTCTGTTATTGCATGTATAATTGGCCAACTGCTAAATTTAACTTTTTAAACTAACATCACTCACTATTCAGCACTTAAGTTTCGATAGCCGGACGATAGTCGGATAGTGGCGGACAATTTGAATCGAACGCATTACATGTATTTTCATTGACTAAATAAAAGATTTATTTTCGTTTCATTGTGGGTGCTTGAATGTCGCAGGAAACTTGCTTTGCACGCTAATTGCTTTCCACAAATGTCGCAATTGTATGAACTCGCGCGCGTATGTATTCTCTGATGTGTTTGAAGAGTTTTGCGCGCGCCAAATGCCTTTCCGCAATTGTTGTGAGTGCATTTAAATGGGCGCAATTTTAGATGGACTGCATCGTCGTGCTCTTTAAGGTGGCAAAGCTTTTTGAACTTTCGTCCACATGTGCTACACTGATATCCCTCCCTATTATTATGTCGAGTTAAATGAGCGTCCAAATCCTCTTGGCTGGCTCTGTTGTGTGAGCAAATTGGACAACGAAACCGTGTGCTCGCAATGTGGTTATTTAAATGCAGATTATACTCTGACTTTTGACGAAATGCTTTCTGGCAAATCTTGCACTTAAACGGACGCTCTTTGGTGTGGACCATTAGATGAATCCGTAAAGTTCTGGGTAGTCCGAATGCTCGTTCGCAGAACTCACATTTGTATGGACGCAGGCCTTGATGCACCAATCTCACATGGTCTTTTAAGTGGGTTTTCCGCTTGAACTCCCGCTGACAGTATGGACATTTGTTCTCCTCCTTTGTTGTACAACATACTGTATTATCAATTTCAAATTCAGTGCCGTCGTCAGAGGACGCATTTTCGTTGACATTTTTCGTTCTACTTAACTGAAAAAAGTACATTTAAGTTTTGAAAGTATATCCACAACTCTATAACAAAAAAAAAAAAAAAAAAAACAACCATTGCCTCTTACAGTTGCACAATAATTATCTAACTTACTATGTTTTCATTTTCCTCGTTTCCGTTTGTTGGTTTAGCGTGATTTGCATTTGTTTCATCTGATGAATCAAATTCCAGCATATCATTTTCAATTGACATTACAGTAGATACAATATATTTGTGACTTTCTTGTAATACTCTTTGAAATTCAAGAAAAATCCCCAATTTTAGGGCGCATTGCTGACAAATGTTTTTGTCCTGCTGAGCTCCGTCATTCGTTTTAATTTGATCTATCCCTTTAAATATGAGGCGTAACAAGTCTTGCACCTCAGGTGAATTTGTATTTATTGTTTGGTTATGATTAGATTTTATTTTAAAGCATGTGCTACATGCCATATTAAATGTATCGTCATATTTCAAATTAAACTGCTCCGCAGTTAATTCGTTCAAAGCAACCCTCGAACAGATGGACATTTCTGCAAATTTGCAAAACATGCCAACTTTTTTGTAGCAGGAATAACACAAGCAGGTTGGCATAGCCCAAGTCATCAAAGGCTTTATCGGGCGTACCCCATCTGCCATTAGTTCAATTATGCGTAGGAGTTGCGCATCCTCTTTTAAAATATGTTGCAAATGAATTGTGTGTCTTGATTTTTCTACATTTTGTAAGCACACTCTGCAGAAGTTATCAACTGTGGTGCGGGTTATTGGCAGCATTGTTAAAATGTATAATATATTTGCAGACGTTCACAAGTTTAATTCAAATAATAGACTGCGTTAGTTATAATGTAACAAGTGTGCATTTTATGAATTTTTGATTACTCGATCTTTTTCATTTTGCATAGGTATACTTAGAGACACGACATGAACTGCGGTGTTTTACGTTAATAACACTATCTCTTTTTTGATTTCCTAAATTAATTATCGATGACTTTTCAAAACAGCTGTATTAGTGATTCTATTGTTACTCTGTTATATATTTGTTGGAGATGAGTTGAAGTCAGTTAACATCTGTTAATTTTAAATTTGATCAAATTGCGCATTAGTTTGCAACCACTTTTTTTCCATTTATTTAAACACTAATTTTTTACATTTTGTAATAGTATATTAATTGTATACTATTTTACCAGTCAAAGAATAATCGGAGTTTGCTGTTAATAACATTTTGGCAAATGTTAAGTTAACAGACGAACAACAATCTTCGTTTGAGGCACGAAGAAGAAGAAGCGAAGTCGTGGAATACATACATAAATTCTGCGGCTGCTGCGGCTTATCGTGATTTTTCTACTAAGTGTTTTTTTTTAAAGGCTAGACAATAAGCGCATGGAAAACGGTGTAGAAAATGGTTTATTGCCCGACGGGGACCAACTAGCAGCGCGTGAAAACCAAATGTGCAGCAGCACAGACGGCGAAGGCGAAGGCGAGTGCGATTCGACGCCTCAGCCGCCACAAACAACAAACGACGATGTAAGCGACGGCGATGTGGATGGGGAACGCGACTTGTCTGTGTCAGATGCAGCTGAAGTAGAAGCTGAGGCTGAAGCAGAAGCGGACACAGAACCAATCCCAACCGAAAATGTGGCTCCCCGTCGGATTTCCATCCTGGAGGACAGTCTGTGCGAAAAAGATGTAGACAGCGATGGGCCCGATGACGAGAACGATGATGAGGTGAGTGTCGTTTGACATTAGGGCAATGCAATAGTCGCTTCGAATTGTAATTGTTGAACATATTAATATTTATTTATGTTATTTGTGGGAACAGGCGAAGGAGAACTACGAGGGATTCAATGGCACTGGCCGCACTGTTACATTGCAAACATTAATGGCGGCAAACGTCTTGCAGCCCGGAAAGTCGCTGATGACCATCGATTACCTTGGGCAAAAGTTTGTGGGCGATTTGCTGTCGGATGGTAAAATTAAATCCCAAGAGACTGAAACCATATTTCAAACGCCAAGTGCATGGGCAATGCACTGCAAGCGCATAATAAATCCAGAAAAGAAAAGTGGCTGCGGTTGGGCATCCGTAAAGTATAAGGGAAAGAAACTGGATGCCTATAAAAACACCTATTTGCGAAAATGTGCTCTACAAAAGGAGTCGACACCTGAAGACGGTGATCCAGGTAATATATTAAGTGTTAATTCATTTTCTTATCTAAGAAACGAATATCCAAGTTATACAATTGCCTGCTCAACATTTAAGAACAAACGCCAGATTTTGTTTTCATCGTAAATTGTTTTCTTTTTAAATAGATGCCGAACGTAAATCCGATTCGCCAGATCTGGTCGTTAAGCGCACAGTATTTCCGCACAACACTGTAGCCAATCGCAACATCATTCAGTAAGTTGTACTACATTTTCATGAATTGTGCTCGATGTAGCTATATATATTTTTCTTCTTACAGTGATGCTAATATGCTGATCGAGGCCGTTCCGTTCACATCTGTTGGCAAATTGCAACCATTTTTGTTGACCATCACCTCCTCCGCATTGTTGTTGGCTGACTTTCACTGCCATTTGACCGTGCGCGAGGTGTGTGGCTATCTGGGCGGCACTTGGGACATGAACACGCACAGTGAGTCCGGCCCTAAGAACTTCACGTTTTGTCTATTGGTACCCTAAAATGTTCTTTGCATATTTACAGCTTTGACCGTAACGAAAACATATCCGTGTCGAAATACACGCTTCGACCGACAACGTGCTGCGGAAGTGGAGAGAGATATTCAGAAAATGATGATACAGGATCAAGTGCTGCTCGTTGGTTGGTATCACTCGCATCCCAAATTTCAGGCTGAGCCCACTCTACGCGACTGTGACGCGCAACTTGACTATCAGATTCGTATGCGCGGTGCCAATGATCTTACGTATACGCCATGTGTTTCACTAATTATTTGTAAGTTTGTTAAATTTGCTGCACTATTGAACAAGCATGTGCTAAGAATTTCTTTTGCCTTCCAGCACCTTATTATGAGGAGAATCCGACTTTGGAATCGGTAGTTAAGTGTATATGGATAGTGCCGCCGAATGAAAACAAACAATCGATGGAATATGGACGACCTATGCTAATGCAATATTCGGTGCTGCCAGATAAAGAGATACCAGAGGAGGTGCGCACCGAAATACAGTCCTGCGTCGATTACTACACCCAATTTCGAGGCGAGATTGTCAAGTTTCGCAACATTTACAACAATGATGTGACCTACAACGAGAAATTGAAGAACACGCTGTATCCGAAATTTCCATCAAAGCAAAGTGACAAAGCGTTATGGAATTGGTTGTGTGCCGTCTTGGACTGCGAGCAGGAGGATGATTTTATACCACCGAAAACCATTAAAATCATAGACAATGATAATGACAATGAAGTTGTCGTTAAAACGGAGACGCAGCAGGTAACCGAATCCGTGAACGAGATTAAATTGGAGCAGCAGCCGAAAGACGAGCCATTGGGTGAAAGTATTCAATTGAATTCCGTTGAGGATGTAGCTCGTAAGGCGGAGGAAGAAACCTCCCTGCAAGCCGAACAGAAGGCCTGTGAACTGAAAGTTATGTCGCTGCAAGAGCAGCTTTGCATGCCCTCTGGGCTTAACATGAATCCAGTGCGCATGCTGTCACCGCTGGCCACACCAAATCCCACGAATCACACGCCAGCTGCGGCGTCAAGTGCCGTGGCGCCACCCATGCCACTGAACGCAGCTGCCAGTCAGCTATTGCCGCCGCAGACTCCGGCAACGAACAGTGTACTTGCTGCCGCTGCTGCTCCTGGGCAGTCTGCGTCGCCGCGTGACAGCCCAACAAACATACAGTTACAATCGAATGCTGCCAGTCCCGCCAAGTTTGAGTTGCCTGTGCGTGCGTCGCCCTCGCCAGCGAAATCAGATGCCTCGTCGCACACGTCCCGCACACGTAATTCGCCGGCGCCGAGTCCAGGAAAATTCAGTGTTAGCGATATTGCGCGAAATAGCCCGAGCATTACGCCCAACAAATATGATCTGACCACGCCGCTAGTGCCACCATCAGCAGCATGTTTGCCCACGGCCAATGATCTAATGGCGGCCAGCTTGGCACAGCTGGCTGGACAGTTGCCGCCCAATTTTCTACAGGCCGATTTGGCAGCGCTTTTTCAGCAGCAACGTAAAGATTATGGAAGCTCGTCGCTTAATCAACTGGCTGCTGCGGCAGCTAAAGTTGGTGGATCCAAGCAGACCAGCAATGCGTCAGCGCTGGGAAATTTAAGTGATCCCAATGTGGCGGCGGCCGTAGCCGCCTACACCAATAGCTTCAACATGCCACTGCCGTCAGGCAACAACAACAACAACAACAACAACAGCGGCGGCGGCGGCAGTAGCAGCAGCAATAACACTAATAATAACAATGGTGGCAACAGTGGCAGCAAATCAAAGATGGATCGCTCCAAGTCCTCAGCGTCGTCGTCGTCGTCAAACTCGAGCTCATCGTCAAATTCGTACAAAACAAAGCTGATGAAAGAGCTGGACGAGCTCAAGAATGATCCATTAAAGATGAGCGAACTAATTCGGTCGCCGGAGTATGCAGCTCTGCTGCTGCAGCAGGCTGAAGCTTTGGGCGCCACGACACTGGGCACCCTGGGTTTTGGCTCGGATTTAAATTATCTAACGGGCAATCAACAGGCTGCAAATCCGATAAGCAGCAAATCTTCAAAATCAACATCAGCAACATCTTCGTCAGCGTCGGCATCGGCAGCAGCAGCTGCAGCTGCTCTCAGCGCCGACTACAATAATCTAATACAAGCGTCCAAGCTGCTGGGCTATGATTCCTACATGCAACAGCAGAGCAAACAGAGCAACGACCTAAACGTGTTCCTACAGCAACAAATGGCTGCAGTTGCTGCTGCCTCCATACCGCCTCCGACTGTTGCTCCCAGCAGCAGTAGTAGCTCAAAGAAACAGCAGCAACAACAACAACAACAGCAACAGCAGCATCAACAGCAGTCGGCCGCCCAGGCGGACTACACAGCGCTGCTGCAGACTTATACGAAACTGTTTGATCCGAATAATCAGTTTGCCGCCGCCATGGCCTCAACTGGCAACAAGCACATGAGTGGTGCACATAATGAGCTATCGGCCTTGCTAGCGGCTGGTGCTGGTGGTATATCCGCAGCTGGCGGCGGCAGCGCAGTCAGCCTTAAGCAAAAGCAAAAGGATATGCAGTCTGATATGCTGAATCAGCTGTTGCAGTTGGAAAAGCAAGATTCGGAGATTAAGGCGCTCTTATATCGCCAAAATAAGGCAGCTGCCGATCTTGATGCGCTATTTGCGACGCCATCAGGCGCTGCCGCCGCCGCTGTGGCAGCTGCCGCTGGGAACGCCACTAAGTCGAGCAGCAGTTCAGCATCAGCAGCAGCAGCAGCAGCTGCAGCTGGCGCTATCGCAACGGGCGTTCCATCCCCATCAACTCTCTCTAATTCGGCTGCCTATTACAATGCACTGGCACAAGAGAAAATGCAAGACTATGCGGCGTTCTTCCAGCAGCAGCATGGAAAGTACGGCATACCGGATCCATTGTCAAAGTCCACATTAGCGGCTAATAACATGTTTATGTCACCATCGGCGCTATTTAAAATACAGCAAGAATCATTGTCGGCCATGATGATGAAGCCGCCTAAATCGACAACACCATCATCGGCGCGTACCAGAGAGTCCTCCGCTTCACCGGCACTAGAACGCCTCACGCCCACCAAGTCCATCAGCAGCAGCGGTGGCGGCGGCGGCAATTCAAACTCTGGCAGCAAGTACAACTTTAGTGCCGTCGATTTGGCCATATCAAGCGTGCCCTCCAACACGCCATCGCCTGCACCGTCTGATGGCAGCAGCAGCTCCTCGCATCGGCGACCCTCGCCGGATTTAAATCGCTTGTATAGCGAATTAGCGCCACCTGGTGCGCTACTGGGAAATGCTTTGCCGAAAAAACGCATGGAGTTTGCCTCGGTGGCCGATTTGGCTGCACCGCCGCCCGCCAAAATTCCGAAAAATAATTTAGGCGATGATGTCTTAAATTTATCACACGATTAGGAAAGGCGATTAGGGCGCTTCCCCTATCAAGCGAATGGCCCAGTGAATGCAGTATTTCCTTATCAGTATCAGTATCAGTATCTACCCTTAAATGTAAAGCAGTGCATTCATTAATAACTATATATGTCACGCGAACCTCCTCAACTCAGAGTTAAAGTCATAAAAATAATTCCCATTGTGAACATCTGTTGAATTACAATCGCGTTAAAAATTGAAATTCGCGATGCTGCAGGCGAATTTAGGTACAAGGAAATTTAATTAGAAGAGAAAAAGAGAGTTTAAAGTATTTCAAGAGTTAAACTTGAAACCTGTTGAAAAAAAATGCATAAAAGAACTTATTTTCCTTTATGGCAACTAAATATATAATTTTATATATTTACAATATAAGCAAAACACTTAAGAACATTCACATACTGCATTGCTGATCGTTGTAAGAAATTTTATATACTTGTTTTAAAATGCAAACAAAAGTAACCAGAATGTAGATAAGAAATGTACGCATGCAACCCATTAATTGTTGAATGCAACTGGAATTTGTAAGAGTCTCTTAGGCGCTTGATGTCCTTAAACATATTATTTATATACTCTTTTAGGTTTAGTTATTGCACAAAGGTACTTTAAGTATTTTAAATAGTACATACAGACCCATACATACATACATACATTAACTGTAATCATGTACTGCATAATTTCAAATCGACTTTGACGCAATAAAATATATAAATTAGGATTTTAGTTTACAATACTAAATAGCATATACAACAAATTTATGTTTTTCCTTATCACATAGTATTGAAGCTTATATATGTGTCACCTGTTGTTGACCTGTTGCGTTTACCGGTAAAAATACTGGTTTTAATTTTGTTATGATCCATTTGGATGAATATAGAACCAGCAGAACTGCTATGCAAACATTTATACGAGAATCTTGTTTGTGCAGTGTTTCGATATGGAGATCATAACGCAAAACAACAACAGAAGCATGATAATGATAAAGATGTATGGGTGGGTATCTAGGAGCAGGTGTTTACTTGCCGTTTAACTCTTTGGGGGATCGGCTTATCGCGGTAACTTGTTTCTCCAGTAAATATTCAAAACAAGATATCTAATAAACAAGATACAAAATTTAACGCGTGCTTGACTATATCTTACCCTGGGTATATGCGATTTGCATATAAATCAGTGTAAGTCAGTATCTTGTGTGTCAAGTCCTAATATACTCATACAATTTTAGCTGAAGGGTATAGAAGAAAACCAACTTATCTACAGCGCTCCTATAAATAGTAGCGATCTTGGCTGGGGTCGCATTAGTCAGTTCAAACTAAAATTCGAAACATGTCGCCGTACAAGGTAAACCAAATGCCCAAAGAGCTTTAAACTTGAAATCGGGAACATATCCTATACCATATCTTATACAATCGAAAAGATTTGTTTTTTTTAGCTGCTTTTGTTTTTTACTATACATGGAGATCATATAAAACTCAAAAAACTAATGGTGACAACTTATAGTATTTGACAGGTTTTGGCGCCCACTTTTCGTCAGAGGACGAACGTTGCCCCAATTCACTACCAGTGGCACAGAATTCACCACAGAAATGCCCCTACGGTCTTTATGCCGAGCAGTTGTCTGGATCCGCATTCACTGCGCCACGTTCAGAAAACGTACGAACATGGCTCTATAGGAAACTGCCCAGTGCGGCGCACACGCCGTTCCAGCCGTATTACGGTGCGAAATATTTGAGACAAAACTGGGACGAGCAGACTCCAAACCCAAACCAAGTATGTCACCTCTCAAACTGCTGTACAAATAATATTAACTAAGTCTCCATCCATGCAGATGCGCTGGAAACCATTTGATTTGCCTGCTACTAATCAAAAAACCGTTACATTTGTTGAAGGACTTCACACTGTTTGCGGTGCCGGTGATATAAGATCACGCCACGGATTGGCTGTCCATATATACCTATGCAACGTTTCAATGGACAACTCCGCGTTCTACAACAGCGATGGCGACTTCCTCATAGGTAAGAAAAGGTTTTAAGTGAATGTTCCCATTTGTAACAGTGTATTTAATGTTTTTTCAGTGCCACAGCAAGGTGATTTGGATATAGTAACTGAACTTGGACGAATGACAGTAGCACCCAATGAAATCTGTGTCATTCCACAGGGTATACGTTTTGCCGTAAAGGTCAACTCCGCATGTAGGTGAGTTAATACAATATACCCACAACACGAAATCAATCAATATTATAATAAGCAAGCTTACCTGACTGTGCCGGGGCCATGTGTTCCCCGTAGGAAAATGATAATTTTTGTTTCCAGTTGCAAAAATATATATATTCTGTACTGCAGCTACTACCCGGTTTTGCCCGGTTGCTTTGAAAATAAGTTTAAAGCCGAACGAATCTGATGTAGTACAAAAGAATTTCATACAACCATTTTCCGCCAATTTGCTGTCAGTCAGAAGCAACCAAATAAATTACACATATTTTTGCAAACTTTAGGGGATACATACTTGAAGTTTACGATGGACACTTCCGTTTGCCCGATCTGGGACCAATTGGCGCAAATGGCCTGGCCAATCCAAGGGACTTTGAAACGCCAGTGGCTTGGTTTGATAACCAGGATGTTAAAGGTGAGCTATTGTTTGTGATCCTTTTCAATTGGCTCTTTTTGGACTTGATTACTTAACTATATCTCCGTTTATTTTAGAGTTTCAAGTGATTTCCAAGTACCAAGGCAGCTTGTTTGTGGCTAAACAAAATCACAGCGTCTTTGATGTAGTCGCCTGGCACGGAAACTACGTGCCTTACAAATACGATCTGTCCAAGTTTATGGTTATTAATTCAGTTAGTTTTGATCACTGTGACCCCAGTATTTTCACAGTGCTCACATGTCCAAGCTTAAGGCAGGGCACGGCCATAGCCGATTTCGTAATATTCCCACCGCGCTGGTCCGTGCAAGAGCACACATTCCGTCCGCCCTATTATCACAGTTAGTATTATTATCTAAATAATGATTTCCTTTCGTTCTTAATTAAAATTATTTTAAAGGAAACTGCATGAGTGAATTCATGGGCCTAATACTGGGTCGCTACGAGGCCAAGGAGGAAGGCTTCGCTGCCGGCGGCGCTACTCTGCACTCGATCATGACTCCGCATGGCCCAGATGCAAAGTGCTTTGAGGGCGCTTCCAGTGCCGAGCTCAAAGCTGAACGAATTGCCGACGGAACACAGGTATGTAGCTGGCTAATGTCGTTTAGACTCATCAGTTCAGAATTCACTCTTTTTATTTCAGGCATTTATGTTCGAGAGCTCTCTCAGCTTGGCTGTTACCAAATGGGGCTTCGAGACGTGCCAGAAACTGGATGACCGGTACTATGAATGCTGGCAGGCGCTAAAGGATAATTTTAAAATTGGTAATTAATCGGCTTCACCTGCAATAAAGCAAATGTTAAAGGTTACATTTATTTATGTATTGTGGCTAACGTGACATTTATAAATAAATAGCTAACACACTCGCTATTTAATTTGTCTAGAGCCTAAATGAGATGCTGGGAGCAGAGCGTGGACTTCTGTTATGCAGAACCTGACTGCCCTTCAGTCGACAGACACACAGTTGGTTACAGTTAATCTGGACTGATTCGGTGACCTTTGGCAGGGCGGTGGTGACATTGTCGTCAGACCGGCGGCTGTACAAGGATTTAGTAGCACAGTTACAGGCACCTGTCCTGATGTTCATTGGCATGTTCTGAAATTGAAGCAGGGATACCTGCTCACCTCTAGCCATTGAGCTGCAGCCGTTAGCAGCATCCACAGTGCTGATAAGATCCGGTGCCCAATCGTTAATCATTACCGCTCGCATTTCGGGTTGCAATCGTTGGGTGAGCCAATAGGTACGCATATCGCCCTTTCCCTAAAAGTTTAGAGTTTCTGATACTGTTTTTTTTTTAAGATGTATGTTTTACCTTAATGTTTGTCAGGCCTCGCTCGACGCATAAGTATCCTCCAACATCTTGTAGCAATTGATAAGTCTCCTCCGAGATGTGGATCCTCATTGCGGCGCCGGTGCTTTCCATACGCGAGGCTGTATTAACAGTATCCCCAAACAGGCAATATCGCGGCATCTAATTGAACACCAATACCAAATAAAATAATAGCTGTTAGTTGTTCCAGTTGCCAGGGGGTTTTACCTTCTGTCCAACGACACCAGCCGCGCAGGGTCCAGAGTGTATACCTATCCGAAATTGCACCGTTTCTGTTGGCTTGTGTCGTATTTTTAGATTGCCAACTGTTTCTAGCAGGTGTAGAGCCAGGGAGGCTATCTCCCCGGCATGCCGATTTCCATTTTTTAGGGGGAGCCCAGATACTACCATATAAGCATCTCCAATGGTTTCAACCTGCGAATTACAACAATTACAAAGAGTTCACACAAACATTGTTAGAGTCTCTTACCTTATAGACATCATAATTGGATATAATGGAATCGCAACATGTGTATAAATCGTTTAGCATTTCGACAACCTCAAATGGAGTGCTGGTAGTGCAGAGTTCAGTAAATCCGACTATATCGCTGAATAAAATAGTAACACAGTCGAAGCATTCGGCTTCAACAGGATCTCCGCTTTTCAATAATTCCGCTACAGTTCTAAAAAACAAATATTAAATTTTAAGTTATTTGAGTTTGTTATTTGAATTTCTTAAATATCTTCTTACTTTGGAAGCATTTGGTACAGGAGCATGTCAGTTTTCTTTTTTTCTTCGTATAATAAATTGGTTCGTTCTTGAACTAAGCCCTCCAGATTGTAAGCGTATTTTTCCATTATTGCCAGCATGTTATCGAAGATATTGGGCTTTCTGAAACGAGAAAAGCGTTAATATGCATTCCAAAAATAATATTTCAATTTAATTAAACCTACAATCCAGCCTGCAGTTCCTTTAAATGCATTCGCACAAGTCTTATATCGGGCCGCACTTCGGGGTCCTCATCCCAGCAGAGACGCAAGCACTGTCGTATATAGTTTGGTATATCCAAGAAGGTTAATGCTGGTCGAAACACACCGTGTTGCAGAAGATCAGGACTTTTTACGAATTTTATTATCTCTATTTGGATAGAATCAAAAGAGCCGACATTGAAATAGATAGCAACTGACAATTTAAATCAGTTCAACCGTTTGTAATTACCCTCATTTGAATATGCCGTCTCGCCCCAGGGTCCCTTTCGGCCTATCATCTCGTAAAGTAAAATACCAAACGAGTAAATATCACCCTTTTGGGAGCCACGAGCTGGCCGAAACGGATCACGTAAAAGCTCCGGCGCTGTTGAGAGAGCACGCTTCATTTGCAATTCCGCTCTTCAAAAGTAGCATATAAATGTTAATTGAATTTAAATAATATATAGGAGAAAACAGTGAATGTAAAGAGAATTTCTGTACGCACTTGTTTGGCTCATCCTGACCTGCTTTGAGTTCGTGAAGTCCAAAATCAGAGATTTGGCATACCCACCTTGAGTCGATAAGGCAGTTACTCGACCGTAAATTTCCGTGCGATATAATCTCCGAGTCGTGCAGGTAAATTAGGCCCTTAAGTATATCCGAGACCAGTGAGGAAATAAACATATGATCCAAATGCAAATCCTCGTTTGCGAGCACATCCTCTAAGCTACCTCGCGCACAATATGTTGTGAACACTATCACAGAGCCGTGATCAATCGACGCTCCAATAAAATTAATTATATTCTCATGGCGAACCTGAAATGGGCTTTAGAATTTCAGCCAGTAAAAGTAGCCTCAATTAATGCTTACCTCTCGCATTGATTTTAATTCTTTTCGAATCGAACGAGTTATGTCAACATTCTTTTTATGTATTTTCCTCATAGCCACAATATTGCCGCGAAAAAGAGCTGGGGACGAAGTAAATGATTGATCTAACATATGTTGTATATATACTACTATTAAGTCAGACCCACCAATATTTGTAAAAGACCTTTTGTTCGGCTCTCCAACTACTAAAATACTTTGACGGCATATTTGGACCTGTGATATGAGAGACCATTTATAATTTAAAGTTAATTTTATTATTTTCATAATTACTTACAATATTCTTATGACTTGGATTGTTGTATTCGCCCAAGTTGATCACAGTGACCTCTTTCATATCAACCTTCCACAACAGGCCAGCCAACGTTTGTTCGTAACGATAGTGCCTTCAAATATGTTTAGTAGTTTTCTAAAGAGTCTAAATGATTTATATACATATTTACTTGAGTAATAGGGCAATTGCGACGACCAAGACAAATGCGAATAATGGAGCAGTTACTAGGTATCGCCAGTCCAGTTTTTTACGAGGACACAACTCGCCATGGAAACCACACATTGGTTCTGCAAGTGGTGGACGACCGTTTAGCCACTGAATAGGTCTACCATTTTTGATATACCGAAATTCCTTTGAATAAAACAAATTTAATAGTTAATAAAGTAATATGTTATATATAATAACAATATAATGAAAATTTGCTTTTAATATAACGCACTTTTTCACTTTAAATTGATTGCGGGAGTCTTAATAAGTATAAAGTGCAACAGTAAAGTAATTTTGAGGGTGTCAAATTTTTTGTGAAAAATCATGCAAAATTTGCATCAGTGGTTATATAATAATACTGTTGTAATTATATGAAACTTGCGTCATTTAGTAAGAGACACTTACTGGTATTACGGAGTCCTTGTTGTAGACGAAAAATCCAACTGGTTGCATAGACATCTTTGCTAATGAGCTTCCGGAACTTCCGCTGGTATCGCTTTGCAATGTTATAACAGTGTAGTTGCCCTCCGCATCGCCGTTTGAGTCAATGAACACCTGGCAATACACACAGACTGAAAGTTATAGAGAATGTATAAATTAATTATAGCTGTAAATCACTTACATCAAAGCCCTGTATTGAGTGATATGATCTGTTGAATATGTGGCTCATTACTAGCTTTCCATCGGTTATATCCCCGCCGAGTTTGAGGACTTCTGTGATAGCACGTGCATAGATCATTACACTGTCATACAGATGTAAACCGTATATGGGTACCTATATGTATGCGAATGTGTACATTTTACAGGATAAAGTGAAGGATATGGGTATGTATACCGATATATTCTCGAAAACTCGTTGATGGTATGGCACCAGAAATGGAGCTTTACGAGCGTACTCTTTTATTTTGGTACAAATGTCACTAAAATTATATGTATATGTATTTAAATTAGAAAAATTATTTTTATTGATGCTAAAGCTACAAAAAGTCAATAAAGAGGAATTATGAATCATAGGGAATAGCTATACCCTGTACCCACTCGTAATTATTTAAATACTCGTACACCACCGTGGCATCCGGTTTTAAGTGGGTACAGGGTACAAATAATAAATCATCAATACCTACGAGTGCTATATATCAGGTTTTAGATAAAAATTACCGGATATGAGGGTTTTGTGGATATGTCATGCTTATTTTTATAACTGAACGAAATGAGATTTTATCCAGTGATTTGCTCTTTTCTTTTCTAATATAAGGATCTAAGTAATCTGCAATAAGATAGTGCATGCATTAAACCCCAAAGGTGCTAATTTGTGCTTGGCTAAGCAAATAACTCACTGCGCTCCATTATATTCACGCGACGATTTGCATTGTATATCTCATCATCCACAGAAATAACAATATAATCGCCGCTTTCAAGAAGTCTACGATTTTGCAAGCAGCGAACAAAGTCCACCATGGCAATATGTTCTCCAATAAATACGTATACTAGTGGATGAAATTATACATACATAAATATGATATATCATTTTGGACAGACGAGCAATGGGATAAAGAAATTATATAGAAAAACTTACTACGTGTCGTTGTGTATGTTTCTTCAATAATATTTTCAATTTGTGATAAGGTTTTTTTAATGGGTATATAATCCGATATGTATTTAAAATGCGTAATGGTAAAGTTTCTCGATTCAGCGAGATCCTGTTATTGTAACTTGCGATTAATTGTTTAATTTAAGGGATTTATTCAAATGCTCTTACCTGAATAGCGCTGGCTACATCAGAGCCCCATATTGGCTTTGAACTGACCACAATGGCGAATTTCTTCCAATCGTAGGCATTTAACAGGCTTATCACGCTTTTGGAGACCTAAGTTTGCATTAAAATTGCTTAGCTATGCAAATTGAAAACTCACTATCTCAATATATATCTACCTTCGAAGCCGGGGCGAGAGTCCGTGCGAAGGTATGAAAGGTACTCTTATTCGAAACAATTGAATCTGAGCATTTCTACAAAAGAAAGCATACATACATTTTCCTTTGGTTAACATTAACTTACGAATGAGAGCATTGGGGTGTTCCAGGCAGAAGCAAGTAACGCCTCAGTTGTACAGCTCTCATCGGGTCCTATGAAAGCTTTCACTCTTTTCTCCCTGAGCTCTGTCATAAGCCTAAATATAAGAAAAGGTATAATTAGGACAAGCCAGAGCTCTTACAGCGAAATTCCTAAAAATAATTAAACTTCACCTTAATGGTTTTACTCGATATGCGCTGCTTTTGTGCCCAATGTCAAATGGCGTAAAAGTGAGTGTTTTGCCTGGCAGCAAATTTACGTTTTTATTGACATCTTCCACGGCAAGCGGGAGACCACCTAGTGTTACCTGACGCACAAAATTGGCCACAATTAAAGTGAAATAATGTTAGACTCGGTGTTAAATTATGTATTTTATCAGTTTCACATTTATATGCATTGTCTTTTCATAATAGGGTCTAAAAAAATAATTTGTTGTTGTATTCTTTATAAGGGTGAAATTTGGATCAATTCGAATCCAAGTGAATTATTGACTGCTTGAGCATAGCTACGGAGCTCTTGATTTGCAATATTGTGAGTCAACTGCAGTGCCTTTTTCAGTTTATTGTGATGACTTATTGCGATAAGCCACGAAGCGGTACAGAGTATCAGCTGTAAAATAAAGATCGTTATACCATACAGCAAAGTTATATATGATAGTTCGTCCTTAGTCAGATACTCAATAAATCGCAACGTTTGCTCTGAAAGTTCTGTTACAACTTTAATGCTCCAAGGGAGAACCATTAAGATGCCCAATGGTTTCCACACTTTCATGCTTGCTCCACATAGCCGACATAAAAAGTTATTTAAGGGACCCAATGAACGTAGGTGTACAATACCATATCCGTAATAAAATGTGCTCAACGCAAATCCAGTGTACAATAGGCCGCACGCCAGTTCAGAAGGTATGTCATGGGGGTCGAGTCCGTTTAACGGGTGCAATATGCCCGAAATAAGGGTTGTTTCGAAGAGAGCAAAAATCAAGCGAATACGATTTGCAAGCAGGTAACATATTATATGCTTAAAGCTGCTCAATACCATGATCAATATTACTTGAATACTGTATTAATTTTATATTTAAATTCTGAAGGCTTAACAAACTACTACTACATCTGGGGGGGTTTTGTTTGATACTAAGGCCATTCGAAACACACTTAACTAATCAACCCAAGTTTGGCTAGTAGATTTCTGATTGATTACAGTTTGGGAAAAACTTTATTTGAACATGTGCAGCTAATCAGGCATCCAAAAATAGACTGGTTAGACTGGTGCCTTCTATTCCTAGGGTAGCTCTTTTCCTTTTATGTTCGTATTTAAAAAAATTACACTTTAGCTGCGTTTCATGTAATATTCGCTACAAAAGAGTTTTTGTTGTTTCCGTAACGTTGAATAGATGAATCTTGCCCCATTGGGCGAGGCATGCTCTTCACGCATTATCATGACAATTTAGCCATAGACAGTAGTTCCTCATGCAAATTTATTTTTTTTTTTTTGTCTGCACTTAATTTCTCATTTTTCACATTGAGTGCATGTATAAGTGGTTTTTATTAGACCTTCGTTTAACAAAATTGAAAGGACAGTGGTCTCAGTTTCTTGGCTTTTAGCAGATGAGCTCAATTTGTTTTATAAATCATTTAAATAAGCCAATCAGCAGATTCACCATCCAGTCCGTTTACAATTATGTGACAGACCAAAAACAGCCTTGCTTAACCTATATTTCGTTTTACCAATAAAACAACAAAATTTAAATTAATATTTTGTTTTTGGTTGGCATCTCCCATCGAAAAAGGTATGTGGGAGTCCCACCCAATAAAACCTCCCTCGTCACAGGCTTATATCCTCTTCGGAATCGCTTTCGTATTGCTTCAAAGCCCACGGCCGATACAGCTCCGATGTAATAATAATAATAATAATCATAATAATAATAATAATAATAATTATAATAGTAAAACGAATAATATTTATATTACAATAATTAAGATATGTACATATATTATCTTAAATATCTCTATTTTATATACTGAATGATGACTTACCCGCATCTGAGAGTACTCCGCAAGGAATCCAATATTTATGGTGTCTTTTGTGGCTGCTATGTAGATCCGTTGGCACGAGAGCACTGCAGTGGCCACAAGGAGTAGCCGGATATTGTGAATAATGCGTCCGTTTGCCATCTTAACAAGACACATTAAATCGCAAAAATGCGAAGTTAATGGCAATAAAGTTTTGTAAGCGTGACACTGACACCGACTTCGAGCAATGCGGCGGAGCTATCTGGAGGCTTACAGGTCAAGAAGTGCACTGAAAACTGCACATATCGAGCAGAAATTCCGACGAGAATGTGGGCCACATCTAAGCGTTAAATTTCAAAAGTAGCAACAATTTTTTACTTGTTGCCGCGCACGCCGTTCTTGCTCGACCGTAAATCCCAATGAGACTGCCGTTCGGCGGATGGCTGCGCGGTCCTTTTATGTCGTCCGCTTCGTGGGGATACTTCGTTTCGGTTCCGGCATCAAATGGGGCTGTGGTTGTGGGCGGTCTGCGCGCCAAAATTAAATGCGTATGACTGACAAGGGCTGTTGTGGCTAAATTTGCGAACGTGGGTGTCAGCCTGTGACCCTGGGACACAGCAAATTTGTTGGCTTGCTTTTGGTTAAAACTAAAAAACCCGTGTCGTGCTATTAGAATTTTAATTAAGACTGACCCTATAGTAAATTATTTTTGTTGTCACAGGTTCACATACAACGATTTTTAGAGTTCCCATTTGACACTCCTACAAATCGTTAAGTAGTTGCATTTACAGTTCTCCTGAAATCGGGGCGCGTTTAGCATAATCCTTTTGTGTTTTTGTACTTTTGGATTTGAGTGTGCTTGGTTTGGACACTAGTACATTTTGTTCGCATACCACTATCTTTAGATCAGGGTCAAGTTGCATGGTAGGTAATCTTGAATTTGTAAATATTTAATACGTTTTTTGCGCTGACCATTCTATTTATTCTAGTAACACGCACTTTCATGGAAGTAAACTCTTCTTACCTTTAATTTGGTTTCCTCTCAATAAAAAATTTTTTTACATTATTTTTAGCAACATGTGCAATTTCTGTTGCTGTCTGTTTAATATCCCCAAGGTTTGACAGATCCTTTAATTTACGCAGCGAATTGAGACAAGTGTAGATTCAGATGACATTGGTATTTCTGTAAATTTAATTGCTTTTGCTTATGCGTCTTATGTCAAATATCAAACGAATTAAGAGCATCATATCATATAGTACGTACATTGTTAAGCGTACATTTTTTAACAGAAGGAGAAGATTCCAATTCGTCTGAATATTCTTGAATTATTTAACTAATATCAATATGTGGTGTGGCTGAGTGAATGACAAAATTCATTGACTTTTGAAAGTGTTATCGACAATGTTTGGGTATATAATGTTTAGTAACCGATTGCGTTACTGATAATGGTCAAGCACATTCTTGTTGATAACGCCTACGTAGCTTGTATACTTTGGCGAGGAGCCATTTAGGGCAATGAATTGCTCCGCAACCTCAACGGCAACACGGACTTGTGCCTCTGAGGTGCTTGCGCCCAAGTGGGGCGTGGCAATAACTTTAGGATGACTGATGAGTGCCTTGGTGACCGCTGACTTGGGTGGTTCCTCGGGATAGACATCAAATGCTGCGCCAGCGCATTTACCGCTCTCAAGTGCATCCAGAACAGCCTGCTCATCAATGATGCCGCCACGCGCCACGTTGATTACTTTGACGCCCTGTTTGCACTTGGCCAGCGACTCCGTAGATATGAGATCTGTTTAGAGGAATGTTATAGATTTCAGGTTGCGATAGATAAGCTTATAGACAGACTTCTGGTAGCCGGTATCAATGGGGTGTGAACGGTTATATAGTCCGCCAGCGGCCAAATCTGCTCCAAAGTTAGCTTTTCAATGCCAGCGGCCTTGGCCTCAGCTTCAGTGGTAATTGGATCGTAGCCAATTATCTAGTGTTGTCGATAGTATTATCTGCTGCCAAATGAATTAATCTACTGATCGCTTACCCTCATGCCCCAGGTCTTCATGCGTATGGCCACTTCGCGTCCGATGCGGCCCAGGCCAAGTACTGCTAAAGTTTTGCCATAGAGCTCGGTGCCGCTATAAAGTTTCCGGTCCCAACGACCCTCCTTCATACTCTGGCCGGCTGGCACGACGGGACGCGCCAGAGCGCCAATTAGGATGCACGTCAGTTCACAAGCCGAAATCGAATTGCCGCCTGGAGTGCTGAAAGCCAAGCGTTTTAGTTAAATACACCAAACACCAAATCGTGCCCAAAATGAGGGCTGCACGGGGCGTACTTGTTGTGACTAGACAGCGTTATGCAAATGCCTAAAGTATCGCGTATTCGGCAAAAAGGACTTTCTCTTACCCTTACGTGGGCCGTCTAATTATGCGCGCCAAGCGACATAATACGACCTACGACCCCGTCGTTCAGGATGACAGCCAATCAGGCACTACGTTCGATGCTACATTTAATGCGTGCATCTTTGGCAGTTTGCCGTAGTTTATGTTTTTGTTTTTTGGTTTTTGTTTTTGTTCCAGGAAACATATACTTACTTAAGGACAACGACATTATGCGTCGTCGCTGCAGCCACATCGATGTTGTCCACTCCGGCACCCGCACGACCCACAACCTTAAGGCTGCCAGCCCCAGCCGCCAGCACTTCAGCTGTTATTTTTGTATCCGAACGCACAATGGCAGCATCAAAGTTCTATTGGAATTGTATTATGTTAAATAGGTGGCAAGCAACGTTGAAAGTGCATATTTAAATACAAACACACATGTGTGTTTGCGGTCATATGTGTTTAAAGCTATTGAGATACACATGCACCTCTATAAATACATATTTATATATACGTATATGCTTAAATATATTTGTACATAGTCAGCGAACTTATCTTTTGTATATCTTAATAACCAACAGATGTTACTCGGCAATTGCCGTGGTAAGCCGTTCTAACTTGACACTTCAAAATTAGTACTAATCCACTAATCCGATCATTTAATCTTGACCTTATCTTTTCCACTTGTCAGTTGAATTAATCGAAACCACATTCACGTTATTTATGTGAAAATCACTACAACCTATATAGTTGTAATCCGAAGTGGGGCTATCGCCACAACGTATTATCGATAATCAGAAATATAATATAAATTATATAATGCCTGTTTGTATCTGATGAACCAGATGTAAACAGTAAATTTATGGGTTGGGTGGGGTGGTACTACACTCGAGAGAGATATTTGGTTCAATAATTAGTCATTCAATACAAGCAATCGTGATCCTCATAGGACTTATTTGCGACAGCGTACACGCTTTGGCATGTTAAGCCGTTTCATTTCCGGTTGAAATAACATTTGTTCGATTTTATTTTAAACGAACTAGTTCAAAACACGAAGTGGCCGAGAATCAACAGCTTTAGTGGGTAATATAATTAAATGGTGAGCTTTATTAATTACTCTAACGTATGTAATTTGAACTGATGATTTATGTACAGTTAATAGGGAGTAAATTGTAAACATGAGTTCCAGTTTTATGCTCAAATGCGAATCGGCCGCGTCGCTTTCGGAGGGCTGTCGCCTGCACGTACGCATGCGAAATACGGGCAAATGGCAATTGGCAGAGATTGTTGGCATTAAAGAGTTAGGTGAAATTAAGCAGTTCTATGTACACTACGATGATTTTAACAAGCGTTTAGATGAATGGGTTGACGAGCATGATCTGGACTTGACTAAAGTTCAATTTACCCGCCGAGTTGGGCACCAAATAAGTAGTGGCGCTACTGTGCCGATGTCGAAGCGAAATTCTTTGGCTGTTGGACACGATTCACGACAACGTGCCTGTGGTAACACCACCGACAAGCTGCAAAGGGGCACCCACGGTAGGGGTGGTGCGTCGCAGAGGCGCAAATATCATAAGCACGTGGGATGCAACGATGAACATACCTCAAAAACTGCTGCCAGAGGGAACAAAAATGGTTCGGACGCAGAGATGGAGGGAAAGATACCAAAGACAAGACCGTTGATGCATCAGAAAAGTGTGGTTGCGCGAATGAAAAACGTTGAAATGATTGAGTTGGGTCGGTATCGCATCAAGCCCTGGTATTTTTCACCATATCCCGAGAAGCTATGCCTAATGGACTGCATATATTTGTGCGAGTTCTGTCTTAAATATTGCAAGAGTCGTGTATGTCTCGGACGGCACTTAACGAAATGCACCTTGAAGCATCCTCCTGGCAACGAAGTCTACCGTAAAGACTTCATATCCTTCTTCGAGGTTGATGGCCGGAGGAACAAGGTATACGCACAGAATTTATGCCTGTTGGCTAAGTTGTTTCTGGACCACAAGGTGCTTGACTATGACACAGATCCCTTTCTATTTTATGTGATGACAGAGTTTGATTCACGTGGCTTTCACATTGTCGGCTACTTTTCCAAAGAGAAGTCAACTGCCGAGGACTACAACCTAGCCTGTGTACTGACACTGCCACCATATCAGCGCAGGGGCTTTGGCAAACTTCTTATTGAGTTTAGCTACGAGCTGTCCAAACAGGAGGGCAAAACAGGCACCCCGGAGAAACCGCTCTCCGATTTGGGACTGCTGTCATACCGTTCGTACTGGGCGCAGGCCATACTCGAGCAACTGATTAATCAAAATATAGACTCTAATGGCGATAGGCCCTCAACAACAATCAATGATATTTCCAAGCGCACGTCCATCAAAAAGGATGATGTAATATACACACTGAAAAGACTAAACCTTGTTAACTACAGTAAGGGTCAACACATAGTGAGCATCAAACAGGATACCATAGACCAGCACATTGCTGCGATGGGGAGGCGTTCAATACGCATTGACCCCAAATGCCTGCAATGGACACCCAAAGATTGGACCAAACGAGTATATCACATATATTAACACAAATGCATTACGGATTTAAATGAAAATTATTTTATAAGATGGACATATAAACGAAAAATGTTGTTTAAGTTGGTCACTTAGGACAAAATCGTATAAGCTTTAGAATGCTGTGAACTGAAATAAAATATATTGAATTGAAGAAACAGCAAAAAGCTGTCAAAACAATGACCTAATGTAGCGCTATCAATTGAATGCTTAGCAAAACACTGATAATTTGTTGTTTTATTTTCATAATCGATGTTAGTGACATTCACACGTGTTTCTAATCCACACAAAGAAAGAGTTTCTATGCAGTTATTCCAGACACTCCCACGTTCACACTTATGTGCGTGTATATGTACACATACAAGTTTATTGCTCTATACAACTTAAACGAAAATCGTCTCAAAACAATATCAGATCAGTGTAAAATGCAAGTAATGTGCAGCGTGAAGAAAATTTCTCGAAAAGAATTGCCGATTACAGTTAAATGTGAGCAGAGAAGATCATCTGCACAATCTGTACGAATAATTGTGCGCAAAAAGTCGCTCAACTTTACTGTACGCTAGATTACAGAGCATTTAAATTGAAAGTAGAGGGTGTACGAATAATTGTTGTAGTGCTTACTGTACATTTATAAAACAATTGATATGCACTTATATAATACGTTATTATATGTAAGTTTATATTAAAGCCTACGCGATGTAATTGTATTTCTACTCACCTTTACTTCCTTGCAGAGCTCATCGACGGGCAACTTAAGCTTGTATGTAACCTGAGTGAATATAAACCAAACCCACAAGCACAATATATATATTAATATATATGTAAACAAGATCATGTTTCAACTTTTATGTTATTTATACATAAGTACATACATTCATAAGTGTAAATGCATGCTTATGTGTGTATAACTGTTATACTTATGGACTTACATTGATGCCATGCTCTTCGAGGAGCTCGACACACGATTTGTCGACTGCATCGCAGACCAGAACATTTTTAATATTAAGCGGCATATTGCAACAACAATAAAAGTGTCTCTAAAATTGAACTGAAATTATTACAAAGCACTTGCGGAAGCTCACACGGACAGCACTTGACTCGCCGGACTTATAAGTTCAACTGAATCAGAGAGCGCAACTCAACGGCTATCGAACCGGCTGGTCATGAACTGTGACGCTGAGAGTTTCGATCGGCGGCGATTATCAGCAACAGCGTCTGAGATGGAGAGATAGAGCTCGCTCACAGACGTTACTCTTACTCAGTAACATGCGCGCACTCTCTCTCAGTAACATGTGCCCACAGTTCGCATATTAACTTCGTTTAAATACACTGATACATAATGTGTACGAACTAAATATGTACATGTACATATATTTGCGAATAAGCCGGTCTGTGCGAAAACAAGCTTAACCCTGCATTGGGACAAGTGTTAAAATATGTCATAGAAATTTTGTGAATGAGCTTATGAAATGAGAGTTAACTTTACTGATGCGGTTATTGCGAAAGGAAGTAAACACTCATATCGTTAAAAGGTGCAGTCTTGTGAACTTTGATAAGATTATGTCAGTTTGCCCAGTTTTTATATTGGATTTGTATTCTGCTCTCAGAAGACTATAGAAAGAAATATTGATTATCGTTTGTGGTATGGCAAGACAATTATATAATTCTAGGCAAACAATAACTAATAACTATTAAATTTTATATAGTTTAATTGGTTTTATTTGCAATTTAGCGTTCATTTAACTACATACTCGTATTTCTTTAAAAATCATATTTTAAATACTTTTATAAGTTTTACCAACAAAACAATGGAAACCATATTAACCTAGGGTAGATTGCAACTTTTTTCCATTTGGAACTCAGAACAAACTTTATAATGAAATTCAGATATCGTTAACTATTTACAAACGATTATGGCAATTTTATCGGTTTTTACAATATATATACGTAAAAAATATTCTATATAAATTTGGATTGATATTTGCACAAATAGTTTATTTTTCTCCGTTTCCTTTATGGTTTTTATTTCACCCATTTTGGTTTAGCTATAATTTGAATTAGAATTTTCGAATTCGGAACCTCAGGCGTGCATAAATATTTGCCTTTTGTCTCTTTTATCTTCAATTCATTTCTTTTGTTTTGGTTTTGTTTTTAAATTTTGCATA
Source organism: Drosophila paramelanica (assembly GCA_035043915.1). Lineage (NCBI taxonomy): Eukaryota > Metazoa > Arthropoda > Insecta > Diptera > Drosophilidae > Drosophila > Drosophila paramelanica. Next base: position 381,906 of record JAWNMO010000077.1, on the reverse strand, counting down.
TACTTGCTGCTGATAAAAAAATAATGCTTGCATTTATTAAAGTGGCTTAAAATGAAATGGAGTCTTCTTTAGTAAATTGAATTTTATGTTTCAGGAAATATAATTTTGTATTTGAACTGTTTAAAATACCTTAGGTATTCTCGCTATAAAATTGCTTGTGTTAGTAAGTCAACGAAATTTAATATTTGTATTGTTATTCTTTTTTTTTTTTTTTAATTTTTGGATTGGATTAGATAGAAATTATTGCAATATCCAAAAATAAATCATTTTAACATTACAAAGAAATACTTTTATTTTGTCTGTGTTATATTATTTTCGCAAGGTAATTTCGTTAATTAGATAGTACTATTGGTAAAGTTGTTTCCTTTACAAATTGTCAGCTGACGGTTTTATTTAAATTTTGTTATTTATAGCAGGATACATTTACATACTTATATTTTTTTATTGTGAGTTACCAGTTCTGTGAATTAAATACAATACACTCGTATGTATTCATATGAATTAATTTGTATATTTTACATATGTATGTATATCCATATTGAATATACATATGTATATTTTATAATTTTGTATATTTTTTTTGGATTCTTCAATTATTTACTTAAATATTTCTCTCCATTCGTGGTTTCCTTTAACTTCAAGCTAATATTAAAAATTAATTTTCAATATATTTAATTATAGCTAATAAATAAATTTGTTGCCACTTTATACAAGAACTGTTCACGATCGGTATTATTATGTATATGGCTCCAGCATTCTCTTCAACATCCCTATACTCCCCCGTATCATCGGGGTGGAAATCCAAAGCGCTCTTATTGCAAAATGAACTGGTCTCATATTTTTTTTGAATGATACAAAATGTTTCAATGTGCAGGTCTATTAAGTATGTATGATTATGTTTTATGGGTATATGTAGTATTGTTTTATTTATAAGCTGCACAAAATGCAAATGAGCATAGTCCTGAAGTTCTACGTTTTGCAGGCTTTTCTTTAGGATACTTATGTATTGTGATTTCTTCGGTACTATATATGGATCAATTAAAAAACCAATATTAAAATCTAACATATTGTTCATCAATCTATTTCTTATTCAACACTTACATAATTTTGTATTTATACATATGCACATTTGCCTACGAGTTTGTATGGGTTGAACACTTAACAATTTTTGTCAATAGTTGCATACATTTTTAAATACAATTCTTATCAAAAAGTCGGTTTAAAGAGGCGGCTTTAATTTGCCCATATTGTTACTAACTAATTTCGTGGCGCACTTTTATTTTACAACATTTCTTTTTTTGTCTTAAAAGCCAGTTATTGGTTCGTTTAGTTCAAAATGTTCCGATTCGTATAGTATTCTCTGGACTGTAAGATTCTTTCAGCTTTATAAGGGCGCCTTAAAACTTATTGTTTGTTTGAACACAGGCGCCTGACGATAGCATTTTAAGAATATTCAGATTGCGGTTTGTGGGTGTGAAAAGATTTAGAAATCAATATATCACAACTTGTTTAGTTATAATTTAGGTTTTAATAAGACTTTAAAAATTTGCCCACTGAAAGTCATTAATATTTTAAACATAAGTACCCAATAAGCCTCCTTTATGCCATTTCCCCTCTTAATCGAAAAGTGTTCTACATTCAAAGGGAGTGCAGTTATCAATTTATTAGTCGGCTATATCATTAGGACATCTATTACGAGGCTATCATAACGCCAGTTCAAACAAAGCTCCAATTTTTTTTTCAAAGGTGTGGAAGTTGCGGCTACTTGCGTTGCTACTTAGCGGTAATCAATCAAAACTGGAAGTGCGGGGAATTTGGAATTCCCTTATACTCATGTCGCGATCGATTTGAATTCAGTGCGATTGTTCGTGTTGAATTTTGAAAACCGTTGATCAATTCTAACAGGTGGTTGGAATTGTTAAAAGAGTGCTTGCTTGGAATGGGCCAGATCAAAAACATACTTACAATAGTTTCTTCAAAATTTGATGGTTGAATGATTGAATCGAACGCAAGCGCAAAACGTAATAAGCTTTGAGGCCAAGAAGAATAAAATGCTTACAAACTGGTAAAGTGCAATAATATGTGTGTGTGTGTGTCAAACATCTTGAGGATGCCAAAAGTGTCATATGTCGGTGTTTGTTTTTAAATGGTTTGTTTTTTTTAAGGCACTGGTAGTATTAACTGCTGTACTTCAGCAACTAATTTCGCAGGAAAAAGTTAATCAAATCAAGCTAATCAAGATAATGCTACAGATTAGTGAAAATGACCAAAGCTGATACAAGCCAATAGTAAGAGTAATAGCGGAAATAAATAACTTAGATAATACCTACGACTTAGTAGCATAAGAAGACAAGTTTTCAGAACACTTGTAGGAAGTGGATTAAGATTGTAGCATACTTAATAACATAATTTGTTTGAATAGTTAAGCATGTTTTAATCATATACTGTGTACTTTCTAAAGATCTTTACTCGACATTTTAGCAATACACATACTATTTGATTACAGATGGCTTTATTAAAGAGATTTCATTCGATTTGATGTCAAATTTCTGGTAGTTCGTTCGTTATTCTCTGTGTGTGTGAGTGTGCCTTTCTTTTTCTGTATTTACTTAGATTAATATACGTTCACTAAATTATTAAAGCTGCCACTTAGTTTACCGTTTGCATAAAAATATATATATATACGGCTTAACGTCATTACAATGATATCCTCCCACTCCCCCCCAATTGATGTGGCGAAATGCATCAACAAATGTTGTTTGTTTAGGTGTAAATCTTATACTTAGTTTCTCATTAAATTCATATATATATATATATATATTTTTTCGTTTGTTAAATAAAATCTCATTACACTTAGCTACATATAGTTTTTAAGACACATAAGGCTGTACTTAGCATTGTGCTATTCATTAACTATGTAAGAATTTCCCTTTCAACCACTCGCGCCATTGCTAACCACGCAATGCTGAAAAACTTCATGTGGCTTTTCCTAATGGAAATGTACAAATGTGTGTTTTTGGCACTGAAATAAGTATGCTACGTCCGAATGATTAGCCTTATACATACATATGTATTTAGTACGGTTGTATGCGATTTGTTTGTTACTTGAATCTTTTTTGTCTCGTCTAATCGTCGTCTAATTTTAAGGAAAATCTACGTATTCGAAACTGTTTTAATCATATTGTGCAATACCGCTCACAAAATATCTTTGCATAACTATTGGCTGCCGTAAAAAAAAAAAAATGAAATGAATGCTACCTTTTGTGCCTTTTGTCTCGCTGAAATCTCTTCAATAAAACTTATCCATGCTCAGTATATCCTCCTCGTCCTCCTCAACAATGATCTTATTACGTATTGCATTCGTGACTGCATCGATCTTCGAGAAGGATGACGATGACCAATCGTAGTCCAGTGTGTTCGAGGTGGTGCCGCTGCTTATGGCTGAGCTTTTGGGTCTGAGTCTGTTTTTATGAGCGTCGCTGTGGTACGCCGGATGGGCAAATGAGGTGCTTTGGAACGTATCACTGGGATAGAGTTGGGAGCGCGTAGGCGCGGCGGAGATTGAATGTGTACTGGGTGTGCGGTCGGTGGCTGTGTGTGCTCTGTGACTGGAACTATACGAGTGTGTGTGCTGGCCTTGGCTTGGTGGGCGTGCCTGTGGATAGGACAGTGGCTGGTGTCGCAACGGAAAGCGTTCGCGTGGTCGATGTTCACTGATCGAGGCCTGCGACAGGGAGAACGACGGAGATGACAGCCACTGGCCGCTACGTTGGCTGGCCATGTATGAGTGTCTTGAATGCGAATGTGGTTGCGAATGCAGTTCGGATTGTGGCTGAGATTGTGTGTGCTGTTTGGTCTGCAGATGCAGATGTGGTATGGACAGCGGTTTAGGTTTCGGTTTGTGTATCATGTCAAGATCAAAACTATTGTCACGTGCTTCCATCAAACCTGGCGCTTTCGAATCGATCTGATCCCACCCCTATATCCACGATTCCTACATGGCATTCAGCATTCTCCTACTACTTCCACCACCTCTGTGCGGACTGTATTCATCGCGATCGCGATCAACAACGGCGGCCGCGCGCGGTACATCTCGCGGATCGTCGATGCGCGTTGAGGGCCCGGGTCCATAGCGCGACCTTGTGCTTCCCAATAGTCGATCTTCACGCTCAAAGTCCGCATCATCCATTAGACGACCGCCTCGTGACAGATGGCCATGGTGGGAGGCGCCGCTGGGCCCGCTGCGCATTGCCGGATACTCAAAATTGCGTTCGTCCAACATTTCATCGCTGTTCAGATCATAGTGCATAAGGTCGCGATCCCGAGCATGCAGCCGTTCCCTTTCCTGACGCTCGTAGCGCTCCCTGTCACGCTCATAGCCAGCGGCATGGCCAACACCGCCACTGCCCCCGGTGCGCTCCTGGTGACGTCCAGAGGCCGGACGACGGCTGTGATGGTAAGAGGCAGCTCCTGCAAAATGGTCAACACTCAGTCGTCTTAGTTAAGCATTAAACAGCCAAATGGGGCAGTGTAACGAAAAAATCAAACTGAACTGAAAACAAACCAAAAGCAAAGCATTCGAACGCATCAATAGGCAACGTTAACACTCCAAAGTCAATTGACAAACGAAACAGTCGTTTTAGTAACACGGGAGTGCATATATTTTGCGTGGTGTTCTAGCTATAAATTCGTATTGCAATTAACCATCTCCCTTCATGATTAGTACTGTTCCACTAAGAATTTTGGCAAGGGGTTAGAGTTTTGTAAAGCAAAGCTAAGAAAAACGCTAGCTCCGGCAGCCGAAACTTAAATAAAGAAAAATAAATAAATGTATAATAAAATGAAATATATATATAAACTAAATTGTTAACACCTACAAATATACTTTACAGCTCATTTTAATTCAATTTTACGATTCAAATGTGGAGTTAAGTATATAAAACAAAAATAAATTTAATTTGTGTAGCAAAAATAAATAGAGATATGCTCTTACTTTAATCATAGACCTATTTCAAACAGAAAAAATTCTTGGCTTTTAATTTTTAGTTTGTTTGTTAGCTGGGGATAAAGAATAGTTCTTCAAAAACTCTTCGCTTGACTTAAAGATGTAATAAGAAAGTAAAATAAACACATCCAGGTTGTCAACTAAACACGTAGCAGTTTAATATGGGGGTGGGGAAATGTGGCAATGAACCAATAATATAAACTTTAGGAAGGTTACTTTTAACAAACCAAACAAACGCCTTCGGGGAGAACATACTCACTAAGCCAACATGTGTCTAAGAAACGATTACAATTTAAATGAGTTGAGACTTTATCTAACTTAAAATGACGAACGGCAATAAAATATTAATAAAACAACACAAGATATCAAACTATTAGACTGAACTGAGCCGTTGCTGAGCCTGAGACTGGACCCGAGCAATGTAGGAATCAAGTAGAAGGACGAGGACGAGGACACTAGAGGCGCACGACGCCAGGAGTAACTAGAAACGAGTACAAAACATGGCAAGTGCACATTTAGACAATAATATGTTGTTTTGGATAGGAGTCCTATCTATAGATTTTATGAATATGGTAAATGCATTGAAAAAGCACAAATAGATTTTTTATTTTTCTCAGTGGAAATGAGTTAAAGGTCGATTAGGTTAGTGTTGTTAGCAGAACTCAAGCAGAAAATATCAGAAAAGAGATAATCTTAAATATTATGGTTAACAACTTTAGGTCGAAATGCTCTTTAGGTGAGCGGGTAACAGGCGAAAACGGTAAGTTTTCTAAGGAGTGTGCACCTCATTTAGACTCAAATAATTTGTAGATCATCGAGGCTGGAGGGCAATTGATACCGAAAAAAAACTGGAACAGACTCCTTATTATTGAGACGATTGATACTTTTGGATATAATTTGTCTTTTTTTTTGTACTGCAGATATCGCTATTGTGTTGATCTTGGTAATTGGATTTGAGCTATAGCATTGTTGTAAAGGAACCGGGTATGTCTCGTGCTGTGAATGCTGTGAAGTGTTTGCACAAAAGAATAACAAAAATAATAAAAAACCACCAAAAGGAAAATTCTTAAACTAGTTAAAAAGCTTTGAAAATAGGATGGCAAATGAAAATCTCAAAAAAGATTTAAGAATGTTAATGACTATATAAGGCGTTATGATTTTCGTATAGATGTTGCCCAAAACGGAGTAACAGAATATTTATTACGGATATTCTTATGAGCCCCCATAAGAGTTTTTGTATGTGTTGCAAAAACTGGCCTGATTCAATATTGAATTGGTATTTGTGTCAATCTTATAAGAGGCACCATTAAAATGTAAAATTAAAAAATGTAAAATAAGTAATTTATCTTAATGTTCTACATAAAAGGTTTTTGCTTATGGAGAAAATAATATGGCTGTAAAATTAAACAAAATTAAACGTATTGTATGGTGAGAGAAGCTGATCTAAGTTTATCTATAGTATGAGGAGGTGATACACTTAAAACTCTATAGCAAATATTTTATAATAATAATCAACAGGATTAAGTACATCTTTTAAAATTGTGTGTTTCAAAAAGAATTACTGGGCATATGTATATGAATTTTCATACTATTTGACAGTATTAGTTAAAAGTTGCTGTTGAAATTATGTGATTACACCAAATGAAAAATAACAGTAGAATTTACCTTGGTCCCAATCGAACTCTCTATCCCAATCCCTTTCTCGCTCTCTTTCCCATTCGCGTGCTCTCTCACGCTCCCATTCCAAATCTCTCTCTCTATCTTTCGAACTGCGATCTCTGTTGAACTCTCTATCCCAATAGTCGCGCTCATTGTCTCGTTCTCTTTCCCTACTGCCACGTTCCCGCTCCCGATCTCGATCCCGATCCCGCTCCCGACTACCCTCACGATCGGCACTGGCCATTCTAGGTTCCTGGTCATCAAACTCCTCACCATCGACTGTTAACACAGACACGCGAATGCGGAGAGAGAGCAAGAAGAAGCATTGATTGGTGTTCGGTACAGTCATGGGAATTTGAATTTGAGAAAGACAAATTTTAGAATTGTATTTGTACGAGTATATATGTGATAAAAATTGTGAAAATTCGTGATATATATATATATGTAATTGTTATATATATGTATGTAATTAATTTACTGTGTATTATGTTTAGAACAAAATAAATGTATAACTGGCTTAACTGATCATCTGATTGTGACTTCTTAATATGTAATGGGCTGTTGGACCGATAATTATATTTTGAATGTTTTTCGATTTTTCAATAGCCAAACGGATTTTGGATATGACTGTGATATAATGGGCAATTGGATTTGGTTTCTTGAAAAATTTCACGACTTTCAGCGAAAGGGGATTCGATACGCTTATGAAGATTGTATATGACTATGCGCTCATAAAATGAATTCATCTCATAGCAGTTCTGACTTTACCTGGTGGTGTTGGGCCCAAGCGTGCTTGCTCGCCGGTTGGTGACGTCGAGACCTCCTGCGACGGTAGCGGCCTGGCAATGGCCGGTACTGTGCCCGTTCGAATGTCTGGGTGCGTGGCTTTCCAATACGTCTGTGTGGCATATGAAAATTAAATATTTAACATATGTATGTAAAAATATATAAGCTTTGCTTACCTCCAAGTATTCGGCGATATGCTCGCAGGCGTCTTCTAATTGGTTCTCGTCTAAAATTACATCGAACATTTCGGGTGGACATTGGGCTAATTTTTCAGCGGCAACCATTTGTACGGACAAGTTTTTAGCTTGTGATTTGCCCCGTGATTTGATTAAACGCTGTAAAACCTATTGAATGTACAAATCAAGTTTATATGTTTATACATATATGTATGTGTTTTCCTTTTTTTTAGGATGTGACTGATTTGATGCCTTACCTTACTACTACTAATCTTTAAGTAAACTATTGTTGGCGCTAATGAAGTTTTTGCTAATTGTGACGGATGATTGATTGTATCACAATCGAGTACGACCAGCTGCAGTGAACGCGCCAGCTCAAAAATACGCTCGATCTCCTCCTGAACCTTGCCTAGACAATCGGAGCGACTGCTGGAGCGCTCCATAATGGCACGCTTCGATGGATTGTTCATTATGGATCGCTTCGCTAGGGAAATATCAGCCATAACGCGTGTTATGATTATTCGCCCCTCAAAGCGATGCTTTAGGAAATCGAAGAGCGCCTTTTGCATCATATCGGTTACCTCGTAACCCTTAAGGCTTGGACCCACTAACACAACGGGACGCATCGATGGTACCACATCGTACGGGCTGGCTGTTTCCTGTTTCTTGAAAAAAGGCTTGCGCTTCTCCTTATTGGGTGGCGTTGCTAACGGTGTCTTCCCATGACGTCCTGGTCCCATGGAATCTGATTCGTCACCTAATTGTTAGTATCATTGCGAATAGGCAGAGAGAGAAGATAATGGCACGGATGAGCGAGTTTATGATTTTTACGAACGACGATCGAGCGCTACGAGTTGCCAAGCCAATTAACAACTAGAATTTTTTTCTTCAATTATTACGTTTATATACAAAATATACAATTTATATAATTGTAAAAAGACAGTTTCTTTCGTGGGGATGTGTTGTTGGTGTGTATGGTGTGTGTGTGCGTGTGTGCACAGTGGAATTTAAAATTTGCAACCGTACCACGCGACGTCAAATGCTGTTGAAATGCCAACTCGAGGATGAAGCTCTGACTAAAACATACCTTAAGTCTAAGGATATATGAAATGAGTGGCTAAAATGTTTACCCATCTAGAGATAAGATTAACATTTAGCAAGTTTAGGGGATCAAATCAGGGCAAGGATTTGAAATTTATATCATATTAAATCAAAAAATTTAATTTGGCGAAGTTTGAAACAATATAAAGAATATATTTTGATTTTAAACAGATTTTGTGCAACTCTAGATGGGAATTGAATTTAATAGAATTCGATAAAGCTACATATTTTCCGATATCAGATACAGCATGACTAGCGTACTTTTCATTGAATTGAAATGAATTTTCTGACTACCAGATGAGAGACGTTGACAAACCTTGTTTTTTCTTGCGCGGTGTTGTACTATAGGGGTCTTTGGAACACGTGTTTTTCACACAGTTGAGTTTTAAATGTTGTCGTTGTTTTTGTTTTAGTGAGAGTTGTTATTATTTGTTGTTGCATATTTGAAGTGTAACGATTGTGTTAGGTAAAAGAGAGTTAAGTGCAGTTAATAGGATTTTCTCTTGCTATGATTTTATATTGTTTTATAAGGAAAGTTCGGGCAGATGGTTAAGAACGTGCTGTTAATTGTATCTATAATAAAGCTTTGTGTTTTGTGTATATGGAAAGGTACAGAGTGTGAGAGAGAGAGAGATGCGTTCTGGACCAATTTGTTCAGTGGTTACCATGCAGAAAAGAGTGTTAGATATCTACGTCAGTTTTGGACTGGACCATTTGACAAATACTGATGAAATATATTTCCTTATTGCATTGTTTCATTATGGATGTAGCATGATATAATTTAATAACACAAAATATACGAAATTACGGTAATTTTTTTAGCCCAGTGTTGCCAGATTCAGGTATCTCTAAATGAAAATTTTAAACGGTACGCGATTAACTACAAATTTAGTGTGTCTACGTCTCATCGGACGACCTTAGTTGGTTGCATATTAACTGATGAATTCAGCTGAAGAGGCTGTGTTTAGTATTGTATCCTTTGTGATTGGTGCCAATCGGGTTGAAGTACCTTGGTTGTTGTACTATGTATGGACGGACGCACCCACGTGTTTATATTGTGGTACGTATATGGAATAATAATAGTAGTTATGTTAAATGGTCGCTCGTTATGGTTACGAGGGAGTCGTCAAGTGTTCGTTAAATGACGACGACGACGACGACGTAATATACGACATAAATACAAAAAAAAGTAAATATTACATTGAAACACTTGAACAGAAAATATTTTGATTAGAAATCAAATTGATATACGATTTACAAAATAAAGCCTCGCCCAAAAGAAATTAGGAGAATGAAATGTGTGTCATACCAGGTGTGGGGGGTGTGCTACCTCGTGATGGCTCCGCACCTGCTTGTCCCGCACCTAGATTGCCGCTAGATGAGCCCTTTGTGCCGTACAGTCTTGAGGGTCTAGTTTGATTCTGCAACAGGAAGTGGGTTGGTAGGATTAATTAAAGCAAGAGATCAGTATCGAGCTTAACGCTCACCTGCATACGAATGTTGTCTAGCTTAGCGGGGCTGGGTATGAAGCCCACATCACAGCCTTCCTTAACCAGTCTGCCGATCCACCAGTTATTGTCATACTTTTCCTTGATGTGCAGGAACTCCCGTATCTCGAATGAAACTGCACCACCCTGTACGGGCGAATCGTCGTCGATGGTGCCATCGTATGCTACGTTGGTTCGCACAGCGAACGCTACTGGTTTACTCTGCTCAACAAAATATGATCATTATTTTTGGGTTTTATAAAGGGTGAAATGCATTTACCCTCGCTTTATCCAACTGGCTTAAGGCCTGACGTTCCTTTTCTCGCCGAAGCGATTCCTTTTCCTCGTCTAGCGACAGATCGGATGACGGTTGTGAGTAGTTCGAGTCGGCAGAACCCTGAAAATCGCAAACAAAGTACACATTCTTGTTATTCAGGGCAATGCGCTCAGTATATATATATATACATGTTTATCTAAAATAAAATAATAATTCGCTGTTCTCCCTATAAGTAATTTTAATTGGCTGCTTGCCAGAGTACAGACCAGTATCTGGAGAATGCAATGAGATCATAACATTAAAATATCTCTTTATAAACTAATGAAAACTTGTTGGCTTAAGATTAAATGAAAATCCCCTATATTGATTCTATCAACTATATATTTTATGTTTGCACCTGTGTGAAGAGCTTATTGTATCCACTTTGGTATGATGTGTATCCAAGGCCAAATCGAGACTCTCGATGATGGCCGCCCTGAATTGAGGGAGCATCTGAAGATGATGCACGCTGCACCATGGGCCTGTCAGCCCGATAATCTTCTTCGAATGAAGATATTTTGATGATGTTACCGACACTAACACACAACAACAACAACAATCGTAGCTGCCAAATCTACAATCGACGTAACTTATGACGATAGCGGTGACGGAGACGTCAGTGAACGCGTTTAGGAGCACCTAGTGACGTTGCTTGGCCAAAAATGAGCGGGGTGAACGGAGCAACGTGGCCTCAAACACGGCTAAGGAAACGTTAATGACGATTGCCGCGTCCACTCTCACACACTGGTTGCTCACTGCTGCTCGGAGCTTGGACGCCAGGCGACAATCCGCATTAGGCAATTGGCATGTCCACCAGTCCAAAACGAAACAAGGAGCAACTGATACGGCAGCAACGTGTGTGGAAGGGAGAGAGAGAGCAAGAACACGAGAGAGATTACGAACTCTGGAAACCAGAGTCACAGGCACAGTAAATGTAATCGGTGAATGGTAAATGGTAAATGTAACTGGAAAGGCACACACGCTGACTTCCGCCGCTGGCTTCTTAGCCCCCTCGCTTGCTACCGTCAGTGAACGTTAGGCGAATCTCGGAAATGTTGTTTTTTGTTTTTGATCGAAACCGTATTGGCGCCTCCGTATTATTTTGTTACACGTTAAAAATAGGTATTTAGCATGTTAGTTGGACCCGTGGCAAGCCGAAACGCTGCCTGTTTAAATTTTAAGTGTATGCACGCACAGTTTACTGGAAAAGCCAAAGCTGTATATGCTTTTAGAAGAGTAGGTTAGAATAATTCTCTTTAATTTTTTGTATTATTTTTTTTGCATTATTCTCCTTATTTTCCCTTATTTATTTATTTATTTTTTTTTAGCTTGCGTGGCTGTTTGCATTTGCTTTATCACTTTTATTGTAGCACTTTTCACGTTCAGTTGTTTCTTTTTTGAAATGGATTTATGCTGACATTTTGTCTGATTTTATTACAGATATACCAGCTAGAGTTCATGCGTTTCATATTTCAATTCAGATACCGTCCCCCCTCTTTGCCGAGACATTTAGTTTCGCATTCGCATTCAACATTCACTCGAACTCAATTCCGCACGCAAACTAAATCGTTTCTGTATTTGGAAAACGAAAATTTGTTCATGAATGCTTCGTTTCGGGAAAACTTTTGTAGAGTTTCCCTCACTTCCAGTGCGTAAATATTGTTGGGAGTGCGCACCGCGCGTCCGCTGCCTCACTAGGCGCTCTTCCACTATGGATGTGTGAATACGATTACAAAGATTCAATGAGTGCGAGTGCGAGTACGAGTACAAGTACTACGTACTACGTGCCTTCAATTCGAATATAACTGCAGACATCATCACGCTTTGCCCAATTGAAATGTAAACAAAATACTCCTTTTATATTTTAAGTTCATTGGAAATTCAAGTGCAATGGCATCGCATTTGCTTCAGTGTGCAATGCATCGATGTTTTCCTAATCAGAAATTTATATACATATGTATACTTAAGTAAATCAATATATTTATATACATGTATATATTGTTTTCATTTTTCAAGCAGATAATTTAAGTTAGCTGTCAACGAGTACCATGGGCAAAAAGAGTTCTGCTTTTGTGTGGAAAATCGATATTTTTCTAAATTAAGCAATGGGTCGTCCACCTGTTGGCAAGCCACGCTTATCATGCGCATAAATACATATACTAATATGAATGTGCACATGGAAGCAATGACAGTGTGGGGAATAAAATTAGACCTCATTCAGGCGAGAGGGTCAGTTGGACAACAAATGGTGATCACATTTAGATAACAGTCAGTTTAAGTGAGAGTTACGTTTAAACGTATACGGTCTGATATAGAGACATCTTAATTATTTTAAAGAATATTTGAGAATTTTTCAACCAGAACTGTCACCTTAGCTATATTTAGAATAAAAACAATTTACGGCTTTGTGCATTCACCTGAAAACGTTGCTTTATTTAGTCCGCAAATGCTAAGACAAAGTGCATTACAACGTAAACATTATGTTGCCCGTTACCCCAAACATACCGAGAGAAGAGGAAACATTCCAGAAGAGAAAGGTAGACAATTTAGCGAGAGATAGAAGGAGAGAGAGAGAGCGAAAGAGAGAGGCAGAGAGGGAAGGCGAGTCAACTGAAAGAGAAATTCTCCACTTTCGCAATGCGCAGGCGTCAGCTTTTATTGTTATACGGAGAGTGCGCTCTTTAGCTAGTTCTTCTTCTTCTTGTTCTTTGTCACATTGTTGTGCAGTGTGTAAACCAATGCCAAAGAGAAATGCGAATGTCATTTGCTGGGGCCTTTGCCACCTTCTCTATATACTTGGGTAACATACTCCGGCCCAAGTGTTTGTGGCGAATTATTGTTTACCTTTTTCGCTAACTCTAAATGTAACCCAAACATACGGTAACGAGTAATGAACTTGCCATCGCCCGTCTCCCACCAAAACAATGGCCCCCTCACCAACAACCTCCTCTGCCAGTTGCAATCGACCGAATTATGGGATTGACAGTAGTTTGCCTGTGTCTTTGCCACTGCATGTAAACTGTTGGCATACATTTTCAGTGTCAGCTCTTTAAGCGTATTATTCAAATGCTATAATTTAACGCATACGCCTGACTGACTAATCTTTACAGTGATATTTTATGATTTATCAGTAGTTTAAACTACGATTTTAGTTACTAGATGCACATGTTTTGCAATTAGCACAAACAAAAATAAAAAACGCAGACATAGAAAAAGAGCAAAGCAGAACGGAATGTAAAGAGAAAGCCTCAAGATCGTTGAGAGCAAGTGTATAAAAATAACCGAACCGGGCCAGACGCAGTAGGGGTAGGGGCTGCGGGCTGGGGGCGGCGGTGGGGACGGGCCGTTCGCATGTGGCGGATCCGGGTCCGTACCTACACTTACCCGACGGTTTTTGTTCCTAAAGGGTTTGTAAGATTTTGCCTTGTGTTTGGCGCCCAGGTGCAGCTTCTTCATGTTGATCGTTTCGTTTGTTTAGCACTGACGGTTCGAATGGCCGTTCGAATGGCGGTGGAGCCAGCTGTAGCAGCTGATTGAACACAGAACTGAGAACCACTTTATGGCGCCTCTGTCGCCAAACAAATTATGCAATCATTTTTGAAATCATTAACGAGCAATATGATTCACATAAATAAGAAGCACAAATAAATAAAATTAATTATAAACAAACACTTCGGTAAAATGGATAAATGCCTTAATGTCCACCATTAAATTTTAAGACTCTCACACACCTTAACTAATCAATCGTAAGGGCACACGGCGGTGGCATTTAGGATAACTGAACTGGGTCAAACTGGACAGATTCACATTAACGTAAGACTGGAATGTGCCACATGGCATCTATAAAGGAACAGCAATTACAAAAATTGCAATTTATGTGGACTTTTTGATTTTTTGATCACTGCGGCCGATTTCGGATTTCAATTTTTATAGATGGGCGACAAACGAGCTGCGACCGACCACAAACGCAAAGACAACAATTCCGACTGTGCCTGAGTGGAACCAATGTGAATATGTAGACGTCGAGATGCCGAGTTGGGGCACACGGCGACATTATTTTTGGCACCCGACGCGCTCCGCGGGGCTAGACCAGTAACAACAGCTAACATCAACAGATGATCAGCAAATCATTAAGTTAATATCAGATTTTTATCTCAACGTAATGAAAAAGTTTGACAAATAAAACATACATATATTAGCTTATCTACGTAAAACTATTAAATGTTCAATTTGTGAGTGAAATGATTATAATAAAACATTTTGAATATGAATACATATGCACATATATTTTTGATGATTGCGGTCGTCAACGGGTGTCATCGGTGGTGCAGACTATCCAATTTATTGGTACATGTATCCCAGATTACTGCCAAAGTAGGCATAATAGGGCACATGCTCCGTATAGGCACCCGCGGATCCATAGCCGGCAGCTGGAGCACTGCACGGTACGGGCACGAGATTCGGCTGACAACTAAACAGATAGTTCTTAGGACAAGGCGGCGCTTGTACACTAGTTTCATAGCCGGGACAGGAGGCGCAAGCAATGGCTGCGAACGCCGCGATGATGAAAGCAACGATGAACTTCATGGCCAGCTGTTTATTCCTTGGATCTTTGGCGGTTAACAAAAAACTAAGAGCCAGCAACATATGTTCTTCACGTTATATAGTATATGCCACAGGTGAGCAAATTGCATTACAGGCATTTTTATTTGGCACATTGCAAATGGTTGCTGAAGCAGCCGAAATCGTATTTGGTTTAAATATTCATATTATATATACATACAAATATTTGCATACATAGAGGTGTGATTGCTATAATAGGGTGTAAGCACTTTTATAACAATAATTTGTTACATTTAATTTTAAAAAATTCAAAAAAAAACTATTTCCGATGGTACATAAATTTAAAACGATATTTAAGTTAACCTGTGCTAATTTTAGTTACCAAATAAAAACTTATTTATTCAACATAAATTTATATTTATGGTAATTCCCAGAACTTATACTAAAATTCTTTTTGGAAATGCTTTCTTTTTCAGTTTATGAAAAAAATATGTTGTTTTTTAAAAAAAATTTTGGGGTATACTTTTGAATCGCATATATCGTGCTTCGTTGCAACATACTTTTGGGCTGCGCCAAAAGGTATCAGTAAAAATTCATTCACAATTTTTTGGGGAATGTTATAGTGGATAGTTTAATGAAGAGTATTTCCTACTTCCATTATATGTTTCGCATTATACCAAAATAAACAAATTTGATTAACATATATTATTGATTGATTGATTTAGATAAAACGCCAACGGTTTTATCCTGCCCATTCTATACATACTATATGTAAATAAATTGAGGGGAATGCAAATCTATTCTAACGAAACTCGCATTTGTCAGTCATAATTGACAATCGATTTGAATAATTTGAAGAAATTGAAACTATAATTGGTCTCCAGGTCTGTCTTCAATTTATACATATGTATTTAAATAAGCGGGAATAGCAATTGATCGTAAATTTGATGTTGCGACCATTGGATTCGAGAGTCCATTCAAATGGGGTACAGTTTGGATACGATGCTCTACATAAACATAAACTGCCTGCAGCAGTTTGAGCAGGAGGGAGCTAAATCTTCTGTGTAGACTGCGGCTAAATTCTAATTTCGGTATATCGATGGATTCGGGCCGCACCGGTAATTACCAACATGCAGATCCAAACTGCCGAACCAGTGGCAAGCAGCACTGCCCGTTCCAATTTCGAGACCTTAATATAAAAAATAATCATATACCTTAGCGTGCGTGCTGGCCTGGGCAGTAGGGCACAGGCACAGGCACGGGCATAAGCAGAGGCAAAGGTAGCACAGAGCCGTTTTGATTACCTCTCGACTTCTAACGGTAAACAACTATATATTGGACCCGGACTTGATTGTGTTTTAGTTTATGTGTGTTTGCGAACAGCTTAAAAATCAGACTTGTAAAATGTAGACCTAAGGAAAATGCAATTTAAAGTTTTCTCCAGCTAAGCCGTGTATAGCGCCAGGGCTTATCACAGGCCATTGACATTGCGTCCATTTGGCCGCAGCTTGAATAGCACCTGCCTTGTGCTTAGAGGCACATAAAATCGCAATCCTGCAACAGCTGCTACTGCAGTTCTAAAAAACAGCAAAGACGTAAAAACAAGCAGCGAACATGTCGCGGTACTTAGCCGTCAGACCCGTTACCCCTTGGCTTAAAGGGGGCAACCCCGCCAGTCTAACAATTTTTTATTGCTTCTAATTTGGTCAGTGGCGGCGTTGCGACGCACTGTGCTGCCACATTTTGGTAATTTAAGACATTGTTCTTTTGCCACCAGCAACAGCAACATCAACAGCAACGACAGCCGGCCAATTAAATATGAAACATTTTTGGCTGTGTCCGGCGCAGCGTTAGGTTGGCGGTTGCTGGCCGCAGGAAGCCTGATGAAATGCCACGAACTGTTTTAAATTAAATTTAATTAGTTTATTGTCTGAGGCAACACCTTTCCGCTGCAGCAGGAGGCGGCGGCTAACAAGCACAACAGGAAGGGCAGAAACAGCAATAGCAGCGTAAGCACAAAGGACTTGTTGTCGTGTGCCAAACGGCAGCTGCAACAGTGCTGCGCTGCACGCCTACGTTCCACGTTGCAAACAGGATTGAAATGGGGACAACGACGCAATTCCTTTTATCCTGGACCCCGTACGAGGTTTAGCTTTGGTGTCAATTGCCATTTAAGAGCAATTTTCGTCTTGTTTTACATTTATCGATTTTTCCATTGAATATTTTGTGGGAAGCTCATTTATTGTATTATTTTACAATTCGACGCAGATCAAATTGTAGTAGATATTTTATTCAAACAGGAAAGAAAACAAGATGTGACGAAAATTCAATTCCTTAATTTTCAGGTGCCTGTTTCAAACAGTTGCTTATCTTAAACAGATAGGCAAACAGAGGGACATGGATGTAACAAATGTATAACCCTATCTGCTCTTTTGATTTATTTGAATGCTGTTTTTATGACGTTTAAATGAGATTATTTTCCATGAGCAATATATTTGTATATGCAATCAATTGCTATATATGCAAGTCAATATAGTCACTTCGTTTTTGGCGTACCTGTTGGTTCCGCAATTCTCTTGGGTTACAAAACTGCTGCAGTGCTCAGTTGTATTTGTATTGTCTACTATACATATAGATCACATATAGTGTTGTGTCTTCTAAGTGCTCATATTGGTATATAGCTACGATAATTGCTTGATTGGATTCTGTATTCAGCTTAACTTTTGATAAGAACTGAGTTAAGGACGCTAGGAGCTGCACTCATCTGAAAAGGTAACAAGAAATCGATGAGTGTTATTACTAGGTACAGTCAGGTCTACTCATTATATAGACTAATTGCAATATCGAATTCAAATGGTTTTTAATTTAATTTCTATTAAGCTGCAATTTGAAACAAAAAGCGTTAAGGCTACAAGGCAGACTCTACAGAGCAAACGATTCAAAATATACAGAAATCTATATGCTTAAGTATGTTGTATGCATGTTTTTGTGCTTGTGTGCAGTGTACATTTGTGGCTTTTGCAATGAGAATTTCGAAGTCAAGGTCAAGTTAAACATTTGGCTTCCTTTTTTGTAGCTTTTTGGTTTCTTCTTTAACGTTTGCTTCGTTGCCTGCTGCTCGGCTGCGCTACCGCGAGCACGCTGCACGTGCTTTTGTATCTGTATTTGTATCTGTTCCGAGTATCTAACAGCTAAGCATGCGCAGCTTTTTGTTGCTCGATTCTACTCTTTCTCGGTCTCTGTTTCTCTCTCTCTCTCTCTCTGTCTCTTTCGTTTTGTCTCGCCGTCAGCGCTGTCTACTGTCTGCTGTTCACTTGATCAGGCACAAGTACAGCGCCCGAAGGCCTCGAATTTATACTGCTGCTCTTGTGGTTATTTTTGCGGCTCAAAATGAATGCCATGTGTTGGCTGGGGCAGACACCATCGACGAGGAATTCCAATTTCTTTTTTATTTTCTTGTTGCCCAAAGTTAAAACCTGGTTGCTACAATAAAAAAAATACATGAACGAGACTTATTCTCCAGTATCTTTGGCAGCGCAGCCGCAGACAAGCAGCAGACAGATACTCATTAGATGCAGTCAATATTTTCAATTGCAGGTCCATTATGGTTACAGTTGCACCAATTGTAATTATTATTTTACAGTCAGTCATTAAGTCAAAAAACTAAGATCAGTATTATATAATATCATATATCAAACCCCCATAACTTTGTCAAAAGTGAACCGATTTTCACGTTTGATGGCATTTTGATCATGATTTGTCCTATATATTGATTCTACATTCAAAATATATTCATTTTCGAATATAAAATTTTTTTGATTTTTTTGGTCAAAAAAGCATGTACTCCCCCCTTGTGAATTTTGGAAAAAATTTTTTTTTCAAAATTTAGAATTGCGAGTTTATAGTTTTAATCGATTTTATTTGTCACAATTAGCATAAAAAACAACATTGAACGTGATTTTGGGGGGGTAAAATTTTTGGTCAAAATTCATCCCAAAATCGACAAAAATTTTGACATGTAAAGTTGTCAGATTCCATAGCTCCCATATATCAAACCCCCATAACTTTGTCAAAAGTGAACCGATTTTCACGTTTGATGGCGATGGCATTTTGATCGATGATTTGTCCTCATAATTCATTGACTTCTGACATCTTAAATTGATATTTCATTTGTCGATATATTAAACATTTTGTACAATTGACATTTTATTTGGTCAAAATAAGCATGTAACCCCCCCCTTGTGAATTTTGGAAAAGAATTTTTTTTTTCAAAATTTAGAATTGACGAGTTTATAGTTTTAATCGATTTTATTTGTCACAATTAGCATAAAAAACAACATTGAAAGTGATTTTGGGGGGTCAAATTTTTGGTCAAAAATCATCCCAAAATCGACAAAAATTTTGACATGTAAAGTTGTCAGATTCCATAGCTCCCATATATCAAACCCCCATAACTTTGTCAAAAGTGAACCGATTTTCACGTTTGATGGCATTTTGATCATGATTTGTCCTATATATTGATTCTACATTCAAAATATATTCATTTTCGACAATAAAATTTTTTTGAATTTTTTGGTCAAAAAAGCATGTACCCCCCCCTTGTGAATTTTGGAAAAAAATTTTTTTTCAAAATTTAGAATTGCGAGTTTATAGTTTTAATCGATTTTATTTGTCACAATTAGCATAAAAAACAACATTGAACGTGATTTTGGGGGGTAAAATTTTTGGTCAAAATTCATCCCAAAATCGACAAAAATTTTGACATGTAAAGTTGTCAGATTCCATAGCTCCCATATATCAAACCCCCATAACTTTGTCAAAAGTGAACCGATTTTCACGTTTGATGGCATTTTGATCATGATTTGTCCTATATATTGACTCCACATTCAAAATATATTCATTTTCGACAATACAATTTTTTTGACTTTTTTGGTCAAAAAAGCATGTACCCCCCCTTGTGAATTTTGGAAAAAATTTTTTTTCAAAATTTAGAATTGCGAGTTTATAGTTTTAATCGATTTTATTTGTCACAATTAGCATAAAAAACAACATTGAAAGTGATTTTGGGGGGTCAAATTTTTGGTCAAAAATCATCTCAAAATCGACAAAAATTTTGACATGTAAAGCTGTCAGATTCCATAGCTCCCATATATCAAACCCCCATAACTTTGTCAAAAGTGAACCGATTTTCAAGTTTGATGGCATTTTGATCATGATTTGTCCTATATATTTATTCTGCATTCAAAATATACTCATTTTCGACAATAAAATTTTTTTGAATTTTTTGGTCAAAAAAGCATGTACCCCCCCTTGTGAATTTTGGAAAAAATTTTTTTTTCAAAATTTAGAATTGCGAGTTTATAGTTTTAATCGATTTTATTTGTCACAATTAGCATAAAAAACAACATTGAAAGTGATTTTGGGGGGTCAAATTTTTGGTCAAAAATCATCCCAAAATCGACAAAAATTTTGACATGTAAAGTTGTCAGATTCCATAGCTCCCATATATCAAACCCCCATAACTTTGTCAAAAGTGAACCGATTTTCACGTTTGATGGCATTTTGATCATGATTTGTCCTATATATTGACTCCACATTCAAAATATATTCATTTTCGACAATACAATTTTTTTGACTTTTTTGGTCAAAAAAGCATGTACCCCCCCTTGTGAATTTTGGAAAAAAAATTTTTTCAAAATTTAGAATTGCGAGTTTATAGTTTTAATCGATTTTATTTGTCACAATTAGCATAAAAAACAACATTGAAAGTGATTTTGGGGGGTCAAATTTTTGGTCAAAAATCATCCCAAAATCGACAAAAATTTTGACATGTAAAGTTGTCAGATTCCATAGCTCCCATATATCAAACTCCCATAACTTTGTCAAAAGTGAACCGATTTTCACGTTTGATGGCATTTTGATCATGATTTGTCCTATATATTGATTCTACATTCAAAATATATTCATTTTCGAATATAAAATTTTTTTGAATTTTTTGGTCAAAAAAGCATGTACCCCCCTTGTGAATTTTGGAAAAAAATTTTTTTTTCAAAATTTAGAATTGCGAGTTTATAGTTTTAATCGATTTTATTTGTCACAATTAGCATAAAAAACAACATTGAAAGTGATTTTGGGGGGTCAAATTTTTGGTCAAAAATCATCCCAAAATCGACAAAAATTTTGACATGTAAAGTTGTCAGATTCCATAGCTCCCATATATCAAACCCCCATAACTTTGTCAAAAGTGAACCGATTTTCACGTTTGATGGCATTTTGATCATGATTTGTCCTATATATTGATTCTACATTATGTTGACATGTAAATCTCTCGGATGCTCGACTCCCATATTTCGTACTGTCATAACTTTGTCAAAAGTGAACCATGTTTCATGGCATTTTTGTCATGATTTGTCTTAGAGATTTTTTTATTCCCTTGTTGGGTAGTAATGCAGAGAACATGCAGGAAATTTTTTATAAGAATTTTGTTGGCAGGCAAAAACGAAGTAAAGAGAAAACGCGTATAATGTGGCCACAGGCATCGTCAGAGCCGCAGACTGAGTCAGAGCACCCAGATGGAGAGCCGGTCGCAGTCCAGTGTTGGGGCACCCAGGCCAAGTGCAGCGCAAATGGATGGATGGACATGGACGCTCGCACTTATTAATGCTTAATAAATGGCATTTCATTTCTTATTATTGTCGGACTGGGCGCGACGTGGATATGTCGGAGGGTTTTATTGCAACTGCGGCTGTTCTCATTGTTGTTGTTGTTAATGCGAGTCGATATATTGGTCATGACTAAGGATGCACACACACACACACACACACAAACTCACACTTACTCAACATAGCTTTAAAGGCATGCATTCATTTAGTCAGTCAATGTGTGCTAAAGTAATTATTTCATTTGAGCCAACAATGAGGCTGCAAGTCTGGTCAGAGCTTTGAGCGACTGCTGCTGAGATGGACGTGGAAATTAAAGAAGCTGGCAGGACCGACGATGGTAAAGGCCGCTTCATGATAACCGTTTTCAGTGCTTTTAACGACTCAACTTTGGCGTTGCCTGCCCATTTTTAAAGTACTCTGGAATGTAAATGAAGCGGGGTTCTGTCACGGCCACACTTCGCCGCGGCTGCTCTATGTTGTATTCGAGGTCTTTCGGGGCATTGCCCCTTCACAGAGGAAACGTCGCTTGTGTGTTGATTTTATGTGGCAGTATAGAATGTTTCACTGTACACATTTGTAAAAATACGGCCTTTTATATTTATGCAATATTTTAATTGTGGGTCGTCAAAAGAATTTACTGTATTAATATTATTTATTTGATGCATTTAAATTTTTTTCGCGCTATGCTGCTGATAAACGTGCTATCGAGCGTAAGAGCAATCGATAACGTGTCATGCGCTCTGCGTCGCTCTGAGAGCTGAGCTAGGGCTCATTTGTTTGTGTGAACATAAGCAAGCTCTTTCGGTTCGGTTTGGTTCATTTTTAAAAAAAGCATATTTTCTGTGTTATATAATTTGTAGTCATATTTAAACTATCGGTTAATGTTATTGCTTAAAATTCAATTTTCGCAATGAAGAATAAATTATAACTTTAGTGCGAGCAATGTGAACTTGTTCAGTTCTTTTAAAGTAAATTGATGTGAGCGAAAAACAAAACCTGCTCTCTGAGAGCGGAATCAATGTGACCAAAGAATGCAATGGAATTTTTATGTTGTAAATCGAAGACGCTTTAAACAAAACTGGTCAAAGTTAAATTAAAGTAAGATTAACTCAAATGTTGTAGTTAATTTGAAACCATGGTAACACAATGGTAATTACAGATGCAAGCGACAAGTGCAAATACAGCAGTGGCAGCAGTAACAACAGCTGGAGGCACCGGTGCTGGCGGAGAGTCTACGGCCATGCCGTTGCGCGCTTGCAGTACCAGCGGCTGCCGGGTGAGCAAATATGTGGAAGTGACTAAACGGAAGTGTTCCCAGTTTGTATCTGCGCCTTATATAATGCCCAAGCCACTGGTGGTTAACGGCAAGACATCGATTTTTCAAGTGGGTGGAGAGATGGCTAAAATGGGCGACATTCCTTCGCTCGCAGCTGCAGCTGGTAGCGGCGATGGTCAGCCCATCTATCGCATAAAGCCAGGCACGCACGCACACGTCATTAATTACGTGTTCATAGATGAGGGCTCCGATTCAATGGAGAAAGCCAAGTCGGAAGATCAAGAAGCTATGCGCATGCTGCTGGATTCACAGCGGGAGAGCGCCACAGCGAAGCTGCAGAAATTAATATCCACGCATCGCGGAGTTGCACAGACTGCTGCTACAGTTGCTCCCACCACAGCTCCGCCAACTGCTCCGGTTTCCACTCCTGCTGCTACAACTAATCTCGCGTCTATTGCTACATCCGCTGTTGTTTCTTCGTCTGTTGCCGCTAACAGCGTGCACGTGACTACCCCTCAGATTCATCCAAATTTATCCATTGCCAGTGTGGAAGGTGCATTGCCCTTCACAGCTGAGCCTACACCCGCTCCAGAAGCTGCAGTGCCAGCAAACAGTAAAATAGTGGAAAATAGTGTGGACCAGCTCCAAGCCGAGATTCTAAGGCTGCGCCGCACCGTAGCACGTCTTGGAGGTGCTCGCGTCGCTGAGTGAATTACTTATAGAAATTATACATAAATACCCATTACTTAGAAGTATGAAACGAGTACGCTTTTTCTCCTAATCATAAATTATACCAAAATAATTGATAGGTTAAATAAACAATAATCCTGTAACTAAATAAACAAACTTGCTTGACATCGATAGAAATCAAGTTGCCATATAAAAAACAGACTATATACGCATTAATCTATCGCTGTAGACTTAAAATCCCTGCACTCGGGCTAAGAGTCTACTAGTGCAAAAGGTACAATTTTGAGAGTAAGACCGCTGGTGGCACTGGATCTTTTCTTTTTATGACTCTCAGTTTTTTTTTAATGAAACCAAAATGGATAAACCGGCATTTGGTCTCAGATACAAAACTCTGAAACATCGCACAGATTTGCCATACACCAGTTGAATCTTAAGGGGTCGTAAAAGTGGAATTTTATGTGTCATCCGCGACGGCGGCGGCGTTGTCCACTGCAAGGCGAAAACTTTGCAATCGAACGTAAATTAATTTTTATGGTTCGGAAGGGTGAGGTGACTGGAGCAACTTGCCACACAACAAACCCTACCATATGTGTTTAAAGTAGAACCCGGCAGTACGAACTATTTATTCAGAAAATGTGTATTAGCATAGTTTTGCATCATATACATATATATTAAAATAATTTCAAAGGAAATTTGAAATAGGGTTTTGGTAGTTTTGTTTTGAAATATATCTGGAAGCGGGGACAACTGCTTATTCAACTGACAAATTGATGTCGCTGGGCAAAATTTCGCAGCACTAAGTGCTAAGATCAGGACACGATTGAGATTAAGGCAGCACATGGCTGCCGTGATCCTCTCGGGCGCATAAAAAGTAACGAATGTGCGCAATAATAAAAATCATTAAAATAAAAATGTTTATGAGAGTGCATAAACACGACTTTATGGATGCAGCGACGCGGGGCAGAAAGTGGCCGAGGCCGGAGCACTTGATGGCCGTTGGCAGCGTCCAGTCCCAGTCTGAAGTTGTGTTGCCACATCAAGGGAGGCGCGGGAGTGTCAATGTGCAAAAGTATCTGCGCATTTGTTTCGCTCGCCGGTTGCGCTGGCACTCAGCAAAGTCATACACACGCACACACACACACACAATCATACACACGGATTCGGATTGGGATGCTAACTCATTTTGGCGGCTGTGGCTGCTGCTGCTGCGGCTGCGACTGCGGCTGCCTGTGCCGCTTGTACCTGTGACGAGGCATCTCCAGGCGCAGGCGCTCAGCTCAAAAATAATTTGCAATTTCTGAGAAATACTCACATTTGCGCTGCTTGCGCTGACTTTATGCGCTGCCGGTCGTCACCGTCGCCGTTGCCGCCGCCGCCGCCGCCGCCGCCGCCGCAGCTTCTCAAGAACCTTCCAATACGGTGAGGCCGTAATGAAAATTAAAATACGAAACACTCAGGCAAAGGTCGGCAAGGAGCCAATGAGCAGGCGCAGGCGTAGGTCCCATGCCCGATCCCCAGCCAGCGCTCCCCCGACTGGACGGTCGCTTGGTCGGATTGCTTGTCGTTATCTTGTCATGTCAAAATGGTCTTACGAAAATGTATCTTTTGTATTCCAAGTGCAAATGAGCAGCACAGATACAAAACAACATACACCGTACCCGCCATACCCTGGCAGCCCCGTCTGGGTCTTCCCCCCTTCCCGATTCCCCCTTTACGACCCGGCAGTTTTGTTTCCTTTTATTTGTTTGCTCACTCGCAATTTTTATGCCTTTATTGTGTTTACTCTTTGCCTTCGTTTCTGCAAATGCTTTTAAGACTTTAAGACTTTTTAGTTTGTAGTTGAGCGTACAAATTTGTATCCCGCGACCCCGCTATTCCGGCACAGAAGCCTAAGGAACAGGATTGACCACTCCACACCGAGTGTATCTGTATCTACTGTTCTCTTTTCAGCAACAGCAACTCCGAATGCGACTGCGATTGCGCCTGCGCCCGTTGCTGATGCTGACGATGATGATGACACAACATGAAATGGTAAAACACGCTGAAAAATATTAAATACGCTACGTCGCTGCCTTTTGACAGCGGACGTAAATTTGCTTTTGCCCGTGCCCCTGTCCCCAGCCCAGCAAACCCCATCCCTTTGGCTTGCTGTTTAATTGCACACAAGATCGGTCGGTCGGTCGGTCGGTGGGTCGGTAAGTCGGTGTGCGGGATCGAGGCACCAACTGCTGCATTTCTTGGCAATTAAAATAGAGTGTAAGTTAAGGATGCATAAAACGTTGATTTTTATATATATTGCACTCCAACGCATTGCTGTCATTGGATATGGCTGCTTTGAAGCCCCGGTGTCAAGTGTGCGTTTGTATAGGTT
This sequence comes from Drosophila paramelanica, assembly GCA_035043915.1. Classification (NCBI taxonomy): domain Eukaryota; kingdom Metazoa; phylum Arthropoda; class Insecta; order Diptera; family Drosophilidae; genus Drosophila; species Drosophila paramelanica. The sequence continues at coordinate 355,814 of JAWNMO010000077.1, read as the reverse complement.
GAATAAATGTATTCCTGGAAGCCTGGATTGACCACATGACAATGACTTTATAGCTGTAAGCAACACCAGAGTAATCTTTTAAGACCCAAACCGAGTGCTCATATGTAACATCGACCCGAATGCTATTACTGAATAAAAATACATATAAAGTAATTAATGTCTAATTCTAGGCGTTAAACATTTTGAGACAATATTGTAAAAAGCCTCTTCAACAGTATAGTATTAGGTCGAAGTACAAATTTGATATATAGCTTTATAAGAAACGTCATAACACCGAATTAGCATATCCAGAGAAATAACAAATTTAGGCTTGTTTGAAATGTGTCAAACTCTGTGAACAAACAATGGATTTAATTAAATTTTGAATGTGCCGCACACAAAAATTATGAAGCCAAATTAAATCTTGCGTATCGCCGCCTTGTTCGCACAGACCGAAAATACAACGGGCACAAACGGCAGCGGTTTTGACACACATATGTATGCGAATTTGTTTAGAAGCTGTACTACGTCCCTTGCCTCACTGCCACAGTGCAAGCGGGGGCATGAAGATCAAAACCTAAATCTGGCAATGTTGCCGTTTCCTGTGGCGCGCCACAATAACAGCGACCAAAACCAAAACAACAAGGCAAATACAAACATCAGCAACAACAACAACAACAACAACGACAACATCGACGTCCTACCGCATTCTAAGTTCTATTGGCACAAAGACCGACTTTTGCGTTGCGGTGCTTCCTCGCTCTTCGGGTTTTTGCATGCGAAGTTTTCAGCTCGCATTCGCGTATCTGTTAGATACGGATACTGATGCAGCTTGTGATGGTAGCAAAACTCGTTTTGGTTCTGTATCTTGCATAGGGCAAATACACACACATCGCACACACACCCTTCCCTTTCTCCCGCTGGAGTTCTGACAGTAAGCTCCCGTTCTCAAGCCTTCTGCCCTCAGCATATATGTGTCTGTGTGTGTGGTATTCGAGAATCTGTGTGTGTAGCGCCCTCTCGCGGCATAGTTTGTATTTTCAAGGCCGCACGCTGCGCTTCTCTCTTCTACACTCTGCTCTTTCGTTGACTTCTGCAGAATTCTCTGAGTGTGCGGCCATTTCTCAGGGTCTAACGACTCGGCGTTGCGATTACCCGATATTGTAATCTGCTGCCAGGTAATCTCTGGTACCACCAGTTACCTAAAACCCTTATCCAACTCATTACAACCGGCGACGGTGACAGTGCATCCAATTTAACATATAAAGTATAATTTTTACGAGTGCAGAAAGACTGAAAATGAAGCTGCCGTGGAGCTAAACACCTCTGGAGTGAGTTGTGAGTGTGTGTGTGTGTGTGTGTGTGTGTGATTTTCACATGCTGTTTTGGTGCAACATTTCGCGTTGCAAGCTCCTCTCGTTCCTGCTTAATTTCCTGTATTCCTTGCTGTCGTTGTTTCCTTTACGTTGTTGTGAACTGAGTCACCAGCTTGGAAGAATTCAGTCTACAGTAATCCTGGAGCCACATTTATTTCACCGCTCGCAAGTTTTACACTTTGATTCATCGGAAGCTATAAGTGAGTCATTCTAATTGCACCCAACAATTCGACATGAATAACCCAGCAATACTAAGTAATGAGTAATGTACTTCATGCACTTCAATCGTTGGTTTGTCCCATAACTGAACCCAGTAAGTCATGCAGTTTTATAGCTCTAAATGTATAATTAACTTGGAGGCTGATTCTACTTACTTTCGAGGTGATCAGCGTCAGTGTGGGCGAGGATCCCTGCAAGAAAAGGAATTCAAATTAAGAAAGGTTAGTTTAGATTATGCACATTATGAAATGAAAAGTCATATGACAAGCATCTAGTGGTTAGACATTTTAGCATAATATTTTGTTTGAGATAAAAAAATTTAATAAAATGAAAAAAGAGATCGATCCTTTTGCAAATTATATAACATTAAGACGACATAGGTACAATTTTTTCAGCTTTAAATAAACAATGAACTTCAGCATAACAGCATATGTATGCAGGTAATCTGATCGCGTTATTTATGGGAACTATGCCGTAGCATACACTCACGTTCAGGTGGTGCAATGGGACACACGTGCAATTTGAAAAATATTCTGTTTTTCAGTTACACACTTGCCAAAACGTGCGCCAAACAAAACGAGGTAAAATTCTAATCCCATTTCCATTCCAAGAATCTAACAAGGACACGGCTAGGGCGGCATTTATCTTAAGTGAGAAATCACGTACGAGAAATCGGTGTGTCTCGAAATCTATTGCAATAATTGGGACAACATATTTAAGGGGCGGTCAAGCACCTGCATCAAACAAAATTATATTTAACAATGGCATCAAATGTAAATCCTTTTGGTTTCCGGGAAAATAACCAACTATTCCACTGTTGCTCCCATCATTATATATATTTTTTATAATCAATCTTTAATGTATGTGTATATATATATGACGATCCCTAAGCACAGTGCAATGAACTTTTCGAGCGACCGAAATTTCTATTTAAATTTGAGTATTTATTAACTAAAGCGAAAGAAATACAGAATAAAAGTAACACAACTACAACTAAACAAAATTCTTAGCGGCGATTTCGACAAAAGCAATCAAATAATGCTTAATTTTATACAGAGAACATGTCTCCGAAGCCATCGTAAAGTCAGCTTCTTCCATCATTTTGGTCACTCTCCGGGCGATTAACATAACATGAACTGGAATACAAAATGGGAATGACCGAAACATCGGGCATCTGGACGGGTTGGGTCGGGTCGGTGCGAGGCGGATCGGGGCAGATCGCAGCGTCAACTGTAGAGGCCAAACAACTAGCCAAGAGTCAACTCAACTTCGAATCATACATTAATTAATAATTTCTTTGAAACCAGCGAAAAGACATTATTTATCCACGTGTTATTCTTTAGTCTTATGTAGCACTGCTGGCCCGTAGACTGAGAGCTTGGCACCAAATCGCAAAAATTATTGTCGCCACGTAAGTATTGAGCAAAAGAAGAGCCAAGCACCTTTTACGATTTGCACTCTTCGTGTCTTTTGTTGTGGTCTATTAAAGAAGATTGCCCAAAATTGGCAACGAAGAGATACATAAAGAATGAAACTTTTGCGTGTATAGGGTATAGTTCTAACGGTTTTCTCCATTTTTTCTTCGCAGAAAAAATCAAATGCTAAGACTAACACTTCTACTTTAGTCCAACAACAATAAAAAGAATGTTGTTCATTCACCAAATTGTTAGCCGTAAAATTATGCCTATATCAGAATTTAATCACATCGAATAGGTTTCTGTATTATTACAAGGTACATTAATTTTTTGTTTATAAATATAAAAATTAAGTGCAATTTAATTTATTAAAACATGTTGAAAATAAATAATTTGTAAGTCACATTATTACATATCAGCTAATAAGCCCTCTTTCAGCTTCCTACTATGTGTGTATTACAATAACAGCTTAAAATAGACGCACCCACTCATGCAACCATAGAAAATAGAGGACATAATTGTACATTGGCATTGTCTAAAACAAAACTAATACGGGCTGGATGCGCCTTCGACATCAATAAAATGTCGCCGTGGTGTTGTGCATCTATTACTTCCCACTAGTCTGTCCCCTGGCCATGGAATACATACTTGATGGCATGGTTTCTTAGTCTGCAAAAGCTAACTAAGTAGGACTGTTTTCGTATATGCGTATGTGTGTCTGTATTGAGGTGTGCAGTACGAGTGAGTGGCCCGAAAACCCGAGCAGTTGGTCGGGAGTGCAGCTGACATAAAACAACTAAAAATAATACAAATACAAAGCGATAAATCTTGTAGGTGAAAGAAAGCCAGAAACGAAAAAGACGTGAATACAGTGAAATGCAAGAGCTCGATGCTGTATGCTATGCTGTATCGGTAACTAAACCAAGAAATGGGAGTGGAAATAGGAATGGAACTGGGGACAGGGACGTCCAAAGTACTTTTCTCTAATGGCAGTCACACGCATTACCATGGCCGAGGAATCCAAAATCTATTCTTAACGAGTCTGAGTGTATCAAGAAGAAAGGGGAGAGCGATGGCGACGTTTTTCGAATCGCTTTTGAATAAATTTAGTTACAGATCTCTTCGTTGGTATGGTTTTTGTTGTTGTTGCGTTTCTTTCTTTCTTTCTTTTTTTTTTTGTGGTAATAACATTAGTCTAGTTGGGATACATGTATATGCCGCATTAGAGAGTTCTTGTGTTAGTGCGAGTGTATGATCATAATACGTAGATCCTCCTCGCCGATAGATAGAAAGAAAGCATCTTCTTTATTACAGCGAGTAAGCGAGCGTCGGGTGGGGGAAAAGGTATCGTTTTCCATGTAATAATTTTCCGACGCGTCCAGCGGGCATAAAAAATGCGCCGCTGTCAGTGCCGGCCTCAGCGGCAAACCGCTCGATCAAATTATGTTAATTCGGGTTTAGTGCGAGTATCAAATATTTATTACAGCGACAGAGAAAAAACGAAATATAACGAAGAAGAAACTGGAGAAAAAAGTCACTAATGCCTTGTGCAATAGCGGAGACTTGAATTAGATACTTCGATGTGGAAGCTTCGAAACAAACTTTGCTAGCGGGGTTTAAGCCGAACTGGTTCTAGACGAATTCCAGGGTGAACCATTCAAATATGAAATTTGATGATTTGGGTTATATGTATTTAATATTATCCTTGATACATATTTTTACTGACTATGCAGAATTGGAAAATTTAATTGATAAAAAGGGACAAAGTATCTTGGTATTGTATTTGTGCATTTAATAAATACATACATATGTGTGTACTTTCTTTCATATTAAGGTTCGAAATTGACTATTCAGTAAATAAGTACATACATAAGTTATTTTTTTCCGTTTGTAGACTTGTTTTACTCGTATTTCGGTGTGTGAGTATTCTCATATATTGCTATGTACATATATGTATGTGCGTATCTCCTACACACAATAACCAGACCAACTATAAAACTTGTATCAAATCGAACAAAACAAAAATAAAATTTTTTATTGCATTCCAGCACTAAAATCTTTCGATCGTGTGATGCTCAGAGCTGGCCACTAGCTCTAAAATCAAAAATAAAAAAGAAGAAAAAAAACTAAAAAAGCCGAACAGAAACAACAGCCGATCATTTCAACTTGGCTCTGTCGCCGTCCTCAGTGTCGTCTCTCGGTGTGTGTCGCCATGTGCGACTGAAAATGTGTAGTATTGATATTGATTGTCTCCCCAAGTCGAATTGAAACTCTTTGCCATTGCCTAATATTCCATTAACGGGCTTATTAAGGCAGCACGTAGCGTTCAGACCGGCGGCAACAGAAACCGAGACCCACACACACAGGCACAGTCTCCGACACACACACTCGCACACGCACACGCACAGACACACGTACACGGGTCGTAGTTTAATAAAAGGTACTGATGCATAAATGGGTGTTTGTATCTAAATTGATCGAATTTGGGGACACACATGAGAAACCGGGGCGAGCACGAGAGCAGATGAGCGGGACGCTGCGTGTGCTGTGCGATTCAGGTAAAAATTCCCCCGTGGGCTGAATTTGAAGAAACAAAATAAAACAACAACATGAAGAAGTTGAAACTCCGACTTGGACTTGGTCAGCAGTGGCTAAAGCAGGTACAATTTTATAATTTCGTTTCGTGTTTAATTAAAGGTGAAGTTTTAAAGAAATAATAAAGAATTATCGAAGAGCTGGCGAGAGACGGGTCCAGATGATTCCCAATACACAGACACACACACACACGCTTAAAACAAGCATTGATCGTAAAGCGATGAGACGGGCAGCCGAAGCCGCCGATCATCTCCCTCGCTCTTGCTCAGCATATACACACACATGCAAAGAAGACTTGTAGCTAGGGACTATTGGGTGCCCAGCGATCATTATGCCATAAATAAAGATTCGTTCCGTTCTTCGGTCAGCTATGGGAAAATTATATAAAGCACTTTTATAGTACATCATCTTTTGTAACTCTTAAAATTCGGTTGTGCGTGCGTATGTGCCCATGGTCTAGTAGTGTGCCGACTGTTTTAAAGATTATGACTTGGGACTATAATTATGCTCAGTTATGATCAAAGTCCAGTTATCGTTGCTTAAAAAACAAATAAAGCTTTGAAATTACATACCCACATTTAATCACGAAAGTCTAAACAATATCTTTGGTTATACCTTCCTTAATTGTTTGATTGCTTTTGACGTTTTCTTCGATTTGTCTGGGTAAAATGTCGACTGTTTTTGAAATGTTATCAATCATTACAAGTAAGCTAAGAGTGCTGGACCCTATACCCGTGTTTTGCCTTTAAACAAATTCGTATTTAATTACATTCATGCAAGCACGCGATTTTTTCAACTATAAGGAAGACAGTTCATCGGAAGCAAAAGTTATTAAGTGGTAGATACGCCAAATCCTTAATCAGTGAAGCTGACCATAATCCTTAATTTTTCCTGTCTGCATTCATACTATTCAATACTTTAAATATGTTGCAATTCGCATTGGTGATAATTTTCAAAAATCTATGTCTTATTTTTTGTTAAATAATGTAAAATTAGATAGAGTTAGCTTCCCACACATAAATAATAAAATTAAATTTAATTTAGATTTCAAGAAACATACAAAAAATACAACAATTTAAGAAATTAGAGAGTTTGTTAATTTTTCATTGCCAAGGCAACCGAAACCAAAATGTTTGACAGCCTAGATGACAACGCTTGTCAAAATCTGACAACTCAAACTAATCATTTCAATTGGTGCTGCCGTTGACGAAGTCTTCGCCGTAGTCGGCGTCGCCGTCGCCGTCGCCGTCGCTGTAGCAGATCGACAGCGCAGCGAACGCGTGCCAAACATTTGAGTTTAAGGTGGTTCTCACTTACCCCGCAACCGTGACGATGACGGTCCGATCTGTGAACGGGGATGACGCGGCACTTGAGGAATTGGCGACGTATTTAGCAAAAGTTTTTGTTTTGACAAATGTTTGTAAACGTGTCTAATATGAATATGTCCGTAGTATAGATACTACAGTGCGAGTGTCGACACCCGTACGCAGCAATTAATGTACTGGCACGGGTATGGGCAGAGGCTGGCGCTTATCGTACATCGCTGTCAATGCCACAACGTCATCGCATTTTGGGTTCGAGTGTGTGTACTTACGGCTTTATAGCCCGGCCTTTCACCCAACGACCCAACAAGCCAGTAACCAAGCCGCAAACAGTTTTACGACATTGACAACAGGCTACAAAAACACTAAACAAGAAGAAGAACATGATGAACATGAACATTGTAATTTAATAGTTGAATCGAGCGCAATAAAAAATCTCTAATTGGTTTTCTTCTTTTTATTTTTGCAAAGTAAACAATTGTGGCTTAGTTCGAGGCTAATTGATTCACACTTTCTTTTCGGCTGTAAAACAAGATGTATTCTCGTCAAGATACGCATCTGGTTAAAGGGTTTTAGGGCCAGCGTGGGGTGTACGAGTACACAAGTGTGCAATGATTAAATCTTTACTGCTCCAGCAACGCAGTGACATTAGCTAGGGTTTAGGTTACCAACACTTCAATTAAAACGGGATCATAAAGTATACGGAATAGGCTGAAGTCAGGGTCTAAGCAGGCACTTTGCAAAGCCCGGCCCCTAATTACATCGGATCGGTATCAATGTGGCTAGCGAACCTACTCAAACGGTTTCTATTGCTTCGTCGCGGGCAAGATGATGAGGCACATCTGTCTATAATGACGTCTGAGTTGATTGGCTGCCCGTGCGTCTTGGGGCACAGGCCGTGGCCTAGGCAGACAGAGAGACTAAGGCCGACCTGTATAGACAATGAGTAGATAATGATGTTGTGATGTCAAAACATCAACATCTCTACGAGTGACGGATGGCGCGTGAGGATCACAGTCAGCGCCAGAGTCAGGAGCGACACTTGTTGTATTGCTTGACTTGGGGTTGGGGTTAGAGTTTGGGTTTCGGTTGTTGGTTTGTGTTTGGGTTTTTTGTTCATTCACTCACCTGCTTCGTGGCAGTAGCCAGTTATCATTATTCAAAGCCCATCACGAAGATCGCTCTATTAGTCGTCTATCCACTTGACATTCAAGCATTTAACACGTGCGAGCTGCTGCATCATTGAAGGATTACTGGCTTTCAATAAACGGCAAACAGCCGCCGCCGTTGCCACTGATGCTAATGGCTTGGGCGTACCAACGGGAATCGAGCCGTCGATGCTTTTGTGTGCATCGAGCAAACAATGCTGTAACGCCGGTTATTGACTTTTGGCACCCGCCGGTTGCAGCTGCACCCAAAATTCCCATGAGTTGACGGCGTTATGTGTGCGTCTGACACGTTGCTGGTGAAAGGGAAAGAATTGCATTGTGACTGGTCCGCAGCCATTTAATCTTAAAGAAACTTTATTGCAAAGCGTCTTTTCTATTAGCCAAAATTATATTTTTGATAAATGCGTTGAATTTGATTGAGAACGTTTAGACATTTCTGTGAGTTTAACCTCCCGCCTTTTATATGGGGGGCGTAATCGCCACTTAGACACCCATTACTCATGTGGCACGGATGTCATGAATGCCGACAAATACATCAGCACAATTAACCAAACCGAAACAAACCTAGTCAATCCAAGAAGGGAAAACTAAATGTGGGCGACCCCGCAAGGGTCAATGCAGAGGCGGCCAATTGTTGGAAGGGTATCATTAGTCACAACAAAAAATATTATAATTTGTTTATGCTGTGTGTAACGCATGTGAGGAGTCACTAATATAATTAAATCCACTTATACGCACAATTTTATGCCGGAAAGGGCATTTCAGCATCGGCTACCCGAAGGTAAGGGTTGTCACTACTGGTAAATAATAAACAAATTACGGCAGTAGTAGTTTATTCATAATGATATTTGGTAGGCTTCTGCGTTTGTACATAGGTAAATGCGCCGGTTTTCCACTGAATTTAATTAGCGACCTCGACAAATAAACGGAGGTGGATGCGGTCGCTTGGACGCTTCGCTGGGTTTTCTTTAGTTTCAACTCTGTGCGACTTTCAACCGGCTGTCCGACATTTCGTCACTCATCGCTGAACATACGCGTATTTCGTCTTCTTCCCCCTGTCTTCTCTGGATCTTGCAGCTTAGCGCTGGCGCTTTATCGGGCCGCTCAGATCTGTCCGAGTGGCCGAGTTGAATTATTTAAATTAATAAAATATGCTAAAATGTGTTACAAGTGTGCGAGAAATATATGTCTGGCTATGCATTCAGTATGTCTAATGTAATAGATCATATAATTAAAAGAATTATGGTGGAAACGGCTGCACCATCACAACCATCACAACCACCACCCCCCCTACCAAAACTAACAACAACAACCACAACAGCAATAACAACAACGACAACAATTGCGACAAACAATGGCAAATAATTTTCCAAAGATGTATTTGATGCGGTGCTAGTCTCGGCTATTTGTCGGCTCTTTCCTTTTCCGTTGTCAGTGGCCGAGCACCCGCAATATGATTTAGGGTCAAGTAAGGTCTACGTTTTTGGAAAGTGCCTTCAAGTTTCGGGTTGAGTGCAGCGTTGCTGATTTGCATAATATGGATATATATTTTTGATAAATGTGACCCGGAATCAAGCGAAATTACGAAAGCGAATATTAGACAATAGAAAATCTTCAGAAGTATTTGACTGCACGACACCTTTTACGATTCCAATCTACAGTTCAAAAAAAAATTAGCTAATTTTACCTACTTTTACAGCCATAAGTTTGTGGAAACTGAACCGATTTTCATATTTGATGGCATTCTGGTCATGATTTTTCAATAACATCGCTTTTACATTTTAAATCGATGCATTTTTGAACAATATTTTTTACTCATTGTGAACATTATTTTTCCTAAATTTTAAAATTTCTGCTTGCGCTAGCTCCCGCCGCCGCAAATCGCAAAAATGAAAATCTCTAAATTAATAAATATAATAGACGGGGCAAAATCAATCGCAGATACTATTTGCATATTTACAGTCTATATATGCATATGATACATATGTATATGTACATATATGCAGACATACATGCAGCGTAGGCCTGGGTCCTTCGTCCCTTCTTTGGCTAGTCGCAATCGTTGCTGTGTCAAGTATGCGCAAACAAAAGAACTGAGAAAGTGCCACTAATTACAATTCCCACACACGCACACAAACACACACACACACACACACACACACACGCCATTTCGCCTAGAGGCGCCCACATTAACATTTACATCTGCCAGAGTGTTTGGACGGGGGCTCGACGTGTTTGTGTTGGGTGCTGGGGCGGGCTCTGTTAACTTGGCTATTGCTCTGGCTTGTCGGAGGACCTGGCGCGACCTTGAGCACAGACCACCGCCAGAGATGCCCAGGATGTTTGCACAAGCTGCAGTTCGGACTTGGATTAGATTTGCTCGCTTATCGATATCGAATTTCACTTGGCGCAATGCATTTGACCTTTTTTTGTGTTCGGCACAAAATCGATTTTATTCAATTGCGGTCTCTGGGACCAGACTTGTGGCTTTGTCACCCGGCCGTGACCACAGTCCACATGATGTGCCTAAGTCCGTGGGGCGCGCTCGATGATTTCATCTGCGGCCAGTGGCTCGGACTGGGAAGAGACTACCTGTTTGCTACGGCCTATCTGCGTGTCTGTCAACACGTGTGCATCTGAAAATTGAATGTAAGAATATTTACAGGAAAAACACGAAATCGAAAATTGAACACTGAAATTGGGACCAACTGAAAATTCACACGCACAGGAACGAGAATGGTGATAGCAGACACAGGGGACGGGGTCGGTTGATTTTCACCTGCGCCGGTGGCCGACGTCATCACTAAATTTGACTGTTTGTTATAGTCAAGCAGGTGGAAAGCGGCAGTCGGCGTTGTGAATTTTCCGCGGTCAACTGTCCAAATGTCCAGCCAGCTAGGACAACTGATGCGTTCAACGAAGCATCTACATTAAGGGCATTTATAAGGCCAACCCAATAAATTAATAGATACACCTACTGTGAAAATTACTGGGCTAAACTAAAGAGTGTTTATATCAAATTATACGAAATCAGCGAATTATTAATTACAAATTTGTTCAAGACCTTGTACTTATATCATTGTGTCAAACGTATTTGGAACTAAAGCACTTCAAGTTTCCATTGGTAAAAAAAATTGTGCAGGAATACAAAGAAAATGTGTTCAGGTGAATTTTGTACTACGTGTGTATGTTTGTCGATTAGGTCACTGTCTAGGTAAGGTTTCCGTATAAGATTGATGAACTTAGCTTTCTGGAGTACGCGCGTCAGCCAAATCATATTGAGTCAAGCCAAACAATTAACTCGGAAATGAAAATTGGTGCGCATGCAGTTCCCGTTTCTGCCTCATCACTGGTGCTCATGTGCCCCAAAGCCTCCCCCGCGCCGGTCACCGCTTGAAAGCACGCAGCCGACCGGCAATTAATCTCTTTGGCAAAATGCCGCCCAGAGCCGCCAATCCACAGTATCCAGTGCCCGGTACCCAATGCGCAGTTCCAACTCCATCCGCAGCTGCAGGCCGCAACGCCACACTTCAATCAGACAATAAAAATATTGAAATGAGCCACAGACCTGAGCGCAGTGTCGGGCGGCTAAATGAATGCAAAATTCGCAGAATCATTTTAAGTGAAGTTCATTTTGGGCTTCGCTTGTGCTCTTCTCAGGTAATCTGGCAAATGAATAATTGATCGAGCTCTATAATTAACGGGCTCACTCAATTGCCAACTTTTTTTTAATGCACTACGTGCTGAAATCAAAATAAAATAAATTAAAAAAAAGTAAATGCGAACCCTAAAAGCTAAGCTGAGCTGAGGCAGTAGTCAAGTTTTCAGGGTCGCAAAATTCATGTGCAATTTTAATTATATTTTTTTCCTGCTGCTAAGGGAAGAACGAGTAGATACGGATGAATTATTTCTCGGAATTTATTTGAATATTTTTGACTACTGCTATTTAAGTAAGCTTCTTTTAGAGTTCCAAAGAAGTTTCACCCTCGGAAATTAATAAACCTAATTTTAAATTAAATGTATGATTTTTTGCGTAGTGAATTAAGTATTCAACTTACACTTATAAAATATGCAAAACTATTTTTCAGAACAATGTTGTCTGCGGTTCACAATTTAAAAACAAAAACGGTCAAGATTAGACCTTACCAAGTAATTAAACCTTACCAAACGCATTAGTAAACTGCCGTTTCCCTCGTTAATGATCGTACCCAGTGTTAGATACAGTTTCTACCGGAATATTTTTACCATTTACTTGTTTATGAATAAATTATCAGCATATGGTCGCTCACATAGAAAATTGTGTATCTCACAATATATATACTATGCTATGTATAATTGTTAATTTATTCAAACGACTTGAAATGTAATTTTTAGGCCATTATTAATTTGATTATCCAATGTGATGCCGGCGGCATGGTTAAAATCACTTACATCTACAAATACGCAGACATATATTTATAATATTGAACAACTGCTGTTGAGACAGTTCGTATATCTACTCTTGTGAATTCGGCTTTTAGCTTGGCTTAGACTGTTGCAGCTGTGAGAAATCACTGAATTCATCCTTTTCTCTTTGATTTCGGCCTCATACTTTAGCTTGATTATAATACAAAATTCTGATCCTCTCTTAATTTGACATCTCACTTTTCTGTGTTAGCTTTATCATGTGACACTTAAACCAAATTTATCCTGCACTTATTTCAGTTATTATTGAATAATATTCAAACAAACAACTGAAACTGGTTTAGTTGCGAGCCAAAAACCAAATTTATACCTCGTTTACCTCCGATACGTATGCACATATTTATACACGTAGGTTTGTATTAAATGCTGCTACGATCATTGTTTCATTTTTGTACTGGTTTTTAGCGTAAGTTTACGGAAGTGTTATGTGCTTGTCACGCCCTCGACCCGCCCGCAATTACTGCTCGCAGTTTGGTCGGAGAACCAGTTCTTGACAGCGCCATTAACATCGGCATTGTTAACGTCATTAGTTAATGCCACATTTTTGGATCATCTCATATGAAATTGAGTCTGAACGATGTCATCGCCAGTTATCATCTTCGTAAAAATGTTACAGATCATAATTTACTCAATGTAATAAATGGTCAGGGATCTAGTGGTAGATTGAAAAAGATCTGACTGAAAGTGTTAAAAAATAAGTAGCTTATGTTTTAGCGTACATAAGCTAATGTCCAGCTCGGATTTGGTCCACTTAGTTGCATACCAATTACAATCAGACGAAATGCTAATCAATTCAGCCTATTAGCCAAGTTGTGGCAGCTTAAAAATAGATAATGATATCATGGATTGTGTAGCCAGTCTCCAGCAACGACCAGCCCATGAGCCACAGAGATATGGCGGCACATAAACCGCACACAAAATAAGTAGTTTCTGTTTAGTGTTTACTGCTCAACTCGGTTTAGTTGCCAATTTAGTGACACAAACAAATAAAAACAATAAAATTTGAATATTGCGGTTCGGTCAGTCCTCGAGTTCGCACACAAGAAACTAAAGCGGAGACTAAAATTGAGACTGAGCTAAGTTGTACCATAGTGAGAGCTATTAAAAATGATTATTGTCCCATCTTCATTAAGATTCAACATGCATAAATTTGTGGCTGGAGCTACGATTTATCGAAAGCCCGCGAATTTTGTTTATAAATGCGTACTTAATGGAATTTATTGCTATTGCTAAAACTATAACAAAAGTTAAGCCCAGCTACAATAGAAAATGTTGCATTTACATACCATATAAATCTGTTGAAAATAAGAAAAATTCCCCAATTCGAAGTTGCCCCAAAGCAAAATAGTATATGAAATTCTTACCTGCTGATGTTGTACCAGTTCTTCGTGTAAGTCGTTCTCGAAGCCGTTGCTATGTGCCAGACTGACGTAATTCACATCCAAATGGGACAGGGAATTCTCTTGCAGTTTTCGCGCATTCATCACACGAAACTAATCAAGGTTTTCACATTTGACAATTTTGATTGATTTGGTTGGGCTTTACACAAAGAGATGCACTTGAAAGGCGACGCGTTGCCCCACTTAAACACTTATACACTCATCCAAACAAATGATTCACGTTGCCTTTAAACGATGCTGCAAATGCCAAAGAAGTTAAGTGTTATGTTTTTGCAACTTTTACAATTCGGTTGCTTTAAATAACTAATGTGTTAATAATATTTTGCTCATATGTACGTATTAATATTAATCAGTAAGTGTAGGTTTATAGGGACTATTACTAACGAAGAGTTTCAAATACCAGCAACAAAGTCGGATAACCTTAATAATTAAAACACGCTGCACTGTTGCACATACCTCTGGCCGAAAGGCACTTTTGGGCAAATGAAAAAGCTATTTAGGCAGGCAATTTGTTAGGCTGCAACAAAGTCCAATAGAGGCAAAAGCAGCGCTAGCCTTATTTCTGAAGCACCTCTTGACATTATAAACTTTTTAACCAAGAGTCGCCGTCTCGGGAGCAGCACAAAGCAAAGTACCAAGCCAAGCAGGACGTTTTGGGCAGGTAGGTGCTGGGCCTGACACTGCCAGAGGGTGGTGGCACTCGAGGCAGTTGCAACAGCAGCACGAAACAGAATTGGTTTGCCAAGCCACAGAAAAAATCTGCCACCTGCCGGACGGAACACGACGGAGCTGCTTGTTGAAACAATGGAGGCGGAGAAAGCCAACTCGTAAAAACGGGGTTAATAAAGTTTCGTATAGGATGGGAGCAAGCGGTCTGTTGGGGTTGCCAGCTGGAGGTGCAGCCACATATAATTTGTGCGGCAAGCAAAGAGGACTCGTTGCACGAAACTCCGTGAACACGCTTGCTCTTAGTTATTCTACAGGCTAGGGAGGCGAGCTACGGCACTTGGTGCAGCCAAGTGTCGTTGACTGCAATGCGTTGCCATTGTATGCGCCACGGTGCATGGTGCAGGGTGTATGGTGCTTGCTGCACGGCAGGCAATGCAAATTTACTTTGGCCTGGTTATCTACACTACCAGTGCTGGGAATTGACGCGCCGTATTCGTGCCAAATACATAATTTACAAATCAATCTAGTATTAAAACTTCTATTTGGCAACATCCCATTTTGTGCCCACATATTAAATACAGACCAAATCGGTCAAGGCTACCTTAATTATAAAACATTAAGCCACTTGTCTTAAGAAATCAAAAATAAGAATATTCACAAATTTGATATGAAAACAGTTATTGCAGATCAAGAAATTTTAAACAAATAATGTCGTTTTTGACCAATTAGTCCTGTGGTAGCATCAAAACTAAGATACTGTTTAGCATAAAAACATACGGACAAACGGCCATGGCTAAATTGTCTGTGCAAAGTATATTGGTAATACATGAGTAACTTAGTTTCGCCACGGAGCTCTAATTATGCTAATTATGCTTGTATATACATTAGACCTATATATACAGGGAAATGCTCTATATATATTCATATGTATGTTGCCATAGGACTACTTGACAGCATCATTGATTTTTCATTTTTTCTTTCATTTCCTTTTCTTGTGGCAGCTTTCGCTTAAATTGCTTTTCTGGTGAGCACGTGCATGCAAAAGGATATAATATGTATGTATGCACTATGTTTGTGTGTGAGTGTATGCGTATTTGTGTGTAAGTGTTGTTGCTCTTGTTCTTTGTCGCTTTTATGCCAGCACACTTTGCGTGCATGGCAAGCAACAACAACAACAATAACAACACGCCGGCTCAACTTAGGACAAAAAAAAAACAAAAACTACAAATAACTGACAACAATTTCATTTTAATTGCAGGACTTTTGGGGACAGCCCCAACTAGAGTCTAGAGACGCACTGGAGGCAACATTGCGTATACGCCCAAGGGGCCCAACACAAATCAGTGCCAAAGCCAAAGCCAAAACGAAAGCGAAAACAAAAACAGATACGTAAAGTGTAAAATGCAATACCATGAAAAAAAATTATAACTGAACAAAAAAAAATCAATTTGTATTAAGAATGAAATTTCGATTTGTGCGAAGCATTTGACAGCGAACGTAGCGAGCTGCGAGCTGTGACCTGAGAGCTGTTAACTGAGAGCTCCGAAAGCTGCCCCAACGCAACGACACGAACGACAAACTTGCAGATACTTTTGTATCTGTGACGCCTCTGACTGACTGTGTTTATGTGTGTGTCTATGTGTGTTTTTATTGTTTTTGTGTGCGTTGCTCCTGTGGCTTTTACATAATTAAACGTCGACACGCGCTAACTCTGCTTTAAATAGTAAGCAAAGCTTTAAGCAGTATTTGGTCGGGATGAGCACGGCGCTGTGGCCACTCGCTAATGATTTCCCCGGGGTTTGCTAACATTCACTTATCACCACATTATTTGGGGGCCTGACCGAGCCGAGCCAAGCTCGGGGCCAGCAACACACATTCGCACTGCCACTGCCACTTACACTTGCGTATGGTGCAACTTGCATTGACAACCCAAAACGCAGCACAGACGCGGGTCGCGACGTTGTCTCCGACAAAGCACGTTGCTTGAGTGGGTGGAGCCGTCAAGGCTCTAGCTCTGGTTCTGGCTGTGGCTCTGGGCCCGCTTAGCCGGAACCGTTTAGGACGCGTTACAGCTTGTCTGGAGCACTGGCGACGGGTTGGTAACAGCAGTAACCGTATTGACGGGCAGGCCACTCGACCCTGGGCTAACGCTTACGTGGACACAATACGAGAGACACAAACGCGATGGCGAAACGTTGGCAACTAATTTGGGTGACGCTCGCGCTGCCATTGCTGGGTGTCTTGCGTTCCACCAGTTCCGCTTCCAGTTGCCTATTCCTATTCCAAGCACCCTGGTTCACAACCTGAAAGCTTTGCCGCCCTCATGGCCGCCCAGAGCCAGGGGTAGCCAGCAAGCTTAGAGCACGACCTATCCCAAAGCTTTCGCATGTCCAAAAAGGCACTTGGATTCCACACTTTCGGTCTTCCACTGCGCAGTGTTGATTCTGCGCAGGACATACGCCAGCACGTGCCACGCCGCAGTTCAGCTGTCCCAGTCCCACTGTCTCCTTCATCCTCTGTTTCAACAAATCGCCGCTGTTAAGTATTCAAATCAGTGCGCGCAGTGGCCTGACGCTAACGCTGACTGTTGACCGTCGATATATATATATATATATATATATGTATGTATGTGCATACACATTGAGCCCAGCAGGCGCTTTTGCCAGGACACCATCCGCAAGGGAAGTGGTCAACTATGTGAATACTACGCCAGACAATCGCCGCTTGGTGCGATTGCACTTGCTTCGATGTGCAAATGACGAATAAGTTAAACAACTTTCCTCCTTCTCGTACACTCGAAGCCTGTGCGTGTCTTTGTCGTACCCGAAGCAAGGAAAAATAAAAACACTTTTATTGACTTTAGTTCTACATATAGGTTTCTGGGTCAGACACACACCAACATACACATGACTTAGATTTGTTTGTGCGTTGAATAGCTCAAAGTGCAAATAATTTTGAGCTTGCCTTACAGTAAACTTGCATTTTCCATAAAATGCACAATTTAGAATTTGGTTGGAACTGAGTGGAGGAAAACCAAGGCAAGGCATGTGAAGAAATGATCAGATCTACAGTTTGTGTAGTTTACTCTTATATAACTTTTACCATTTTAGTCAAGAATATGCACAGACGGCACGATTTTTCTTTAAAACAAAACTCGTGGGGGACATAGCGGCCGAGCGTCAGCTGAGATATTTACATAATTTATACGTTTCAAAAATAAATAAAATAAAAAAGTGAGTTAATAAAAAATTTGATTAAATCAATGTAGATTACAATCCAATTCCTTCATCCAATCACTTCAGTTTTGACAAATTTATGGAAGTTTAATATATGAGAGCTATGGAGCTTTACAAGTGAGGGACATATAAGCTAAATGAATTTTATGAAAACTGATGGATTTTTTTACTTAAAAAATCTAATTTTTAAATTAAATATAGATAATATTTAATTTAAGAATATTCGTGAAAGATTGCAATTATAAAGAATAATATTTATGCTATAACATTTTTTCGAATCTTTAATATAGAATGTATCTCTGAGTGTACAGATTAGTTTCATCTGTATTTTTTTAGCGCTGACTCAACTTAGGGGAATTGTATGTGCTAAAGGGGCTGTTTATTCTTAACTGTTTCGGTTTCGGCCATGTAATCGACCCAGGCCCCAAGCTGCATTCAGGCGCCATCAACAAAAATTTTGTTAGATGCGCTTTACAAAAGCAGGCGATGACATCAAGGCAAATGCGGCATAGCGCAGAGGCAACAGAGAGACAGCGGGGCAGAGAAAAGGGTCTAATGGCTCGAATAGGCCTCTAAACAATGCCGACCGATTTCGAAAACAATGTCAGCGTGCGCAATTTTAATGATTGCAGATATTTTAATGCGGCGCTAAGCAATGCATTGTTCTCAATCTGCTTATAAAATGTATCTTTGTATCTTTGAGTTTTTGACGCTGCAGCGTCAGCAGCGAATAACGCCCCAGGGGTGTTGACGCTACGACGAATGACGCCTCTAGACTGTCGCATCAGCAGCGCAGTGCCTGCTTAAGTTCCATCAAAATAAGAGCATCATCAATGATTACTGGAAGAGCACTACTGAAAAGGTGAAGCCAACAACTATACATATGCCTTCTTGCCAAGTTTCGTTTCTTGAAAGCTTTTATTTGGTCAAATGCAAAATGATTGATTGTCTTTTGCAATCATTATTATTGTTTCGCATAGATAATCCCCGTTTTGCCTGCGTTTATGTCCAACTAATTAACATACACAACAATAGATAAAGACCTGGATACATTGGTTCAACAGTTCATTCAACTCTTTCACCGCTGACTCAAGTACATCCCGTTGGAAGTGCGTGAAGAACGTTGGGGCTATCACTTAGTTCAACTGCGGCAAATACGCAAGTTTTGACACCTTATGAGGATTATGTATATAATCATATGTATGTGTATGTGTTATATAGCTGATATACTATCGGCAATAAGAATGAAAATATACTTTCTTCTGCTATTTGTTTGCAAGTAATTAATTGAAAAGAATCGATAAATGTATATTTAATTATCTAAAAACACACACCAATTTTGATTTATAATAGTAATGTAAGCCATTCCCTTGGCAAAGTTCAGGAGCATTGCGGTAAATTTCTGTCGCGTAACGTTTGTCTCTAATTTTAGAAAAAATAAACCTAATAGAATTTGTAGAGACGTTTTCTTCCAAATGAGAAGAATAACCAATTAGAGCCTATTGCCAAGTTTGGTAATTATGAGTCGACAATCTCGTAATTACTATATTTTGGCTACTGCGTGGTATAACAGCACTTTATGCAAATAAGTCAGTATTTCTGAAGCAATCGAGATTACACTGAAAAATGAATGGGGCAAACACAACTGTACCCCTGTATGAAACTTGTTCAATATGATCGACACCATTTTGAGAGCTAACTGAGCTAGCGGCACTTAATTCGTTGGTAGTTTTGTATGATAGAAAATGCCATGCACAAACACCAATACAAACACACACGCACACACACAAATATGTACATATACACACACTCGCCGTAAAGTACGGCGAGTACTCGGCTGGGGTATCTGGCGAATATCTTTTCGGACTCTACCTAAGGTACTTTACATACATTATATGGTATACATACAGATGAATATACGCACACTCTTACATTTAGTACATATATATTTGCGTGCGTTTGTTGAAAATAAAATTTAAATCATAATTAAATTCATGGTTCGCCGTGTATCAGCAACGCAACTCATGAGCGCAAATCAAAAGTTGCCTGCCTTTTCTGTCTTTCATTTCTCTACTTAACTAGTTCGTCTGGCGCGTCTTTGCGCTCTTTCTCTCTCTCTTTCTTTTAGTACATATATGCGATGTCAGCCGCAAGGTGAGCATTGCCGCGTCGCGGTGTTCGTCTTCAGCTTTGTTCGTGTGCGCTCGTTTGCATGTGTGTGTGTGTGTGTGTGTGTATATATTTTGAATGGCTCGATCGTTTCTATTGTCCATACGCACACGCAGGCACACATTGAGAGCTGCTGCTGGTGTAGGCAGCGTCAGGTTGCTGTCACTGTATTGGTATAGGTAGAGGTAGGTAGCAGACAGTGTCTGTCAGTGCATATGTGTGCGTGTGCGCTGGTCTTAATTGCGCCTCCGTTGGCTGATTGCTCGCTTACACGAGCATAATTCCATCCAATCTAATGCCGAGGCGTAATTTCACTTTGACGAAAGCGCCACCCATTTTCTAGAGCATCTTCGCTCTACACTGCACAGCGTGTTTTTCTTTTACTTTGCTATGACGGTATCCGTATGACTGTTTATATTTACCTTTACTCTAACATTTCGATAATTTCATAATCATGTTTCTATTGATAACCCGCCGCCATCTTACCGGAACTGAAAGCTCACAAGCTGGACCCTCATGTAAATCTTTGTTTATTCATGTACTTTTTGTACAATGTCGCGGCATTAATAACTCAGGCCCAACCCCGAGCGGTGACAACGACGCCTCCACTTTCATCGAAAGATAAATG
Organism: Drosophila paramelanica; assembly: GCA_035043915.1. NCBI lineage: Eukaryota > Metazoa > Arthropoda > Insecta > Diptera > Drosophilidae > Drosophila > Drosophila paramelanica. The sequence goes on along the minus strand of JAWNMO010000077.1, from coordinate 335,173 downwards.
AAATGTCATTTGCCGAGCGTGTTTTTAGTACGTGAACGCAGGCTAACAGATCGGGCGCTCTTCATCATCATATTTTCTGGTCGTATATATAATCTTCATATAGTGCTATTCATAACATTCCCCAATTTGGAACTTATATAGACTTGTAAAAAAGCAGAAACTATAACTTTAAAATATGTACCTATTTAATTGCTGAGGTCAATTTATTAAAATGTGTCTCTGGACTGTCTATATCAATCCGTTTTTGATATGGCAGTATGCGATTATAAACTGAACTGTGATGTAGAAAAAAAATCGAAGCAGTCAGTCTGTCGCGTCTCGATACATTTGTTGCTAACAATAATTGGTCTACTTTAAAATTGAAATCTAGCTATTTTTGCTGCAGTTGGTGTTGCTGCAGGAAGTCATTAAGCTCTTGAGGTGGCATAAATAAAGTTTATCGAACCGCATGCGTTGGGTCCTCCCTCCCTAAGAAAAAGCTGACAGGGCGCACTGGGATAGCGACATTATTAAATGCGACAAAAGAAAATAAAATTTACGTGTAGAAACACCAGAAAACTCTAAAAACATCAAATTGTCGCCGCGGCGGAGGCTATCAAAACGATGCAGCGAAGAGCGTTCCAGGTCCGGGGTTCCAAGCAGCCTTCAATGGAGTGCGGATCGCATACAGCGGCTAATGTATCTAATAGATACACGACTGCATGTCAAACGCTACCAACCGAGCATAAAGCATGAGTGGAATGGAACGGGATTGGGAGTGGGAAGATTCGAAACGCTTGCTGGATGCTTGCAGCATCCACGTCGTGAGTTTCTAATTAACATTTGGGATTGTAGTACACGTTTAATTTATATCTTATTGATGCCGGCGACATTTGTATTTATTTTTATCAGCGCCCCTCTCGATAGGGTCTTGTCTAGTACTTTTGTTAAATTCATTTCCTCACTGAATTTTCAATGTGTGCTTAGAGAGTGGGTGTATGTGTGTGTGGAATTTTATTTTTATAAATATTTTGGAAAGCTCAAAATTTATATGAAATAGGTATCTCATATGATCTTTCTGTTGCTGCGGCTGTAGTGTCTGTTTTTGTCTTTGTTATTTCGTGTATAATGATTGTTCATATTTGTTGCTGCTTCTCATTTCACGCGTTGATCTCTATATTGTTGTTGTTGTTGTTGTTGTTATTTTTTATCTATACTCTAATTAAAATATTCGTGTGTTTTCTTTTCTTTGCTTGTGTTGCTTTTTATATTTTTATAGCATACAAAATCAAGAAAATTGCAGTCGGGCGATACCGACTGCGTTATACTCGTTCACGTTCTTAAATACAAGATTCCATAGCTCCCACATATCAAACCCCCATAACTTTGTCAAAAGTGAACCGATTTTCACGTTTGATGGCATTTTGATCATGATTTGTCCTATATATTGATTCTACATTCAAAATATATTCATTTTCGACAATAAAATTTTTTTGACTTTTTTGGTCAAAAAAGCATGTACCCCCCCCTTGTGAATTTTGGAAAAAAAAATTTTTTCAAAATTTAGAATTGCGAATTTATAGTTTTAATCGATTTTATTTATCACAATTAGCATAAAAAACAACATTAAAGGTGATTTTGGGGGGTCACATTTTTGGTCAAAAATCATCCCAAAATCGACAAAAATTTGGACATGTAAAGTTGTCAGATTCCATAGCTCCCACATATCAAACCTCCATAACTTTGTCAAAAGTGAACAGATTTTCACGTTTGATGGCATTTTGATCATGATTTGTCCTATATATTGATTCTACATTCAAAATATATTCATTTTCGACAATACAATTTTTTTGACTTTTTTGGTTAAAAAAGCATGTACCCCCCCTTGTGAATTTTGGAAAAAAATTTTTTTTCAAAATTTAGAATTGCGAATTTATAGTTTTAATCGATTTTATTTATCACAATTAGCATAAAAAACAACATTAAAGGTGATTTTGGGGGGGTCAAATTTTTGGCCAAAAATCATCCCAAAATCGACAAAAATTTGGACATGTAAAGTTGTCAGATTCCATAGCTCCCACATATCAAACCTCCATAACTTTGTCAAAAGTGAACCGATTTTCACGTTTGATGGCATTTTGATCATGATTTGTCCTATATATTGATTCTACATTCAAAATATATTCATTTTCGACAATACAATTTTTTTGACTTTTTTGGTTAAAAAAGCATGTACCCCCCCCTTGTGAATTTTGGAAAAAATTTTTTTTCAAAAATTAGAATTGCGAATTTATAGTTTTAATCGATTTTATTTATCACAATTAGCATAAAAAACAACATTAAAGGTGATTTTGGGGGGGTCAAATTTTTGGTCAAAAATCATCCCAAATCGACAAAAATGTTGACATGTAAAGTTGTCAGATTCCATAGCTCCCATATATCAAACCCGCATAACTCTGTGAAAAGTGAACCGATTTTCACGTTTGATGGCATTTTGATCATGATTTGTCCTATATATTGATTCTACATTCAAAATATATTCATTTTCGACAATACAATTTTGTTGACTTTTTTGGTCAAAAAAGCATGTACCCCCCCTTGTGAATTTTGGAAAAAAAATTTTTTTCAAAATTTAGAATTGCGAATTTATAGTTTTAATCGAATTTATTTATAACAATTAGCATAAAAAACAACATTAAAGGTGATTTTGGGGGGGTCAAATTTTTGTCCAAAAATCATCCCAAAATCGACAAAAATTTTGACATGTAAAGTTGTCAGATTCCATAGCTCCCACATATCAAACCTCCATAACTTTGTCAAAAGTGAACCGATTTTCACGTTTGATGGCATTTTGATCATGATTTGTCCTATATATTGATTCTACATTCAAAATATATTAATTTCCAACAATAAATTTTTTTTGACTTTTTTGGTCAAAAAAGCATGGACCCCCCCTTGTGAATTTTGGAAAAAAATTTTTTTCAAAATTTAGAATTGCGAATTTATAGTTTTAATCGATTTTATTTATCACAATTAGCATAAAAAACAACATTAAAGGTGATTTTGGGGGGGTCAAATTTTTGGCCAAAAATCATCCCAAAATCGACAAAAATTTGGACATGTAAAGTTGTCAGATTCCGTAGCTCCCATATATCAAACCCCCATAACTTTGTCAAAAGTGAACCGATTTTCACGTTTGATGGCATTTTGATCATGATTTGTCCTATATATTGATTCTACATTCAAAATATATTCATTTTCGACAATACAATTTTGTTGACTTTTTTGGTCAAAAAAGCATGTACTCATGTACTAAATCGATTTATTTGTCACATGATATATGCGCGGGCGGAAGGGGACGTGGTTGGGCATTTTTTTTTTACCGATCTTTAAAGGAGCTGACAAGTTTACCTTCCAAATTTGGTGACTATAGCTTTAAAACTGTTTGAGATATAGATATTCGATTTGATGTGTATCGACATGTTTTCGTATTGCCAGCCTCCCAGTGGGCGTGGCACAAAAATCTTAACACTTTGTCTGAAGAGGATAACTACAAGTATATATCCAAAGTTTCAAGTCTCTATCTTCAACAGCGCTGAAAAAATTTGCGTTCATCCGGACGGACAGACGGACAGCATGACGGAAATTGCACAAACCCAATATACTAGTTTCACTTCGTGAACGAGTATAAAAACGTTATTTGTACACACAAGTTTATTTCGTTTCTGTTTTAATACACGACATAAATTGTCAGATCGCTCAAGTTTTCAGTTTATTTTTAATAATATGTACTTGCTGCTTACCAAACTGTATTTTATACAATTTTTTTTAGGTCTGAAAACTATATAAAACTATATATGTATACTATATTGCTTAAAAAACGTCGTATATTAAAAAATTGTCCGCTTTCTTTTAATAAATAATAAAAATTTAAAAATGTATTAGGCGCCTTCTTTGGCACTTTTATTTTTATAAAAATTTTGCGTATGTGTCCAAAACACTTTACAAGTACACACACACATGCGAACATACTATTTCTGCATCTTGCTCACTTGTTTTATTTTTAAACATTTATCTCGTTTAGTAGTACCCACCTTTGTGGTTATAATTTTTATTTTTAATATATTTAAGATCATTCTGTTTTGTTTGGATGACGTTGTTCTTCTTATTTAGTGTATACACATTCGAAAATTGATGTGTATATCCCAGTTCTTTAAAAATATAGGTATATATTTGAATTCTCTATAAAGTAACATATTTTAAGATATGTATTTTCTAATATTAAAATGTTAACGGGCCAATAAGGTGCTAAAGGGTATATAGGGTCTACAGACAAGCAAATAATGTACATACATGTTTGAGTACATCAGGTTTTGACCTTTTACTTGTACCAAGAATGTAAGTCGCATCAAGCATCAAACATGTTTGATGTTGCGTCGAAGCTCAAACGTAAACTAATGTTAACAGAATGTTAACAGGGTGTCAGTAGCTTAAAGTCAATACACTAAAAGCACTAGTTTATAAGTTACTAATTACAATCATAATTTGTTTCTACCAAAAATACATAAAGATTTGATTATTTATAAATAATTATTTTTCAACGCATAGAAAATAATATTATGAAGGAACAATTAAAAATTCAAATATCATTTGTAAGCCAAGAATTAACTTTTTATGTTCAATTTAATATTTAGTTTGATATTTGTCCAAAAAATATCAACAGCAATCTTTCCGGCCTGCACGTTCGGTTGCAACTAGTTTTGGTTGGACGTGCAACATTTTGAATTGTCATTTTGTTTTGTGCCGGCGTTCGGAAGAAACGAACGTTTCGTTCGTTCCAACAAGCCGAAGCAAGTCCAACAAGACGACGACGCAAGAGCAAGTAAAAAAATTACGCGGGTGTTCTCAGTACATTTCCAGCAATCAGACGGGCAGCAGGTGTCGTGGTTTAAGTGCGGCTAATTTTGCCTTATTTGTGATTTGTTTTGGTTTTTTGGCCAAGTCCGAGAGTAGCTTGCAATTGGATAATCATTTCAATTATAAATACAATTACGTGCAATTTACGCGAACGATAACAGAAATAAATCTAGAGTGATAAAATACAATGAAACGCACCCAGTTGCAAATAGTACAAATACCACAGTCTATATGTGCATAGTTCAAGTGATAATTTATTTGCAATTTTTGTCTTAATGCAAGCGAAAACAATATTCAAAATAAACAACATCTAAAATCAGTGACAATTTGCCTCCTGTGGCTAGACAAGCAACAACAATAGCAACCGCAGCAGCGAGCAAATATCGCGCAAACACACGCACACAACACCAGCGGCAAATTGGCATAAATAAATAAAAATCAGCGTTGCCTTTGCTTTTTTACAACCTGATTTTTATGAATGAATGCAGCAGCAGCGTTACCAGCGACAGCGACGTCGCGTGCACAGGAGCGCAACTGCAGCGCCACCCGCGCCTTGCTTGTTAAACAGACCTTAGAAAGCTCAGTGCCGGCGCCCTCGTTACAGCCCTGTCACTTGTTTATATGCAATTCGATTGCAATTTTCGATTTCGATTGCGAATCCCCCATGCGAGCGCCTTGGTGACACATCGCGCTCAGCGCTTGTGATTGTTGTTGTTGGTGTTGCTTTCAGTGGCTGTCGTCTTTCAATTCAGGCAGACACACGCACACACACAGACAGTTGGACTACAATTGCCGCTGTTGCGAAATTAATAACGGAAGTTGTGCATTTTATTAATAAAAGCGAAAATCACAGAGAACGCAAAAGCGAGAAAAAATAACAAAATCACAGCGCACGAAATGCACTGAGCGTCATCTTTTTCTGCTACTGTGCTTTAGCCGCTGTTCTTATTATCGTTGTTGTGTTGTTGTTGTTGTTGTTGTATGTGCTGCATTGTGGCCCCCACATTGATTTTGATTGGCTTCGTTTCAATTTTGCAGTTTGCCGTGTTTTGTGCATCCTCTCAAACAAAAAAGCGAATTCACAGAAACCAAAATTTTTAATCGACAAAAATTAACACGGCCAACTCCCACACACGAACATATACATAAATTAGAAACACACGCGTCTTAAAAAAGTATTCAAGAGTTTTCCAATTTGTGTGCAATTCCATTTGATTGGTGTGTGGCAGCAAATTGACCTCAAAGTGACAAGAAAAAGACACCAGCAGCGAAACTCCACAAAAAAAAAAAACGGTTTCGATCCTGAGAACTGTCAAAATATTTTAAATAACGGCATTGGTAAGTCTATCTACGCATAACTTATACAATAAATCACAGATATTGTCCGGGTGCCTAGATTAACACTATAACCATTCTTAATATGCGATTTACTGACATTGGTTAAAAAGTTTGAAAAATTCAAAACTATATTTTTGATATAATGTAGTGATTCGAGCTGACCTATTTTGTTTAATGTAGTGCCTGACAAATGCTTCTGGCTTCTTCCAGTTTAGAAACTTGTGGAATGGTTCAGATTAAGGCCAATTTAAATAGTTAAAGTCTGAAGAGTATTTGCAAAATATATTGCATTCGTCATATTCATCAATCAAATCGACGTAGATCCCATATTTAACTAACGCCGTTTTAAGTCTGAACCCACTGTCAGTAGATATTTTTGGGGGAAATGTTGAGGCAATGATGGTAATGGCAGATAATGAATAGACGATGTCGAGATATGGATGCTGCCGATGCCGATGCCGCTGCGTAAGTGTAGTTTTCTCGCCCCGGCTAATGTTGTTTTTTGGGCCGTCGACTTGGGCAACGAACGCAAATACAAATAGAGAAAACACCGAGCAGCTACCCAGAAATAAAGTTAAAGCAACAAAATGCCAAAGAATGCAGAGGAGGCGAACAATTAACGCGTCGATGTAATTACAGCGACTGCTAAAACAAAAATGAAACAAGAGAAAAAACAACACAGGAAAATATGTTTGGGAACACACAACTTACCAAAAAATTAATAATCAATAACCCGCTAAAAGGCAGCAACCAAGCGACCACGGGACCAGGGGGAGAAGAATTGGAGAGACGGACGTGCGCTGGTCGAGGTAATTTTATCGGTCATTGAACGAGAAGATATCCAAGCGAATTTTAGGTACGAAACGCAGGGGAGTCAAGGTGCTGGGGGCTGCATTGCTGGAGGCTGGTCTAAGGGGCGGCCTTCCTACAACGTGTTGTTGTTGTAGCTGCTGCTCTGTTGTAAGCCGCGATCGGTTTTTGGTTAATTACTCTTTAAAGTCGAAGTTCATTTCCAAAATCGTTGGGTTTAGCCGCTAACCGGGCACTGAAGTGAGCCAACTAATTACACAAAAACAAGTGATTTGCGTGTGCGCTGCCCCCAGAGGCAACGGCATCAGCCCCAACTCTGACTTTAGCATCGACTTCATACCGCGTACCGCTTGTAATTTGCAACTCACCAAGTGGCTGAGCTAATTAGCGGAGAATTCAGTCTGCAGAAGACGACGCGTTGCTTCAGTTCTTTTCTTTATTGATTTTGCAATAAGGAGTAAGTAAGAGGGGGTGAAAGGGGAGAGTGCTTCCTATTGTGACCTCTGACTGGCGCCTTCTGTGTGACCTCGAACAATTTATCATTAAAAATAAAAGTTTTTTTATTTGGCTTTTTAGCTTTTCAGCTACCCCCCGCTGTGGTCAAGGACTCGGGGAATGGGGCACATTCGTCGCCGTTCTAGATAAATAAGCATTCTTAATTATCCCCTTTCGCTGGACAAAAAATAATATTATAAACAATGGAGAAACCGCGCACTTAATGCGTTTTCTGTTTCAGCAACAACAACAATATTAATAACAACAACAACAAAAACAACAGCAAGCGAGAAAGCCAAGTATTTTTCTTCATATTATTCATTATTTTATTTTTATTTTTTCGCCAGCAAAAAGGAAAATGTTTTTATTGCCCGCAAAAAAAGGGTACAAAATGGGCCGACAACTTCTTTGTCGTATTCGTCGTTAGCCATTAGTCCCCGCCCCCCGAAAAGCCCCACCCAAACAACTCATAAAGCGACTCAAATACTTATAAAAAATTCAAAGTGCAGGCCGAAAAGTGGCCACAAGTGAGTCTGAAAGAAGAAGTCCCGTTGGCGAAATGCTTCCAGTGCCGACGGCAAACAAAATTTGAAATCGCCGCCAACTCTCTCTCTTGACAGCACAATGACTTTTCCTTTTCCCATTTCCCATTGCTGTACTGTAAATACTGCCGTGCTAATGTGTAATTGCAGTTCGGCATTAAGAGGTAATTCTTTAAGGACAATTGTTTTCTTAGTGGCGCCTCCGTTAGGACCATGAATTGGCATATTTCGCAGCAAACAATGGCTAAATCTGACTTGAAAATTGAAATGCACTTAGTATTCGGGATTTTACCTTTTTTGGCATATGAAGAATTCTCATGAATATGAATTTTCAAAGTGTTATTATTTTAAATAAAAGGATGATTTGCTAGTTTTAAAGGCTATGAATAAGGACTCGTAACTTAGAGATCATATCGGAAGGTACATGTGCTTCACTATACTTTTTGTTCAACTGTTAATGAAAGCTCCCAGCTCTTTATGCCTAAGAAAACTTAAGATACAAATTGATATCAGATTTATCAGTTGACAGTTGGAACATATTTTGGGTACCCATGAGGAACAACTGGCATAATCGCAGGAAAAGCTCTATTCAAAATGAAAATCAAACTAACAAAATTTTAGAAACTGTAAAATAAACCTGCTTCCGTTAAATGGGATATTTGAGGAGGCTGCCAGCGTGCGTGCCGCCTCCAAAACCAAACCCACGACCTAAAAACTAATTCGTGAGTGTGTGTGTGTGTGTGTGTTTGTGTGCTTGAATCGTTTTGTGATAGTGTGTGTGTGCAGCTATTGTCAAATGCAATTTTCTAACGCAGCCGCACTTTCAACGTTGACAACTGCGACGTCGAAGTCAGCGTTAGCGGCAGCAGCAGCAGCAACAATTGCAGTTTTAAGTGAAAATAAAATACAACAACAACAACAACAACACCAGCAGCAGTATCGGCCAACAACAACAATAAAAGCCTAAAACCTAATAAAAATTCAAATTAACATCTGAAAGAGCGAGTAGGCAACCGTGCAAGAGAGCAAGCCAATGGGTGCTGCTTGCGCAAGAGAGAGAAAGAGCGAGCGTGGGCATAACACAACAACAACAACAACAACAGCGAAAAGAGAGCGATGCATACATGAATGGGACAGACAGAGCCGAATGCTTATGAAATTCTATTAATTTTTGAACAAAACTGCATGTAATGCTTGTTCCCCCAATAACCCCAACACCCCCTCGCCCCCTCATTTCCACCCTTCAAACTATGTATTTACTGGTGCATGTAGTTTTCTAATCGCCGTAAAACCAATTGCAGAAGGGACGGACAGACGTCCGATTTTGTTTTTGTTTGCGTATTTGGTTGCAATTTGTTTTTGTTGTGCTACTGCCCCAGCCACTCGTTTGCTGTTGCTTTTGTTGTTGTGCAGACTGCAGACACTCGCATAATAATGCAATTTGCCAGCTGCCCCTCCCATCACTGTCTCCCCATCGGTGAATTCCCCATTCCCATTCCACAGACAGTGGTCGACGTCACGCGCCAAAAAGACTGCACGAGTAGCAAAGCCGACAGTTTCGCTGTCTGTCGACAGCCCGAGCCTCACGCACACACACTCCCATATAAAATAAGCACACACACACACACACACACACACACACACGAGAGTGCAACTTTGCTGCCACCTGCAGGCTTGGTTTCTCCTTCTCCAATTTATTTGCTGTTTGATTTCGTTTTGGTCTCTGCTCTCTTTCTATCTCTATCTTTCTCTTTGGCACTCTTGCTCTGCTGCTGCCCCACACTCATATTCTCATTTGTGATTTTTGTTTTTGTCCTTTTTTTCGCACAGTTGCCAGTTTTCCACAAAACAGCTGAAAAAAGCACGTGTCATCGTCATTGCCAGCGAAGTTGGCGTCGACGTCGACGTCGACGTCAAAGTCTGTCTGCGTTTTGTGACGTTTTGTTTTCCACGCGCTTCGCCGCTGTTGCCGCGGTTGCTGTCGTTGCTATTACTCCCCCTTGCCTTTCGCTCACACCGTCTGCGTTATTCCCTTTTCATGGTCGCCAATTCGTTCGCTTTAGCCCGTGTTTCCCCACTGTTTTTCACGGCTTTGGCAATACATAGCTTTGCTTTATTTGATTTTTATGCTCATGAATTTTCTTTTGATTTTGCAGCTGATATTGTCGTTGCTTCTGTGCTTCGCGTACGTCAGACAGAACAAATCAGGGAAAACCCTATAATGATTTTGGCAACTCACAAAGATGATGATGATGATGTTGGTCGCGTTTCGTTTTTTGCCATCGTACTTTTGGGATTAGCACCTGCGTTAGCCCCTACCCTACTACAATAAGAAATGCGTTGGCCAAGTCGCAGCCATAATGCAATTTCTTGTCGACTTTTGCGCCGTTTCTTTTGCTCCAGCAAGATTATTGATTTGCTGGCTCGTTTTTTGGCCACACGCCAAGCTCAAAATTGTTCACAAACGAGAGACAGCAAATCGGCAGAAATAATTCTCAAGACTTTTTCACAATAAATGCATGCCCACATACACACACACATGTATGCATACATATATGCATATATGTATAGTTATAGATGATGTTATTGTAATCCAACACACCTTTGTCATGACCAGAAAGAAGACCAGACGCCATTGGGACTAGCCTGTCTTTTTTGGCCAATTGTGCAATGCGAAATGCAGTCTCCCGTTCGCATTCGCATTCGCATTCGCACTTGCACTCACAATCTCTCTTTCTATTTCTGTATCTCTCGTTTCTTCTCTTTACAAAGGTTCACTCTTAAGTTTTCGCCTAGTTTCCTCAGCTGAGGTTTGTTATTGTTTTCCTTGGTGTTTTGCCGGCTTGCGAATCGTTGGAGTAAGTAACATGAATGAATGTTCGCTCACCCACTCGCATATGCACACACACACCTATAGGCACAGTCACTGGTTTCGTGTTGGCTTCGTTGTTGGCTTCTTGCACTTCGTGTCGGTTCGAACTTGTTCGAATTCGCCGAAAGAACGTGGGTGCGGAGGGAGGCGCGAGTGAACGAGAGGCAAATGCTGCGGCATTGCCGGAAAAGGAAATCATATTGGGGCGAGTTCTATTAGAACCAATGCAACTAAATAAGAGAATTTACCAAAGCAATTGTTTCAACTGCTGCCTTTAGCTCGCCATCTCCCCCCAAGCCGTACTCCCCCTATCGATGGCTCTTACTTGCCCAGAACTTGGTAAGCTGTTCATTAACCGTTAATGCGGGAGATCGTAAATCGAAATGGAAGGTGTGTCATTGCGACTTATAAATAAAATTAACCACAACCTCAAGCGGAAATATTTGCGCTTTAAGTGTTGTTGTTGTTATTTAGTTGTCGTTGGGTTACGCATCTCCTTCTGCTGTGTTTGTTGTTGCTATAATTAATGGCAAACAATTACACACAAAAAAAAAAATACAATAAAAATAAAAAAGACCCCAACAAGCCGTGTATCCAAAGGTGGAATTACAAAATGAAATGTGAAGAGCAAGTTAAAAAGTGAATTACCTGATAAAGGACAAAACGCGATTTGAGGTGTGTTTTGCCCAGGCCAATACAATGCGTGTCTCTGTATCCCTGCGCCTCCCTCGGACATGTTATAAACCTGTGCCCAGCATGAGGCTTTACTGACAACCAAAAGTGCTGCACAGTGGGCCTAAAACATGTAGTTGTTGAAGACAATTGAAAAAGCAAAAAGACTACATATTGAACCAAAATTTTTGAGTTAGCCCAAGTCAAGATAAACACTTCAATATTAATACATCAAACCAGTTTCGGAAATGACGCACAAATAAACATTAGCATGGTAACAGTAATATCAATATTGTTAGATCGCTTATGCCACGTGTTTTAGTGCTCTCAACTTTGAGCATTTTTCTTTTTATTTAGTTTCAATTTTATTGATCAGCACCACTGTGCGTCACCTCCATAATGGTGGGGGCAGTCTTGTCCAGTGTCCAGCTGACGCGCTTAATTAATTACGCGATTGTATTTGTGAGTAACTGCTTAACAACCGGAGCTGTCCCCCACCTACCCTTGGTCTGTAGCCAACTTTGGGTGTTTCTTTTGCTGGTCATTGGCCGGATCACCACCCTAGCTCCCCATTGCCCCCACCTGCCCCAAAAGCGTATCGCGTATCGATGAGCCGCACAAAGTTATGTGGTAATGCAATCGCGGCCAAGCTTGAACTTCCTGCGGGGCAGAAGGAACCGCTGGCGGCTGGACGGACGCGTCACTGGGGAGAAATTAATACCTACTTAAGCTGAACTGGACAGTTGACTCCGTGAAGTTGTTGGCCGTAACTGAAAGGTGATTCACACGATACGCAGAAATAAATTGTTCCGACCTGTGTTTTAGTTTGGAGTGGTAGGGATTGTAACGAATTGGGCTGGACAGGATTGCTTTGGCTTGGTTTGGGGTTATTGGGACCGCAACTGCTGAATATTCAAATGGACGCAATTATCCTGTTGGCGCGGGGCACGCGACACGCCCGAAAGGACTAGAGCAGCCAGCCAAATTATTAAGTAAAATTTTTTATTACCAAAAATTACAATGTGCGTTGCAACTGGCAAGCTGGGCAAGTTAAAAGGTGCAAGCGAAGGGTAACAGTTAATTGTACGTCCGAGGCGCAGTTCAAACTGGCAGCGACTCAGCGGTTTGGGTCTGGTACAAGTTTTGGGTCGTGGGGTCAACAGCAGCTTTGTTCTCGGTCAGCGCTGCTTATGTGAATGCGTGTGTGTTGAAAAGTCGCGACCCGTCGACAAATAAACACCCGCCTGCCCTGCCCTGCCCTGCCATGCCACACGCTGCTCAGCTGGAGACGGGGGGTATCCCTACCTTGAAGCGTGAGGAGGTCAATTGGAATAAATAACTACACTCAGAGAAAAATGATATTCTAAATTCTAAGATGACTAATTATAACAAGAGTAACTAAAATTTAATATATTTGAAAAATTTCTGTTTTCTGCATTAAGACTGACATTAAAACTGTTTTCAGTAAATTCTTGGTCTTTTCGCTGAGTGTATATAGATGTGCTATATGTGTATGTGCCGATGCATGTGTTCCATTTGGCCATTACGGTTAATTTCATTAGAAATTCATAAATTCGTTCACTGTGGGTGTTGCGCGGGTAAGGGTTAGCGGCAGTGGACAATGGACAGTGGGTGTTGGGGGTGATGGGCTCTGTCACTTGTACATGTGTAAATGTGAGCAATAAAAAACGAATTTCATGTAGTTTTTGCTGCCTACTGCTGTGACTATTATCCTGTTAGCCCTTTTTTCCTCTCTTCAATGTGGACGTGTTGTTGTTGTTGTTTGTTACCGTATTAGTTGCTATTGTTGTTGTTGTTGGGTCGTTATTGTTGTCGTAATTTGTTTATAACGGTATTTATGAAATGGTCACAACTCAACGCTTTCAGTGCTGTTTCTCCTCTACCCCCGACGACTGCCGCCAACCCTTAGACACGCACTGCCTTCTGCCCTCGTCCTCCGCCCAAGCGCCTTGTAACCACCCACACGAGTTTGGACGTAGCACCAATTATTCTTATTACGCCTATTACTTTTTTTAACTACTTTTGGCCTTGTGTGTGGGTTGTTGTTGTTACCGCTGTTGCCCACAGGCAAATATCGCTGCCCTTTTATGTTAATCGCACTGTTTTTGGCTACAAAATCGTGTAACTGTAATTGATATGCGTCCTTATCATGCAATCCTATGTCACAAGGACGGAGAGCCTAGATTCCTTACTAGCTGCCGCCGATTTAAGTATTGCATAGAAATTATCTATAGAGTATTATAACCCTATATATATATATATATACATATGTATATACATATAGAGATTTGGTATTTTGATCCCAAGTTAGCAGTTAATTATATCTTCTGTTTGACTTGTCTGCTGCTTTGTCTAATTAATAAACTTTCACATCTTCAGTTTTGGTAACATTTTCACTTGCATGCAAGTTGAAGACGTAGTCGCAGATGCTTGTTATTTGCTTTTGGTAAAAAGTCGAATCGGTTTATGTAAATTATTGTTGAACAAATGCGAAGAAACAAAAAGTCGCAGCTGGTTGTTTGGCTGTTGGCTTGCTATGATCAATTAAATGGTCAAGAGGCAACGAACTTGTTCAGATACGTTTGGACTTGAATAGTTTATTGGATTTGACAGTTAGACTTTAATTACAGCATTTCTATTTCTTGAAGTCTCTTCGATATTCGGCCTGGCCACTGACAGGGAAAGCGTATATCGATTGCTAACAGCATCATCGAAGTACCATAACTGAGATCCGATGCGGTCTGCACGGTGGCAGCGCCGGCTCGATGATCAACCTTTGACCTCTTGCCGCTCAGGTAGAGACAGTTGCACAATTGTGCGCGGGGAATCGTGTACTGTAGGCGACGGTTACCTTTTTGGATATCATAAAACAATAAATCTTTTTAATATCTTTCCCCCTGTTGTGCACATCTTTTCCACATTTTCTTCAACGGGGGCGTACATTTTCCTTTTTAGTTCGAAAATTTCTCACGTCCTTTCGGAGAGGCGTTGGCATTACTCAAGTTTGTGGATTTGAAGTAATAACTCAGTGCGTCATAAAAATTTTAATTGCTTTGGGTTTTTCGGTCAGCCAAGTGCCAAAGCAGTTTTGGTAATTAACATTAACCCGAAAACGTCCAAACAAAGCGCAAACAATGAAAAGAACCCAATCCACCAACCCGACCCTCCTAGCCAGCCCGTCAGGAGTCAACGCCAGCAACAACACGAAAAAGAATAACAAAAACAAAAATAAAACGCCGCAAAGAACAATGAAGCAATAAAAATTGCAGCGCATAATTTTCAGATGCCTCCATTTGGCTCTTCATTCCCCCCGTAACAACTGGACCCACCACGACCCCCCTGCTCCAACAGTGCATAAATGTGGGCCATACGCAAAGTGAACCCTTTTTCTTAGGGGCCAAGATTTTTGAAATTTCCACGCGTATTTGTAATTAGTTTGCTTATTGTTTTCTCGTTTTTGGTAGAAGCGGTACAACTTTTAATTTTTATTGCTCCCAGCTACAACTTGTGGCCAGCGAACTTGAAGTACTGAATTTGTATATGTAGTTTAAAAGTGTTCACTTGCTAGAGCTTTAGCAGCGCTATCAGATACTTTGGAACTGCAACCAGAGCGTAATTCTTTGCAACGAGAAGTCATAATATCAAATACTAAGGTTCAATTGAATTTGATCCTGTTGCATTTGGCATTTCGAGTCGTTTGTTCTTTTCTCTTAAAACACAACAATAACAAAGAGTCACAACAATTGAAGCGTTTCTATTTGTTTCTTTTGTGGTCCTGAATCTTTGATCCTTCTCACTGCATTTGGATTTAGATGCGGATTCGGACATGCACGAAGCACACAAAAAGGGCCACTGTCATGCAGGAAATTTATTTTTGGGATCAACAACTGAAAATCCTAGAAAAATCAACAGCAATTGTTGTGCACTTTGATGTTGACCAAATGCAGCAACGCAGACGTTTGGGCTAAGTGCTAAGTGGCTGCAATTAGAAGACAGAGAAACTAAGGTACGCAAGGTATTGATGTACAATCGGGCAGGTAGAAATAAAAAATATATAAAGGAACCCGCACAGCATATAAATCTCTATTGACTTTGGGTTGGGCACGTTCGCAACGGATTCGTATCAAATCGATATTGAGAACCGTCGAAGGGCGGCAATAAATTTTATAGCATTCGACACTTTTATCATGGGGTATGTTTTAGTACAAAGTGTACAAGATCTTGCTCTAATGTTCCATCTTGCATTGTCTATTTACAGATCGCATCGGAGCACAAATTCACTCACAGTGGCACTTAATCTGAGTACATTCGTCTGTTGGCCGGGGTAAGGTTAACGTCTGGTTTATAAGCAAATAAAATGGCAAATCAATTCGCTAATTGAAAGCTCCGTAATTGAAATGCTCCTTTGATATTGTTAAGGCCCATGGAATTGCACCCCACTGGGGGCCTCCTCCCGTTAACAATCTTAATAGAATCAAAGAGTTTTAATTCGGCGTAATTGTGAAGAACTGGATGCTCTCTCTCTCTCTCTCCCTCTCTCAAGCAGTATGCTACATCGAGTACAGCTGTGGTCCCGACTTGGACATACATATGTATGTATCTATTCCCCCACTCCCCTTAGCTTCTTCTTATACACTAAAATCAATTAACAACAAGTAAAAATGTGGATATCGGGTGTAGCCGACATCGCAATACTCGTTCAAAGTGTAATAACAATTTTGGACATTGCAAATTCCAATCTTTCACTAAAAATCAGAGAACACTTTTTTGATGCGGGGGTCTCTTCATACAGACAGGCATTGCACAAACCCAATATAGTCTTTTCGCCTTATGAACGAGTATAAAAATGTCGCGAGTACTTAACTGTCTCGTGACTTGATTCATAACTGCTTGCATAAAAGTAAACAAATCATCAAATCAAACAAAAATCAGAACAAAAAGTGAGGGTATTTTCAAATGGCACAGTGAATATCTGTTGTTTTTTTTTTGCTTGAAAGGGGTGCGTCCAGGCGTAGAACGCCTCTTGATTCCCTCTTTAAAGACTGGCGCGCCGATTTTTTTGAACAGCTTCAATTGTCTGCACTTGAGTTCAATTTTTGTTACTCTTGTGTATTCGGTCAGCAACAGAAACAGAAACAGAAACAGATTCACAAATAGCAATTACAATAACAACATCAGCTAATATTTTTGGGGTAAAATGCTTTTAAAGCTCACTCATACAACAAACAGCAATATTTTTGGGAACGGACAATTGTTTGTGTAATTGTCTTAACTATTAAATTGATTAAGATTCAAATGAACTCTGCACAAATTAAGATACACAATTATTACGTACTTCGCTGACGCCAAGAGTTGTTGTGGTTCCTGAGAACTGTGCACACTCTATATAATGTTCTAAATACAGAATAATGTAAACAGGAATTTGTCAATAGCGTGCAACGGTAGTTCATAGCTTGCACCCCGTTCTGCAACTCGTTGGACAAATGAGAATTACAGCGGCTTAATTACTTTTAATAAAGACGTCCGTGCGTGGAAATTTTCCACTTCATTAGCAAAATATGGTTTTGCATAATGGCTCATTATGCCAGACGGGGCAGATCAGGTCGGACAAGTGATCGTGGCGAGTGACCAGAGGGGGAATTGCCAGTGGGTGTGGGAGGTCGCCTTAATACACACAAATTGAAAATTGATGAACTTATCCGGTATGGGGACGGCGCAACGAGATCTGATGGCACTCGAATATCAATCAATGGTGATCGTTACAATCGATCGTGATCCGGCTGCACATTCGAAGGAAATTACTAATAA
Source organism: Drosophila paramelanica (assembly GCA_035043915.1). Classification (NCBI taxonomy): domain Eukaryota; kingdom Metazoa; phylum Arthropoda; class Insecta; order Diptera; family Drosophilidae; genus Drosophila; species Drosophila paramelanica. The sequence continues at coordinate 317,719 of JAWNMO010000077.1, read as the reverse complement.
TAATGACTTTAATTGAATATTGCGCACTTCATTCAGATCTCATTCAAATTTCGAATTTGAATTAGGAATTATTGAATTCATATTTGAAGATGGGCAATGAGAGCAGCAGCGAATTATCCATTATAAACTTCAAATCGACCATAAACACTTGTGGGGCTCACACACAAAAAACATGCCTGTATGTGTGTGTGTGTATATGAGATTCTCTGTGGTTAGAGAGCTCCATTAGACGCCAGTCAGCGGATCGATTCGTATGGTAGGTACTCACGTTAAATTTGGATACTGTGGATAATGATGTTGGCTCACATACCCCAAGATTCGCAGCGTACTTGCGTGGTGGCTTCTGCTGCCTCCTTTGTTATTGTTGTTGTTGTTGTCGGGTGCCGACCGCGTTCCGTTGGCCCCCGCGACCAATTCATGCATGAAAGCAATTTTTAATTTATTTTGGTTGAGCGCTTCATTTTCCTAAAATTATGACATAATCACAACAGCAAAAGCAGCAACAACAACAATAAAAGAGTCACCTAATAATGTCATGTGAAATTTATCGTACCTCATACGAGTACCAGGGGCGTGGCTGCAGAACTGGGTGGGGGAGCAAGAGGGACAGGCGAACTGGAAACATAGACGTCGCTCTCCGTATGGGGAAATATATATTTGGATGCGCCGAACACCTTCCGCTTCACAAATCAGCGCATGTGTTGAAACTGTCAGCTCAGAGAAAGGAACAGGGGAAGAGGCAGCCGCAGCGGCAGCGGCAGCGGCAGGGGGCGCGCATTTTACCTTGGCTGACCAGTTGTCACTCGGTTAATTTTAATTTTATAATTAACCTACTGCTGCCAACAAAATTGGCACATAAAAAAACATCAAAACATTTAAGCCAAGTGCTTGAATATCGATCGAATATAAAATTTATTTAACGGCAAAGTGTCTCAGTGTGAGATACTTGAGCCAATTTGAGACCGAGATCAGTTGATTAGGTTTATCTACAAACGAAGATCTTTCATTTGCAAATACTATTTATTAAATGGCCTAAAAGGAAAACAGTTTTATAATTATAACATTTTTTTTAGTTTAGGATGTAATTTCAATTTAAATTTTATTGGCTTTTGGCTGACTTTTTATTCAATCAGTATCCAAGCCAGTGCACACTGATCGTTAATGAGCCCTGCAGAATAAGTTTAAGTAGAACAGATTTAAATTCGAGATGCTAACATGCTCAATTGGGTTGCCCAAAAGATATCTGCTAAAACATGGACAAATTTTTTGATACAATCAAAATAATTAGATGAAATACCGTGGGCGAAGTTTGTAGACGGATGGAGTATGTAAACATGATCGTTAAATAAAGCATTGAAAACGAAACAATACAGCAACAAAAAAACAAGCACAACACAATCATCGTAAAAACACACACTCGCATATATAGAAGTATATATGTATATAATAAGAAACAAATAGAAATAGAAAAGAAAACAAGTTAACCAATGAAATAAACGCAAATTTAATGACAAAAACGCGAGCGCCAGCAACTTGGCCAATACGCGTGGCCATTGCTTGTTGCCCCGTCCATGGGCACATTACATGCCGAAGTGCTAAAGCTGGAGCGAGAGATCAGCAGAGCAGCAGAGGAGCGACAACAAAGGGCAGCTAGTTACTCTGACCGATCTGCCGGCGAGGGAAGGGAGAGGACGACGCAAAACGAAAACTGAAAAACTACAAAATGAGAAACACATAAAAATATAACCGAACCGAACAATGTATTAAATGTTATAAGATGTAGACATACGAGGCAAGGCGAGAAAGAGTCGAAGCTAATAAAAGAGCGAGATGGCGAGCTCAGCTCGAAGGCAATGACACTTACATATCTACCATTTTTGTTTTTTCTATCAAAAACTAAATAAATTATGTAGTTTATATATGTATATTTATACATACCTTTAAAATTTGCTATATGGCTGGAGATCTTGTATTTTTTTACCATTTCACTTTGATTTGGTTTTATTGCTTTTCCAATGCTGGCAGCGCTGAGCTCAAGGGAAAAATCCGACTTGAACAACAAATTAGCTTTTAGTGGGTATGGAAGATATGCGATACATACCACACATACATTTATAATAGTTGTACATAGATAGACGCTTTCTCTCGCGGCGTTAATTGTATTCGAATAATGATGCAGCTACGTATCTTTCAGATACTTTTTCTACCAGCGCTTGGGCTTTGGCTATTTAAATTTATGGCCAGTTTATGTAAATTTTTAATACCATTCAGTTGTTGCTGTAGCTGATATACTCATATGTTTCTATATTATTATTTTTTTTTTGGGATTTAAGTTTAGTGACTTGTTCTCTGTGTGTGTGTGTGCGTGGTTTTACATTTTTCTCATTTCTCAATTTTTACAAATTTTTATTTCTTGACTGTTGTGCGGCACACAGTTCATTGACACTTATCAAAAGCAATGAGCAACCAGCGACAAATGTATCCGTATCTGTATCTGTAAATGTATCCGTATCTATATCTGTTTGTATTTTGGTCAAAGAAAGTTTTAAACTCTTTTTGGTGCTGCCACATTTGCATACATTTGGCCACATCTCTGGAGCATGCGAAACGTTTCGGCTGCGCAGCTAATTGCGGCCCATTAGATGCCTATCAGCTGGTCCGCCCCATTAAGAGCGTCATTTGTATTAAGTTAGAGATTAATTAGCACAGGTTAACAAAGCACTACTCCTCAGAGCTAAGGCTCTGTGCGGGTGCTCATAAAACCTACAAATAAAAGAAAAATATATAACAACATTAAACCATTGCACAATAAAATCAGAGACGTTCGTTATAGTCACTCGAACAGCTGCAGATACAAATCCACACAAGCACACACATACATATATGAGTGATGAGATCTGGCGCGGGAAATAACTCGTGCCCACCTGCAAGTGTGTCTTTGAGCCGCCCAACTGCGGCACTCTGTTCAGGTTTCGATTGCGCTTTAGAATTCCGCCGTGTTTTTGTTTTTTTCTTCTTTTTTTTTATTATTTAATTCCTCACTTTTATCGCTAACCCTGTCAAATGTGTCGACGTCTCTGGTCTATTCGTGGTCGCAGTATCTCCAGTCGTATCTCGTCTATTTGCTCATTTAATTTCGTACTTTCATGCTCGGCTTTGAAATTTGAAATTACTCAATTAGTTTAATTAGCAGCTTGGGCGATTCGACTTGATATGCGGTCATTTGGCTATGACTACGGCTGCGACTACGGCTACGACTAGCGAAATGGATCGTGTAGACATCTTGGCAGTTTTGCCCACACTTAGCTAATGTGTTATGTTGATCCAACTATTGTTTTTCGACAGAAGAAGCATTTGCCATATTATTCGCTGTACTAAATAACTAACTTTTTAACTATCTTTATATATTCAAAAGCTATACATGTTTATCGGAAGAATCGATGGATACTTTCAAGTCACAGGCATTGGGCGAGTGTCATTTATCAAAATCATTAATGCAATTACGCGACCCCGTAATGCTGCCTGTCTTCATGCTGGCTAATTATTTTGAATTATTCAATTTCATGTCTCAATTTAAATTCTCAGAGGCAATTAGGAAAGTCGGTTCTGGTTGCTGTTCCCATTGCCGTTGCTCTTATTGTTTCTGCTGCTGCTGTTATCTATCTATCTGTCCAGTCATTTTAGTTTTTGTGCCGCTGAGTGGCACTTTGATGCGTGTCCGAGGTGTGGGGCGGGGCTGGGCAGGTTGCTCTACAAATGCAAATTAGAAATGTGTGGGACTAAATGAAAACCATTTAAATAATTGAAAATCGAATAAATCGCACACAGCGCCAAAAGCAAAATAAAAAGCAAATCGAAACCAGAAATAATAAGTAAAATTAAAAATCCGGCCAAGAGTAGGGGACAGGTGTTGGAAACGCTTCCAAACCAAATGGGCCTAAACCTAAAAGCAATTTGCGATGACCAACGAATGCAAGTAAATACATATAGAATACAAACACATATCTACCCATATATATAGTTTATATATATATATGTATATATATGTGATTATGTATTTATATTTATGTGTACATAAAGTAGTGTGGTTGGAAAATTCGCGTCGGATTGTTGATGTGCAAAATCTAATTAATTATTTCATTAAAAGTGTATTTTATTGACATTCTAATTTAGATTTTTGGAAATGTTTCCCATAGCACTCTATCTATATATATTCATACACAAAAATACACACACAGACACATGCATAGCACTATATATGCATCTGTATTTACGGTTAAACTGGTTTACAATTTGTGCGTGCGTGTGCGGCCTATGCGGCGTATACTCAATTTTAATTGGTTTTTAACTAATTTGCTTGCATTGGCCGCCCTCCCTTTACAATCAAATCAATTGTGTGTATGTGTGAGTGTGTGTGTGTGATATCGCAAACTTTCTTAAAATCTACATTTTGAAAATGATTTATTTTGTCAGGTTTTAATCAATTTCAAATTTCAAATCAAACTAAAATATAATTCATAAAATAATTAAAATGTTATTAATATTATAATAAAATATAATATTTTTATTGCGTACTTTGTGAAGTAGTAAACCATTTAAAGTACAGAAACAGAGTAATGGTTTAGAAAATTATTCTTTGATGGCGTTAACGCCGAATAATAATAAGCGTCGTCATAAGGAACACTTCTACTCAGCCCAATATTTCCCCTTATCAAGTATGAGTATTGATGTGAGTATTTACACTTAGAGAAAAAATGTTAATATATTTTACAAAATCAAGGAACAGATTTATAATTTCATGGGGAAGCTCGGTAGCTAGTCATACGCTATGCGGAGTAAAAAGAAAATATTGCTAATATTTTAAAACAAACCGGTATGATATTTTTGGTTATACTAGAATTTGGATCGGTATTTTTGTCTGTGTGCACTGAACGAAGAAGGTCTTGTGTTGTATTCTCGGGCTATATTTAGGGTCGTTGCTTCGTTTACGAAGGCGCCGTATCAATTTACCCAAATAGTTGGCATAAACGCTGTTATCCTTATGTGTGCTTCCTGCTTGTCTAACAACAACTGTTGTTACTTGTCCCAACCCCAAAACTCCTTTGCACGCATAGCATGTACTACGTATTCATGTGCTATATATATACATTTGATACATGTATGTTTGTATGTACATATGTATGCAGAATCATATGATTGGATATGAAGCGGTTTGTGTGTTGTTTAGTAATTCGTTTTTTATTTACTATTATCATTTACAGTTATTTGTTATTGTGATATATCCCACTCCCATTTCACACGAACTTCACATATCATAATGTGTCAATGTGTGTGTGCTCGCTTGGCCTTTTTATTTGGACGGGTTTTTGTTTTTTTCACGCAAATTTTGATATGTTTTGTTTTAGACAGGCGAGTTGATGTTGCGCTTTGACTATCATTTTTAGTTGCACATTTTTGTGTTGTCAATTCTGCGCTAACGTGAGAAATGCAATTGCGTTGCACACACACACACACACATAGATCGACCCACACAGGATACATAATATATATATATATATATATATATGTTTTTTCGTTTGCATTTACATATTTTTCTGCTTACCAACCAGTCCGCCTTTTTTTTTAGATATGTATATATATGGGGTCGGTTTTGTTTTGTTATTGTTATTGGTGTTGTTGTTGTTCTTGTTGCCCTTTCAAATTTATGCGATACGACGCGAATGTTTGTTCAATAAACGAAATAATTGTCGGCAAGTGTGTTATGATGAAATTGTTTTGGGTTACTTTATAAATTAGCGCACAAAAACAGTCACTCCCAACCCCATACATTCGCAGGTCTGCTTTTCCACCCCTAAAATTAGTTGGAAATCAGAATATTACTAGATTTCTACAATAGTTTTTATATTTCTCTTAACCTGCAATTTCAATTTCAATTTCAATTAGTTTCAAAAATTTTGAGCTAAACACAATTGTATATACACATCGCGTACATAAATCTAGTCTCATATGATGACCATAATCGAATTTAAAGCGGCATCTCATTAATCAACTTCTATGGCATGCGAGCTCCCAACGAAGATGTAGACACACAAAACACACAAGTAAAAACCCCAAAAAAAAAATAAATAAATAAAAAAAACCAGGAACCCACAACTGAAATTCGAACGTAAAATTTCCAAGTTCGCTCTCGAATGTGGCATGAAAAATGAGCGTCCCGCAAATGCAGGCGCCAATTGCAATCGAAAAGTTAGTGCATTAGGCTTCTGTGATTATTTTGATAGAGGGGCGTTCCGCTTGCGTCTCGCCCCGCCATGTGAAGATCATAATCGTAAGCGGAGATCAGCAGCGTCCAAAATAAATGAATGGGTTTATAAATATTTTGAAGGCAGCCCATCGATCAGGTTCAGGTTCTAACTCAGGTTTAGGTTCGGACTCGAATTCACGGGTAAGGGGCAAATACGAGTACTTCCAAGTACCTAAACCTGTAGCTCTACAGATCAACGCGACGTGGTGCAAACAGCACTTTCTGTGACTGTGCTTCTAATGATCTTATACAATTATTTTGGCTTGTAACTCAAACTCAAAGATCGACTAGGCCAGGCCCAAGAAGAGCGGCGGTTGCTTCATTGTTCGCTGCTTGTAAACGGTTAAATTAAATTGATTTGCGTCTAATGCCCCCGACAAGTGGCCCGCTCGGTGCGCTCGCGTAATTAATGATTCCATTAGACACCACGGAGGGCCGCTGTAAACTGGCAACTGGGCGAATGGTAAGGGGCAACCACCAGCCGCCAGCGTCGTCTCGGTGCTTAAGTATGAATAATTGGTAATAGTATTTAATGATGGGGCTGCCTATGCTGCTGAGGGGCCACCTGCCGCACTGTACGCTGTGTGGACGGTGGCAATTGAACCTGAAATGAGCCAACGACTCATGAGTTTCTTTCTTTCTTCAATTTTGTTTTAGTTCGATTTTGGATTACAGAAAGAGTAGCTGCCCTACCCCGACCCAACTTAGCAATCGTTCCGTCCATGGTTGAGGCCCCAAAAGTCCGGTGAAAATGGACAAAGGCCGTCAGAGGTTGCCACAACTTTCGCCCAATTAGCAGCACAGGGAGCAGGAGCAAGCACCAAGATTGGCGGAACGGCACTGTAAATATTTGCGAATCTCCACACAAAGCTGCACAAAGCAAACATTCGTTTACAATACAATAGAATACAAGAGCATTTGGGCCAAACAAAAAAAAATAGGAATTAGCAACAAAAGGCAGCGTGGATCGAGCCCATTAGGCATAAGCACATCATAGCAGACAAATAGACGAGCACGCGAAGAAGAAACCGAGGAGACCGAAGAGTCAAGGACACGGCATAAGTTCCTATAAATGACCGAGTCCACTCAGCTGCAAACGGCGGAGAACAACAACGCGGGTGTGGTCAAAATGGAGCCACCGCCACTGGCGACCTCCACCCACTCGCATACGCACTCCTTGGCGGCAACAGCGGCTGCCGGCGCCGGTACGGCGCTATCGCCAGCGACGCCGCCGCTGCCACCGTTGGGCCATTCACAGCAGCATTATGCGCTTAAATGGAACGACTTTCAGACGTCCATACTCAGCTCGTTCCGGCATCTGCGCGACGAGGAGGACTTTGTGGATGTGACGCTCGCCTGCGATGAGCGTTCCTTTACCGCTCATAAGGTGGTGCTCAGCGCCTGCAGCCCCTACTTTCGCAAGCTGCTCAAGGCTAATCCCTGCGAGCATCCCATTGTCATTTTACGTGATGTGCGCAGCGATGACGTAGATAACCTGCTAAGGTGAGTCTTATTGATATTTCAAGTCTTAAAAACGTTGCATTTTAATCGTCGCCCCTCCTCTCCCTGGACAGCTTCATGTACAACGGCGAGGTGAATGTCAGTCACGAGCAGTTGCCAGATTTTCTGAAAACCGCGCATCTGCTGCAGATACGCGGCCTGGCGGATGTCAATGGTGGATATCCGTACGCCAAGGCTCTATCTGCCGCCCTCAACCACAACAACAACAATAACAACAACAATAACAATGCTGATAGCAGTAATCACAACAAAATCAGCAACTATTTGCCCACAGCGCTGGGCAATGCCAACCTTAATGCCAACAGCAGCAATAACGCCAACGCCAGTAGCAACAACAGCCACAGCCAGGGGTCGACGTTCAGCACACCACAGACGCCAGCGGCAGTGCCGGCGTCCAGTGCAGCGGCCGCTGCCGCCGCAGCAGCAGCATCACTAACTGCCGCCGTTGCTGCAGCAGCCGCTGCCACAGCGTCCAATTTGCCCTTGAGCAGCGGGAGCAACAACAACATCAGCCAGGGCCAAGGCCAGAGTCAGGGAGCAGCACAGAGTGGCAGCAGTGGCAGCAGCAGCACGCCCGCCATCCAGGAACTGAAGGCATCCGCAGCGTCGCCCGTAAGAAACTCCAATCCAAATCCAAGCAAAGTAAAGTGTGCAGTTCCACTAGCTTGAACTCGATTTGACTGCGCCGTTCATTAACCCCTTCTTATAAACTTTTCAACTCCCTTTCACCCAACTGGATAACATGATAGGCCAGCAGCAACCATTGGGATCTTAGCGATATGGAGGGGAGTCGGAAGAGTCATCTGACACCGCCGCCACAGAAACGCATCAAGAGCGCTGACCTGTTCCGTGCACAACACGGCATTAGCCCGGAGCGTCTGCTCATAGATCGCGACTTTCCCGTGGCAGGACAGCATCCGCTTACACGCAATCGCAGCCGTGATACGTCTAAGGATCGCGATCGCAGCCTGGAGCTGCGCGAGTCGCTGCTTGGTCAGGCTCTGGAGAACAGCAACGGACAGCAGGCTAATCAGGTAAGTCAAACCTAAGCTCTCAACCCCCCTCCTCTTCCAAATAAAAACTTGTTACTAGCTTTCATATTCTTCGATAGGCGATATATCGAGTTATGGAATAAGGGGTTGTTATCTATAACCTGATTTTCATTTCATTTTTGGTATACAAAGAAACTTTGCATTCTAATCATAACTTTTTGCCCTTTTCTTCTCTATTTTCGATCCAAACAGAAACATGATCTCGGCCAAAGCGCCGGCGAAGACTCCAACAGTAGCGATACGGAACCCTCAGATCGTGGCGATGGCCAACACGACGGCACACTAGACGGCATGGACAATCAGCGCTCTCACTCCTTCCCTAATGCATTCCTGGGCCTGCAGGGCATTCCCGGCCTGCTGCCAGGACCTTCCGGCCTGAGTAGCAATGATTTCGGTAAGTAAAGCAACCATATTAAAATATTTAATGAGCAGCTAATAGAACTGCAATAAGCTTTACACTTTGTTATCGAATAATTGAGTAATTGCCTTTTGTGTATGATTTAACTACCGATTTCGGTGGTCGCGAACGATTTGCGTATGATTTGCATTTGTTAGTAGTTAGTAACTAACTATCAATAGTTATCGATAAACCGATAAACGGCAGGGCATTAAAATTCGACAAAAAATTGGCCTAAAAATCAACAAACAATAAACTTAAAAGAAAACCTACAAATTGTAACCTATTTATACATAAGATAAGTTAAGTGCGCTGTATATCGATTGTTATCGGTTTATTGTAATCTTAATCTTATCACTTGCATATCTCAAGCATACTATATAAATTTTAACTTTTAAGTGAATGTTTTGTTTAAGTTTATCAGTCAAGAAATGCAGTGAAACTCACAAATACCTAAGCAACACGATATGTGTGCCTATCAATAACACATATGTGAAGTTATTAAGAACACTCATTTTGCTCGTATCACGCCTAACGAGTTGCCCAAATCGAGGCAATCATTACACCCATAACCCACTAGGAATAGCACTAACAATAAAGGGAACCATATCCTAATCCCAATCCCAGCCAATCCCCTCAAAGTGTGAAGAAATATGCGCGGGCCACGTGTCGCATTAGGGCCAACAATGAGTAAAGTTTGGCCGGACAACTGTTGGCCAACACATTTGGAGTGCGATTATAAACATATTCTGGATAGAAGGGGAAAGGGCCGTAATGTTCATTTACGTATGTGCAAATGTTTCGAATAACGCACAAAAAATGATTATTATTACTATTACTACTACTATTGCTATTATTATGATTATGATTACCATTCGATATTATGCGTAGGCGGATGCTTGTCCGGCCAGCTTGTGGCAAACCCGTTACAAATATGAATCGTTTCGTTCCGTTCCATTCCACGTAAAAGTCAAGAATTCGTTGAGGCAGATACTTTTTACCCCACCCCGTTATGCCTGTTTGTGTTGCTGAGCACATTACACGCACTTTGTATAGCGTCGCAAATGTCGCATTTATCGCGCATTAAAATGATAATGGCGCCTTAGCCCACTAGGCTCCTCCACCCATCGAACCGTTCAGCCATCCCACATGGACAGGACTTAGGCCCTAGCTAAGCCGGCAATGCCATTTAATATTCAACGCACATAGATCATTGCAGCAAATGTTGACCGGCTGGTCGGTCGGTAAGTCCGACTACGCGATGGGTTGGTTGTTTCACCAGTAAACCAGTCGGTCTGGCGGTGGGTCATTTGATGGGACGGTCGGTCGGTAGGTCGTCGCAGATGCTGAGTCTCAAAGCGAGTTGCAAAGAAATCAAATTTAATAAAGCATAAACATTCAATAAGCTACGACTTGCACGCCCTTACATCAGGATGAGGAAAAAGTCATTTGAAATTCCGTACAGCGGTATCGGTGGAACTAGGCTTGTACTTGGTATTGGAGTTGGGCTTTGACTTGGCCATTTCGCAATCGGAATCGAAAATATTAACGGCCCAAGCTGAAAAGGATAAAGTTTTGTGCAATGATAAAAATGATAAGTTCCTTTTTTTTTTGGTCCTCTTCTGTTTCCTTGTGTTGTTATGTTTTGTTGTTCTATGTCAGGAGCTGTCCGCCCTTTCCAGCTTCTTGATAGAGACTATGGACAGCTCCAAGTAGCAAAAGGACAAAAAAGGACGACACTCCTCTCACATACATATTTAGATTTTATTTCGTTTTATTGCTTTTTTGTGCATTCGATTTATTCGAAGACATTGGCAATGACCGAAACGGACTTGGAAATTGCGCACATGTGTGCGCAAGGACTGAGAGCTAACAGCACTTCCCCCACTATTCAATCCAGTTCAGTACAGTCCAGTCTACGCCAGCTCCGTCCAGTAATATGAGTTGGGTTTGCATTTTAATATATTTGCGCCCTTCTTCTATAGACCAACCCCCACCAACCCCACGCACCTCCACACAAATGTCACACACTCGCAATCAGATGCGGGCCAAGTGGTTGAGCAAAAAACTACAAAGGCGAAAAAGTTTACTTTGCAAAATCCGTTGCAGAAACATTTATAAAGTGGCCAGCCCCAAAATGTCTAGAGGATGTCGGCAGTCAACGAAAAGGTGACGGGGAGGCATCGCTCTTGGGAGCGCAAAAGGACCAAAATAACAAGGCGTAGGAGCAGCCGCTGACCTCTAGAAGGCGTTTCCATCCTCGCCGTTGGTCTGAGCGACATTTTAAAATGAAAATGATAGCGATGCTGTGAAAAAAACGAAGAAATGCGAGCAAGCCAGAACCGTCACTGTAGCCGTAGCCGCCGGCTAGTTGGAGGTGGACAGGCGGCAGGCAGTCGAAACATTGACAGCAAATAAATGGCAGCCAAAATAATAACAGCAAAGGGGAGGTGCAGGTTTTGAGGGTGTCTCTATAGAAAATTAAAAAGAAAATAAGAAGAAAAACAACACACGGTAATGTTCACAAAGGAAACCGAAATACTTCTTGGCAGCACCACGAGCCTTGTGTCAGCACAGCGCCATCTGCCGGCGACCGTTGTTAGATGCAAGGCGTCAAGAAAGTTGCGCTCCCGCCGCCACACAGCCAGGCCCATGTTATCTCTTCGCCAATGCAGTTGGCGCCGATAGACGTGGGAGAAGAAAAATCATTGACATATAAGGCCATTTGCTCATTTCTTGTGCAAACCAAATGCAAAAGTTACACGAGAGAAACGGGATAGGGAGAGGCGCTTGGACTTGGCCGGACCGACTGGCGCTGGCGAGCTAATGCGCAAAGTTTCTTTAAGTTTTATTTGCCAGCTGCTCCCACACATGCGGCCAAATGCATTATGTTGAACCACATTCGTTGACATCGCATTCGGCACTGTCGCAGATGCGATGCCAGTTCTACTTCGGCAGACAGTTTGATCTGTATGAGAGGCTTTGTAAAATTTCAGATCAAATTCTAATATAGGTAGAAATAATTGCTAAATATATAGCACAGCTAGCTAGAGCCTATGTCTCAATCTGTGACTTTTCAAAAAGTTAATAGTCACTCTTTTTTTAAGAAAGTTTATAAATGAAAGCAACGTATGTTGAGATCCAGTACAAGCTAAAACTAAAATTTAGGTGATATGTCTGACAATTGAGACATTGAATGGACACAAAGTAAAGCATAAAATTAGCAGCCGACAATAATCATGCGAGGAACATTTTTCAAGCCAAACAAAACGCGCCCAGTTCAGAACAGCAAGAGTGTGCGTGTTGGCCAACTGTAAGTTCGTCTGTGTGTGTATGTGTGTCTATGCGGATTGGGGTTGGATGATGGCAGTCTTTTATATATGTTGGCGTGTTTGCATTTAATAAATTCGATTAACAACGGAATAAATACGCTTAAATGCGGAAAATAATGAAAACTAACGAAAAGCGTTTTGTTAGACGTCGACGTCGGCGTTGCCGTTGCCGTTGCCGTCGCTTGGGCGCCGCTTTCATTCTATCCGGCATTCAATCATTCCATTCAGTTATTCATTCGTTTTACGAGCTGTGTTATTATTGTAAATATGTTGTTGTTGCTGCTGTAACAAATACAAATACATTACGTGAATAAACGCACCCATTATTTCATTTCATCAAGAACCATTAACGCCAACACGCTTGCAAGCCACCTCCCTATCACATTTTCCCCTACCTCTGCTTCTCCACTACACATTCACACACACACACACACTCACCGAGCCTTGTAGCACCCACTTGGCCAGCTTGACTTGCCCCATACTTCTGCATCCCAGCTACGACATGAATATGCTGAAGGAGGAACAGACTGGCAGGCACAGAAACTTTTGCCAGGATAATGAGTGAAATTATTGGAAATACGTTTTCAGTGCGTGCAACGCTCGCATGCTTCAGCATCTGTATCTGTATATATAATTGTTTCGTATTTCACATCTATACCTTTATATTTTCATGCCCTTACCGATTATTAAGTAGGTAATGCCACAAATGCCATCAGGTGTTTTGAAATACCTTCTAGTGGGCTAAAGTAAATTGATTGCAAATAGGACCTTTGTAATTAAAAATATGGATAGTCCTAGAACTGCTTGCGAATTAAATGACATTCCAAATACTTAAAAAATACAAAATTCAATTTTAAATTTAATCTGTGAACATAATAGTTATCGAATGAACTTATTTTCAATCAAGACACAATAAATACAGAAGACAAATAAGTAAGCCTTAAATTTTTCACAATGTTCATTGCATTCGAAATAGTTTAAGACAGTTTTTCGCAATAGTTGCTGCCACGCCCACTTGCTTTGCAAGCAGCAGCAATAGAGAAAAATTGTTATCAAATTAATTTCAAAAACTAGCATCTGCTGCACGTCACACATAAACGCACAGCCTGCACAGAGAATGTGCTTATATACACACAAACAAATATATAACAAATAGCATATACAGTAACAAAATGCCAGGGACACTTCTGGGCACACACACACACACATGTACATAAAGCGGGGGCGAGTGGGAGCTGGACCGAAAACGAAACCGAAACTAAAAACTTTTGAGTTAAATTCTCGCTCTAATGTTTATGTAGATGAGGGATTATGTCATTGTGTGAGGCAAAAACAACAACAACAACAACTAGCAAAAGAAAAACCCAAAGCACACAACCAGAATGAGAGGGGTGGCAGGCAGAACGAATCGGAAAGTCCAGATCTGAAAACCCATTGCAGCACTTGAAAATTCTAATTTCTGCTTAAACTTCATTTGAAATAGTTTAGCATACAGTTTTGGGTATAGATGCTGTATGAAATATGGAAATGGAAAAACATTATTATTATTATAATTCCGATATGTAAAGTCTATGGAAGGGACAGAAGCTATGAGGCTGGGCAAGTGTCTGTCATAGAAAATACATTAAATTTAAACAAAATTTGTTGTTGCCACTTGTTTTGTGTTTTTGTTATGCTACTTGAGCTTAACGTTCACATACACTTACACACACACACACTTAGACACTCTTTTAAATATATAGACACAAAGCCCAGGCAAATGCAAAACTTTTCAAAACTATTTGGTTACGGCCCGGGTTGGGTTGCTTGCAGGATTTTGGGTTGTGCGGCCCACACAGCCCTTTCTGCCACGTCGTATTTTAAATTCAAGTGGTCTTTCACACACAAACACACACAAACGCACGCGTATACACATACATTTAAAGATATATGTACGTGTTGGTGTCGTCGGTGTTATGCTTAAGGATTTCGCTTACGGATCCGAATCCGTTTCAAATGCGAATTTATTTCTACAAAATATTACAAAAGTCAAAGACACAAACCATTCCACATACGGCATGCTCCGTATTCCAGGAGCAAAACTAGGCAGCGCCAGCCGCATGGAAAAAGGTCATTTTTGGGGCATAGAATTTACATAAATCCATATGGATGCCGCATGTCCAAGTGTAAGTGTGTGCGACTGAGTCCATTTGATGCCCGCCTCCGTCTTCACCGGCTTCTTTGGCCACGTGCCGGTGACAGAGCCGAGCTGCGAGCATTGAAACGAACTCTTGCATGCAACCTTTCGTTATTTTGCTTATCATACAAAGCTGTTGCTGTGTTAGTGTATGTGTGTATCTATGGATACATGTGTCGCTGTGAGTGCTACTTGCCTCGCTTTCGAATCCATTGATAGCCGTAAGCAGGCGATGAGCAACCGTACAACCGCCCAAAAACGTTCAACCTTCAAATTCCGGCGATTGTATTACCAGCTTGTCAGTATCTGTGTGTGTGTGTGTGTGTGTGTGTGTGTGTGTGTGTGTGTGTGTATGGGTGTGTATGTGTGCGTGCGGTTTTCAAACGGAAGTTGTACGGTAGAACAAGCGACGGCTGCTTCGTTCGCCATTTCCATTTGACCCCGTTGCTACTTCGTCTTCATCTCCAGTATTTGCCGCCTCCGCCCCTACTCAGAATGCCTCACATTGATATCCCTTTTAATGGATGAATTATTGCCGCACATGCGAAAGTAGTTGCTGCTCTCCCCTTTCTTTGCTGGCTCCAGCTGAAACCTTCCATTTCTGGACGAGCGACTTGAGAAGGTCTCTGAAACTCGGTGCTGCTTTTTGCGTTTGCTTTATCCTTTTACGCACACACAAACACAAACACACACTCTTACACTCCATACATGGTTTGTTTGCATTTCATTTCCTTCAGATCTTCTCCATCCCCCATCCCTCCTTAGCTTCTTAGTTGACAGCGTATATTGCGGGGGTTTTTGTTTAGGGTCAGTTAATTAAGCAGAGTCATACGATGCGGCGCCCCTGCACCCCGGCACCCCTGGGCCGTCAACCCATTCGTATACGGATACGCAGAAATGCGCCAAATATCCATAATAATTGAAGGATATTACATCAATAAGCCGAATGAACCCTCCCCTCATCATACAGGACATTGCGAATATCTCGCCCGCTTATGTGCCTACTGACCACAGAGGTGGGCGGTGGGGCAATGTGGCGAAGAGGGTGTCTGACAGGATGAGAGCTGCATTTTAATATTTCTAAGTATCCACGCACACTCGCATATAATTCAGGCATTGACAGCGCGCGCCTAAACAGACTGTGAAGTGTGTGGAAGGTGCAGGGAGTGTGAGTTTGCGTTTGCGTGTGTGTGTGTGTGTGTGTCTGTATAAGTGGGTGTCCGTCAGGCGGCTGCCAACAGCCGAAGCCATAAACTAAATTTATTGCAAATATTTCCTCAGCAATGAGCAATTTGTGCGATCGAATCCTGTGGACCTCAATTCAAACACACAAGTGTGTGTGTGTGTGACTCTAACGTGTCGATGATATATTTGCGGCAACGATTCATGAACCCCCCCTAAACCTGAACCCAGTTGACCGGCACTGGAAGTGAAATTGTGTGCTATAATTTTTGCATAGATTTCTGTTTCGAGGTGAGAACTGAGAGATGACTAGGAGAGAACTGTTCAATTTTTGGCTATGTGTGATCTCTTCTCTAAAATAAAACTGCTCACAAGCATCGATAAATTGCAGAAACGCCTATTGTACAGCAACTATTTCTATTTAAATGCTCTGTTAAATAAGTCGCACAGTGTACTTATTGATTTATTGTTGCCGTATTTATTTTGGTGTGCGATTTATTTGGCCGGACACTCGATACAGATACACAGACACGCACACACAATTCTAAACAGCAGCCGAGTTCACACACACTACACACACACACACACACAACACTACAGCAAAGCGATGGGTCTTCAATGTACGAAAATATGTGGAAAAGAGTTTTTAGTTGCGTTACCAGAAAATAATACGAACGCACACACACAAACACGCACATACACATACAGGCACAGACACATAAACCGCTCAGCAGTAAAATAAAATTACTCATACGCTCAGTCGCACACACACATACGTATGTAGTCAGGCGCACACACACACATAGAGCGACAGGCCGACAAAATGGTTGGCCAACGACGTCTAAACAACAAAAACAGCAACAACAGCAAGAACAGCAGCAATAACAAACATGAATTTTAACAAAATACAATTTCAATACAATTCAAACTTTCTAAAACACACAGACACACACACACACACACAAGCAGAATCACGCATGCCAGAACGAGACAGCAGTACAGCATTTCACCCTCTCCCGAGCTGGGTGCCAACCGCAGTGGCAACATCGCTATCGCAATGACTCTGCTGGCTCAAACCGAAGCCCCAAACCCTGATTGCCGACCCCAGCAAACCTTCCAAATGAATATGAAACTAAAACTTCCTCTACTCATTTCCTGCCCGTGCCCTTACCCCTTCCCCTGTCCCTGCCCATAGCACTGTCCGTGCTTGGCATCGGCATCGGCTGCTGATAGTGGGCAAAAACTATCTCGCCCGAATGTCTCGCCGGTTTTCAGTTGCGTTCTAAATTCATACATTCATTACCATCGCATTTCATTCACACCCCATCCCAAGCCCGCTCACATTGCTCTCGCGGTGTCCCCTTCGTGCCAGCCTGCTCTCAAAGTTAAATACAATCGCTGGCCCGTAAACAAAGCGGCTCCCGGCTCAGGAAGGACGAGCGACCGAACGGATGAACGAATAGTGGAGGCAGGAGTAGTTCTCTGCTCATAAAGTAATAAATTGTACCATAAATAGTGCGGCGCAAGTGTTCGACGGACGGGACAGTCGACAGAAGGTCGGTCGGAAGGTGGGAAGCTCCCTTTCCCCACTGTACTCCACTCCGTTTGACGCTAGCTGCCTTAAGCAGCCGTCGAGCAATTCATCTTTTGGTATTGCTGTTTTCGTTAACTTTCGGGTGAAGTGCGCCCAGCTGGACTCAGCCACATAGATCCATCTGGGACGCCTGTAGCTCACCTAAGAGCAGCTTGGCATTCGATTTCTCACCACCGTGCGCAAGGGATCAGCTAGCTATGCTTGCAAGCCGAGTGGAACTATGCTTATTTGCTTTTGTCACGCCCGCAACCGTCCCGGCCAACAAAACTTGCCGCCCCTCCCCTTCTCCACACACACACACACACACACACACACACACAGATACACTCACTTACACACACGCGCTGTAGAAAATCCCTGGCACCCTTTCCCCTTCTAAATTACCCCAACTCTATGCTAACCACATACGACCACATCGTTCATCATTGCCCGTGTGTGTGCTGACGAGAGGCTGTGGGTGGTCGGCAGTCCTGTGGGGGAGTTGGGCACGGCCCGTAGTGTGTGCTGTTGGGTGTTGGTTGGGTCTAGCAATGCTCTGACTGTACTAATGAATTACGCAATCTAAAACTATGTACATTTAATTCAAATTCACAAAACTGTACGCCAAACTAACCGAAACGCACACACACTCACAACATGGGCGACCCAACAACAACAGCAAGTTTTGGGCAAACTTTTTTGCTGCCACCGTCAGCGCCAGCGCCAGCGTCAACGTCGGCTTCGGCTTCGGCTTTGACGCTGATGCCGTATATTTTTGGGAATAATTCAAAGCGAATACATTTCGGGTGTACAGAGTCCATCCATCCAACCCCATCAGCAGATGGCCGTACCGTACCATATAGTTTCCGTACTGGCCTAAACATCGCCCAACGTCGAACGTTCAACATCCAAAATCCAATGCCCTTCGCTCCATTGCCATTCCATTAGCGACACCATTGGCGTCAACGTCAGCATCCATCGCACATGTCCTTGCAATTGTTCTTGCCACGACCCATTCTATACCCTGCGACCCTCTGGACAAAGGGGGATAGGGGAGAACACGAGAGCGAAAGCGTGCGCAAAAAGCAGTAACAACAACAACAACAACAATAACAGTTATATTCCCATATAATATTCGTACACACTTTGCAAACATGTTTGTCGATGATGTATTATACAAAATGCCCATAAAAAGGCCCGCATGAGCGAGACGGCGAAAAGCAGGGACCAGAGGAAAGCGGCCGAAAAGAAGGGACCAGAGGAAAGCGGCCGAAAGCCTGGATGTTTATCTGTGTGTGTATGTGTGAGTGTGTGTAAGAATGAGAGCATCCGATGGCGTAATCATCGTTTGTCTCTCTACACACTCGTTGATACGTGTATGTGTGAGCCACTAAATCGAAATGCCAAAATGCCCATTTCTATTCTGTGTTGGCCCCGCATAAGCGATACAGACATTTCGTTTTTTGGGGTAATACATCAAACTAGCCGCATCAATAGCACACACACACATACACACATGGTTTGTATGTATGTATGTGTGCGTGAGTATCTGTATGTGCCTAGTTGGGCTGCATGCGGCGTGTTAAAATAAAACCAACAACGGCTACAAAAACAATAGCCAAGTTAATATATCCATGAGTCCCTCGGCGTGTGTGTGTGTGTGTGTGTGTGTCTGTGGCTGTGTGCGAGTGTATGGAAAAAGAGTAAAGCACTTCATGCAGAACCGAGCCAAAAACCGAATCGCAAGAACACAACAGAACTGAACTGAACAGCGTAGAAGAGCTGAAGAGCAGCAGCCGACAACGGGAAGGACAACAAAAAGTTGTTGCCACCAAAAGTAAAGGAGATAATCTTGGCCAAAGACGAACAGCCAAATGCTTGCCAGGAACCAACATCTTTAGTCGCAGTCTGCGAGTGTGGATGTATGCGTGTGTATGTGCAGAGTGGGTGTAGCTGGGTTGACTGCGAGCAGCCGACAAACTGCCAACAAACCAAGGTCTGCCGAGACAGAACTCCGTTCTAATGACCGCCAACATAGAATGACATTTCGGGGCTGTCAGCTCCCATTGTTGCCTGACTTTGTTGTGTTGTGTTGTATTGGGTTCGCCTGTGTGCTGGCTACACAAACCCAAACTCAGACTCACACAAGTGCGCAAGTGTGCGTGGCGGAGAAAACTTTAAGTACACAAGGCCCAAGGAGTCAGGCTTATAGCACACCCAGCACGGCACAGTGACTAAATGTGAGCAAAATAAGCCGCCAAAAAATACTGAACTGTCTTAATAAGCATTTAACAAGAATTCGATTTGTTATATTAAACACAAATAGAGAACTGTGCTTATAAAGGCAAACATATCGTTTCTTATGCTACATATTTACGTAATTGTTGTTATTTATTTTTATATCATATTTCTAGTTAGTTTTGTCTCTTGCTCGTTATATTTATAACTTTAAATTTGTTCCTGTTATTGCTTACTCCATATTAGGATTTATTTGCGATAAGTTCATTGATTTCAAACCACTGTGCACGATACGAGAAAAAGTAAAAGGCTACATTTTGGCAATAAGACGCCCCATTTCAAGTTCTGAGGTCCAGGTTTAAGACCCAGACCAAGACCAAGACCAAGACCCGAACGCAAACCCAAACCCAAACCCAAGCCAAAAACCGTACCGAGACAGAGCAACTGTGGCCCAAGTACGTGAAAATTGATAGATGAGTTATGGGCAAGGACGCAAACGAGGGCGAGGATTCGCATGCATATGTCCTTATACTATATACACACACACGCACACATCTCACGTGACTGTGCGATGTTCCTATCTGTTCTGTGTGTATGTGTGTGTGTGTGTGTGTGTGCATGTGTGTGTGTGTTTGTGTGCTTGTATGTATTTCCTTTCTGCAAGTGGCAATGAGTCCGAAGACGTTCAATGTCTGTCCGTCTGCCCCCACCGCAAGTGTATGTATGTGTGTATGTAAGGGGAAAGCAGAGCATTTTTCAACGGTTGCGACGCCAGCTGAGGGCATTAAAAGTTTTTGTATTTATTTTGCAGTCGGTTAACAATATTCCTTTGCACACCAACCCGTTGTCCTGACCCAACCCGACCACTGCTACCCTTCCCTCCCCTCCCCTCCCCACCCCTTCCCTTACATTTCCCTTTCCTTTCATACCCTTGTAGTTCTTGGGTTTTTCCTCACATACGTGTAACAGTTTTGTAATTGTATGCGTGAGTTTTGTTTGCGGACGTGGCCGATGTGAATGTCTTGGACGTCGACATTTTGTACATACACGCACACACACGCACACACACACACACAAACACTCACATATACTTGAAGCGCAATAGAAATAGGAATAGCAATTCGAGTACATGGCAAGGATATGTGGGGTCTGAAAACTTTTATGTGTAATACATCAATTGCAAAAAGATAGCCAAATGCTGTTAAGTTTATATACTACACATCCACATGGGCGCCTCTATTGCTGTCTCTATCTATATTTCTCTCTCCCTCTCTTTCTATCTTTGTCTCTATCTCACTGTCTATCTGGCTGTGTGTTGTGAGGGTGGCCGGGCGGTTCACTTGGGGCCAAGTTACTTACGCCAACGCAAAGGAGGTACTGGGCAACTTCTCGAGCTGCGCAAGTAAAAGATACATTTATTATGTGCGAAGAGCGATGAACACAAGCGATTTATCCTTTTTAACTTTTTTCCTTTGGTCCTTTGGCTACAGCTGTCCACCCATTCTGTGTTGAGGCTCCCGTTTGTTTGTCTATACATACATGTGTGTGTGTGTGTGATCGTGTATGTAGTTGTATTAGTGTATTGCTCCTTTTGTTCTCTCGGCCCACATCTCTACCGTGACTAATTTATTACCGCAAAAGGGCATCATCTAAGCAGGGTTTAAACTGAGCAAGTGTGTGTGTGTGTGTGTGTGTGAGCCTAATTTCCTTTGCTGGCGACGCTTGAAAGTATGCCGCAATATTTTGCGACCCTTTGGCCCCGTAAACTATGCACCGGTTCTGTATGTGTGTTCTTCACATCTAGCATATGCAATTTTTCAATCGTTTGCTTTAGCTTACGACATCTCGTCGACCCGTCTCAAACTTTTCTCATTTCAAAGTTAAAACAACAAACAGCATTATCGCCATTCGTCACACGAAGAAAAGATGCGCCAATTCTCCCAGTGGCCAAGGCAAACACAGAACACAAAGGTATAATTTAGGCAAGCCGAAGTGTAAATACACTTAAAAAAAACTGCTTGATAGAAATCGTAATAAAGTCATAAAATTGTTGCCTAAATCAGCCCTAAATATATTTCGATTTTGAAATTCTAAAATTAGTATAAAACTTGTTTGGATTTGCTGTCTTGCTGAATGATGGAAAAGAATTGTATCTTTTGACTAGTAACTAAATTACAACCACACCAAGGCCCTAAAACCTATGATTAACCCAAACTAATCCAGCAGGCCAGACAACACATATGTGTGTATGTGACTGTGTGTGTGTGTTATGTTCCTGTTCATGTTGTGTTTGTGTCTCGGATATGCATTCGACGTCACTCACAATATTAGACACAAGCCGACATCCGCCGGCTGCCAAAGATGTTGCGCTCTGTATTGAAGTTGGTTCCAATGTCAGTTAATATATCACAGCTCCTGCTACTGTGCCTGATGCTTATTTTCTCTTCTGTCCTGTTGTCACACATGCTCAGCAGCAATTTCGCTTTCAATTTCGAATGCTATCTATAAGAATGCGAGTCCACGCTCTGACACACACACACACACACACACAGCAAGGAAAGCGCAAGAAAAAAATGCCCAACACAAAAGAAAAACAAGCAAACTTGTTTGCAAAGTTTAAACAACATTTCGTTTTTTGGCTTTGCCTGGACCGGCCGTACGTGCCCAGCTATGTATGGACCCAAGCCGCACACCCCAACCCGCATTCCCCATCCCACACTCTATACTTGAATTTCCATTTCCAACCCCCGGCAGAAAAGTTTGCAGCGTTCTTTTTGCTGCGTATGTGCCATAAGATAAACAAATACAGAGATGGATTGTGCCGGCGTGTGTCGCCTGACATCTGGACAGTATGCCCAATCTAAAATGGCTATTCGATAAATCTTGAGTCGCTGCTCCATCCTCCTGCTCGTACTATAGTGCAGCGTTGCTAATTAACTCGATGCCCGTCATCTAATGAATTCGGTCAACGATTTTTACGGCCTGTCCAGTTTACGCGCTTATGAAAACGCTCGGAGGTCAGCGGAGTGTAATCACTTTATCAATAATTCAATCACAACTGTGCCAGCGGGTAGACACTCGTAAAACTACGTCGCCAATTTGTCAGGAACCGTTGGAATACTACTTGAGGCGCATGTATTATGTGTTTTATTGCAAATTCTCCGATAAACTTGTGCGCACAAATAAAACGACACATAAAAATTAATAAAAGCGTTACTAGCCGCCCTTTTCCCCCTGAGTTTTGACCTCTTTTTATAGTTTTATTATCTTTTAGATTTCTGAAATTAAGTTGCGGTACAGCGTCCAGTTGAAAACTAAAAAGCAACAAAATTGCTGAGCCTGCGCTCGTAAAAATTGCTCGGAAAATAAACCCCTTGTGGGAGAATGGGCTGTGTGGACCATCATAAAATGGCCAAAAGCATTTCAACTTATTAAGTAATAAATTCCAATAAGAACAAAAGCAAGCAAATTATAACAGCCAGAACCCCCAACATCCTGTCCAAAAAAAATATTCATAATAATAATAATAATAATAAGCCGAGGTGATAACGATCGCAAGACATCGAAAAATGACCATTAAACACACCTACGGCACTGTCACACCCCCTTGGTAACCCTTTCGGCTAGCCATGGACAAAGAC
The DNA here is from genome assembly GCA_035043915.1 of Drosophila paramelanica. Lineage (NCBI taxonomy): Eukaryota > Metazoa > Arthropoda > Insecta > Diptera > Drosophilidae > Drosophila > Drosophila paramelanica. The sequence goes on along the minus strand of JAWNMO010000077.1, from coordinate 294,303 downwards.
AAAATGCCTCTGAAATGTTTACATATTGAGGCACCCACCTCCTTCCCATTCTCATCGCAACCCCCTCTCGCTCTATAATATCAATGGGCCTGGCCCATTGACACGAGTGATTTATATAGAAAAATTCATTATTAGCGCGGCACCGTTCATTCTTGAAATGCAAAATGGGGTAATGGTTGATATGGCAGGGGTTGAAAATAATGGCCAGAGGAACGTGCTAAAGGAAATGTTACTCGCCTCGACTTTATCTTTAATAAAGCTAATTTCTATTGCCGCTAACAGCGGTGCGACATGCAAGTCATAGTCTGAATCTGAATCTGAATACGATCCTGAATCGAAGCGACTTTAAATAACCATTAGGGTTCGCAACAGGGGGTGCCACATGCAATTGTTCTAGATTTGTGTGTGGAATGTCTTACATAAATGTGCCCAGCACCGTTGTGGGACACCTTAAGCAAAGCGGCCACCGGCACCTTCGCATGCGGCCATAATTGATGAGTTCAAACCACCAAGCCCAAGTCATTTAGGCCCATACCTGCACACACACGCACACACACACTAAATACCTATGCATGTATTACTTCAATCTAACGTGATTAACTTGGTCAATTTGCAACGCTTTCTACTCGTTGTCGAACTGAAAAGAGTATATTGGGTTTGCGCAGCGTTGGCATTGCTCTCCTTACGGCTGCCAATTTATACTTTTGTAGGTTAGAAAGACTTGAAACGTAAAAAAATATACTCGTGCATACCCGTGTCAGCAATTGTAATATGTTAAGCTCAAACTCGCACAATTTTGCCAGAACTTAACGGATTTTCATGTTTGATGGCATTTTGATCATGGTTTGTCATCTAGATTGATTCTGCATTTAAAGTATTTGTATTATTAAAAATAAAATTTTTTGGTGAAAAAAGCATGTACTCCCCCTTGTGAATTTTGAAAAAAATTTTTTCAAAATTTAGAATTGCGAATTTATAGTTTTAATCGATTTTATTTGTCACAATTAGCATAAAAAACAACATTGAAGGTGATTTTGGGAGGGTCAAATTTTTGGTCAAAAATCATCCCAAAATCGACAAAAATTTTGACATATAAAGTTGTCAGATGCCATAGCTCCCATATATCAAACCCCATAACTTTTGTCAAAAGTGAACCGATTTTCACGTTTGATGGCATTTTGATCATGATTTGTCCTATATATTGATTCTACATTCAAAATATATTCATTTTCGAAGATAAAATTATTTTGAATTTTTTGGTCAAACAAGCATGTACCCCCCTTGTGAATTTTGGAAAAAATTTTTTTTCAAAATTTATAATTGCGAATTTATAGTTTTAATCGATTTTATTTGTCACAATTAGCATAAAAAACAACATTGAAGGTGATTTTGGGGGGGTCAAATTTTTGGTCAAAAATCATCCCAAAATCGACAAAAATTTTGACATGTAAAGTTGTCAGATGCCATAGCTCCCATATATCAAACCCCCATAACTTTGTCAAAAGTGAACCGATTTTCACGTTTGATGGCATTTTGATCATGATTTGTCCTATATATTGATTCTACATTCAAAATATATTCATTTTCGAAGATAAAATTTGTTTTGAATTTTTTGGTCAAAAAAGCATGTACTTTCCCTTGTGAATTTTGGAAAAAAATTTTTTTCAAAATTTAGAATTGCGTATTTATAGTTTTAATCGATTTTATTTGTCATCAAATTAGCATAAAAAACAACATTGAAAGTGATTTTGGGGGGGTCAAATTTTTGGTAAAAAATCATCCCAAAATCGACAAAAATTTTGACATGTAAAGTTGTCAGATTCCATAGCTCCCATATATCAAACCCCCATAACTTTGTTAAAAGTGAACCGATTTTCACCTTTGATGGCATTTTGATCATGATTTGTCCTATATATTGATTCTACATTCAAAATATATTCATTTTCGACAATACAATTTTTTTTGAATTTTTTGGTCAAAAAAGCATGTACCCCCCCCTTGTGAATTTTGGAAAAAAATTTTTTTCAAAATTTAGAATTGCGAATTTATAGTTTTAATCGATTTTATTTGTCACAATTAGCATAAAAAACAACATTGAAGGTGATTTTGGGAGGGTCAAATTTTTGGTCAAAAATCATCCCAAAATCGACAAAAATTTTGACATGTAAAGTTGTCAGATTCCATAGCTCCCATATATCAAACCCCCATAACTTTGTCAAAAGTGAACCGATTTTCACGTTTGATGTCATTTTGATCATGATTTGTCCTATATATGATTCTACATTCATCAAAATATATTCATTTTCGAAGGTAACATTTTTTTGAATTTTTTGGTCAAAAAAGCATGTACCCCCCTTGTGAATTTTGGAAAAAATTTTTTTTCAAAATTTAGAATTGCGAATTTATAGTTTTAATCGATTTTATTTGTCACAATTAGCATAAAAAACAACATTGAAGGTGATTTTGGGAGGGTCAAATTTTTGGTCAAAAATCATCCCAAAATCGACAAAAATTTTGACATGTAAAGTTGTCAGATTCCATAGCTCCCATATATCAAACCCCCATAACTTTGTCAAAAGTGAACCGATTTTCACGTTTGATGGCATTTTGATCATGATTTGTCCTATATATTGATTCTACATTCAAAATATATTCATTTTCGAAGGTAAAATTTTTTTGAATTTTTTGGTCAAAAAAGCATGTACCCCCCCCCTTGTGAATTTTGGAAAAAAAATTTTTTTCAAAATTTAGAATTACGAATTTATAGTTTTAATCGATTTTATTTGTCACAATTAGCATAAAAAACAACATTGAAGGTGATTTTGGGAGGGTCAAATTTTTGGTCAAAAATCGACCCCAAAATCGACAAAATTTTGACATGTAAAGTTGTCAGATTCCATAGCTCCCATATATCAAACCCCCATAACTTTGTCAAAAGTGAACCGATTTTCACGTTTGATGTCATTTTGATCATGATTTGTCCTATATATTGATTCTACATTCAAAATATATTCATTTTCGAAGGTAAAATTTTTTTGAATTTTTTGGTCAAAAAAGCATGTACCCCCCCTTGTGAATTTTGGAAAAAAATTTTTTTCAAAATTTAGAATTGCGAATTTATAGTTTTAATCGATTTTATTTGTCACAATTAGCATAAAAAACAACATTGAAGGTGATTTTGGGAGGGTCAAATTTTTGGTCAAAAATCATCCCAAAATCGACAAAAATTTTGACATGTAAAGTTGTCAAAATTCATAGCTCCCTTGTATCAAACCCTCATAACTTTGTCAAAAGTGAACCGATTTTCACGTTTGATGGCATTTTGATCATGATTTGTCCTAAATATTGACTCCACATTCAAAATATATTCATTTTCAAAAATACAATTTTTTTCAAAATTTAGAATTGCGAATTTTAATTTTAAATCGATTGTATCAATTGTATAAAGTTGATTTTGAGGGGATGAAATTTTTTGCCAAAAATCATGCAAAATAATATATGTATATATATGTATATTCTGAATCCCTAGCTCATATATTTCCAACTGCCATAATCCTGTCAAAACCGTATGCGAAGAATGCAAATGTGTGCTGCTTACAAAAATAGCTGGCAATGTTCACAACTATTAGGAAAATTAAGTTTGAATTTTATATTTCATTAATTATGCACAGCGAGAGAAGCATCTGGTGAGGCATTACGCACAGACCAACGCACACTGCCACCTGCAACCTGCAACAGGGCACTAAACCAAAGGACTCGAACACATCCTAAAAAATCCTAAGCACCTGTGCGACCCAAGTATTAGTAGACAAATATTTTGAGAGACAGCCGCACAAAAATTGCAGCGGCGGCTGGGGACGGGGGCAATATCTTACGCCTGATTTGACCGGAGCCCAAGTTCGAAGACACATAACAGTCTCTTCTTTCGTTGCCATTTGCATCCGAGACGCACACACATACACATACTGTGTGGAGCACTTGGATTTACTGAAATACGACACATTTAAAATCTGCATGGCTGGTCAAAGGAGGTGGGCAACTTGCCCCCCAATACCCTTGCATACACCCTTGCAGATCTAGATTCATCTTTGGCTGCAGCCAATCGAGTGGCTCTGTAGAAAACTAGGATGTGTCAGGCCGAGTGAGGCATGTTGCATGTTATATGAGGCCTTATGTGGATATAAATATATAAGTGGGGCGGTTAAGGGAGGTACATAGCTCGTATTGCATATTGTATTTTCAATTTTATTCTATTCTATTTTATTATATTTTTAACTCGATATATATTTATGTATGCAACAAATTTGTTTGCATTCTCCCTTGAGTTGTCACGCACAAAGGCAGAAGTAAATTGTTTAATTTGATTTCATTTTGGAGCTCTTGCGTCATGGCCAGGCTAGCTAAATGGGTTTCCAAGTATGTATCTGTGTCTGACCACCCAGAGACACGCCCCTAATAGTTTGTGTGTGTGTGCCTGAGTGCAATGCAAATCTCTGGCCATCAAATGACTCAATGTGAGCCCAGACCGCCACCGCCCTGCCAATTTTCCACACATTTAATTGCGTTTTATTTTTCAAATATTTATTATTATCGAATATTGAAACGATATCCAAATGCGAATGCAGAAAACTCACACCAAACACCATATGGTGTGCCTGCACGTCATGTTAAGAATTATATATATATATATATAGTTGTACCACGGATCTAACAATGATTCTATGGCACGCGATGTGCCGTGCCTTCAGACCTTCTACCTTTGCTTTACCCTTGCCATTGCCGGACGTTTTCGAATGGCTTTCGTCACGGATTCAAAATCTATGATTTTAATCCTTTTGGGAGTGCTAGAATTAAGAGAAAACCTGATTGGATTGGATTGCAGTTTTTGGCACTATTTAAAAACAGAAACACTTATGCTTTTTTTTCCAATCAAGAACTAATTTCAAAATATTAAAAATTACAGCAAATGCAAATGCTGTAAAATAATGTTATAATAATTATTGTAAACTGATGAAATAAATTAAATTCTAAAACCTGCAAACGTACATATGTATTTTAGGTTTCGGATATTTGTGAGCTTCACTGCCTTATTGAATATATTATATAATTTGATCATTCCATTTATGATATTAATATAAAGAGTTGATTTTGTATATAATTTCATTTAAAAGTGTTGTAACTACGTATTGTTCTTATTTTTAATTGATGTAACTGCACAGTTTGTCAAATACTATGTACATAGATATATTGCTTGCCTGCCTGTTATATCCATATATACATACATACATATAAAAGCTATAAAATTAATTTACGTTTATCTAAATGTGTATTATGCAAGAATTGAATCACATTTAATAATGATCTTATGTTGAGAGACATAAATTGGCAATAACTGGACAAACAATGTGTGTGTACGGGTAGTGAAAGCAATTTAAACTGTTAGAACTGAATGTTTCCCTAGCAAAATTGAGCACAAAACCGAATACAACAATTGGCACTGTTTGATAAATTATTAAAAAAAAAATAAAAACTAAATAATGTAAGTCGAGAATCTGAACAAATTAAAAGAAATATGGATATGCAAAAATTGGAAAAATTTAAAATGCGGTTGGGAGGATTATTCAGTTCTGCTGTTGTTGTTGTTGTTGCTGCTGCTATGTCTGAACGCTGTTAGTGGATGGAAATGTGGTCACACTTGGTCATGAGTACATCCAATTACCATAAAGCACACGAACCCACGCACACACACACACATCACACAAGCAAAATTGGGCGAGACGCATAGAAATGTTCCATCTTCATAACGAAATGCTTAACTTTGTCTACTGATTTCTGATTTCAAATTGACTTCCTCTTCCCGCAATGCAACACAACTGTATCCAACTGCAGGTACATTCCTCAGCACGCAGCAGTCGAGTATCAAGCAGGAGGCCATGGATGTTGCTGGCGAGGAGCAACCGCATGAGGCGCATGCCGCGGATCGCCAACCGACGGCCTGCAAGTTGGCCAAGTTGATGCAACGACCGCAGCTGGCGCAGCTTTTTGAGCGACGCAGCCACAACAACAACAACAATAATAATACTAATAATAATAATAACAATACCAGTAGCCAGAACAACAATAGTAACAATAGAAGTTCAATATACAAGAAGAATCGATCGACAAACTCATCGCCCACACCGTCGGCGAGATCCTGGAACGACAGCGAGGAGGAGCATGAGTACAACCAAGATGATCGTTCCAGTTCAGCCTCGTCGGCCATTTCATTGACCATGAAGCGTTCCTGTCAGGCCAGCGAATCCGCGCTGTACCAGACACTTCAACAGCATCAGCAACATCATCATCAGCACCAGCAACAACAACAACAGCAAACCGAACATCGTCCACGCCACGAGTCGCAGGCACAGCTCAATCAGCAGCAACAACAGCAACATCAACAACAGCAGCAGCAGCAATACCTGGATGAACTGCAGCAGTCTGTTTCCGTATCACATCAACAGCAGCTGACCGCCAATCTGTTCATGGCGCGTACCATTGCGCTGAGTCGTTCTCGTGATTTTCCCGATCTTTTCCAAAACACCTCGGCAGCAGCCGTGGCCGCAGCGGCAGCTGCAGCAGCCACTGCAACCGCCTCGGCTACAGCTTCGGCAATGGCCAGCAGCAGTGCAGCCGGAGGTGCTGTAAATAGCGGCAATGCAGTTGCCGGCGGCAGCAGCAACAGCAATAGCAATGCCGGCAGCAACTATATGCTGCCCTGCCCGCTGTGCGAGACGCCGCTGGAGCAGCGCGTCTTTCGCCAGCACCTCGATAGGCATTATCCGCGCGACAGTCCCGTCTGTCCGGTAATCGAGTGCGGTCGTCGTTTCGCCCATCCCAATTCAGTGCGCAATCACATGCGTATCAAGCATACACTTCAGTGGGCTAAAATGAAGGCCATGCGCTCCTCGGGCGGACCCTTCGCCGGCGGCCCCGATTTTAAATTCAAGAGCGAAGCGGCCAACTAGTTGGTCTCACGATACGGTACCGAACAGTACCCGTATTCAATTCAATATGCCCGCAGATACTCGCACTAGTACCAACTAAAGCTTTTTAGGTTGCTGCTTTCAGTCAATGGTGACAATAATTCTAATCCCAAAACTCGAGACACTCGCGTCTATCGTAGATAGCCAAAACGTAGATCAAACTGCGTTCGTTGATTTAGGCCAATTTCTGAAAGCCCCTAAACGGTTCCAAGACTAAAGCAAAACATTTAAATACTTTCTCATTGTTTGTCAAGTAACGGTTTCATTTTCCACAGCCAGTTTAAATCGTCACGTTTACCTAACTCTCTTCAGGACTATTCTGGTTTTCAATTTCGCATTTAAAACTTTTTTTTGCAAAAGGAGTATGCAAGGCACACACCATTGATAAGAATTCAGAAATGTTCAAATGTGGTAGAACATTTACAGCCAAGGGAAAAGAAAAAGATCTACCTACAGATGTTAGGAAGGTGAAGGCTTCCTGAGGCTTGTGCCAGTGATTACTGGGTGCTACTGGCTGGGAAATGGGGACTGGGGACATAAACGATACGAAGCTGGCATACAACAATTAATACGTTCCTATATTCAATATAGTATACTATATTCAATAGTACATATATGTACTTCCACTACTGCGTATGTGCAACTTTATATGTATAACATACAAAGCTAGAGATACACTGTAAAGAGCCCAAATTATTATAATTATGATAATTCCATAAAAATGCTACACTCTACTGGTAACATTTTTTTACTTATGAGGCGTAGCAGAGCTGCAAGTTAACTGTAATTTAGTGAGGTGTTGGACAGTAGAACAATTCAAAGATTGGCAGCCCACACCATAGATGACGCTTTACGGCACTAGTAACTCGTAACTCCAGTATTATACGTACATAGGAAAATCAGCTACACATAATTTATAGTATGAGATAAGCGTATAAGCCATAAACCAAATATATAAATTGGATATGTATTTGTAGATAATGAGCTGAATACCAAGCAGAAACAATTATAAATAGTTATTATAATTAATTATAATGATACTACAAAATAGAATGTGCCTGCGTAATATATTTTTAGCCAAAAAAAAAATGAAAATTAAATAATAATTATAAAAAAATAAGAAAAAACTAAAGTTGAAAACTCACACACACACAAACACATAGAGACAAGGGAGAATCTGCAATTTTATTAGGGAAAATTCAAAAAGTAAAGCTCAAAATTGTCGAATGAATTATAATTTTGGTTCTGTTAAGAGCAAAGAAAAGCGACAGAGAGAGAGAGAGTCAGAGAAAGAAGAGAGCAAGAGCGAAAACATACGTAAAATGGTTCCTATAATGTTAATCAAAAAGCAAAACCAAAAACTAAAAATCTAACTTAAATTAAAACATGACTAAACTACGAGTTTAATTAAAAGAAGAAGAAAAAAAGACGATCAAAAATCGGTGCGGTATAACGAATGAATTTTATTCAACTTCGACACGGACAATTTTACAATTGTGTAGCCCATAATGAATATATATATGTACTCGTAATACCCTTATATAATTTACAAATATTTTAGTTGGCCAATTGTTTGGAAATACGTAGCTCATAATAATGTATCTTCAATTTATGTACGACTCGATGAGGCAATTATGTTTTGGTTAATAATAAAGAGCAAAAGAAGAAAAGTCGAGCGAACGGATTTTTCTATTCAAACTCGATTGTTTTCCAGCTTTTAGTGTTTAAGAATGCGAATGGTAAACTGAAGTACTTATGATTTGTTATAATTTTTCCCGCAGTTTCCCGTCGTTCCTTGGAAATGCGTGTTCGTGCCACAGATCCGAGACCGTGCCCGAAATGTGGCAAAATCTATCGCTCGGCACATACGTTGCGCACTCACCTGGAGGACAAGCACACGGTCTGTCCCGGCTATCGTTGTGTCCTGTGTGGCACTGTGGCCAAGTCGCGAAACTCGCTGCACTCGCACATGTCCCGCCAGCACCGCGGCATTTCCACGAAGGATCTGCCCGTGCTGCCCATGCCCAGCGCCTTTGATCCAGATCTCGCCTCGCGGCTGCTGGCCAAGGCCGGCGTTAAAATATCTCCCGCTGAGCTCCGTGCCCGCGCCTCACCAACCGGCGGAAGCGGCAGCAGCGGGGGTGCCGGCAACGGTGGTAACGGCTCACAGAAGCTAGACCTCAGCAATGCCAGCGGCGGACCGCTTGACGACGCCGAGGACTCGGACGATGATCCCGAAGATCTGACCACCGGCAATGTGCTCTATGGCAGCAACGCCAGTGACCTCAGTCGCTACCACGAGAGTCTGCTAAGCAATTTTGGACACGCCAACACAACAATTTCACGTATGCGAAACGAGGCCGCCGCAGCAGCTGCAGCGGCCGCCATGGGCCAGCAAAAGGACCTGAACACTGGTGCTGGCGGCGTTCAACTGCCCAACAGCAGCAACGCGGGTCAGTCGCTGCTGGACACTTATCTGCAGTTTATCACAGAGAACACGTTCGGTAAGTGGTACCAAAGGTTGACCCTTTAGATTCCATACTAATTATTTTCTTTTGCTACTTTAGGCATGGGCATGTCGCAGGAGCACGCAGCTGCAGCCGCCCTGCATGCCGCCAAAATGGCGCAATTGAATGCAATGGGCCACAGTCTGGACAAGCTGCCGGCAAGCTTGCTGCCAGCTCAGTTTGATCTCAGCAAGCTGACGGGTGCTGGGGCAACAGGTGGGTATGCTCAGAGCGGCAGCGGACTCTCAATTGAACCGATACTGAGACGTGACCAGCAGCAGCAGCAGGCGAGCAGCCTGTCGCCTGACGCAAACGGAGCGCTGGCGCTCAGCTCGGTTGGTCACATGCACGCAAACTTGGTCGGTGCTGGCGGTGCTGAGGCGGATGATGTGGATGTGGATGCAGAGGCCGAGATTAGACGCGATAGTTCGGAGCCGATGGATTTAGGACTGGGGTTGGACAACAATCAGTCGGGCAGCAACAATGAGGCGGCCAATTCGGACCCCGAGGAAAATTATTCAGAGGATGAGGGCGTGCACCACACATAAGCTAGAGGCAATACAGATTTAACGAGGGGGTCGTTTATAAGAGAGCAAAAGATATAACGATAATACGATATTCGTATATCGTCTTGAAGAGTCGTCGTCAACAGTTGTATACCCAGAAAATGGAACATTTGTAACGAGTAGCCTTATCCTCATGTATACCAGTTTACGTGTACAATACATGCATACGATAATTACGATAGTTATATAGGTTAAAAAAATAATCATGAAATAATATCATGTGCTGCGTTTAAAATTTATAGTAGAATTTATGTTGTGTTTTTAAAAACGAAGCAGACAGAAAAAAAATTTAAAAAAAAAACAACCTACATTACTACCTAAACACATACTCGTATATGAGTTAGAATAGAACAGAGAAGCCTAGATACTTACATACATATATAAATACATATACATACATACAAACTTATCCTATATACTACATACCATATACTATATACACATGTACCTGTTGTGTGTATACATGCAGTTTAGGAATGCAAGAACCAAGACAGATTGAAATCATTGAAGAACTTTAACTCCAAAATACCTAAAGCTAAACTTAAACCTAGATCTAGGCATATAAGTTAGTGTTAGTGACCCGAAATGAGTAAACAATTCTGTAAATAGTCTATAAAATTTAGAAGGAGCTACGCACCCGCAATATGGATACAAAAAAAAAAAAACAAAAAAAAAACAGAAAATAACAAAGCATTTAAACGGACAACACGAATACTCCAATTGAATACTCTTTAATGGCTTTCTTGTCACAATATATGCAACAGCAACAATCCGTCTCAGTTTGAAATATGTGTGTGTTATTGTATCAGATGTTAATAACAAAGAATAATTCAGATGTGCCATGTCACAGTGTTAGAGCTTACATATGACTTTGAAGACACGAGTACTTACCGACCATTCAAGTCGCCTACATATATATATATTTATAATGCTAACCATATCTCAGGAATACACGTGGACGATATTCCCGCTGCCGCAACGAAACAGCCGGAACAACCAAACTACCTCAGCAAATGAATTGTGTAACCCATGTACTCATTACTCGTAATATCTTCCAGTAAAGCATAACTTCTATATTCGTTATGACCGTACTTGCTTATACATATATAACTTTCATAGCAGAAGCATCTGCCTAGCTTTAGGGTCTCCATTGGATGGGTGCGCAACTCAGCCAATTCTAGTATGCATAGCCGTAATTGTGAGTCGAAAGATTTCCCACATTAGCCAGGCACTGTACATTTAATTATCATTTATACAAAATTTGCGATTATGTACAATAAAGTCAGATAAAAAACAAAATAAATAAAGTTGATAGGCACATACATACATATGCATATATGCTTAGCCATTCTTACAAGCAAATTCGTTCATTGGGGAAACATAATAGAATGAAATACCTCAACCTACTTAGATCGCGTTAAGTTTATACAACAGCACACCTAAAGGTTTCTCTCACGTGTTTCAAAATGGCGAATTAATAATTGTATATCGCAATGTCATTATGTCCCATTTCCTGTATGTACATTTAGTTTAAATACGCACCGTTTATTCTAGTTTTATTGTTAGTTGTGCACAGACTCTACAAGAGCTGAAACCCACTTGCCTTATAACAACATAAATATGTGTTACTTTAGTAATTTTCTACCTCAAATAATTTAAATGTAATTTACTTGCATATTATTTAAGCTCGCAATTTCGGGTATGTATTTCTTTTCGTATTGTAATTGTGTTTTTTGGACAAAACTTCAAAGACACTTCAACACGAGTCATCTAATATAGCATAAATTAAATAAATATGGAAATGCATAGAAATAAATTATACTTAAAAATAAAGCATGTTATAAGCAAAGAAAATTATGTTAAATTTTTTTATTATCTTCTTGTTTTACCTCGCGTATGGATACATGGCTTTTGAAAACATTTTTTTACATCAGTTGATTTTATTTGATTCTTTTGAACACGTCGAGTGCAATTTTCTGGATTTTAACAAAATGTGCAATTGCATTTCGACCACACACAAGTCACAAACACACATACACACAATGCAGTTTAGTCTTTAGAATAAATGCAGTTAGTTTAATACAAGTTACATAAGCAATTTAAGTAGAGATCAATGTGCTTAGAAAGTTATTAATATTTATTAAAATTAAAATAAAACTGCGTTATAAAGAACAACCAATTCGCGTATAGTTAATATTTTGGGAAACGTTATGGTCTTCATTCAAATTCTCAATTTAAATTTTGGTATTTACATAACGAACTGGTGGAGTGTATCGGGATTTTATCGACTGGCTTGCTCTGTGACTGATCTCATGCAGGCGCAGCTGTTCGATAACAGCTATCGAATGTACAAATGACGCTTGTTGGATCGCTGATTGTCACTTAGAAGAAGAAGAAGCCAGAAGCGGCATTTGTTCGAATTAACTGTAAAGAAATGTTAAGTGCAAACAATTGTTCCTGTCGATAAGTGTCTTTTTTCCATTTAAATCATTGTTTAACTGTGTTTTGTGTGAAATATGTCTGCAAAGAGCGCAATACAGGTCTGCATCAAGGTGCGTCCCTGCGAACAGGGCCAAGCCACATTGTGGCAAGTGAAGGACAAACGAGCAATTCAGCTCATTGACAGCCAAGCGGATCCCTGTGTTTTTGGTAAGTGTAAGGCCAACGGGAGCTAATAACAATGGCTGTTAAAGATGGTTGTAAAACGATTGGGCCTCGACTCCTTGCAGATTATGTTTTCGATCAGGATTCGAACAACCAAATGGTATTCGATTGTATGGCCAAGCACATCGTGGAGGCTTGCATGAAAGGCTTTAACGGAACTATTTTCGCATACGGTCAAACATCGTCAGGCAAAACGTACACTATGATGGGCGATGAAACCAATCCAGGCGTCATGGTGTTGGCAGCTAAAGAAATTTTCAAGCAGATTGCGAGGCACACCGATCGGGACTTTTTGCTTCGTGTCGGTTACATTGAGATTTACAATGAGAAGATCTGTGATTTGCTAAATAAAAAAAACCAAGACCTGAAGATACATGAAAGCAACGGTATGGTGCATGTCAATTGTGAGGAGTGCATTATAACATGTGAGGAGGATCTACTGCAATTCCTTTGCATGGGCAACAAGGAGCGTACTGTGGGCGAAACCAATATGAACGAACGCTCCAGTCGATCTCATGCCATATTTCGCATTGTAAGCAACATTATTCGTTACTTTATCCGCTATAAAACATTAAATCTGTATTATTTCCCCAGATTATTGAGTCGCGCAAAACCGATCGAAACGACGACGATGCGGTTATTCAAAGCCTGCTTAATCTGGTCGACCTAGCGGGCTCGGAGCGTGCCGATCAGACAGGTGCGCGTGGAGCGCGTCTTAAGGAGGGCAGTCACATCAATAAGAGCTTGCATTTTCTGAGCAACGTGATTAAGAGCTTGGCTGAGAATGAGGACAACAAATACATCAGCTTTCGCGACTCGAAGCTGACGCGAATATTACAGGCATCGCTAGGCGGCAATGCGTTCACCTCCATAATATGCAGCATTAAGCCATCGATTATGGAAGAATCACAATCGACGTTAAATTTTGCGATGCGTGCGAAGAAAATACGCGTGAAACCACAAATGAATGAAATTGTCTCGGATGCGACCATGATGAAGCGCCTTGAGCGCGAAATTAAGGAGCTTAAAGATCGCTTGGCTGAGGAGCAGCGTAAAAATGAAAGTCAGATTAAGGTTAGGTTGCTGGAACAAAGAATCAAGACAGACACGCTTAAAATAATAACCAGCAACACAATAGCGGACAAGCGTAATAAAAACCGTAGACGCACTTGGTGTCCAGCCACATCGAACCCCGAGGCAGCGCCAGGAGATGAAGTAGCTGCTTCAAATTCAAATGGTTCGGCTGGGCCAAACGGCCAGCACAAGCACTCGGGTCTGCCAAAGCCCAATTTTTATCCTTTCATTTCCAATATCAACCATCGACCGTTTAACGCGCCCAAGACTATAAACATTATGAAGTCTCTGGAAGTAACAGATGAAGAGGAATTTAAACCTGCCGTTGATTACAACTTTGACGAGGTACCAAACCAAATAGTCACAAGTCGCATGCTGCCACCACTAACTTTAACGCCACGTGTGGCTGAAATCGCTGCTCAAAGGTGAGTTATTTGCTTATACCATTTTACTTATCATGCACTGCTTCCATCACGTCGGCAAATCATTTTCATTGCACTTTTCATGACCAAATGCATGCTCTCATTTGCTATCATCATGCCAAACTTCTATAGTAAGGAAATGCTTGAACGGGATCTTGTGGAACTGAAAACATTCATCAAGCTAGAACAAAATATTGATTCAGAGTGGGAAGGCTTAAACGAAAAGTTTGAAGCTGCAACTGCTAAAGTTGACGAGTTGCAGTCCGAGCAGCTAAATCTAATGCAGCGGTGAGTTTACTTAATAATTGTGATTTTTCTACAGGTTGTGGCGCTTAAAGCGTTTTGTAAAAAAGTTTAACTTATGCAAAATATTACCATAAGTTTTTCATTAAATTATTGTTATTTAATTTTTTTTTTTTTGACATTATATTGGCATTTTGGTTAATATATTTCTATGCAATAAAAAAAACTTTTCAGTTTACATGTTTTTAAAGCCACAATTTATAACGCAGACCGGCAATTTGAATTATTATTCACCATGTGCGCGTCAATATCCACAACATCAACACGCGGTGAACTTTTGTTCGGACCTCTTCTATTTTTTCGTATTCGCTATGTGCAGTCTTTCTGTATCAGTCGCTGAGAACGGCGCGACGTGAATAAGTGGCCCGCAAGAGCGGAAAGCTGGAAGATAAACAAATGCTTAAAAGCCCACTCACGAAATTTGCCTTGCGAGTCTTTGTGATAGCGTTGGAATAGTATATATACGTAGGTGATGTGAGCCAGTTTCTCGAATTAATTTGGCCGAACCGATCGGCCTGACGTCTGACGCTTTGAAATGGCAACAACGAATGCGATAAGCAAACAATCTGAAAATCTATTGGGCTGCATGGTGACTTCGTCGATAAATTGTTATTCCATACATAATGTGTGCCCATAAGTTGTGATTATTTTGAACTTTGATGTGCAGCAGTCAACGTCGTTCTGCGCCATCGAACTTTCTGTTCGTTTGTGTTGATCAGTGACGTCTTTAGTTGATTTTTAACTATTTTCGATTCTCAAGACGTGACTCTGATGTAACTCACAACTGAATCGGTGGCCCGCAACAACCGAAGTTTGTGAGTAAAAATAAGCATAAGTAAAAACGAATGCACCGCACAGCGAATATCTTCATATTTGTAAATAGTCGCATATGCGTGTGTATGTGTGTGGGGTATGTGGGGTGTGTGCTGTGTGTGCTTGTCTATTGGTTGGAGGTTGAACATCAACTGGAAAGCAGTCCGTGAGCATCTGCAGACAGCTGCAGCCTCTATTTTTAGGAAGATCGCTATAATTAATTGTCAAAATGCTCGTTTTCAAAAAGTGGCCCCCATTGTTTCTTGCAAATGCGCTTAAGGTAGTGCTTCGCACATAAACATTAAATTATTTACTTTTTTATTAATTACTGCTAAACAGCTGTCCATAAACAATACGACTGTGCTTAAACATACAACTAAAGCTTATGTTCCATAAAGACCTTTAATTAACTATTATTTATCATAGTTTAAATTTATTACAATATAGAAAGAACAAGTTTCACATACTTGCTCAGTATCACCAGCTAATCTTCCGGAAGATAAGTCGATCACTTGTATAATGATATTGTTTTTACCTTTTTATTTTTTAGCTGTGAAGCCCTTCAAGCCGAGGTTGAGGCTTTAAGCGAGTCAAAGCAAGCAGCTGATACAAAAATCGATAAATACGAGGAGCAGCTAAAGTCGCTGAAGCAAACGATTGAGAGGCTGGAGATGGAAAATCGTTCTGCTGTTGATTTAGAGTTTCAGTATGAAAACCACAAATCGAAGTCGAAGCTGCGAGAGGATGAGCTGCTGTCGGCGCTGTCCGAGAAAGACAACGCAATTGATAATTTACAAAAGGCACTCAAAGACTTGTCTAGGGATGTGCTGCGCAACAGTAAGGAAGATCAGATGCGCTCTATATGCCCAGAGATTGAAACCAGCTGCGAGAGCATCTGCAACAAGTGCGTCGATTTGGAACGCTTGCTGCAAGAGTACAAGATGGCGTACCCTAATGGTGACCGCGCTCAGTCAATTGAGTGCGAATGCGAGCAGTTGCGTGCGGAAATTGCCAATACTCGTGCTCAACTGGAAACCATCAAAAGCGATTACAGGCAGATGACCAGTGATGTAGCTGAGAAGTCAGACCTGTGCGAACGCCTGAGCTGTGATGTTATTTCGGCCGAGGAAGCCAAGGGCTTGCTTCAGGAGCGATACGAAGATCTGGAAGTGGCGCAACAGCGAAACGATCAGATTATACAAAGCATGCAGGCGGAGTATGATGCCATACAAGAAAAGTACCAGAAACTGCAGCAGGATTACGAAATACTTGAACGCACAGCTGCGGCTACTGAAGATCATCATAAGGAGTTGCAAAGCCAAAATGAATCATTGCAACAAGAAATAAGCACATTAAAGGAATCTTTTGAGAAGATACAACAGAAACTTATGCAGACCACCCATTCAGAAGCCGACGAAGTACTTGTGCAGCAGTTAAAGGCACATAACGAAGAGCTCATCGAGAACCTGGCACAACTGGAGGCCAAGTATGGGGAAATGCAGCGCGAATACGATGATTTGTCCAATCAGCTAATTGAGAGTATGCAAGACGGTGACAGTCTGCGAGCTCAGTGCAGCGCCCTCCAAGAGGAACTGACGCAGCAGAAGATGGTGACAACGAGTGTAGGTGATTCGCAGTTAAACTGGGATAAGGACCAGAAAACACAGCAATTGCTCGAACACATCGCTCAACTGGAGAGTGAAGTTGCCGAGAAGAACATGCTTATCGATGCCACCGAAGGCACAATCAACGAAATGCGTGAACAAATGACGAATCTAGAGTCGGCGCTACTGGAGAAGTCTGTCATAGTCAACAAGGTGGAGGACTATCAGCGGCAAATAGAGTCGCTCGAAAAGCAGCATGCCGAAATGACTATGGTCTGCGAAGAGCTGCAAGAGAAGGTAAAAGAGAACACCATAAACGAGAGTCTGCTTATGTCCAATAGTACCCAAACTCTGAACAATAACAGCATCCCGGAGCAAGAAATTGATGTACTTCAAACTAAATTGACTGATTTGAACGCTGAAGTCAACGAATTGCAATCGCAAATTCAACAAAAAGACAAACTTATTGATAAAATTCAGTCTGAGCTACAGGAGTTAAGTGAACGCTGCATCTCGATGGATGTTCTACAGGTAGAACTACAAACGAACGCACGGCAAAACCAACAGCTGCTCGATAGACAGGCTGCAAAATTGGCTGACGATGCAGACCGCATTGATAAACTACAAGAGTCCAATGCGCGGCTGCTTGAACGGAGTATCAAGTCTGAAGAATCAGAAATAGCTTTGAAACAGCTCCTTGAACAGCAGGCGGATGGGGAATGCGCCAAAGAACAATACGAGAAACGCCTCAAGGATATGCAAATAGCATTGGATAATGCCAAAAAGGAACTTGACTTGATGGACAAACAGAATAAAGATCAGCTTAACAATGTTAAGCTTGAGTATTTACAAAAAATTGAAGTCAGCGAGAGTGGATACCGCGACAATCTGCGCAAATACAATATTGAATGGGAGGAGAGAAAGAATCACTATGAAACCAGTTTGGATAGATTGCAAAAACAATTGTCCTCGACCGAAGAGCGATGTGCCAAGCTCAGCTCTGATAGCGAGGCGGAGCTGTTATCAGTTAAAACAGCAAATGAGTTGGAAATAGCCCAATTGGGTAAAGAAAAACACGAGCTAGAATCATTGTATGACGAAAGCAAGAAGCTGGTGCAGCAAATTCAAAGCAAACTGAACAACAAGGAACAAGATAACAACAAAGATCGCGAATTGGTGACGTCTTCAAATCAAAAAATACAAGAGCTACATGAGAAGTATGAGTTGCAAATTCATAAGTACGAGCAGCTCAAAAGTGAGCACCAGGTTTCCTTGGACACTCTTAAACTGGAGAAGATCTCATTACAGTCTGACGTTGACGAGAGCAAACTGATAATTCAACGCTTGACCAGTGACCTTCATGCGGAGCAGAACGAGCGTCAACAGGAGGCGAGTAAACTGCAACAGTTGCAAGATGCGATGGAAACCACAGTCAAGGCCAACGCTGCAGAAAAGCTTGAATTTTTAGCAAAAGTGGAGACCTTAAATTCCAAGATTGACGATCTGGTAGAACAGCTAAAGCAGGCAGCATTGAGGGTTAAAGATTTTGATAAGCTGCTGCTCGATCATGAGCAGTTGAAATGCCTTTTGTCCGAGGCAAACGATCTCAATGCGAACTTGGCTCAGAAAGCGACAATTCTTGAACGCGAATTAATGCTGGCTCAAACTGATTTAACAGCGCAAAATATGAAAGCTGAAAAGCTGCAATCGGAATTAGAAGCGACATTGCTTTCAAAGAGCAGTGCTTGCTCCGAACAGTTCGCCTTAACAAACAAGCTCCAAGAACTTGAGGCAACAGTATTGGAACAGGCTGCAGAGAAGGAAGAATTCATGGAAAAAGTGAAGACATTAAATTCAAAAATTTATGATCTGGTCGATCAACTTAATCAGGCATCTATGAAAGTTAAAGATTTTGATAAGCTGTTCCTCGATTATGAACAATTGAAATGTCTTCTATCCGAGGCAAACGATCTCAAAGAGAACTTGGCCCAAAAGGTGGAAAATCTTGATCGGGAATTGTTGCTGGCTCAGACTGAGTTAAAAACCCAAACCGATAAAGTTGAAAAACTGCAATCGGAATTGGAGACAACTTTGCTTATAAAAAGCAGCGCTTGCTCCGAACAGTTGGACTTAACAAATAAGTTACAAGATCTGCAAGCAGATATAGTCAAGCAAGCCGATCAATTTGGACACAAGTTGAAAGAGGTGCAGAGCTCAAAGAATGAAATTCAGTTAAAATTCGAATCATTGCTTAGTCAAAAACTAGAGCTGGAGACCGCAAACCATCAGCTCACGGTGAAGCTAAAAAATATGTTAAATGTGCAGGATCTTTTGGAAAAGGAGCGCGATAACAATTGTAAACTCCAGGAGAACAATACTCAACTACAGTCAAAGATTGAGAGCTACAAGACCACCTGTGATACACTGCAGGAGGCCTTGCAGCAGCAGAAAATGACGACAGCTCATCTTGAGGATCGTCTAGCGGCGGTTGCCACAGAAGCAAAAGCAACTAGTGGCGAATTACGCGGCCAAATTGAAATGCTTCAAAAGGATACTGATGCATTACGTTCTATTCTGGTGGGTGTTAATTTTGAGTGCTCCTCACTCTATTTAGAAAATAAGCAATCTATTTCAATTGTTTGCAGAAAACCAACAAAACCAACTTCGATACTGAACGAGCACGAATGGATAGCACGATTTCTAGTCTCCTAGATGATAAGCGCAACTTGGAAGAAAAGCTATGCACGACAAATGAGATACTCAAAAAGCTGGAAGCGGACTTAAGAATTAAAGGCAATAACAGCAATATGTCATTTGAATCAAATAATTCAAGTACATCGTCATCCGGTGCCAGAAAAAGTTTGGATCGTGAAGTTAACCACCCCAGAGTGAGTTTTGTGGTGAAACTTAGTTATTCAAAAATATTTCAATATAGTGCATAAATATATATTCCAAAAGAAATCACTAAGCTTGGAATCTGAGGTGCGCAGAAATAGACGAATAAGTACACATGACGAGCGGCGTCGTCAGTCTTATTGGAATGATTCACGACATGTGGCCTGTATGACAGATCCCGTAGGTAAGTGCAATAACTAAAAAGCTCGGAATTGCTTTTCACGTCGAACAACCCGTTAATACAATTTCCTATTTAGATATAAATTGCAACTGCGCTGTATTGGATCAGAAGCTGCAGGATTGTCAACGAGAGCTGTTCATCATGGAAAGCAAAGTAACTGCTTTAAATATTGAGTTAAAGAACCACCCGCTAAAGGAAGAGACAGCGGTATTGAAGAAACGCCTCCAAGACGAGCAGGCAAGAGCGCGAGATGATATCAAGCGCTTGAAACAAAAGAATTTAGATTTAATGAATAAGGTGAATACCTACGAAGCCATCTCAGCCAGCAGCCAAGCCGCAAAAAGTCAAGCCCAACTCCAAATCCAGGCCAAACGAACCACTGTTGAGACACAAACTGAGTCTGATGTGGAGACCGCTTTAAGAAAAATGACTGATAAATTTCATGATAGCATTCAAATATGTCGCCATCGTTATAATAAAATTAAAGAATTAGAGGACAGGTTGAAGCAAAATGAGAATAGCAGCATTTCTTCCCAAACAGCTGGTCAAATAAGTGCACTTAAGGTATGTACTTATTTACATATCTACTTTTGACTGCCTGTCTATAATTATTGCTTTTTTTCAGTTCCAAGTGGAGTCGCAGCAGAAAGACATTTTCAACCTTACCAAAAAGTATGAATTCGCCAAGAGGGCACTCAAAATGCGCCGAGATGAAGTGAATGAGCTGCGACGTGACGCTGGCACCGACGTTGCACCATCCTCTAAATAAGTCATTTGTTCTTCATAGTATTACAATATTGAGTGATCTTGTATATATTTAATTTGTTTATTTAAGTGTATAATTAAAGATTCCTGTTTTAATTTAAAAAAATCTATAAAATGTAGAACATTTTTAAATGAGAGCCCGTTGCTTTTGGGAAAACTAGTTAGTTGATTCTAGATTCCATGGAGCTAGAGAGGATAGTACAGAATCTGCCATCATTTTAAACGCTCTCAAGCTATATAAATAAATTAAAGGTTTCTGGACATGTGTATAATTAAACTACCATTTATAAAATTCAGCTATTCCCAAAAAATTTAAAGCTGCGCATAACAACCAGTATTTTTTCATATACTCTTAAAGCAGATGTGTCTGATGGAAACAGTAAAATGCAATTTATCGATTACAGCGATAATAGGATTGCATTGGTTAAGGGTTGCAATGGTATTAATATCAGCCGTCTATTGACCGACCACCACACTTATATTAAATCTTGTATTAAAAAAAGTTATTCTGCTTAAGTGGGCCATGAATTCGGCAACAAAGGTATGTGAAAAGGAGTTGCAACTAGCGGGTTGCTCCTCCAGCGCATTCCTCAGCTATAATGCCACCAGTAGTTTTTGCGGGAAAGTGGCGGTTGTGCGTCTGTCATTTCGTCTCACTCCTTCGGGTGCGAATGATACCGAGATTTGTTTGCTTCGTGGGGCGAAAGGGCGCGTTTGTTTTGAATTTGCATGGCATGAATGCATAAACAACAGCTGCCATAGAAAAAACACCTATTTATTATTTCCTCCCTGCACAGGTTGGGGAGATTTTCACAGCTGCGGGTCAAGCATTCAGCAGGCTCGGCGATTTAACAATGCAACTGCATCCAAATGCCGACTCTCCGTCTGGGTAAGTGAGAGTCGCTGCGCTAATAAACACTGAATTGATTTCATGTTCCCTCGCTATGCCCCGCGTTTAGTAAGTGGACAGACGAGGAAATCGACATGTTACACTCGTCCATAATGCGCTTCTCGGACGATCTGAGCAAAATCAGTCTAAGCATTAAAAACCGCACAGTGTAAGTCAACCATAGCGAGAGAACATGACTGGCCAACACAGCACTTTAATCACGGCATGCTTTCCACTTACAGCTCTCAAATACGACAGGCGCTGAAGAAGAAGGCTTTCGAGGATGCCGGCATTCCGGCGAAACAGGTGCCTGTTCAGCAAGTGCAACACGTTATACAAGCAGTTCAGCCATTGCCAATTGTCCAGCAGCAGCAGCAGCAGCAGCACGTATTCAAGTCACACATCATACAACAGCAATCGCAGCAGCCCAAGCAAATTATACTGCAACCACAGACGACAACAACAACGACCACAACCGTGACAATCAAGCAGTTTCAGCAGATGCAACAGCAAAAGGCAGCCGCCCTGGCTGCGGCCCAGGCAGCGGCAGCAGCCAATACGCCCACCATCACAGAGAACATCATTATACAGCAACCCACATCGACGACAGCGCTGGCGGTGCAACAGCCGCAGCAGCAACCGCATGCAGTCGTGGCAACGTCTGCGGCACAGCAGATTCTTGTGCCTGCCGCCACCACAGTATTGTCGCCAAGTGCAGCAGTTGGTGCTGTTGTGGTCGCCGACGACGTTGTCAGCACCACGTCCACTCCAACTGCGGCAACGAAAGTTGGCCTTAAATGCGCACCTGATGTGTCGATGACGCTCAACCGCATCAACGTGCAGGAGAACGAGGTCGATGTTGAGGAGTGCTTGCCCGCGGAGGTTGTCAAACTGGACTTTGTTAGCGAGGAGGTAGCAGGGTGAAGTTTGCTGGCAGCTAATGCTGAAGCATCGCCCGGTCTGGTCGAGGACTTCTATTACTAGTAATAATGTTATACCAGCTGCAGAATTACATTGAAGTAGATCCTTTACATTTAAGACCACACCGGCCCAATCTGTTAAGTGTTGTCAAATTTTATAAAGATATATATATATATACCGTATATATATATGAAATCGTAATTTAATGACGCATTATAAGCGAGAAAGAAGCAATTTAAACTGGCGCGCATCGGCTGGGTGAGTTTTCGTATATAAAGATGAAACGATTGAGATATGTATTAAAATGTTTGCCGCAGCTACATATAAATTTAAGGAGAGATTCAATAGTGCAAAGTACATAACAAATTTTGTGTAAGTTTAAAATGAATAAATGAACATAATTATAACTGGTATCTTTTAATAAAGCAGAATCGGACACAAAATAAATGAATTGCTATTAAGCAAGCAGTTCTGAACGCACTTGACAGTATAACTTAGAGGATTACTATATAGAATTTAAACTTTTCCCTGTGTAAGTCATATATAAATCTGGATACTGGACATGGACACAATTTTTATTTTATTTAAAAGTGAACTGCATACCAGATTTGGTTTAACAGAGATGTATGAAAAGACATGCTCCTCCTGTAAGTCAGCTGCTCCTCAGTTTACAGATATATTACCATGGTTAAGTACATATATATGTAAATAAAACAGTCGCAAAAAGTATCTGCAACACATAGCGTTAAAAATGAGGATAAAGTACTTGCTAATAGTATGCTTGTACTTTATGGGCTCTCTGGCATACAGACCAGTTGTCATACTCCATGGTATACTCTCTGGAGCAGAATCTATGACGCTTTTGGTGCGACACATCGAAAAGGTATGTAGATCTTTCTTTGTTATTGTTTATATGGCCAATGACAAGTTCAAAGTCGACCTCACAACGCACTAAAAGAATTCCTAAATTTTTTGTTGCTTTTATTTAGCTGCATCCGGGTACAGTGGTGTACAATTGCGATGAATTCAGTGGATGGTACAGTCTGGAGAGCGCCTGGAGGCAAGTTGAACAAATCAGGGACTACATAGGTGAGTAAATTAGGCTACAAGCTGTTGCATATTATAATTTGCTTAAACCTCAGATCAAATCGGAAAGCTACATCCAGATGGAATAATCGTTTTAGGTTCGTTATTCTCGTATAAGTATGTTTTAGACGTTTAATATATAAGATTTCCAGGCTATTCTCAAGGGGGACTTTTGGCGAGGGCGGCAATACAGAGTCTACCCAATCACAATGTGAAAACCTTTATATCGTTGTCATCACCTCAAGCGGGTCAATACGGAAGTATGCTGATAACCTATATAATTTAGCCTATGAACTATATAGTCTTGCCTTTTCTTCAGCTAGTTTCCTGCATTTAATTTTTCCGGACCTTGCTGCGAAGACGGCCTTTGAACTATTCTACTCGAGGGTGGGTCAACACACCTCTGTCGGTGGCTACTGGAACGACCCGCATAAACAGGCGTTGTACATGAAGTACAGTGAATTCTTGCCATTGATTAACAACGAAAAGATCAGTTCCAATTCCACATCGTTCAAAATGGGAATGGAACGCTTAAATAAGCTAATCCTTATCGGAGGGCCCAATGACGACGTTATTACACCATGGCAGTCCAGGTAGGATATTTTCCTACAATTTATATAGAGCTAATACTAATTTCCTGTGACCGTTAGTCATTTCAGTTATTTTAATGAGTCATTGGATGTGGTTCCGTTTTATAAGCGACAAATATACATGAACGACTCTATCGGCTTGAAGACCTTGTTAGAGGCGGAAAAACTGATCATTATTATTAAGCCCTTTGTGCATCATCTGTCGTGGCACACCAACAAGAAAGTTATCGACGAGGTCATTATGCCATATTTAGATTGAGCAGATTCAGGAAATGCGGGTAGAAGAAGGCTGTGATTGGAATGCTTAGGCATTCAATTTTAAACTGAATAGACACAATTTTACAGTTGGTGCAGAGATACTGAAGGTCTGCTGAGAACAATTGACTACTTAGCAATAGGGTTTTATTTTAGGAAATGGAATTCGTTTCATATGGTACAAACAATTTGTTTGGCAATTGAGATTAATAAGACTATATATAATAAAAAAAAATAATATATTCGATATTCGATGTTATTTATAATTACCGCGCAAAAAACAATTTGTGAAAAGCGGCAAATTGTGAAAAACGGCAATTTGTGAAAAACGGTAAACTGTCAATAGGTATCAATTTTAATAACAGGTTTTTTATGAATACTTACACTATCCCATAGCCCCTTGGATAAGAAGTAGGGTTACAAAATGGTTAAAAAATAAAGTTGTCCGATTAAATAAACACAGCACTTAAATAAAAGCAATTTTCACATTTAAATTATTTGAAAGCGCACCATAAAATTGGAGCTCACATTAAATTTAAAGTAGCGTTGCCACATACTCTGAGTTGGTACAAACCAAAGGTGATTTAAGATGTGTATCGATAAAAACAGCTGATTTATTAGTGTATCGAAAATATGCTTCCGATGCAGCCCGCGCATAATTTGTGAAATTCTTATTTGTAAAGGTGTTGAATGTAAAATTTTGAAAAGACATCAGTTAAAATGGCAGATGCCGATACAACGGAGAAAATAATATATTCGATATTCGATGTTATTTATAATTACCGCGTAAAAAACAATTTGTGAAAAACGGCAATTTGTGAAAAACGGTAAACTGTCAATAGGTATCAATTTTTCTTATGAATACTTACACTATCCCATAGCCCCTTGGATAAGAAGTAGGGTTACAAAATGGTTAAAAAATAAAGTTGTCCGATTAAATAAACACAGCACTTAAATAAAAGCAATTTTCACATTTAAATGATTTGAAAGTGCACCATAAAATTGGTGCTCACATTAAACTTAAAGTAGCGTTGCCACACACTCTCAGTTGGTAAAAACCAAAGGTGATTTAAGATGTGTATCGATAAAAACAGCTGATTTATTAGTGTATCGAAAAAAATGCTTCAGCTGCAGCCCGCGCATAATTTGTGAAATTCTTATTTGTAAAGGTGTTGAATGTAAAATTTTGAAAAGACATCAGTTAAAATGGCAGATGCCGATACAACGGAGAAGGATGCGGACAATATCATACGCATAATGGTGGCCACGGACAATCACTTGGGCTACGCTGAAAAAGACGCAGTGCGCGGCGAAGACAGTTTTACTGCATTTGAGGAAATACTGGAGCTTGCTGTATCGGAGGATGTAGACATGATATTGCTAGGCGGAGATTTGTTCCACGACTCAGTGCCTAGTCAGAATGCGCTTTATAAGTAAGTAGGGAAGTGGAATTTCGAGTTAAAATTAAATTTACATTTTATTTTTGCAGATGCATCGAATTGCTAAGGCGCTATACATTTGGAGACAAGCCCGTGCCGCTGGAAATACTCAGTGACCAGGCGGTGTTTTTTCATAATGCAGTCAACCAGTCAGTTAACTATGAAGATCCGAATTTAAATATTTCAATACCAGTGTTTTCTATACACGGCAATCATGACGACCCTAGTGGCTTCGGGCGTTTGAGCTCTTTAGATTTGCTCAGCTCAACGGGTCTGGTGAACTACTTTGGCCGATGGACAGATCTCACTAAGCTAGAGATAAGTCCGATATTGATACGTAAAGGCGAAACTAAACTGGCATTGTACGGGCTAAGTCATATTCATGACGCGCGCTTGGTGCGCATCTTTCAGGACTTCCAAGTGACTATAAATTGTCCCAACGAGTCCGTGGAAGAGTGGTTTAATTTGATGGTTGTGCATCAGAATCGTGCAGATCGTGGGCCTAAAAACTACCTGCCCGAGGAGCTGCTTCCCGCATTTTTGAACTTGGTAATTTGGGGCCACGAACACGATTGCCGTATTGAGCCCGAGGTGAATGCGTTGCGGGATTTCTACGTTTCCCAACCGGGCTCGTCGGTGGCAACATCTCTAGCCAAGGGCGAGTCATTAAAAAAACACGTGGGCCTATTGGAGATATACAAGACAAAGTTTCAACTCAAGCCACTACCGTTGCAAACTGTGCGCCCGTTTATATTTGAGTCTATTGATCTGGCCGACTATGTTGATGAGCTGAAGCTCAACGATGGCGATGCGTCCACAAAAGTTTATAATTTCGCTCAAAATCGTGTAGAGGCAATGATCGAGCAGGCCAAGACGCTTCTCACAGGCCACCCAAAGCAGCCGAAGGTTCCGCTAATTCGCCTACGGCTGCGCTACACAGACGAGACGCACATGTTCAATACAATTCGCTTCGGCCAAATGTTTGGTACACGTGTGGCTAATGTGGCAGATGTTGTAAAGTTTGAGAAGCTAATCAAACGAACCCAGAGCAAAAAAGTTAATGTGGATGGTGAAGCTATGCTGCGCGCCATGGTATGCAACTTTATACTGTAGATACCTTGATAGCTTAATCTTAAACTTAAACGTAAATACGTACTTTAAGGAAGCGGATAATACGGCGCGCGTCGAGGAATTGGTAGATCGGTACTTTGAGGAAATCAAGGCTAAAAATCCGCTTAAACTGCTACACTCCAAAGCTTTAGCAGAGGTTACGTATCGCATGGTCGAGCGTTCCGATAACAATGCAGCGGATTATATTTTCAAGTTTGTTAATTTACTGAACCGAACAGTTAATAGCAACCTTCTATAAGTATTCTTATTGTAGATTTTACAATGAGAAAGCCGTCGAACATTTGATGGAGACTCTGCCCTCGATTGAGAACATTAGTGATGAACTTGAAAATTTTAGGATGCGCTATAAAGCCGATGATATGCTGAAAATGCTTGATGCTTCTGGTATAAAATCAGAAGTTTATAGTTCTGCTTCTGGAAGCAGCGTAACTAATATAAATGCCGACCTGTCTGTTGTACCAAAAGCCGCTGCTTCTAAGGCTTCTAGTCGTGGTCGAGGAGGTGGTGCACGTGGTCGAGGCCGTGCTGCGGCCACTCGAGCAGCAAACCCACGGGCTGTACCCAAATTAGAAGTGTCTGTTAACACAAAAGTAAGCTCCTTTTAGATTTAATTTGATTTATGTTATTTATTAACATTGTGCTTGCTCAGCGTTCGTCGAATGAGCCGGTAGGGCTTATGGATGCCTACAACATCGGACGCAGAACAAGAGGCCAAGTAACTTACGTTGTTTCTGATGATTCCGACTAAAACGTATGTTACCACCATATTTTACACAGCTATTCCTATTTGAAAACATTATCAGCCGGTTTGCTTTAAATAACCAGGCACCACGCTATATATACATAAAATAAAAAAAGAAAAATTGGCTTAGCCAATTTGGGAATATGAATTTTCCTTGGATTATCCCTATAAAACAAATTGATTATAACACTTAATACTTGTTTATTATATGCAAACCACTTAAAAATTACTTTGTGGCGCACCATTTCCCTAACTGTTATATATATATTATATCTAATCTTAATAGCTACAGTAAAAGATAGTGCCTGTCTCCACACTCACGAGTGTCAAGGATGTTATCTCGTTGCGGTCGGTTCGGCTTGTTTCTTTGGTAGTCTAGCTGCATCGGCTTTGGAGGATAACGTCGAGACTTTTAAGCACACATACATATACACGCTCCCACACGCACACGCAACTTGAACAATGACTTAAGCTCGTTGCCTACTGCTGGTGGTACTCGTAGTAGTAGCGATATGGATCCACTGGGGAGCTTCCGCCGGCAGCTGTTGTACCCACGCCGGCGTTTGTTTTCGAGACAGGCCGGATGACATATGTGTTGCGTCTGGAAGTTTTTGTGACGTTTGATTGAAATTCTGTTAGTTGGCGACGATTTAAGTTACCTGTTGTGCTCGCCGGCATGCACCTGAAAGCTGGTCTCTTCGCTGTGATCGTGCGAGAAGAGTTTCTTAAGCGCTATTATGCCCGCTATTGTGAGTGCCACTTTGCTGATCACTAGCGCCTTCCCGGCAATAGCAGCCAGCGCCTTCAGGCCCAGCGGCCCAGCAATACCCATTGCTGTCAACAATGCAGCAATTACATACTTGATGTGTCCACCATCTTTGTGCTTCTTTTTCTTTTCTTCATGCCCACGACCGACGCCCGTGTTTACGTCCAGGTCCATGTCAATCTTTAGTGCATGCGTGCGCATGAGTTTGTCAACTTTGGCGAGCAGAGCGCGGTCGAGTGGCGCCAGGTTACCGAATTGCCTTGCATCGGTCAGCGTGCCGATCACGCTTTCTGTGTCGCTCTGGTTCTGCTTCTCCAGCAAAAGACCGTCCACGATTTTAATCGAGTCCTGGTCAAGCGCACGCGTTAATGCATGCAGTGCTTTCTGCTTAAGACAGCCAATAAAGTCGTTCCTCTCCTGGCAATCGTCATATACACGCCGGGCCAACGCCAGCTCGGGGCCCAGTCCCCAATCGCTGATTCCAGCTGCAGCTGTAGCCGGTGTACGCCCGCCGTGCTCAGAAATGCTATGTCGGCGTCGTCGCTGGATTTGGGTTGCAGCAGCTTCCACCCCAGTTCCGATACTGGCGGCACACGCCAGGACCAGCAACCACTCAAGACGCGACATT
The DNA here is from genome assembly GCA_035043915.1 of Drosophila paramelanica. NCBI lineage: Eukaryota > Metazoa > Arthropoda > Insecta > Diptera > Drosophilidae > Drosophila > Drosophila paramelanica. The sequence goes on along the minus strand of JAWNMO010000077.1, from coordinate 265,040 downwards.
TTTGTGGCGTTGGCGGCTAAAAATGTATGCTATTAATATCCCACAGCAAATCGACTCCACTTGCTACCAAACGCTAGCGATCTTCGAATGCTACTCCAGCGAAATCGCTGCTCGCACGTTGTTTTTATAAATTGTGATCTGCGGCCACAGCTGGGCACTCGAATGGAAACAACTAGCGTGCTTCAATGGGATAAGTTTGCGCCGGTGCTGGCGACTCTTAATGGACTATCGGACTGAGACGAGGCGGTGGCTGCCACTGGTGTTGGCCAATTAAAATTAGCCATATATTGTGTTATGCCTTTTTCGAATTTGCCTTTTCTTCAATCGGCTTTACGGCTCTGACATGTATTCGTTATTTGCTCACCCATGGATGGGATGCTGGTGCTCATTCATGCTCAGATTGAATTCGTGCTGCAGCACTGACTCAGCTGGGCACCAGTTGGGTATGATTTTCCATTTCTTCTTTTGCTTTATTGCCACCCTAACGGGGGGAGTTATTAAGTTAAATATTTGTTGGCTTTTAGACGATATGTTTATTATTCTGAAGATAACGACAAAGTCTTTAACATAGAACACAATTGAATTTCTAATAATGTATTCATTTTAATTGTTTTATTCATTATTATCAAATATTTTATTTTTATTATTATAAATTAGTTTTCTCAATATTTACCATAAGTCGTCCGAAACTAGTTCAGTAGAACTTCCTTACTAAAGCAAATAGCCAGCCGAGTTCTGAGATCCACAACTCAAAACGGTAATCTTTATCGAGGTGAACTGGACCGCCGAATAATTACAATAGCAACAAATCTTGAAGGTCTAATGCATTTTTATGATGCGTGTCATAATGTAATTAAGCCATAGAGCTGGCCGTGGTCGTCCGGATTGCAGATGCTAGTAATTCCATAGATACTCCGCATGAATATGTTAGACAGCTTCAAAGTCATCGATGCTGTGAGCTGGCTGCACATTTGGTGCAGTGGCCCAGTGGGTGAAATTGAGTTGAATACAGTTAAGAAATTTTCTTTTCGCTTACAGCTTGCTCAGCGACTGTAAAAATCATGCACGAAAAATATCTTATGAGCCTGCAATGTACTTGATGAAAGCGGACCCGCGGGAACAGAACAGTTGTTTGCCAACTTGTGACAGTTGTTATAGCTTTATGTGGCTAAAAGTGTTAGAGACACTTTCGACTGCCTGATAGTTGTGTCTCATCCGATACGACCCACAAATCGCTAATTGTTCACGCTGCACTCTGGTTTCAAATGGGAAAGTATATTATTATATATATAATATATAATGAAATTCGTATTTTTTTAAAACTTGAAATTTATACAAATTATAAATTATCAAAGAAATTTTACAAAAGTTAAAGACATATTTCGGTATTTATACAGTTATTTTTTTTGGATTGCCTTAGAGTTGAATATACTTATGTCTAGTTTTTATACATTTTCTCGAAATCACTTCAACTATGTGGCGAAACGACATTTAAGCAAGATAAATACACACACTTGTGGGTATGTTTGTATCTGTTGTACCATATACACATCATCTCATAGTCGTATGGCAGCCACGCACACGAAATCCTGTGCTCAAGAGGGCGTAAATAATTTAATACATCAAGAAAATTGGAAATGAAAGTTTCTTTGTTTTGGCTTGGCCGCAGATAACTTTTAGTTTCAATACTCGTAGATAGCCGCAACACGCTGAAGGAAGCAGGGAGCACAAAAACAATTGTGCGATTTATTTGCACATTTTACGAGCGTGGAGCTCCTTCTAGCTCTTATCGTCAATAATCATCATATGCTCAAATTTTTGGTCGCTTAATTGGAAAATTGTTGTTTCTGTGGCTGCGTAGTGAGCATTACGCCTGAACGATTGGGTGATTGGATAGCCGAATGATTGGATGATTGGTTGAGCTTCTGAGTGCGTTTGATTGATGAGTCGATGGTCAAAACAGAGAACTAAACGGACATCATTTTGTGGTATTGTTCTGATAATATTTGCTATGCCGCAATTTGATTGGCATGTCCTCCAAGTGGTCAAATGTTTTCTAGATCTGATGTAATGTATGGAAGTTGGTAAGCTCGGGGGTTTATTTATGCTGCGATTGCGCAAAAGCAGCATTAAGTGAAGGTTAAGGGTGGAATATCATTTCATATTTCATAATATTTCATAACAGGACTTGGCGCTGTGTGGGCGTAGACAAATGTACCGCAATCTAAAATGGCGCCCATACTCGATTCCTTAGGGTTCACCGCTGCAGCCCTTTGAAGTTTTGCGGGGTGGTAACCTTGCTGCCTTCACCTGCAGAGCACTTCAGTGCTCGCAATGTTGGAAAATGAAAATGGCTCATCAAAAGAAGTCAAAACCACAAAGAAAATCTCAGCGGCTTATATACATACATATATACACACATACATCAAATCATCAAGTCCTTCATGAGCCCGTATCTCGTATCTGCGTCGTGTTTGCACCTTTTTTGCGCCCTTCTTTCTCTATAGACAAAGACACTGGTAGCAGAGAATGCCGCAGACGACTTTGTTCTATTTCTTTGGCTCTTTGGCTCTGTTGGCTGCGGTTCGCTCGCTGTCTCACATTTTCCAATTTCTGCAACTACTCGCAAAGTTTCACATTTTAAATTTGTTGGCTTGCTACTTGTGTTAAGATTTTTTCTCTTCCCCTATTTTTTACTTTCTTATGTTTAAGCTTTCTCATGTTTTTCCTATTCTCGTCTGTTTTCTGCGGTATAGTAGGGGTGGCTAAGTTTCTCAATTCCCTATAATAAATGAAACTATACACTTTTGTTAAATATAGATAAAGATAATCAAAGCTACTTAAGGCAAAAAAGCAAGAGAATCAATTTTTAATATTTTTAAAAGTTTGCTATGGGCATAACCACGCTTTTATAAATTTTTGTTGTCTTTTAAAACACAAGTAATTAATACCACAATGCATTGTGCATTTTTCTTAAGTTTTTCCTGTGACCCTGAGTTAATACTGTAGCTCAAATATGGGCATCTATTTGAAGTTCATTCAGTGTGCTAGCCCTTATGCTCTTTACCAAGATGCAGCTGCAAGTGCTGCGAGGGTTTCCTTTGTTGTATGAAAGTTAGTTAGTATAAAACTTGCATGTGACCAGGCGACAGGTGCTATATTCCAGGCGTTCCACTAGGTTTGATTATAATTTGAATTTTACTAGAAGCCATTATCATCAGCATATGGAAATAGGGGCGATTTTCCATTTGCAGTCTTAGCATGTGTCTCACTTTCTGCGGAGCTGAGCTGGAAAAATATTTGGCTTTGGCTGTGGGCGGGTACGCAGGACAAATAAATTGTTGCAAATACAAACAGAAATATAATTTCTGTTGGCTCCCATACAGACGCACATATTTATGGCATGCCGGCACGTACGCGATATATTGCAACCCAATCGAGGGTCAGTGGGTGGGTCGGGGAAAGTGTGAGGGGGCGCAACGGTTTTATTTATTTGCTAAACTTCGTTTATATCGCAAAAGCACCAAAAGGAAACAGTACCGAGAACGTCGCCATGTTGAATGTGCGATGGGCGCTGGGTTTGGGTCTTGGTTTTGGTTTTGCGCTTACTTGGGGGTTGGTTTTCAGCGCCATAAAAACACTGCAGAGACCCAGACACCCAGTCAAGTTGCGGCGCTTCGTGTACTTTGTGTTTGTTATGCTTGTCAAGCAGTTTACGCATGCAGAGAGCGGGGGCAGGGTAAGGGACGTTTGACTTGGATGTCTAACGATATTTCGATTTTGATATCTTTGGGTGTTATCGTTAAATGTTTACTCAAAGGGCGAGACGCTCACAATGTGCCATGTTGATTATGGTTACATTTTTGGTATTTACTTTTCATTTTATTTTTTATTTCGGCCCCATAAAACCAGCAGCAGGCGGTACAGACTGCTGACTAGACATATTCGGCGTTCCTTCTTATCCCTGTTCTCGCAACACTTTCTCATTTTTCGGTTCCAGCTTAAATCTGCTGCATAATCGCAGCAGCTCAGATCAGTTGGGTGACTTTTAAATTGGCACTCAAATGTGTCAAGACGATTATATTCCACGAAACTAAAACATTGTCTTGGGTATTTCCGAACTTAAATATGCATGTACATGGTTTATAAATGCATCTTCTTTTTTGACAAGGGTTCTGCTTGCTTTCCGGCTGCCCGTCAACTGTCATAATTATAGCTGGATCAAGCAGAACCTTCTACCAGCCGTCGGGTCATAATTGGCCAAAAGTATGAACAACTGCGCCTGCGGCTACTAAAGTCTAGACTAAAAAGTCCGAATTTAGTGTTTGCTTTGACAGTTGGCACTTGATGGGCACACAAATTTTAAATTAAACTGGAGCATTTATTGGCTTCATTATAAGTCATCTTATAATTATTCAGCACAACGATAATCGGGATTGATAATATCAATTTTATACAAATAATTGTTTGTTTCTCACAAATTATTGTTGCACATAAGACTGGAAGCTGTAAAACAAACCGTTATAGGTCGATAAAAGCTCAATTAACCCAAAAGCGACACCGATTTACGGATTCAAACTGCACATACATATACACATGACTGATCCGGCCTATTCTGAAAAAGGAAGAAGCAACGGATCGTATGGAGCTGCGACAGAAGGCAGCCAATGCCAGTAAAGCGGCTGCCGTGAGATAAGCTCCCAAGAAAGGCGATGGCGAAGGGCCAGGTGGGACGAGACGACTGTTTGTTATGTGATTTATATGGCTTTTAGGATATTTTATTAAAATGCATATTCGTTGCTCAGATGTCATTTGAAGCCGTCGGCGAATGTTTATGATTTTCATAAACGCTGCGGCCATTGGCCATCGCTTTGGTTGCATTTGCATCGGTGTCCCTGGTGGCTACCACATCGTGACGTTGTTGTTTGCTGTTCTTGTACCGCGCCAGTGTTGTACGTCATAAATTGTCACCGCGTGGCGAGTGGCAGACGCGACCACAAGAAGCGGACTCAGAATTGCCCAAGCTACGACCGTGTCAGGTGAAGATATTGTATCTGATCGCTGCGCCTGCCGCGGGTCATAAACAAGCAATGCGTGGATGTGGAGCGCGATCCTGGGTAACTTCTTTTACTTTTATTTTTCGAGTTTAATTAAAGCGGTTTGCTTGTCTTTAGTTTTGTATCTGGAAGGCATGCAAAGTAACAAAGGGGAAGGAACAACAGGCGCAGCTTTTGGGGCTTAGTATGGGACTCGTTTATCGGTTTATTTAAATTTCTTTGGGGTTTGTATTTATGCCTATAATCAGCACATGGAATCCCGTTAAATCGCCTCATAAGGCTGTTCGCCATTTTCCCGCTTATCGGCAGCAGATGCCCGCCCACAAAACAGGGCTGAGTTTTATTGTGGCGTACAGAAATTGGATTTGTATCAAACGCACACACATACATTCAGTTAGAGATAATACGTATATAGATATATGTACGTAAATGTAGGTTGTGTATATATGTATTTCAGTTTATGGCAACTCATATCTGACAGATATAAAAATACACACCCACTCACAGCACAACAACGACAAGCTTCCGCCATTTTGTGTGTGTGTAAGCGAATGACGACGACAACGAAGAAAAATGATAATAAAATAACGCAAATATGGCAGAAGGAAATGCTCGTTATGCGAGGATTTTCTTTTTATTTTATGTATTCGCCACATAAGCAGCTTAAGTGGCAACACACTCAGCTACATAGATGTATATGCCAATATATTTATACATATGTATATATGAGATAAAGATAAAAGAGAAATAGAGACAGCAATAGGTATCAGTGTGTACATATATGCAAAGGAACGAAAGGATCATGCATAATGCTGACTACAAGGCATGCTGTTTGCTGTTGTTGCCTCATGTGCCATAATTTGCAGAAAAGTGCCAGCAAAGGCAACAAACACACACACATACCCACTCCCACAAATACTCCACTCCCCACTATTCAATCCAACAGCCATTGGCACGCAGGGCAACAAGGATAACATTTTTTGGTTGCCTTTCAACCTTGGATTTCGCTCAACGTTTCGAAATGGAAATGGAGATTGGAATGGGAATCAAATGGGCATGGATCTGGAGGCATATGGAAAAATGGGTGCATGCCATAAAAACAATAGCGCACATAAATTCAGCACAAATATATGTATATAAAGTATGCAAAAAAGAATAAAACGAACAAAGAAATAAGCAAAGCTGTGAATGGGGATACAACGACGGGTGCTGCACACAAAAATGAGCTGGGAAACTCAGACACACGTACACATACACCCACAGACACACACACACTCTTACCAAAAATTGTTACGAATAATCGTAAAACATGAGGAAGAGTCTGAAAAGTCGTAACAATTTTTGTTGTATCTTTTTGGTTTTTTTTTCGCTGTGATTTCGTTGGAATTTTAACGAGGCACAACAAGGACGTACATAAGTATGCGTGTGTGGTGTACTCATATGTATTTCTGCAACTTCTGAACCAAACGTTTATATAATTTGGAACTTCGTTAGCAAGTCAGAAAATTGTTATTTAAAGTACAATTTGGGTAGGTGTAATTTGATTTTGCAAGCCATACTGTACTTATTACTTGCTCTTTTAGTTTTTATATACAATCATACATCTATACTATATTTATCTATCAGGTGTCTATGAGATAACATTATAGTACTAGTATCTATCATGTTGTAATATGTTTTCGGGTTATATGTTTTGGTGTAGTAGCATTAATTTTTAATCTACATAAAAGTTTCAATTACAATTTTACCGACGGGCAAGGGCATGCGTGGAGTATCTGATATCACTGGATATCAATCTTCTACACTTGGCGAGGCAGACGGAACAAATGTGAGTGCCAGAGGCCTTTCACGCTTCCCTGCCGAGGTCACAGATGTTTATATTTGTGCCATCAGCGCTACCAATAATTGGACATTGGTTCAAGTGGGCAGGTTTGATGTCCTACGACCCTTATGTTATGGATATTCCGGGTGTTATACGTATAAGCGCAAATAATTGTGATTTTCCGTGTTTTCCGTTTGATTTTCCATTTGTGTTGTTGATGATTTCTTCTTGGATGCCCACTACGAAAAATATTGGAAAAAAAATAAGGGAGGGGTGGGGTAACATTTACCCTCTAGTTGGGTACGGGTAGTGCATGATTTTGTCGTTTTTGTGCGTCAAAAATTTATGCTTTTTAGTTTATTGCCTTACCATCAGGATAGCATTGGATGGTAATAGGGATGGTTTTGTTGCACAGTTTTATGGGTCGACCTCGGGACCTCATGTGCAGGCGATTCTTGGTCAAGTCAACGTGTAATTGGGAATTTATTAGTCGCTGGAGACTCATTTACATTTTTCTTGTGGACAAAGGAAGGTGGAGAAGGCATAGCGCTGAGCCGGCATAAGCTTAGTGAATTTCAGAGTGACTGGTGCGGGGTGAGGTAAAATATTTTGATTGCTGGCGAGGCAACAAACTTACAGAATCAGCAGAACCAGAAGTAATAATTACCAGTTGTTTAATTTATTGGTAGGCAATTTTGATTTGTGCGAATGTCTGAAGCAGTTGGTCGGTTGAGGGAGAAGGTTATAAATGGACTGCTGAATCATAGGTATTGGGCATTGGAATACGTAGGCTGAGTATAATAAATAAACACGAACAGGAATACATTTCTAAAAATTCTTTTTCAGCTATTAAATGTAAAAATACAAAAATATTAAACATAAGTAGAGGAGAAACTTTGCTCTTTGACTAACGGAAACTTTTATAGACGACTTAGGGCTTTCGTTCCGACTTACACAAAATGAAAAACAACATTGTCCTCAATTTCCGGCAATTATTTCGACTGTCGGTCGATTTAATTTATTCGTTGCTCAAAATTAAAACGCAGCAAAACAAAGAAATCCCCTTGTCCAAATCGCGACATAGGCGCAACCCAGCTCCAAAGCTATACCCGGCGTCCCCCAGCCAACCCCTGCTGTGTTTGTTAGCGTGATTTTTCATTCCAAGCGCAATTGGTTTTCAATTCATGGCTATGTAATCCCCAGCTCCGTGGGATATTTCAGGGATTTATGTTGGTTTTTTTTTCCATTTTCTCTTATTTCTACAGCTAGCAAAGAAGTAGGAGGGGAGTTGGAGGTGTGGAAATGTAGTGGGAGGGCTCGGATGTGTCTGGACAGGAATCCTCTGCATATTATTAGCGAGCACCGCGTGGCTTCGAGTTGAACTTTTAATCAAATGCACATAATTGCCAAAATAAATCAATCAATTTAACTTGGATGTTTCCAAATTAGAAGTGACAGCCGAAACCCCAACCCAGCGACTACAAATTTCAATAAAATTTTCTTTAAGGCTCTGTAGGTGCCACGTATATATCGTAAATATATCGAAAATTTCCTGATGATTTTTGATAATTCCAATGGGAACTCACAATGGACTTAGCTACTCTTAAGGTTTGGTTTACGTGTCATTTGCAGAATGTGGGCTTCGGTTCGGGTTGAAGGGCGTGATTGTTGTCTACTGTTAATACGGCATCTTAAATTAACATAAATTTTCGTGTATCAATTGACACCGATCTCAAACACTCACTCTTGCACTCTCCAAGCACGTGTATTGTGCCTTTTTCGTTTGGTAATCTGTAAGATATAATGTCATAGACACGCTCCGGTTGCTAGAACAGGAGCCTGACTTTGCGACCATTATGAAAATGACAAATAGGGCGCAACTGTCTGTCCCTGCGCCGGCAGCTAACACAAATAGTCTGGCATCGTTTTTGGTTTCCGCTGCTATAATGCGATGCAGTTTTAGGGAGGGCCATAACACTGACTACAATCTGTGCGCACGTGTGGGATTATGTCGAAAAGGATTAACTGTAATACTAGCACGTGAATGATAACTTCAACACCCGTTCTTTTCACGTGTTGCCAGCTCTAATGTGTGTGCTGCAGCTTACAGCAGACAATATTTATCATTGATTAAAATTACAGTCAGAATTTAAAATATTTCTGCTACTTACTATAACTATTAAAACAAGTAAGAACATTGCAGTCAGGCGATACCGACTGCGTTATACTCGTTCTTAAATAACAGATTCCATAGCTCCCATATATCAAAACCTCATAACTTTGTCAAAAGTGAACTGATTTTCACGTTTGATGGCATTTTGATCAAGATTTGTCCTATATATTGATTCTACATTCAAAATATATTCATTTTCGAAAATAAAATTATTTTGAATTTTTTGGTCAAAAAAGCATGTACCCCCCCTTGTGAATTTTGGAAAAAAATTTTTTTCAAAATTTAGAATTGCGAATTTATAGTTTTAATCAATTTTATTTGTCACAAGAAGCATAAAAAACAACATTGAAAGTGATTTTGGGGGGTCAAATTTTTGGTCAAAAATCATCCCAAAATCGACAAAAATTTTGACATGTAAAGTTGTCAGATTCCATAACTCCCATATATCAAACCCCCATAACTTTGTCAAAAGTGAACCGATTTTCACGTTTGATGGCATTTTGATCATGATTTGTCCTATATATTGATTCTACATTCAAAAAATATTCATTTTCGAAAATAAAATTATTTTGAATTTTTTGGTCAAAAAAGCATGTACCCCCCCTTGTGAATTTTGGAAAAAAAATTTTTTTCAAAATTTAGAATTGCGAATTTATAGCTTTATTCGATTTTATTTGTCACAATAAGCATAAAAAACAACATTGAAAGTGATTTTGGGGGGGTCAAATTTTTGGTCAAAAATCATCCCAAAATCGACAAAAGTTTTGACATGTAAAGTTGTCAGATTCCATAACTCCCATATATCAAACCCCCATAACTTTGTCAAAAGTGAACCGATTTTCACGTTTGATGGCATTTTGATCATGATTTGTCCTATATATTGATTCTACATTCAAAATATATTCATTTTCGAAAATAAAATTATTTTGAATTTTTTGGTCAAAAAAGCATGTACCCCCCTTGTGAATTTTGGAAAAAAAATTTTTTTCAAAATTTAGAATTGCGAATTTATAGTTTTAATCAATTTTATTTGTCACAAGAAGCATAAAAAACAACATTGAAAGTGATTTTGGGGGGGTCAAATTTTTGGTCAAAAATCATCCCAAAATCGAAAAAAATTTTGACATGTAAAGTTGTCAGATTCCATAACTCCCATATATCAAACCCCCATAACTTTGTCAAAAGTGAACCGATTTTCACGTTTGATGGCATTTTGATCATGATTTGTCCTATATATTGATTCTACATTCAAAAAATATTCATTTTCGAAAATAAAATTATTTTGAATTTTTTGGTCAAAAAAGCATGTACCCCCCTTGTGAATTTTGGAAAAAAAATTTTTTTCAAAATTTAGAATTGCGAATTTATAGTTTTAATCAATTTTATTTGTCACAAGAAGCATAAAAAACAACATTGAAAGTGATTTTGGGGGGGTCAAATTTTTGGTCAAAAATCATCCCAAAATCGACAAAAATTTTGACATGTAAAGTTGTCAGATTCCATAACTCCCATATATCAAACCCCCATAACTTTGTCAAAAGTGAACTGATTTTCACGTTTGATGGCATTTTGATCATGATTTGTCCTATATATTGACTCCATATTCAAAATATATTCATTTTCGAAAATAAAATTTTTTTGAATTTTTTGGTCAAAAAAGCATGTACTCCCCCTTGTGAATTTTGGAAAAAAAATTTTTTTCAAAATTTAGAATTGCGAATTTATAGTTTTAATCGATTTTATTTGTCAAAATTAGCATAAAAAACAACATTGAAAGTGATTTTGGGGGGGTCAAATTTTTGGTCAAAAATCATCCCAAAATCGACAAAAGTTTTGACATGTAAAGTTGTCAGATTCCATAACTCCCATATATCAAACCCCCATAACTTTGTCAAAAGTGAACCGATTTTCACGTTTGATGGCATTTTGATCATGATTTGTCCTATATATTGATTCTACATTCAAAATATATTCATTTTCAAAAATAAAATTATTTTGAATTTTTTGGTCAAAAAAGCATGTACTCCCCCTTGTGAATTTTGGAAAAAAATTTTTTTCAAAATTTAGAATTGCGAATTTATAGTTTTAATCGATTTTATTTGTCACAATTAGCATAAAAAACAACATTGAAAGTGATTTTGGGGGGGTCAAATTTTTGGTCAAAAATCATCCCAAAATCGACAAAAATTTTGACATGTAAAGTTGTCAGATTCCATAACTCCCATATATCAAACCCCCATAACTTTGTCAAAAGTGAACCGATTTTCACGTTTGATGGCATTTTGATCATGATTTGTCCTATATATTGATTCTACATTCAAAATATATTCATTTTCGAAAATAAAATTATTTTGAATTTTTTGGTCAAAAAAGCATGTACTCCCCCTTGTGAATTTTGGAAAAAAATTTTTTTCAAAATTTAAAATTGCGAATTTATAGTTTTAATCGATTTTATTTGTCACAATAAGCATAAAAAACAACATTGAAAGTGATTTTGGGGGGGTCAAATTTTTGGTCAAAAATCATCCCAAAATCGACAAAAGTTTTGACATGTAAAGTTGTCAGATTCCATAACTCCCATATATCAAACCCCCATAACTTTGTCAAAAGTGAACCGATTTTCACGTTTGATGGCATTTTGATCATGATTTGTCCTATATATTGATTCTACATTCAAAATATATTCATTTTCAAAAATAAAATTATTTTGAATTTTTTGGTCAAAAAAGCATGTACTCCCCCTTGTGAATTTTGGAAAAAAAATTTTTTTCAAAATTTAGAATTGCGAATTTATAGTTTTAATCGATTTTATTTGTCACAATTAGCATAAAAAACAACATTGAAAGTGATTTTGGGGGGTCAAATTTTTGGTCAAAAATCATCCCAAAATCGACAAAAATTTTGACATGTAAAGTTGTCAGATTCCATAACTCCCATATATCAAACCCCCATAACTTTGTCAAAAGTGAACCGATTTTCACGTTTGATGGCATTTTGATCATGATTTGTCCTATATATTGATTCTACATTCAAAAAATATTCATTTTCGAAAATAAAATTATTTTGAATTTTTTGGTCAAAAAAGCATGTACCCCCCCCTTGTGAATTTTGGAAAAAAAATTTTTTTCAAAATTTAAAATTGCGAATTTATAGTTTTAATCGATTTTATTTGTCACAAGAAGCATAAAAAACAACATTGAAAGTGATTTTGGGGGGGTCAAATTTTTGGTCAAAAATCATCCCAAAATCGACAAAAGTTTTGACATGTAAAGTTGTCAGATTCCATAACTCCCATATATCAAACCCCCATAACTTTGTCAAAAGTGAACCGATTTTCACGTTTGATGGCATTTTGATCATGATTTGTCCTATATATTGATTCTACATTCAAAATATATTCATTTTCAAAAATAAAATTATTTTGAATTTTTTGGTCAAAAAAGCATGTACTCCCCCTTGTGAATTTTGGAAAAAAATTTTTTTCAAAATTTAGAATTGCGAATTTATAGTTTTAATCGATTTTATTTGTCACAATTAGCATAAAAAACAACATTGAAAGTGATTTTGGGGGGTCAAATTTTTGGTCAAAAATCATCCCAAAATCGACAAAAATTTTGACATGTAAAGTTGTCAGATTCCATAACTCCCATATATCAAACCCCCATAACTTTGTCAAAAGTGAACCGATTTTCACGTTTGATGGCATTTTGATCAAGATTTGTCCTATATATTGATTCTACATTCAAAATATATTCATTTTCGAAAATAAAATTATTTTGAATTTTTTGGTCAAAAAAGCATGTACCCCTCCCTTGTGAATTTTGGAAAAAAATTTTTTTCAAAATTTAGAATTGCGAATTTATAGTTTTAATCGATTTTATTTGTCACAATTAGCATAAAAAACAACATTGAAAGTGATTTTGGGGGGGTCAAATTTTTGGTCAAAAATCATCCCAAAATCGACAAAAATTTTGACATGTAAAGTTGTCAGATTCCATATCTCCCATATATCAAACCCCCATAACTTTGTCAAAAGTGAACCGATTTTCACGTTTGATGGCATTTTGATCATGATTTGTCCTATATATTTATTCTACATTCAAAATATATTCATTTTCGAAAATAAAATTATTTTGCATTTTTTGGTCAAAAAAGCATGTACTCTCCCTTGTGTTGCGAATGGCTTAACCTCTCTGTTGATTCAACATTCCAAGTCTTTAACATTTGCAAAAAAAATTTTGTTTTAATCTAAATAATATCATGTATAAAAAAAATTGCTGAATACTTAGCCGGAGTTTCGCAATCTATCAAATCTTCAGAATTTTTAACGTTAAAAAGTCAGTCTAGGGGTTAACCCTCAAACTTCACGCAGTGCCATTACCAGTAACTGACAAATTTGTGTTTAAATTTTAAACCATAATTTACCGACACGGAAAAGGACGAGCGGTGTCGGAACTGACGGCATTGTTATTAGCCTAAGGGGGTAGACTGAGGGCGTTTTAAAGGGGTGGCTGTGCACGGGGGTTGTGGGGTTGTGGCAGTCCGCAATTGAATTAAAAAACTGCGAAGTACATTTTTCAAAACGACAAACAAAACAAAACGAAAAGTGAAACGGAAATGAAAGCAAACAATAGAACGAAGGAAAACAAAGTAACCTGAGAAGACAGCCTGTGGGACTGGCGAAGTTCAAACGAAAAATGGTTGCCAATGATGAGAATGATGATGATAGAGTTGGGAATGGGATGAGTATTTGAGTAAACTGAAATATCTAAGGGGAGTGTGAAAATAAAATAAGTATAAGCAAATAAAAGTGCATAGTGGCAGCTCAATTTGAGCGAAGTCAAAAGGCCAGTTTGCGCGTCGCAACCCAATTCGGGGGTGGTAAACATTTATTTTTTTAAGTTTTGAAAAGAAAAAAAACAATAAATCATATTTGGGAGAGAACAACACACCAATATGAGGAAAGAACATATTGTTGCAGTCCGATTTGAGATGGAAGTGGTTGACCCGGCGCGGTAGGACTTAAAGGGGTTTATGGGCGACACGTTGACAATATGGTAACTCAAACAAAATCAGAGCAAGTGTTGTATGACATTGAATCCGTGACAGACGCGTGACAGTTCGCGTTGTCGAGGACCTACTTCCGTCCATCAGCAGCTCCCTCCGACAACGTGTCTTCTGCCATGTTGTCGCTGAATTTCATTTTATTTCATTTGTTTTAATGCAGTTTTACACGCTCGTTTTAATGAAGTGAGTGCTGCAAACCACAGATGTCCTGGCGAATGCCCTGACCTGCATATAATGCACGAATAGGCGACCTCATTAAGACGCGCAATTACAGTCCAATTGTAGCTTCAGAATTGCATCAATTTCAGTTTTTTGTCCTGGCATAAATCACGCCGCTTAATAACTAATAAACGCTGACGATTGCTTGTGCGGACCCATGGGTTGTTCTCTCCGCTTAAGTGGCAGCTGTCAGTTTGACCCACACTGCCTAGAAATCCGTGAAATAGTCCCGCGTCGCGCATCCGGACCCGGCGTCTGTGACAAACAAAAAGCACCCTAGAGGAATCCATCAGTTTTGTGATTTTGTATATTAAGTCATCATTTTTGTGGCCCACCCTTGCTTAGCTGGCCCCCTGGGAATTAAATCGCACTTTGTTCAATTGTCCTAAGTTAGGGGTCAGTTTAAATTGAAGCCAAGACTTGGAATTTGTGAGTGGTTTCATTATTCCGTGTGCATATGTGCTTATAATACGTTCATATGGCTTGACTAGTACAATTTCAGTAAACATTGGTAAAAGTTTACCTGAAAGTATGCAATAATAAGTAAAATATTTATTGATCCATTTGCAAATCTACAGATTCCGGAAAACAAAAATGAAAACTATTCAAACTTAATGCAAAAAGCAAATGTGCCGGTGAAGTAATCACTTAAATTATTTATTCATAAGCAAACTTAAACCTCGCCAACCTCTCAAGCGGATGAGCTGCCACGCCCATGGGGTATAATTGAAAGCTGATTTTGTGCTTTTTTCTACCAACTCAAACTCCAAATGCGCCAAGAACAGTAACAACAAAAACATTAATTTGCCTGCAGGTGTGCGCGAGTCTAATGGGTGTCATGATTGAGGCTGAAGTTCTTTCTCCCTTGGCGGCACTCTAAAGCGTCAAAATCCTTCAACTTTTCGCAGCATTTGCGCACACAATGAATACAGTGGAAGGCGGGGCAGGCTCGAGAGCACTTCGCCAACAACGAAAACAAAAAAATGACGAAAGTATTTGAATTGACAAGTACCATCAAAATAGAAGCGGAATTAAATTTATCATGCGAAGTGGTGGCGTGGGCCATTGAGCGCTTCAGAGCCACCCAACTGAGGGTTGAATTGCAACCAGCACCCACCAGAGCCCAATGTCATCGATCAATTCGAGCGTGAGACAACTTCACAGGAACTGAGAGCAACTTTAAATATTGAAAAATGTTTTTTCTGCTGCACTTTGAGCTAGAGATGCTATAACAAAGCCTTGCGACCTTTGTGGGTGTTTGCCATTATAGGAAGGATCGACAGATATGATAAGAACTATAATAAAGCTTTTTGGCAAATGTGAGGGTGGAGGTGCTTGACAAACGTGGCAACAATATTATGAGCAGCGGGTCTAATTGGCACGTAAAGATTTCCAAGGCAATTTTAATTTAAATTTGTATTTAATTTCATAATTAACGCTGAGCCGTGACACGTTTCCGCCTCAGATTACGATTGGAATGCGACACCAGCAAAAGAAGAGAGCGACGTTCGCATAAACGTGCTAATGATAATCCGATTACAACCAGACTAAACTCTTTCTCATTCATAAATTTTGCTAATAGGCCGCGGGCCTTAAATGTCAGGATCTAAATCTAGGGTGCCTCGAGAGTAGCAAGTCACGCGACTTGCCGGTTTCCAATTATTCTAATAGGCCGACAATTTGAAGAGTCATGGCTGCAGATGTGATTGGCAGACGGAATCGCCTTTGGGATACCCATAAAATCGTTTTGAAATATTGCCACGCTTTGGACTTTTCAATGTAAACATCGCGCGAAAACTGAACAAATTGTTCAACGTAAAACAACAGTAGTCAAACAAAATTGAATATCGGCGGCAACAGAAACGCTAAAAAATGGCAACCAAAACAAACAGAAGAGGAATGCTACAAAATAAAAAAAAATTTTGATGGCAGTTGCATCCTGGACTATTGGTTGGTTTCTATTTTATGGCCACGTCTGAGCGAATTGTGTCACGAATTGGGTATGGAAAGGGGTAGGACAGGGCAATTGGTACGTGTCAATAACTGCTATAAAAAGTCGACTTCGCAACACGATGCACAGTTCAAAAAAGCAGCCCAAATGCACCTCAATAACTCTCTAGTCTGCGGCTCAAATCAATGTTGCATTTCAATTGCGAAATTGCAAAACTGGCAATTGTCACACGGCCTCAGCCGCTCATCAATCCCCCATTTAAAGTCTTTTCGAGTTTGGCGAGTTTTTGTGAATATTAAAATAAATGTTTTTTCATTGGTGAACCGTTTATACGAATGTAGTTAAATTTAACTACAACCAAAATTGGCTGTTTGATAAAAAAAAACCTTTTCAAAAAAATTCTACCAGTGTATAGATGGAGTTACGTTAAAGATAATCTTGAGTGTGGAAGATTTTCGAGTTATGAGTATCTAAGATATTTATGAAATATGTTCCCATGCTAGTGTTTAGGTCTATACAATTTTATTTAAAATGTAAGACCGACAACTGGTTTTTGTAAAAATAATATATTTTTACTAAAGCCTACTGACATATTTGTTTTATCATTTGTAATGCATTCTCGAGAGCACATCTGCAATGATCAATTGAAATGTCAATGTCAGCATTTAGCTAAGCGTTGGAGATGAACTATCCTTGCTGTTATCATACATATACATATACATATACATATATATCATTGTGCCTTGCACATCCATTTCGGTATGGGGTGTTTTTTTTGTTTTCTTTTTTTTTTTTTTTGAAGGCTCGTGTTTCTACAGTTATTAACACGCTTGTAGTGATTTGTCAAAATTCCCCGTATGACATGTGTGCAAACAAGGTCGAGACAATGCCAACGATCGGCCCTGACATTGAATAGGCATTGAACTTGGACTGGGAAAGGTTCTAGGGTTGGTGTGTGCGCAGCGAAAGGGGTGCATCTGTGATCCACTTCCACTCTGCTGACACTAACCGGCGAAGCGCGCTTAACGGAAATTTGTTTATTTTTAATTTGACAGAAAACTTAAATTCGTTCGAGATTTCCATCGGTTTTCGCAATTCAAGCGGTAATGATAAAAATGTAAATAAAAAAATAACAAAAACGTAAAAAACGAAAGCAGAAAGGATTCGCGTGCAACAATGTCAGCTGTCGGCTGTCTATTGGATATGGATATACTCAATCGTAGGCCGCAGTCGGTTGAGCTCTCTTCGTAGTATTTATGCATATCACAAAAAGTTTAATTAAAAGCACATCAAACTGCAGACACAAAAATCAATCACAATCGGTTCAGATCGCAAATTCCGAATTCCCATACGTTTCCATATACTACAAGTATTTAAAAAATTGCTGATAAATAAAAATTGAGAAAAATAAAAGAAATGTGACAAAAGACGCATTCATGTTATAAATTTGCACTAATTAAAACTCCCATTAAGCGAACTGTAAGGTTTTTTTGTCGCGTCCAAATAAAATTTAATCGCTTAAGAAATACCGACAAAAAAATGTTGGAAGCTTACAAATAATTTTTACCTTTAGTACATTTCCTTATATTGATAAATAGGAAAAAGGCTTTTATGTAATATATGGACCTGGGCTTAACACGCACGAAATGGCTTTTGTAATCAAAATTTACCCGGCCTTCGGGCAACTTACATATATTAAAGCTGCGCGAAGGAAATTGCTTCCACACCGTTGACCTCATTAAATGCAAACAAAAGTCGACCACAACAATTCAAATCAAATATAAAAGTCAAAAATTCATTGAGGCCCAACGAGGAAAAGAGGCTCAGGAACTGGTTACATTCACTGGACAAGAGGAAGATATATATATATAGCAAAGCAAATATATATGTATATATATATATATATATATATGTGCGCGTGTATAGATTGTGTTCGTGACGCGTCTAGTTGGCTCCTTTTCTGCGGGAGCGGCTAACCACAACAGGCACCAAGGAGCTACTCAGCACCAGCAGTGACTGGAAATTTGCTTTGCGGAAAAACTTAAACACCGGAAACAATTAATTCCACTTGAATTAACATATGCTCTGATGGCCTCGCGGGGGATGGAGGCGAGAAAGTGGGTGGCCACAAGCAAATCACGACCCCTTGAAGAGTGTTGACTAGCCAACGGTTGCGGGGCACTTCTCTGTTTGCTGATTGATCGTCCCGTTGTCTCGTCGCTTTTAAAACCTTCAACTTTCCCCAAATCGGCCCAGAAACTCATTCGCGTTTATGAGCTAAAACTTTTGAGTTGAGTTGCCACTTCAGCTAGAATGGGCAGAATGGTCGGAGCACCGCATCATGTGCGAGCAATACCAATTTCAGAAATGAGTTAAAAAGTTAATTGCCGGCGGACAGGTAATTTCTGGCACACTTCAAATGCAAACGCCATTAAGTAATATGCAAACAAGGGGTGGCTACCACCACTTCCTGGTCCCGAGACAGCCGGAGTCAATCAAGGACTTGACAGGACCGAGGCAGTTCCCTTTCCCCGTCACAACCGCGACACGTCAGGCATAAAGTCACGAAATACGTACTCCATCCTTGGCCATTGCGTGCAACCTGCGGTTAGTTGCAAAGTTAGTTTTCTAGATGGAGTGAGTCGTAAGGTAGAAAGACTTCGACCGGGAGGCAGATATGACGAGGGCAGGTGAGGAGAAGCAAGCAGATTAGGGACGCGTGCCCACGTTTAGGCGTAACAAATTACTATTAAACTGAGCAAGGCGGGGGACCCACTGATTATTATTTAATGATGAGCCCTGCCAGATTGTCTTGATCAGTGCTCATTGCCGGGCTACTGAAATAATTGTGCCGCATACTCACTATCTACCCATAAAATTTAGAGGTAAGTGCAAGTAACCGTAATAATGCTGGTTTCCTTACCCATTTGGTTTGATGTAATGGAAAAAGTTTAAATCGAGTAAACAATTTTTATAATTTCGCGTATTGTCTGAGTACTAAAATGAATATGAACTTGTATGGGTTACCAAGTGGAAATGTGACTAAAGCAGTTGTAAATGAATTAACAACCATTAAATAAAAATTAAGATTGGGATAGAAAAGTATGTATTTATATCGTTTTGCATTTCTCAAACACCAAAAAGTATGCTTAAGAAATATTATAGCCAGTGCTTACCTTTTTGAGCGTTTGACCGTTAAATTTCTGACTAAATACAGTTGCATTCAGTATACGTGCTTTTTCTTTTCTCGTATATTTCCTTTCTCTTCCACTAGCCCTATCTTCTATGGAATGCAATTATTCAACTGCCTTCTAATTCTGAAATGCCAAAAACACCCTGTGAATTTTCCGCGCCGTCAGCAATGGCAAAAGCAATTTTTTAATTTCTTAATTTTTGCGAGGTCATGAGAATTAGCCATTGCTGTTCTGTTCAAGTTCCACGTTCCACGTAGCCACTTTGGCGCTGTCCACCACCGTCGCCGGTAATATTTCTTTATCTTCAGCTCCATCTCCACCTCCAGCTTCATCAGAGATACTGACAATGAGATGCGAGGCGACATCGAGATGCGCCCTTTGTTTTCCTGCTGCTTTTGCTGCTGCTGGCAGTGGGCAAAGTTTATTCATTTAGAAAATTTGCTCATTTTCGTTGCGGGGCGGATACCAAATTATTGTTGCCTGGCTCAAGGGGGGTGTGCGCTGGAGAAACGTGGTACGTGTTCGCAGTTTTCATATAAATTGCGGCCAATAACATTTTTCAGTTGGCAAGGCAAGAAAAACGCGCACAAAGCAAAAGAAGAGAACTGAAAAAATGGACAAAAGCTGCTGATGATGGCTTCTTCGGACAGACTTTGGGACCTGGGCATGGGCCAGCAGAATCTGGCTCATTAAGCCACGAACGGTTGCCAGAGGGATTGGTCAGCATGGGTGTTGCTGTTGGTGTTGGGCCTGTGGTCGGTCAAGCGGGTAGGGAAAGGGGGTATGGGGAAATCTGGCCGCGACGACACTTTGCCAGAAATTTTCATTCCTTTCTGCTTTTGTTCTGTGCCTGTGCAGCCATTAGCCCGAAACAGAGGGAGGCAGACAGAATGAGGGAGTAAATGGACAGATGGACGAGCAAATTATTCCCCAAATACCCCGAGGTAATTATAAATGTCCTTCCATTCTCTTCTTAGGCCCGTCAACTAGACGCCGTGTCTTGTCTATCATAATGAGTGGCAGGCGGACATTTGGACATAATTGTTCAATTATTTTGTTACTCATTGTATGGGAGAGTGCTCGAGTCTTGCCTTTATTTCCATCTTAATATCCCCACTCTATCGACCCACTAAATGTTTTTTCTTTCTTAATTCAGCTTTGTGTATTTTACGCTATACTTCTGACATTTTTGCCAAATATTCGACGAGCAGTCGAGCCGACGTTGAAAATGTTGTAGATATATTGAGATATATACTTCTAAATTTGTCTGTGCTGTCACGCCTTTAGGCACCACAGGGCGCCATGACACACGCGTTCCTCATTTCGCCTTTTTATGGTACAATCGAACGTCAAATTCAATTACAGTGCTGCAGGCGCACAAGAGGGCGCTGAAAGAGGCGGGTCAGGGCGGTGCACAACCCGGGGCCTCAGGTGTGTTGTGCCATTCAATTATAAATTTTCAATAAAAATTTTCCCATTCGCGTCTGTCGCCTTTATTGTTTTTGACATTCGTCCTTGTCGTTCATGCAAAAACAGGGGACGGTTTATAAAATCCCACCCACAGACGTTTGTTGAAAATAATAAACGAAGGGCGTGGCCTGCACTTCAGTGTGTACTGTGTGATAGTGTGTAGTCTTTAAATCTACGTCATTTAGCCTCAGGCAAAATTTCTGTAAGTGACATTTTAGTCTTAGAAAAGTCAATTGAATAACTGCTGGCGAAATTTTTAATGGAAGATAATGTTTATGTGTATTTGTCTGTAATGCTGATGTGCGAATATACCGTAATGTGAAAATATCTGAAAATATATCAAAATATTTATGATTTACATAGAAAAGGAAAAAAGCCTTATTTTTAATTTCGATGTAATAAAATATTTGGAAAGGTGTGCTTTTATCTTAATTATTGTAGGCGCAGCCTACAAAGTAAACATCATTGAAATAAATGTGTGCCAATAATGTCGAACCGCTGCATATAATAGCTTTCGTACTAAAAACGTGCCAGTATATATTATTTGTATTATAAAAGTGTGTGTGTGTGTGTGAATCGCATTGAATCGCTCAATGACATATCTGTAAATCAATACGACAGGCCAGGAACCACATTCCAATGCACATTAAGCAAAAGCACCAAAAGCCGAACTGCTCGAGAAGAACAGCTTCAACCTAACTGACAGATGAACAGGGCAACAAAACACAAAAATATCGCAATGATCATAAATATTACTCAGTTTTGATGTCTGCTAGCCATTCTACAAGCTTCAAGAGCACCAGGAACGTGGACATAGCTTGTAAGTGAAAATATGCAAGGTGATCTGGCGGTTTGGCGGGTTCTTCATCGGTGCCCTGGAGATTGTCGGCGAACTGGTCTTAGCGCTTCCTAAAAGCGACAAAAATTGCCAAAAAGGGATTTCCATTTTTCACACAGATGCATATGCCCGTTGCGGACCCAGACGTAGCCAGGCTATGTCTCCGTCTCCGTCTCCGCTCCTCTCAATCTCTTTAAGTGATGGCAAAAAGGTGTCGAAGAAATTGTTCAACAACAAAGCCAGGCAAAGCGCAAAAAGAGCTGCCTGCTGCATAAATGAAGCAGCATCGGCATCAGCCTCATCCTCGTCCACGTCTACGTCCTCGTCCCCGGTTTCTGGCACTGCTACAGACACGCTGTCTGGCAATGCGGCTGGACTGTCGCCCTGGCAAAGACAAAAGCCGCATCGTCTGGGGAGCCCTGTGTGGAGCACTGCCTGGGGGCTACTGGCATCTGTGGAGCGACAGTCTTAAAGAGATCGCGCAGGCGTCTCATTGTCTTCGAGAGCATTATTAGCTTACGTTCTCAAAACAGCAACAGCGATTTGAATTTCTGCTCCAACTGAAGCGAAGTGAAATATTAAAATAGTTCGCCACCCGATACAGATGAGATGCTATCTGAGCTCTAAGCGTGTTATGCATTCATTCTCTTCGTGTGCCTACATATGTATGACATACTCATACGCATTCACAAGCAGAGAACAGATCTGAAACGAGTTTGTAGTGCTCGAATGCTGTCTAATCTTACCATTCTATGCAAAATATGATAGAAATCTTTGGGATTGGAACTAAGGCTGCAAACGGCATTAAGATCGATGCCCGTTTCTTTCTTTTAGAATTCAGCGTGAAGAATCACAATCATATGCAGTTTGTTTGCCTCTCGCTGAAATATTAAAATTACATTTTTGAGGGACCGTGGTTGTTGATCGTTTGAATCTGCACATTGGGACAATGATTAAATTAACAACATTTTGATTTCCAAAATAAATATAAATAAATCAAAATAATATAATTTAATAAGCATAAAATAAGCAATAGCAAAAATATGCAACACTTATTTGCAACGATTTGATAATCCCTGTAAGGATTTTTTATACTATGCTAACTAAATGAATGTAGCGAAGAAGTGCAAAATATGATTGTTATTTGGCTGTAAAAAGAGATGGCAACTCATATGTTTATTGTGATTATGGACCAAGAAACGGAATGTCGAATGACATTCGGCTAAAGCCGCATTTTCTGTTCCGTATTCGGATGCGGCTTCTGCTGATCTTGTTACCGATCTCGATTTTTGATGCCGATTTTGACTGCTACGCGACGCGTTGACAATTCCCTTGAACTGCTGCTTTGGACACTGAGACAGAGGCATACATAAATCCAATAAACGCGACAAGGGGACGCAGGGACAACCACGACAAAAAACAAAAACATGGGGAACAGGAACAGAATGTGTCGGACTTGGAGCCCAACTCGGAGTCAGAGCCATTGTCACTGCATGCCACTGAGGCACGATACTTTATTCATTTATTCCAATAATAATAATGCAATGCAAACATTGATTGTCATCGATTGTCAGTGACGGTGGCTGCTGCGAAGGCTGCGCACGCGCAGCAGTCCAGGCAGCAACTGGGAGCATTGTATAGCTATATCAGAGGGGAGTGGGCAGCGGCAGACTTATGCCCTTTTAGGGTATTTTTGATAGGTGACAGATTTTGTGCACTCGTCGGCGATTTGTGGGCAAAATTTATGAGTTGTCGCTGCTGCGATTTTCGTTCCGTATTTACATTTCATTCCAGTTTATTATTAATGCCCCATCAATACAGCACAGCCTGTTTGTACTTCTCTCGCTTTTTGTTTTGCATAAAAGAAACAAAATTTGGAAATTTTTTTGTCGCATCCTTTCCATGACATCGCCCGATCCAATAAGCAAAGAGTACAAATTTGAGTACAGGCTATGGAGAAGGAGGAGCTGAAGCCAGAGCCGCCTGTCATGTAATTGCTTTTTGCGTTGCCAACCACCGTTGCCGCCCATCAGACACTGCTGAATTTAAATGAATTCAATATTGCATTTTCACGCTAAAATGCTTCCAAAAACAGATTTTTCATTTACACTTTCTGAATGGTAAAATCCGGATTACGTATCCCACGGGCAAAGCATTGATTCTGCTTTTGCGCAATACAAAAAAGCTACGTGGAAAATGCCACTACCCATCAGCCGACTCGCTGTCGCCCGCGCCGGTCATTTGGTCAAAGGATCCGCCGCACCGCCCAGCTATAGTCAATGGGCTCAGACTACCGGTATGACTTGAAACACGGTTGCCTCTGCCCCGGTCTCTGCCGGTCTCTGACTGTTGGTAATACATTTCTGAAAAGGCTCCTCGTATTTTGTATGCCCTTTGTAAGGTAAAGGATTCCCTTTTGCACTTTTTCATTGGTGCAAAATTAATCAAAATGTGTGAGAAATTTAAAGTGTACGAATTTGATAAAACTTAACGCAAATCCAAGCCAATTGTCTAGTTAAATTTTTTTTTTGCGCATTTGTATGCCTTTTTTTAGTGCAATATGCGATGATCCAAAGATTTAAATTTCGGTGTATGCAATGTGCTTGGTGGGATAGTAAATATAAAATGTGAATTGTAGACATCAATCTTTGTAGTACTCGTCTGTAGATTTGGTGACATTTGCGTGTTCAATTTATTTATTTTTATCGAAACTACTATTAGCTTTGAAATCTGGGTATGATCTACATTCTTCCTTTTTGTTTATTTTTCAACTTATTTTCTGCGCCGGCCATTTCGCCAAATACTCGGATAGAGCATGACTTTTTAATGCGATCGCCTGTGCTTTTGATTCGTTTTTGTCATTTTAATGTGTATTGAATTTTAATTTTGCAACAGCCACGAAATCAAATCACTTTCAAAAATAACTGGCCTGATATAATGCCCAAGTATTATGGCGCACGAAAATGTTTGTCAAAATTTTCAGTCGGGTTTGCCTCCGCCCATAAATTTATGCCAATTCTGCCATAAAAAAAAACCTCAGCCCTCACAGTATTTTATGTGTTCGTTTTTGGTTTTCATGCGGAAAAAATGATCTGATTTATATTTGACACAATGGGTTGGCTGACTGCGTGTTAAAATATATATACATTTGTATCTTTTACATATATATCTGTATTTTTTACCTACACATAGCTCAGAGCTCTTTGTCAGTCGCCTGCTTTGATACATAAAACATAAGCTTGACCAACGTGGGATTGACGAGGGGGTCTGAACCCGTTACCGTAAGACACACCAGACATATGGCGGCCATTATGATGCGCAATAATGCGAAATGTGAAATGAAGCGCTAACAAAAGACTTGAGTACGCTTGTAGGGGCCCAATTATATCGCAATGAGTGCTCGTAAAGTATTGGGGTGTTGACAAATTATGGCAACGCCTTTGAACGTATCACGTCTTGCACGTTAATCAGCTGTTGTTTTTATATACTGAAGTTTTTGGATATTTTATTATTTGTGTATTCAAGTTAAGGAATATCTGTCTGTATGCCCAGTGTTTTTTAAGTACATAGGAAGTGGGTTGATAGGCCCAAGATATATATCAACTAGAATATATATAAACCAGAAATTAGCTGTGAAGATTATTTGGATTTCGTTCGCATTTGTGTAAATACTTTAATTTTTTAAATCATTGAATATTAATCACCTTAATTCATTAGCTCACTTAAAAAATGCATTTACATTCATATAATTAATTCCCGGGCTGCTTGTGAAACTTTAATCGAGCACCAAGCGTGGAATTTCGGACTCACCATAGAGCAGCACAAGGGAAACTTGTTGAAAATGCAATGAAGCAATGCAGCGATACAGATATGAAAATATTTGCGGGAATAACTCATGCAGATTAGCTGAGAGCTGGAAGTTGAGAGCAAAGCGGCCGACAAATAAAATGGCACACAAACTAAGTAGAGAAAATATAATTGATAAACACGAGTGAGTTCTAATTCTGGCGCTTTATCAGCAGTCGTCTTGCCATTAATTAGGCGCTTGATTTATGAATGCGCTGATTTCGATAGTCTTTGTAGAAGATGTACCTGGACCGATCCGACTGACTGTGTTGAGGCATATTGTTGCTTACTAGCGGGAAACAGCTAGGTGATTTTGTCTGTACAGAGGAGGAAACTCTCGCTGAGCGTTGGTGGCGTTGGCTGGTCAAGTGCTGGCTATGAGGACTCAACTCAACTACACAAACTAATTTACTTCTAGATCGAAGCACCTGCCTCGACCTAAGCTTGTTCCTAGCGGCAGTGAGCAATAAATCAGATGGCCGGCGTACAGAGAGCTTAAACGGCTTAAATGCCGGTAGCAGTAGCAACACCAAGCACCTTCACCACGTGTTCCTGCCAAACGAAACAAGCGCGCGAACTGCAAAAGCCTGCGATAACCATCTCCAGGGTATTCGCCAGGGCCAGGTTGTGATCCTTGGCTAAACAGTGCCCGCAGCTTCAAGCGGAAGTTGCAGTTGTACTTGCGCTTGCGCCTCCGCTTGAAAGGACATCGCGAGGGCTGCTCAACTCGAATGCGCCGCAGGCTCATATTAATTAAGTGCATGTTTGCGCATTTCTCATGCTTGCTTTCGACTTTATCCTTTTGTATTAATTGGCGCGTTTGCAAGGGATCGCCTCGCAAGGACAATGACAACTCGATAAGCACACATCAACGCACATTGCGCGTTCCACTGATCGCCAGTGCGATCCCTCGACATCATGCACCTGTTCCTTATATGCTTGTGGGTGAGTTCGAACACATTGAAGCCGCACCATATTGCCTCGTATAGCATTTTTAGGGCTGAACGTCCTGGCTCTGGCCTGCTGTTTGAGTTGTGTTATTCCGGCATATTTTAAATGCATGCATATCTCTATGGCATTGTTATGGTGTCAACTGTTATCAGAGTTTTATGGTTTGTTTGTCATTTAACACCTTTTAAGGTGCGCACATTAATTAGAAACGCAACGAACCCGCGCGACATTCCCGAGAAACTAGAGTAGAGTCCCCTTCCGAATTAAAACTCCAGCTGTGAGGGTAACGCCTCACGCAAATATACATACATGCCCCAAAAAGACAATAACTAATGCTAATGCCATTATATATGTAGTTATATATAATTGGGGCACACAAATAACAAAGGGTGGAAGCTATCAAGCTGGTATTTTTTTTAAATTAGATATGTTGATGATCGACAAACTTTTCTTTACTTTATGCTATTTTCATAATTTTACAGCCAAGGGATTTTTTTGCTAAGACCTATATACTGACAAGGAACTATATAAATGGCTAAGTAAGCTAAATGTGTCTTACTTAATTTTTTTTTATAAATGCATACACAAATTCTAATTGGAGTTAATTAACGGGGAACCCTAAAAGTCAAAGACAATCAGATACAATACACGAACTGGGGACTTTAAGGAGCAACTCAGACTGGTTCATCCTATCGCTACCATCAATTTTGAGTATGTCGAGTATTCTTTACCAAAAAAAAAAGAATAAAAAAATTTGACATAAAAACTATTTTTTGGTTGCCGAATTGCATATACTCTTTTAAAGAGATTTTAATTGAAGTTCCTCGAAGTGATTGATTGAAACCCGTTTATTTACAGTTTTTAAATGATCGTAATAGTTTATTTACAGGCAAAAGTTTCTTAACTTTAATTATCAAATATTATAAATTTAATTACAAGGCTGAGCACTTAACACATGGGCCACAAGATGCAAAGAGAAGCGAGACAAAACTTTTTGAATACCCACGAAATATTTATTAGTCGAAAACGAAATTTTAATGAACTGAAAAGATTCAATAAAATAAAATCGATATAAAAATAAAATGTAAAGAGAAGAAATAAAATAATGAAGAGGCACTGTGACGTGTCCAGCGCAGTACAGCAAACAAAATTATCAAAACAAAGTTCGTGCTCAGGTATCAACCGACCGCTACCCGTTTCGTTTTGCTAGGTCCTTCGATCTGTGGGACACATTCACATGCAAATTGTGAATGCAAGGGAACTGTCGAAAGGCACACAGTGGTTGCCAGAGAAGCATAGTACGCACATGCGTTCCCGCTTTTTAGATGTGCCCCAGTTGTGTTCGCAGGGTGCAGATCCCAATGGCGATCCAGTTTTTTCAGCAGTCGTTGGCTTGTGATTTTCTTATTTATTGATTTTCTACAATAAATTTCGCATGTTTGCATCCAATTTAAATAAAATTCGACAATTCTAAATCACCTCATTTTGACGTGGGGCTACTGTATCGGCTGCTAGTCAGGTTTACTTGTTCTCAAGCTTGCGTGCGATTCGAGGACTGACACTGGAATTGGCTGCGTTTTGGTTTCTGTTAGCGGAAATGCAAAACAAGGCCAAAGCGGCAGATTTATTGACATCTTCGTTGGTTGCTCTCGTACTCGCCTTCTTTGCTTCGGGTGCTACTGCCGTGGATGATGCCACAGCGACCACTGCTTTGCATATGAAATGGAAAGAACAACTGTCTCAACGACTGAGCGATATCTCTAAATATCCATGAGAACGTATCAGAGCGCATCTAAGTTATCGAAACGTTTAAAACAGAAATACATTTCTGACTAAGTATCTTTATATACTAGAAAGAATCGCATGGAACTTGGCCTAGTCATGGCTCTCGTTCATGAGTCACTCGTCTCGTTCATCGTGTCATCTTTCAGCCTCTAAATCACATCGCAATCACCGGGAGTAAACTCTAACTAGAAATTATGAATCCCAATCAAGCATTTACCCATTCGCCCAAATACTGATTATGGCGTGCGAATTCAACCTGTTGTGTTTCACTATTCGTGGGAATTTGATTATTCAAATCGGTTCAAACATTTGTTATGCATAACTCTTTTGTTCGCGGTTTCGATTTGCGGCGATTTGCTTTTGTTTCTATTAATTGAAAGTAGTTATTTATATGTTAAAATCAATATGAATTTTACCAAAGCTGAATTTTAAGTTGCCTTACTTTTGCAATAATGCTTCCCATGTCATTGTAAAAATAATGTATTGATTTTAATTAACCTAACGTCACTTTGTCCATATTTATTGCGTGACTTTTGCAGATGCTGTGAGAATTTAAAATTGCAAATTGTTATTCGCAGCTAATTTGACAAATATAAGATGTCTTTAAAATTAGTTTATATATACTGCTTTAAGCTTCAATAACAGTGACTCACTATCCATCGAGATACACTTATGTTCATGATATTTCCTGTAAATTGATGTGGCATTACAGTTTATTTATTTGCGTAAATTAAATTGAAATATAGTGTCGATAAATATTAGGCGTTGTTGAGCTTTATGAAGTTTAAAATAATATATATTTTATAAGCTTTATGCAAAGTTAATCAATATTTATTTTGATTGGTGGAAAATTAAATTATTTAAACTGGGAGTTACTAACCACTGTTCGCCGTTCCCCTGAGCAATGTCATTAACTAAAATAGTGTTTAATGCGAATTGCGGATTATGACATCTGATTGAGTTTATAGGGATAAGAGTGCCACTCGACCCTTTCTTATATGGCTGCCTTCCGTTTTTATTACAGCATATTATGTGGTTGTCATTTTGTATTAAAATTGTTAATTGGTTTTGTTTTTAAACTGTCAATCAATTAAAAAAACAACTGCGATTTAATTAATTAAATCAACAAAGACCACAATAATCCAACACCAGCAACAATAAACGGATATGCCCATTCCCATCCTAAGGCCCCTGCGTCTCCACCAATTCCAATTCATCTTCATTCCTTTGCGAATAATAACAATAATAAATAATTTAATGACGTCAATGGCTCGTAGGCTGGCCCAAATGTGATGTGAGCGAGGGGCGTGGCCGGAATTTAAGTGGCCACGGCCAGCCATTGTACCGCGGGCACCACCTAACGGAGCACCATCCGCCATTGGATAGGGTACGCTGTGTGGCAGGGGGAGGTGGGAAAGGGGGACAAAGCCATTTGAAATTCGAAATTCGTATGCAAATTTTCATACATTTATTTTCCACACTTTGGGCAAACAGCGCCGCGGGCTAAAAATGATAAAGCGACTTCATTTTTTCATTTCGTGGCTCGTTTCGTGCCTTGCACATTTTCTACCCCCTCTTTAGCTCCCTTCTCGCACACCAGCTTTTCCCCTCCCACACACTTACACATACACCTCAACACTGGCTGGCTATGCACCACGGTGTCAGTCCCCGGTCTCTGCTTCGCCCCGCCCTATGCCAACGTAATTATGCAAATTAACTCTTTTCGGGGCCTTTGAACGCCTGCTCAGCGGGACGCCTACCCCCTGACTCCCTCTGCTCCCATTTCAAGCAACTTGATCGTATTAAAATGGAGTTTTATGTATGTGTGTATAACCATTTGAAGCCTTTTTTAGTATAATTTACCTTATGTAAGATGTCAGTTAAAGTTTAGTCCAAATGTCTGAGCAGCTATGCAATTTGTTATTTGGCCATTAAAAAAATTTATTTGCCACTCTTTGTTCGTGCGCACTCAATATGACGTACACTCGCCCACTAGACCGCTATTCTGCCAAACAAGCTGAGACGAATATGGCTGGAAATAAGGCAGTGGCTCTTCACTTAAAGACATAGAATAATAGACCTTCAGACATTTACATCTTTGTGATATCGTTTCTTCTTATTGCGAGGATCACTTGTAAGTTTGTCAGGCTTTTGGATTACCAACTCGCTCGGCACACAGCCAAATACATCAACGCTAATTTTCTCACACAGAAGAAGAAGAAACAGGAACACAGATTTTAATACAATTTTAATTACACAACAGTATTGATAACATATAGACATAGAAACTGCTTCCGACTGGTATTCGCTATCGTTGTCTTACTCGCTGATTGACTTAAAGCTAAATAAGTCGCGTAAAAGGCGCCGACGGCGATGGCAATAAGCGAAATCGAATTATTTCGAGTCTAAACCAAGGCCTAAATAAATTCGTCATTATAAATCATGAGCTGCAACTGTTTAATTAATCACCGCTGGGGCAAAACGAACGCTTGGCCAAGAAAAACTGAACAATTGCAACTGCAAGTGCTCAGCTGGAGATTTGCGAAAAAGATGATATTTATGGCAACTTTGACAGCGGCGACATCAATGTCGAATAGACTCATTGCCAGTGCCCCACAGTCTTGGCTGAGATTGAGTGCCGCACGCGCATTGACCACCAGTGGTTTAACTTTTGTTGCAACGTCAGCGGCGATCGCTGGCACTACCAACCGCTGGCAATGTCGATGTCGACGCGGGCGACAGTTTTTAATCGTGGCAATAATCATAACTGTGATTTGTATGACTTTGTTGATGTGGTTACGGCCTGGTCCCACCAATGGAGCCGCCGCATTGCCCATATTGGCGACCAGAGGTGAATTATTAAAGCTTATTGCAATTTATGCGACGCTTTTGCGTTCGGCTACCGTTTGAAGCCGTCATAAACTGCCGCTGCAGCTGCCGCTCCCACTTCCCCTTCCCACTACCCTCTATTTCGCCCAAAGTGAGTGACGTGATCATGGTTGTAGTTGTTGCAGTGATTTGTGCGACGCAGAAATGGTGCGCTTAGTTGGTGGCTTACCAAATGAGGAGATTGACTTTTTTGTACGTCTTAGTTGGGCTCGTTCAGAATTCGTAATTTGGTTGGCCTCACAAGTTGTGGCGCTACCGCGTCTACGACTGCATTTACATGGTCTATAAATATTTATGACAGAAAATAGAAGAGTTCATTACAACTAAAGAACGGGAGCTCCAATTTGAGACAGTAGACTTCGATACAGGGCGGCTGCATTGTGAATGAGTAAGGTAGATCTTATAATTTTCAGATTCTCAAATAATTTAATATTGTGTTTTTGATGTTTCATAATATGTATTTTATCATACCTCCACACGAATTACCAATTCTAATGCCATATGCTTCATCAACTAACAAACATCGACTTTTCTTTGTTTTGTACCCATTTCGATTACTGGGCCCAACTGCCTGGGACACCAACTCTTTAAAGAACTCAACCTCGTATGCAAAACGTTCGAGGATGACTACAAAACGATTGGGATCCACCGCGGCTGGTCTGCAGCTCTTTTGTTGTGCTGGGCTTTAGTTAGAGCTAAAATACATTTGTTTATGCTAAAGTCACCCAATTAGTAAGATTGTTATTTCTTGTAAAGCTCACAGATCCTTCGTCGTTGATACCGCTGGAGCTGGAAGTCTAGAGGCCGATTTCAATGGTCTCTGGCTGGAGCCAACGGGTTGGCATGCCCATTTGTTTGTATTTATGCATTCGAAACAATATCAATTGTAATGAATTTTGAATATCGTTAAGCGTGAGGCAAAAGACTGCGCCTCAACTCTCCTCAATCCTTAGGGCAGCAGTGAAAAATGTCGCAAAATGGAATGTTCTGCTGTAGATGATGAGCGATATGAATATAGTTCCCAGGCTCTCAGTTCAACAGTTGTGCAGCAGTTGAAGTCGCAATGTTCTCGCCTCAACCGACCACAGTTTAGCGATCTTTTCTGCAAATAATGCAACAGGCAGCTAAATTCCGTGAGCATGTGCAACTTATAGGTACAAATAACAAAAATAATTATGTGTCCAACAACTGAGGGCACCCTCGACTGTTACTTGAGTCGAAATATTTTTTGGCATTTCTGTAATTTAAACAAATGTTGCACTTCCTTTGGGGCAACGTACACGCCCACCCTCTCTACACTTGGGCTCTGTTTCCCCCAGCATATCATCATCATCATCGTATTGTCTTCGTCTTTCCACTCATTCCATCCAAATGGCCAATCATCCGCTCATCCGCTCGCCGGCCCGTCGCCAATTTTCCAACACGATCGTTTTGTGTGTCATCGTTTGATTTGCCATTATCATCGCGGTCTGGCGTACATTTCGTGTTCATGTGCCGGTCGTGTCAGCTTTCCCCTCTATCAATTTTACTGCACGGAGCAGTTACAGCAACATGAAAATTACAATGGTTCAGAGCGCGAGAATATCAGTAATAACCGACTTGTAAATACTACAGGGTCGCCATAGTTGCAGTTAATGTCGTGGGTCGAGATCGTCTTTGATGGACCAGCAACCAATTGTATTTGCAAATTACTAGAAGCACGAAGTTTTGATCAGACGTTTCGCAAAGTTGCCTAGTTGAAATGTAAATAGATTGGATACGATGCTCGTCTTTGAACTAAAAATATTTTGTATAAAGCTATAGAGTTTTCATATAGAAATGTTTAGTATACTGTTTGAAACACAGCGAGCAATAATTATTATAGTGGCATCCAACTAAAAATGCTCAGGAAACTGTCAGACAAAATATGCATGTCAAATGAAATGAGGCCAATTTTCATTTCATACTATTAAACGAATCCAGCCGAAAGGCTGAGGCTGGCATCAGCTAAGCAGACAGGGCGTGTGACTGAAGAGGCTAAGTTAAAGACTGCGAAACTAACTGCAACAATTTTGAATGTAGACAAAACTTGATCTTTAAATTATGGGAACTGAAGATCAAACTTCTCTCGTCGCTACTTCTTAGCTGGACCGGGAAATAATTTCTGAACCAGCTACCGACAATTTAAGATTTGGCGAATTTAGATTGGTCGGGGATAACGAGTTCTGGACCTCCGTTTTGGGTGGTATAAGTGATGCTTCTCGGCGGATCTGTTATTGAAGCCGCTGGCAATATGACTGTTTATGTTTAATTTTAAATGTGGCCGTTTCTCTTCGACTCGCGGCTCATATATTTTGGTGGAAAAACAACACAGCGGTTAAGCAGCCCATCGAACGGTGGCACAGTGCAATAAATATACGGTTCATAATATTTCTAATTGCTTTTCAAATAAACAAGACAACAGCTTGGATAATAAACAATCGATTGCGGGCGCCATCCGTTGCCTATAAATACGGATAATTTTAAGGTGGTTTACCATTTAAAAAAGCACATTAAGATGCTCTAGGAAAATGTTTACACCAATTAGACGGCCTATCAAAATAATATTAAAAAGATTTATAAACCTGCTCCACTCAATTGAATTATGAAATAATCACCAAAGGAAACGTAACGATAACCGGGACTGGTTCTGGACCCAAATCTGTAGTTGGAAACAAAGGGACCGCATGTGGTGCGCAAGGTGGATGCAGAGGTTAAGTTAAAGGTGTAAACTCCCAGAGGCGCCGACTAGCGCTCCTGGAGCCGGCAGTCGTGTAAGACCCAAAAAGAGATAAATTCTGCTGCTGCCGCTGGATTTGGTTCTGTTGGTCTGGTATAGGCACACTTTTATGACCGCCCGCTGTGATAATCACCCGCTTAAAGATGTTTTAATCGGTTATTACATTTGTTCGCTGAAGCAGCCTGTCGTGGGCGCCAGTTGCCACCGGTTTGACACTTAGAGAATGAAGTGGCTTTAATATTGAAAGCCCCAGCGAATAATTTGGGGCACACATTTGTGAAGTGAATAGCGTAAATCAGTTAAAATGTTTGCTAGCTACGGTGTTTTATTTTTCTTTTTGTTCTGATAATACATACACGCATGAACGCATGTAAAGTTAGTTTAATTCATGCGTAAACATACTTTGCCTGCGCACAATGCTCTTTTTGAGGATTTCTGCGAAACAAACTATCATTTCACAGAATATTTATCAGGAAAAGAATTGAAACCCATTTGGTCCTTTGTCATAATCATTGTGCGTTTAATGCAAATGTCATCGCACTAAAAAATCAGAAACACAGTCAAATCCAAACAGACAGCAAATGCCACACAAATGTAGAGAATTGGCTGCATGTGTATCCGGTTGGTTTTTATGCGTGGGCTGGTGCTAGACTCATGTTTGGCACAGCCAATGGCTCCAGGTTGCATGTTCATTTGTTTGTTGCATGAAATATGAGCATATTCAAACGACAAATTTGCACCGTCCTTTGCTGGGGCGATGCTGTAGGCTGGATCTGCCATCAGCAGCCGCTAAATGGCCATCAGCAACAAATCTCGAAGCGAAATCCACGAGAGCTGCCATATTTTTATGCCATTTTTGTATATGTTTGTCGAGGATGCAAAAGTGTCGAAATATTTATGTTCTGCTGAGAATTAGCGACAACTTGTTGTCGTTGTCGTGCATTGAACGTTGTTCAAAAAAGAATCGCGGACCGCGGGGGAACTTGTTTTATTGAATGAAATGGCGAGCCTGGCGTTGATTCATAAATGTGGCAAAGACTTAAAGCGACTTGCACGAGCTTTATGCAAATGTGAGTCCGACCTACGCATGAGCACATTGAATAAAGCAAAGATTTGTTGCCGGGAAGCGAGGTGCAAATTATC
Organism: Drosophila paramelanica; assembly: GCA_035043915.1. Lineage (NCBI taxonomy): Eukaryota > Metazoa > Arthropoda > Insecta > Diptera > Drosophilidae > Drosophila > Drosophila paramelanica. The sequence goes on along the minus strand of JAWNMO010000077.1, from coordinate 229,877 downwards.
ATCCAGAGTCTCTCCCGCAGTTCGTTCAGTCACAAATAGCAAACAGCCTCTGCAACTTGAACCTTGAAACTTGGGCCGGCTATCAGATTTCACATGTTAAATTTATGCTGCGCATAAGAATTACAAATCAATGAGATGCGCGCCGCTTATGCATTATAGAAAGATGGCCAAGTGGGTAAATTTTGAGGTTTATTTAAATATTTGAGTTTAGTTCAGTTAGCAGTTGATTCATTCATTCATTCACTCATTAATGTGAACCACTACTTAATTCACTTCATCTAAGCTTTTCGATACTGTAGTCCTTAGATGTCGACTGCCGTCTAACAAAATGAACATCATGAATCTATGCATAATATTATTTCTAAATAACTCATTAAAAGAAATAGACTCATACACTTCCATTTTCAGATCATCTGATCATTCTGTGCTGTGTTGTTTATGTTGCGGCTGAAGAGGAATGTATTCCGTTTCGTTTTGGACTTGGCTTTTTTTGTCTCGGCCAGTCAAATTTTGTGGCATATATATTTTTATTGATTTTTGTATGTTCATAATGAGCACTGGCACGATGTAGGCGCTTTGCTAGGGATACTGCTGGTGGCTGTGGCTGGTGTCTGTTGGTCTGGGCGCGTTTTACTAGTTGGGTAAGAAAAACAAAAGGAAGCAATAAATTAGCTCTATGAATCAAAGAGATATCTGATTTCTGCCCACTGATAAAATATTTATATTCTCATTTCTTGTGAGGCATAACTCTTGGCTGGTCTTGGTTCTGGTTCCAGAATCTCTCGTTTTAATAGGGTCGCATTTTTAACTTCAATATACAATCGTTTGGATTCTTTTCTGAAGCAGACACTTGGTCTCTGGGAAACACACTGAACTTAAACGCGAGTGGCCTTAGATGATATCATGTCATAAACATCTGAGCTGCCTTATTAATTGAGTTTCGTTTATTTTTCTTCGATACATGCTAATAATCTTAACATTTTGGATACCCGTAGAAGTCTGTGAAACGACAAGAAAATAACATGAATGTGGTTTATTCAACGGTTTTTATTTGTAGAATGCAGCAAAACGAGTTTTGAATTTGAGATAAAAAACATAGCAATAAATTGCATACCATTCAGAATTCTATTTCATTTATGATGGTCAAACAGAAAATACAGAAGCTAAAGAAAAAATATATAAAACCAAGAAATTTTGTTATATTTTTTGTTTTCATTTTTATTTATAGTGCAACATTTAATTGTATATTGCTTCAATACCTGATTAAAGAAATTTTGGGAAGAGGTCTCTAGTGATTTTGCAAAAGTAAGCTTCATCCCCCAAAGGCGGTTTCAGCTCCAATTAATAGCGAAAAAGCCGTGCAACTCGGAAAACATAAGCTGTAATCCATTTCTACACATAAATCCAATTAGGATTTGCTCGAATACTTGGCACTTGGATGCCAATGTCTGGACCAAACAAGATAACGTACCATCCCCAGCCTCTCCCCAGTTTGCAAAAAAACACATGTGCACAAATCAAAGTACATTCTCGATGTGTCCGGCACGTAAAACAAAAGTAAAAGTAAATCACTCAGCGCGATTTTCGCTAATAACAAAAATGATTTTACCAAGTGCCCACCCAGCTTCAGCCGCAAATGCTCCTGGGAGGCATTACCGTATGTGTATGTAAGATGCCATTTTGGCAGTCGATAGTCTTTGCTGCATGGCGATAATATCTGCTGCCGCTCTGTGAGTTGGCTTCTAATGAACTCAATCAAAAATCGATTTGTACAACAGGATAGGCTGTGCGATAGCACTCATCGGGGGGGAAATGCTGTACATCAAATGGAATTTATGAGATAAATTGCCAAACAGATTTGCCTGCTTATGGCGGCCAATTGACCAAGTTTCCGAGCCGCCCTATGAAAGAGAATTATTAATAGTGAGTGTATACAGAACAGGATGTGTTCGTCATAAGTTCAATGCTTTAATACTGCCCCAGGGCCGCCCTCGGCAACGCTCCTGTAGCACACCAGCCACGGCCCGTCTGACCTAACACAAAAAGAACTTGTCAACTGTCAAATGCTGATGCAGAGCCATTAAGAAAGAGAAACCCATATAAGTAACTGCCTACAGACCGGGAACCGGGCACCGAATACTGGGTACTGGGTTCGAGGTAGGGGGACTGGGCCCCAAAAAATATTGTCATAATAAAGCGCTGCAAAGAAGCCGTTAAATATTATTAAGGAGACCATTTAAATTCATTAATGAGCCATACTCTTTTGGCCCATCAAACAGCAGTAACAACAACAAGGGGCTTGAATTAACATATGGAAGACTCTTCGGTGTTTACCTGTGAGTCGCTTCACAAGAGCTATGCTCGTCATTCTGACCCAATGGACCCGAGACCCATGTCCCAAAGGCAGCATCACGAAAATGAACGACGACCAAGATCAGCCGGATCCGCTGTCTGTATGTCCAACCTGGACGCATCCTCGTTAAAACAAATGAGAGACTCCAAATACAAAAAGGCGACGAACGAAATGCGAAATTAAATTAAGCAAATGAAAGCCCACGTTGACAATTTTCATATCTCTGGCCCCGCCGAATATTGGCGAATATTGCTTAAAAACGTCAATAATTCATTTGTTATGCCTGCACATTGAATGTCGGCGACACGAGATATCGTCCAAGCTGACACTACAACACAGCAACGAACAGGTCCAGTTTTAGTTTCAGCTCCAGGCCGTCCGCAGCCAATGGCAGTGGGTAGGGTCGCGTGTTAAATTTGGAGCGCAGATTTGTGTGCGACGCTTATGCAAATTAAGATGAATCGTCCATAAGCAGAAGGCGAAGCGTGCAAAATGCGAGCTTAAGAATTTTGAATTCGGTTTTTGGTTTAGTTTCAGGTAAATTTTTTTTCATAGACTTTGAACTACCAAATCTTTGCGTTTTGGTACTAGGTAGCGTAATCCACCCTTTCTTTTCACGACATATATCGCAAACTATCGAACTTTTGAACTTTTTGCTCACCCATTGCGCAAAACAATTTCGCCGTCACTAAGGCGACAAGTTCATCATTAATTTTCCACATTATGTAAACACAGTCAGACATTAGAGCACTAAGAGAACAAACATTTTGAATACAGCGCGTTGAAAAGCAACTGACATTTTGATTTCCGTAATAAAATAATTAATGATCTTGTCAGACATCGGAGTTGCAATAGGAATCAGATCAGTGTCGAATGGAACCGAGGGGGGCGCCTAATGATGACATTTAAATGACTGAGCCAGAATCGGATTTGGGACAGGGCAGCTCCTGGGTCTGTCACCTTGGCAAGCATTTGCACATGTGCGAGTAATTAAGTTGCCGCTAGTCGCCGTCCGCTTTCGGCTTCTCGTTGCCTGTGAAAGGGTTTGAGTACACCCTGGAGACAGTTCATTTATCACGGGCTAGTAGGGTTCTGGTGGCGTGATTATTGTGACATAATTATTATTAATGAACCACTAGATCTAGGCGAGCCACGCAAATAACGGCTCCAAATGCCTTCATACTGAAGGCAGTGACCGACAGCGTACACGCAGAACATGCCCAGTTGTTTGGATTGCAAAATTTTCTTTTTTTGCGACACTTTTTCAATCAAATATTCAAAATTCATATAATGGCCATGGCTGTGTTTAGAATAAATTAAAGCTAGCACTCAAGGCCCCAAAGTCCGACGCCGACGTGAAAAACTCAGACAAAACCTGTATGCGAATGCGTCGCCAATGACATTTATGGGACAAATGCTCCACTCCTTTAGTATGTGTATGAATGAGCAACAACTTGCGTTCCCAAAGAAGAACACAACGCAAAGCTGGCTTCTGAATTTTGGCGCCATCAATTTGGACACGGAATTCTGCGGAATGCGCACGAAGTAAAAAAAAGCAGACTGAAAGTCAGTTGCTTTCTACATCAAGCGGACGTAAGTTGAGGCGCCAGTAAAACCATTTTCAAGATCAACAAAAACAGCGGGCCAAAAAGCAGCTCAAACAATTTATCAATGGAATTCTGTATCCGAATTAAAAATGCGAAGGCATAAAAATCAGAATCAATATTGGAATCCAAAACAGTTTCAAAGCTTAAAAACACATACTTATTGAAATAAATAAAAAAAACCAACACAGGTATTGCATTATTGCATTAATGTGGCCTGGAAAATATCAGAAATTTGCAGTTCTTGTGATGCTCCACCCACTCGAATTGGCTTATTGAAGATTGTGAACGCAAAGACTCCATACAGAACAGGTCTTATGCATATAGGCACTGCTCACGCACACAAACACACTGATCAAGTCTATCGAGTCTATCGGAGCTCCTGCATCGACGATTTGTAGAAAAAACAAATTAAGCAGCGGCCCAGGCAAAAACTTCGTTGATGCAGCGTATCGGGCTCAGACTGGAATGGAAATTGAAACCGTATCGCATGCGACGACAAAATGTTTATGTGGGCTGCTGCTGCATCAGTTGCTGTTGTTTTCTCTGAGGGACTGGCACCGGGACTGGGACGGGAGCTTTTAAATCGTTTACTTCTAGTCTTTGATTGTAGATAAAAACACGGTCAGCGATCGTTCGTTATTTTTTTCATATGTACATATGTATGGAAGTATATTTGTAGAAATGAATAGAAACACATTTGCATTTTGCATTTGTTCAATAATTTGCTTTATTATATTTTGTTATTACATTGACATGCTTTATTCGTGTTTGTGTTCGCGCTCGCGTTGCATATTTGTGCATATTTTATATTCATAACTTGTCGCTATCCAACGAATACCCGCTCCAAGTTGCGTTTTTATCGAGTAGCAATCGATGCAGCTCGCCAATAAATTGGCAGCCATGTGCATGTGAGAACGCCTTGAAACTATCCATGTACCACCTCTCCACTCCGCATAATCACCGTGCTGTGACTATTGCTTTGGCATCGAGAGTTATGACAATTCGTATGAGTATGTATATTTCTAGCTATACACTGTTGTCTAACCTTTGAAATGCATAAATGCCAAGCGCGTTGAATTTTTAATAAATTCAACTATTTATAAGATGTAAGTGCGCATTGTTTTTGGAACAGAATTATTATTATTCAAATGCTTTTAAATTGCAAAATTGTGATACAATTTGTGACTGGGTCCTTATATATTTTGTAACTAATTAACCAGTTTATTACATCTTTTTGCTTTACCACAGAATTCATCATATCGTTCATCTACTCTAATAACTGCAAATTATGTCCACTCATGTTAAACGATGAAAAATTTACGTTTTTCAACTTGTTTCAAGGGCTTATTATACGGGCAAACTAATTGCTTACATTTATGTTCAGCAGGAAATGCATATTCATATGCATATACAGGTAAGATATATTAATTTTATTAACTGTGCATGGAACAAAAAAAACTTACATGTAAAAGCTTTTAAATTTTTGCATTTAGCCACTCAGAACATAAACCATAAATGTGCCCCTCACTGAACGTGCCACCTAATTAGTTCCGAATCAGCAAATAGCCATAATCGAAAAAATTGCATTCACAGAGCTCACAAAAAAATGTTGAACTCAGCCCTAGGCTGGAGTTAATAGCTTACTGTCCTCTTCCTGGGCAGCTGTTCCCAAACCATTAAAAGAGCCAAACATATTTTAAAATCGGTTAAGTGCCTGCTGGGCAGTTTTAGTGCTCGTCAATGTTTCTGGTGTTGATGTGGATCGGTTTGCCACCTTGCCGGCAATTAGCTCCACTGCTTGGAGACTACCGACAACATTTGCGCCTTCCCTTGGTTAATTCCACACTCCGCTAATCTTTTCACTTGACCAAAACCACCCACTGGCTGCAAAAATGTAGCCTCTTGTTGGAGTTTTTTTAAAAACGCGTTTAATCTTTATATTGATTTATTGTTCACAATACAATACAATATCGAATTTGTACCATAGTAAGATCAGATCGAGGTGTTAGAAAATCTTGAAAGCTGTAGCTGGGATATTGCACTTCTTTTATGCTATCGAATATTTTATGTCAGTATGGTCAAAGCAGAAGCCTTTAATTTTTGCTCTTTACATTTGATGTTTTACACTTCAAGCCAGTGATGAAACTTTATATACCATGACGAATTGCAGGTGATCAAGGCAGCCCTCATTTGAGTCGAATCGCGAGCGAAGAGCGGAAATGGCGCATTGTCAGTGTTAAAAGAAAGTTTAAGTTCGCCCAGTGGGAACACTGTATACATTGTTGAATTTCAATTTGATTGTCTCAGTGTAATGAGTAGTAATGACGCGGCCATGTTGAGTGCTCTCATGTTTTTTCACACGATATTTGGCTAAAGATATGAACTTGTGTTGACCGCAACGTTAGCTAAGCAAACGGCGATTAATTAAAATTTCGTCAAAATTTGATAGGAGATTAGAAACGCCTTTTTATGGCCGGTACGTGTGCGCGAATTCGAGTAGCTAATCGGGCCAGTTAGTGGAAGCGCATTGCCACCATTCCCACATGAGCAGACCCAGACCCGGTCACAGTAAACTTGTCGCACATTTCGTTTATGAACATTTTTACATATTTTGTTACCGCTGCCCGCACGAAATTGGGCTAATTCGAACGTGCGTCTGGCATTTGTATTTATGCATGCGTGTGTGTGTCCGTCTGTGTGAAGCAAAGTCAGAATTAGAATTATGGCAGGGAATGTGGAAAGGCTAGGGGACAGACGGCGGTTTCATTGCTGGCCGTAATTGTTATGCAAAACGCGCCTTCGTTGATTATTGCCAACTAAAATGAAATAAAAAACAAAATTAAAATATGTATGTATGCTTACATTCATACACACATACATGCATATGCAATAAAAACCTAAAAGCCACTTCGATACGTCGCAACTTAGTCAAGCTCTGAACTAAATGGCTTTAAAAACACTCACGCACGGACCGCCCCTACCCTTTCATTTACAGAAATACACATCTACATACATGTGCAATTGGAGGGCCACGTGTGGTGCCCCAGTGCCCATACCAACTATAATCCGTCATACGACTATTAACATGCGAGTAGACTTATGTAAATTTCCCACAGTTTTGCAAATTTCTTTCAACACGAACAAGTTAATAAAACATAATGTGTGATTGATAAAAAGTCGCATAAAAACGTAAAGTAACTGAGGCTCTTTTTATACTCGTTCATGCTTTTTTGACCAAAAAATGCAAAAAATTTTATTTTCAAAAATGAATATATTTTGAATGTGAAGTCAATATATAGGACAAATCATGACCAAAATGCCAATATACGTGAAAATCGGTTCATTTTTGACAAAGTTATGGGGGTTTGATATATGGGAGCTATGGAATCTGATAACTTTACATGTCAAAATTTTGGTCGATTTTGGGATGATTTTTGACCAAAAATTTGACCCCCCAAAATCACTTTCAATGTTGTTTTTTATGCTAATTGTGACAAATAAAATCGATAAAAACTATAAATTCGCAATATTAAATTTTGAAAAAAATTTTTCCAAATCACAGGGGTGTACATGCTTTTTGACCAAAATTCAAAATGCGATGTTATTTGAAGTAGAATCATATATAGGACTCATGATCGAACTCACGTGAAATGTCACTTGACAAAGTTATGGGTTTTATATGGGAGCTATGGAACTGACAACTTACAGCAAAATTTCGATTTGGGATGATTTTGACCAAAATTTGACCCCCAAAACCATTTCATGTTGTTATGCTAATTGTGACAAATAAAATCGATAAAACTATAATTCCAATATTAATTTAAAAAAATTTTTTCTAAGGGGGTTGTTTTTGACCAAAAATTCAAAAAATTTAATTTGAAAATGAATGTATTTGAATGTAGAATCAATATAGGACAAACCATGATCAAAATGCCATCAAACGTGAAAATCGGTTTACTTTTGACAAAGTTATGGGGGTTTGATATATGGGAGCTATGGAATCTGACAACTTTACATGTCAAAATTTTTGTCGATTTTGGGATGATTTTTGACCAAAAATTTGAACCCCCAAAATCACTTTCAATGTTGTTTTTTATGCTAATTTTGACAAATAAAATCGATTAAAACTATAAATTCGCAATTCTAAATTTTGAAAAAAATTTTTTTCCAAAATTCACAAGGGGGGTACATGCTTTTTTGACCAAAAAATTCAAAATAATTTTGTTTTCGAAAATGAATATATTTTGAATGTAGAATCAATATATAGGACAAATCATGATCAAAATGCCATCAAACGTGAAAATCGGTTCATTTTTGACAAAGTTATGGGGGTTTTATATTTGGGAGCTATGGAATCTTTTATTTAAGAACGTGAACGAGTATAAAGCTGTTGGTATCGCCCGACTGCAATGTTCTTACTTGTTATAAAGGAAAAGTTTGTGCAATTATATTATTCTATAAGAAGATTTAATTTGATAAAGAATATTAAGATTTTTGTACCATTTTTTATTTGTCTTCTAAATCTAGGATCTCTAAACAACTTCTTTATAATATTTTTATTGACTGTGTGTGTATGAATCTAAGCATATATATGTATTTTTTTTTAATTTGAAATTCCCAATTTATATTTGTATTCGAATACAAAATATTTGAATGAAAGACGAACCTTGTTGAAATGCGAAATGTCGAATTGTCAACTCAGTGCCAAAAAGAATGTGTGACTTAAATTGACATGTTAAAAAAAAACAAGACAGATATAAAATAAACAAATGTATATAATCGCTGTATATAGTTTTTGTATAAGAAGTTGTTGCTTGGCATTTAAAAGCGAGCAATAAATAGAAAGCAAATGCTAAGTACTTTATGCAATCTAAAAACGGAGGCCGCCAAACGAGTGGCGGGCTAACATTTTTGTAAGGATAAAGCTGTGTGTCGCTTGACAATCGTTCCATTTACACTTTAAAGTGATTTACGAAGTCTGAAAATTGCAGTTCAATCAATGAGAAAGGGGAAGGCATCTACTCAAGTGTTGCAAATCCAAAATTGTTCGATTCTTTGAACCACATACATCAGCTCTTGTAATTTTATATTTTTAACACTTAATTGTAGACTCACTAGCAAAATCCTTTCCCTCTTCCCGGCCCAGACTTCGACTGTGTCACTGCTGATTTTCAAAGAGACCAATGAGCTGTCATTAAATAAAAACAGAAAAACAAGAACAATTGCCGAGCCATCAATCTGAATCGATGATACACATATAGATAGAGAAACGAATACGGGCATACAGACACAGATACAGATACGCAGCTGCTGTATGCAGCTATAAAAACCAAAAAATGCATTGCAAATGCAAATGAAATGAGTCGTACCGGCGGCTGCTGCATATTTTGGCCAATATCCAAGGAATGTTTTTTAATCAGCACATAAAAAATATTGCACGTCTACAATTTTGCAATTTTCACCCTTTTCGTTTCAATTCGTTGCGTTTCAATTCGTTCGATTTATTTAATTGCATTTTAATTTATCTGAATTATTTTTGTTGGCATTAATCGATGCTCGGGAATTTCAATTATAATAAAACTTAAAAAAGAGCTGAAGAATTTATTCAATAGTGCAATCGAAAACCAATTATAAGAAAGCATTTTATAGCCGCTTTTAAAAATGACACACAACAATGTAACAGTACAATCACAAATACATATACATTTACATTAAACAAAACAAACAAAAACAATATATCTAGTGAAGAGCACCGGACTATGAGATTATACCCTATTCTTTGGTATATATCAAATAAATATATATTGTTCTTTTTATTTAAAAATACTTGGTTTTAAAGATCTTTGTTAGTTTTTTACGTTTTCATTTTACTTTAGTGCTTTATATTTTGCTCAGAGGTAACAAATTTACCAAGAGCTCTCCACTTGAAATCCTTAAGCCATAAATAAGAAATTTTTATCTGAAACATTCGCAAGCGGCAAAGTTTCGGACGCTGCTCGTTCGAGCGCAGAGTTAAAATAAAAATGATGGAAATAAAATACGAAAAGTACGAGGAGTTCATCCGGATCGAGTGCACAAAACTTTTCAGTCACGAACCGAGCTCATGTCCTTGTTTGTATTAGGCGTACGTGTGCCAATGAATTTGGCACTAGCTGCCACAGCCTCGAGACGAAACTTGCGCTGTCCATCAGCTCAGGGCTTATTGCTTATCTGCCAGGATGAACGTCTGCCGCCGCCATCGCTGGTTTCCTTGTTGGCCCTCTGGTCAGCGACTTATGAAATACTTACTAACGGCTTTATTTGACCAGCTCGCCACTGGACTGCTGATGAGGATAGGCAAAGATAGGGGGCTAAAGGCCAGGCAACAAGGAACACTTTGAAAATATTTGCCGTGCAAACAGGACGCCCATCCTTCCCATCTGTCGATGGATGTGCACCCTATCGAGTGTGCTTTGTGTTCATATTTTATTTATGTTTACATGGAAAAATCAATTCCAATTGAAATCGTTGGACTGTGCAGCAGAATATGAAAAATCCTTTGCCTTGCTGTTGCAACATTCGCCAGATGAAATCAATTTTTAAACTTTTTGCAATAATCCCCGCAATGGCAGCCAGTCGTGTTTATTCTTGAGTACATTTATTTTCCGAAATATGGGCAGTACGTGACACTCCGGCTACCTAACCTAGTCGCCGTGAAGAAATATTGATTTAAAATTCAATTTAAGCGTGAATGTTTTCTCTTTTAATGTGGTTGGTCTGCATCAAAAGAGCAACTGCATATATACATAATACACACAAATCCCAAAAATGACTCCATATGAATAATAAATCGGGAGATTTATGTGCCGTTACCTGGGTACACTTAAAGCTTTTAAGTAAAGTGATTTTATGTGTTCGAATAACCTCAAATTTGCGATTGATGGTCATCATTTTGAATTTCTCCGCAATACTTTAATATTCGGGAAATGAGTAAAATATACAAAAAATGTAAAATAAATAACATTATGATAAATATGTCCAGAAGTAGATTTTAAATGTTGCAGTTTAAAGAATTTTTTCCTTTTTTGGGTATGGTAATTAAAGTAAGGTTGGCTCTTTGGACTAAAACTAATAAAATAGGACAAAAAGTTTTAAATCTGTACAATAAATTTTAGTTTGTTTTTGTGAAATATACATAATGTAGTTGGCTAGCCCTGTTTATGTATATCTCTGAATGGGATGCCAAGTCGTTTGCTTTCGATAATAAAGCAAGACAAGTCCCTCTGACCAGGTGTTAAAGTACCCTTTCCGTGAGAGCAAATCAAATCCAAATTCAAATTAAAATGTCGAGCAATAAATTGTGCACAATTAAAATCAACACCTAAACACCGAGAATGACAGACAGTCAGACCGACTGAGATTTCTGGTTTCATTAAAAGGAGTTCAATAACCCAAACAGAAGACATTAAGTATTCGGGAAATGGGGACGAGTCGTAAGAGGTAGAAGTACTGTAGCTGTCAGGCCATCAAAGCTAAAGCCAAATCAAACCATCAAATTGTCGGTAATAGTTTCGGGCTGTAAAACTCACACGAACAATAAGTTAATCAATCTCAAATTTTAATTACAAAGTAACAACTTCCTTTAGCAATTTCAGGCGCGATGAACTCGACTTGGTTGGGCTTAAGTTAATGGGTGTTTGGCTGGTTTGCTGGCGGCACAATTAACATAAAAATGCAGATGCAACTCAAGGTGTGGGCCACGTGTATAAGCCGATCTTCAGATACAGCAAAAACCGTTGGCGCAACAGCGCTGGGCATATATTTTATGTAATTTGTCTTTGTTTCGTGTAATAAAATGAAAATAAAATTGTGAATTGCACAGCGAATGGAAATGGGTAACTGCAAGAGGAAGAGGAAGATATCGTCGAAGCCCTCGGCTGCAAAGAGTGAAGAGTGAATGTGAATATGCTCACTCACCCTCCCATTTCAAAACCTAAGCCCATGTCCATGAAACAAATGAAAAATGGAACTCGCACAATGCCGGCGAATGAGTTGATAATTTATTTGAATTTTATGCGACTCTCCTCTGCGCAGGCGTCACAGCCAACGCGTCCAGCAAAGGTCAGTTCCCCTTCGCGCAGATGCACATCGGCAATCGCCAGCGTCTGTGTAATCCTTTGTTGACTGCGCAGGTGACAGCCGCTGGTCATGGAAATCGATTAACAGCCGTGCCAGGTCAAAAGGTACAAAGCCCCTAGGCAGGACAGCCCAAATAAGTAGCCAGAATACTTGCAGGAGTTTCAATCTAGTACCTCACGCTTCGTTGCTTTGCGACCACGTGGATTTTGACGAGTTTATTAGCTTGTGGGCCGCACGCACAGCCAAACTTAAACAAAAGCCCTCGCGAAAATCCACAGCTGTGTACACTGTGAGTATAACTTGATTCAACAGGAATGCGAGAAATTAACTTTATATAGGCGTTAAGTACTTCTTAAAATATTAATCATGATGCTAAGGACATCATTCACGATTTTCATAATTGATACGCGTAGCGTAATATAATCATCCACGAATGTTCTTTGGACTCAAATGTTTTGTGCTCAGTGTATTTATAAGTGCGAACCCGAAACTGAAATCCTTTGGGACGTCACGCACTCATTCCCTCTTCGTGGCTCGCCGCCAAAATATTTTTGGTCTAAGTTTATCGCGACTTGCGCCAAGGCGAAAGTCAAAATCTTTTGTCAACTCGCGCCACTAACCAGCCCAACCCACCCCATATCCTGTCCCTTCCACCCATCAAGGTGCAGCCGCAACCCTTTCGCTGTGGCAATTCCCCTGGGGGTCCGTACGTGCGTTGGAGGCGCAGGGGCTCCGTGCGGCTTGCTCTGTGGCCAGAATTTTGATGGAGTCTGAGTACGCTGCGTTGGCTTTTCGCTGCCAAAGGATGTTGTGGCAAAATCTGCGTAAACTTTGCGTGCTTCTCTGTATATACGGTATACTTATATGTGTGCCTATTTATATTTGCTTTTTGGGGGAATGTATGTGCGTGCTCGGAGGGTTCAGTCTAGAGTTTACTTTATGTCTTATTTGCTTATGAAATAAGATATTCCAAACTGGCGCGGCGTCTGCGGTTCAAGCTCAATCCCAGTCCCAATTCCAGTTCCCCTGGCACTTGGCACGATTTATGTATAGATATCGCCAGTCAGGATATTTTCAATTCGATTTTATTTTGTGTTTATGAGATTGCTTGACGTTTTTATGCACTTTTCTGCTTTATGGCCAAAAGGGTTGGTAAAACGACGAATGAAACCCTATCAGCAGTTCTGACGTATTAACAATTTTTGAAGGTTTCCTTTCAAACGAATATGTATGTTATTTGTAGAGTTAAGGAAACACGTATTCGTTTTTATTCAATTTAAACTTTTATCTTGTGTTAATTAACTTAACATTTTTTGCCATTAAAATCGATTCAGTTGCAAAAAATTATATATTTGGAGTAAAGTAAAGTAAAATATTTAGCTTCTAAGCAGTTTTATAAATTTACTCAGAAATTTGTTTGAATCCTTTTGAATTGTTATAGTTTTTCAAAGGTCCATTCAATTCTCATTCGATTCAGTGTCGTTTTTCAATGTCTGACCGACGGCTGACCGACTAAGCCAAAATAAAACTCAATCAACAGTAATTAAAACAATTCACAATTGATGCAGACTGTAAAACCAACACAATAGCCAATTGTTCAAATAGAGTCATCAACAGTTACGGACAAGTCTGGCGCGTGACAAGCCCGTGTCCCCGTCGGTGATCTCTGGTCCGTGATCCCTTCACGAAGCGTAGGTGCCCAGCTCAACTAATGAATTGGCACAAAGGCAACACCTTGCAGAGTAGACTGCCTGACCGGCTGGCCTCTGATGACTTTGACTGGATTTGGGCGTCAAAGCAGCCACCAATAAAAGTGGCAAACAAAGCGCAAAACTCGGAAAAAGATTCAAAAGTGGAGCGCTTAGAATTGGGAACACGAATTGCCATGAGGCCTGAACCCTTCGCTGACCGCCTGCTGCTACTGTTGCTGTTGTTGCTGCTGTAGGTGTTGGTTTTGGTCCCTTGTCCTGACACCTAATACACACACACACAACACACACACGCGCACACACACACACAAACACACACACTTAGGGGAATATTGCACACGCACTGGGTTCGTGTGCATTGTCTGGCCCGTTACAAATTGTTGTGGGCGTTACAAATCCGCTTACGACTCGACCTCGACTTGCCTTTCTCCAAATCGCAAATACCCACACACGCACAGATACATAAAAACATACATAGAATTCCAATTTCCAAACTGGAGAGCATCGCATTTCATCTTCCATTCGAACTTTTGAGCGTTAAATCGCCAAAATCATTCGTTAATTTTGACGTTTCCCTTTGTTATACGACTGATGCTGCATCTGGGGGATGGATGAGCGCATGGCTGCTGACCAACGGTCAGCTGACCCCTGATCACTGTCCCACAGACAGCGTGTCACCACGTCAAGACAGACCCATGTGGGTGGATGATTGCAATTGTCCATTGGTTGAGATTAAAAATTTATTTCGAAATTAGCGCAATTGTTGGCATTGCTCCCTTTTGCTTTTATACATTCGAGTTAAAACTGAAATAAAGAAAAAAGAAAACAATACAATATAAAATACAAATAAAGCTGATGCCCTTACCGTCCGTCTGCTGACTGCTTATCGATTCCCGGCTGTGGATGCTCCGTCATCAATGATTGAAAATATTTCTTGATTATTTTCTCCGAATTCGCGTGTCCGCAACGCATTTCATAGATATCCGAAGAATATTGCTTTTAATTTCTATTTTTACCGTTTTTCATGGTTGCGTTTATTTTGGGTGCTTCACTTACCCCGGTTAAAGGTTGTTTGATGATCTAACAGTAAATCCAACTATAGCCGTTGAACGACTTTAAATATCAGTAATAATTGATTATGTTTCTGATTTAAATTTATATATATAAAAAAAAAACAATTTTATAAAATAGTATCCTACAATTATTATGTGCTAGGTAAAGGTATACATTCTGAGTCTATTTCACATAATTTTAACGAAAAGCGCCCACCATTTTGAGATATTTTAACCCTCTAATACACGCAGCGTAAGCTCTAATTTTGAAAACGCCACCGGATATATCAATCAGACGTTTAGAAATTGGATCGGACCGGGTGTCGAGTGTCCGAGTGTGGGACTGTCCATTAAAGCCAAACAATAGCGTGGTAATGGCTACTTTAAAGTGACACCATCCCGCTGGCGGTCGTAGGTTAATCGTTGGACACCGGGGCACCGCCCGCTGGTTATCAGCTGGATTAGACTGGACCCGCCCTAAAAGCGAGTGATAAATGCAGTGGAAACGCGACGCGTGACCAGCGAATAGAGTTGTCAATTCTGTGCAGTGAAGAGTTGTCAATAATTTTCAATTGTCGGTTCATTTCACGGTAGCAAAAAAAAATCCCACTTGATTGACAGAGTATCGATTGTTTTATGATTCAATTACGTTCAATAGAAAAGTCACTAAAAAGTGTTGCATATTAATTTCAGGCACACACACATTCAAGTGGTGCTTAAATTGTCAATTGATTTTTGCGGTTTTTAACAAAAATGTTGTACAAATTGTGCATATTTTTTGCCGTTCACTTTGTATCACTGTTGCTGATACAAGTGCCACGCCCTTTTCAACACCATATCTATACATATGCATAGGTGCATTGGTGTTTTTTCTGTTGTTGTTGCTCCTGCTGCTGGCCAGGTGTAGATAGTTGTTGTTGATTGTTTGTTTTGCATTAAACGGTTTGTTTTGCTAACCAAAGTGTTGATTTTATGGCCGACCGCTGTTTTTTCTGCCTTCTAGCCACGAAATCACGGCCAAATTCAACCAGTCAAGTGTAATGGGATCATGTTGTGTTTAAAAGACAATCTATAGATATGCAAACCCATCATAATAGTTTTTCCAGCTTACCTATATAAAAAGCATATAAAGAGTACAATGTAGGGTTACTTTTGACATACAGAAAATGTTAATGTACCGAACCAATAAAACTTCATTACACGGCATTAAAACGACCGCAATGAATACAACTAAAACTAAAACCGAATAATATAAAAACTCTATTTAAATTCAAAAGCCAAAAGCCACCAAAAGTGGTGCGTGCTTATCGCCGGTGCCGCCTCTGAACCTGATGAGCTCGATAAAGCAGCAACAAAATAAATTAAAAATACATTTTTGGGTAAATGTGGCACTTTAAAGGCAGCTTGAGAAAAGCACATAATAAATATAAAAATACAATTAAATAAGTGCATAGAAAACAAATTCGTAAAAAGAGGCACACAACAAACTCAAATAAAAACACATTAAAATAACACCAAGAAACTGCTCGAGTACTCAACATCAAAAGGGCAACATGAACGGCCAACACAATCAACGATTCTCCTACCCCAGCATATTGTGGTAAAGGTATACCAAAATTATACTTTTACAATCAAAACAATCAATACGAATTTCTGTGCTCTTCCATACTTTACGATGGTTTAAGAAATTATTTAGTATTTTGAATTACATATTAAATAAAACAGTTTATATATTTAATCGAAATTAACTATATATTTAATTCACATAAATACTTATTCTATTTGGTAACAAGTTAAGCCGCTCTATTCTGCTCTGCATATCGGAGCGATGTAATTGCCGCGAACGTGACTGGCATTTACCCGACAGTGACTCGGGGTGTGAGACACGTTTTGCGGAAACAACTGGCAAGCAATGGTGTCCAAATATTTGGAGCACAACGAATGGTCTCATAATTGGAGCAGCCGTCCGATAGTTGAGTGAACTCAGCGCATGGCAAATGTCGGCGACATAAATTTTCACCAAACTATCGGGATACTAAAAAACAACTAAATGTAGGAAATGCAACGTATGTTCGATGAAAAATGCGTTCGGTTTACCATTAATCCACAACCATGATCCAGAGCGACAGATCATTACACACGCGCGCACCAGCCCCAACAAATTCTCTATGGAAATTTATTAATAAAAACTTCTCGAAAAAAGTGAATGTGGAGCGATGCACGGTACACGTGTCTGTACATAACACATCCACCACCCAATACTATCATTCCATTCTAGTTTCATATGCCCCTGGAAGTGGGACTCGCAGCAGTTGTTGCTTCGCTGTAATTTATAGCTCCGCTGCCAAATGACATGCTAACTAATAGTACCATCATAATTTATACATACATATACGTTGTTTGCGTAATTTATGCCTCTGCAAACCCTACCTACATGCCTACCCACCCCAACTACTCCCTGCGCACACGATCCACGCTGACAGAGGTCACAACACCCGTCAAATCGTAGGTTAATAGGCATCTCTGACCCGATCTGAAGCAGATCAGCATTTAAATATTGATAAGGATCGATAGCTCGCGCGAAAAATAACAGTGGACTAGCATTTAGTCGTTTTGGACGGTTTATTGAATATTTTACTGGTATATAAATTTAGAATGCCTAACAAGAGAAAAAATGGCCGAGCAATTTCAGATTCAATATAAAAATAAGAAATATACGTGAAGGCAAAGCAATTTGAGGTAATTCTTTACCAGCTGGAATATCCGCTATTACCGCCTTGACCCATACCAGCTCCTGCAAGTCCTGCAAGCCGACAAAAAGTTAAAATGCAATTTAAGTCACTTTCTGAACCTCCTCACCATTACGTGTCATTCCACCGCCATAGCCGCCGTAATTGCCACCCATGGGATTCATACCCATTTGATCCATGCCGCCACCTCCAGACTTGGGTACATTTGTATAACGCATCATTGACTGGTTGTATGCCTCATATGGAGATGTTTGGCTCATATTTTGACCCATGGACTGCTGTTGGTAGCTCTGTGTATTAGCTTGGTTTGAATGAACCCACTGCTGTCCACCACCATAGCCACCCGGACTCATCTGACCCATCTGTTAATAGCGAGGATCAGTAACAGCCAAACCGGCAATAGCCCCAATCGTATTGAATTACCTGTGGATAGGCAGACATGCTCTGGGCGCCATGAGCAGCCAGTCCGCCTTGGCCACCCTGAGCACCTTGGCCACCCATATAGCTCCAGTTGAATTCTGCTCCACTGTTGCCGTAGTCCATCACGCCTTTTAGTAATGCCAAAAAAAAATTTGTTTAGATCAATTTTATAGTCTCAAAAAATATTTTTTTTTTCTTTAAGCCAGATGTTTACTACTAGAATGCGTGCAATCGAATGAATATTTTACTTGACTACGTCGACAACAAGCGAAACTTTCAGAAATTGACTTCATTTTCACAGGTCACTTTCTGACCTGTTTGTTTATTGCAATTCAGATATATATTTATTATGCTCATGGGATTTATCCATTATTTTAATTGGCAATCAATTATTTAAGCAACTTAAATAAATTTAAGCCATATGATATTTTCTTTGAAATTTTGAGTACTTGTGTTCTTATATCTTCCACCTGTAACCTTTGTGTGGCACACACAGCTGTCTTGTTGGACCCGTTTCAAGTGACTGCAATCTGGTTCGTGGCATCGGACTTATTTAGAGTGCCCAGAACAAAAGCAATGTCCTGCTAAGAAAGAGCGCATATACCTAAGGAAATGACCTCATAAATCGTTCCGTTATGATCTTCATAAATATATAATTGCTTTATATTCATAAAGCAATGGCTCTGCTTAAAGGACAATACCGTACTGTCCTTGGGTATTATGAGGACATCGAGGTGCGTTTATCTACCTCTCCCTTCTCCTAGGTAGTTTTCCAGTTTTTTATGGTCAACAATATTTGAACAGTTCTGCTTAGCTAATGATTTACAAAAAACCCAATGGGCTGCTGAATTTGTACGTCATTTTTTGGGCAGCTATTTAAACACCATAAAAAATAGATACAATTAGTACACATATATGTACGTAAATGCATTTGTGCCTGTGTAAACACCTTTGAAGATGCAAGTCTTAAAAAACTAAAATAACATTTAAATACGGTTTCTATATATCTCGGCCATAAAAATGTTTTTTTCACCTGTTATATGCATTTTTAGATCCTGTTTTATCCAGTGTCGAGAAGCAGAAATTTCATAAATTTTATTTTTATGCCACGTGCCACTTCAGTGTCACTGTCAGTGGCAGAAAGAAATTCAGCCCTCTCAAGGAATATTTATTTCCGTATTGTATTGTTTTGTTTTTTTTTTTTTTGTTACTTTTTATTTTTAGCCCTATCTCCGTTCACTGAACTGCTTTCTTTCCTAGTCGCACTTATATATGTTGCAGGCAGCAAGAAATATGAATATCTAGAGTGAGAAAGCCTATTCTAATTGCTAACAATTAACACCTTTCTGTTGCTTACAAACTATGCGCATTTGTCAGGCACTCCAATTGGCTCGGGGGCGTCCTAATGTTTTTCCAAAACATTTTGATTTATCAACTCTTTTTACATTCCGAACATGGAACCATCTTTCACAGTACAAACGCTACAACTCCCGAGTCAGCAAAGTCATTCGCATTAGGTCCAGCAACCGAATAGATACACTCGAAACGATTTAACTATTTAACCCCACCCACAATCGTTTTGACCCCAAACCCGAACCGGCTGCAGTCGTGTTAACCCGAGACATGCGCGGGCCTATTAAAAAATTGTTTATGAAAACAAACATTTTGAAGACGATTAATCATCGGCATTGGATAACGCGTGGGGGAATGGCATTGCCTTTGCTATTCCCCCCTATCCCCAAAAACCCCCTCCTATTATAGGTGCGCTCGCTTCTAATGTTGATGATGATCTCCATGGCCCAGTAGCAACAGACATCACATGTCAGCCAACGATTAGGCAGAGTGTCTTCCATTTTCTCTCTGAAACATTTGAAGGCCTACACAGGGGGAAAGTGTTAAATGCCTGCCAATTAGTTCCGTCTTTTTGATGCTCCACTGAGATCGTTTCCCTAATTGGCTAAATATGAATTGCTATTTCATTTAATCAACTTCATATATCGATGTTGGATTGTGGGAGGAGGAACTTTTATTGAAAGTTGAGCTATCAAAATGGGTCTATTTAAAATTTAAGTTGTTTAAGTATATGAATGTGGAAGTTAATATTGCAATATAAATGAAAACAGCTTGCATGAAACTCTGTGCTTATATTATATATGTATATAAGGGTTACTTAATTTTGAAAGTATATGTCATTTATTTAGCTTTTCTTATTCTATTATTTATTGATAATTTAATTTTCATTTACCGCTAATGGCGCGCAACAACTGTGCGTGGGGAATGAGCCGTTAAAGCGTGGATGTGATGTCATTAGCAGGCATTTTGAAATCGATTGTGATAGAACCCACTCATAGTTGGCACACTGGTTAGAGCTGAGTCCTAGACATTCGGGTCATCGGGCAATGTAGCAAAATGTTGCAAAAGGTTATTGTCTGTGCTTCATAGAAATATCGTCTGTTTTAAAATAAAATGTGTAATATTTCAATTTTTAAATGTGTGCGGAGCGACAGGATGCTGGCCGGCCGGCCGGCTGCATGTGAATAGAAAAGGGAGAAAGAGATGTCAGAAATGCGAACATGACACAATTTAAACTGCTGACCTTTGTCCAGTGCCATCCCCCGTTTCATTAGTTGGGTGCCGCAGAGGTCCAAGGTCTCTCCACCTAGCCACCGCACGCATTGTCCTGTATTGTCCTGTTAGTTCGGTTTATTTTTATTGTTATTATTGAGAGTGTTCCCTGCAACTGTCAAACGGAACTATTTGGCTTTATGTTCTCACTGCCGCTGCTTTGGCTGCACTATTATGGCCTTTGGGGGCGAGGGATGAACGCCGGCACGCGCCGTGGCTGCGTTACCGCCTTTGCTTTAGGCTAATGATCAGGCCTGACCCAACGGAAGCCCGTTTCAAGTGCCTCTTAAAACTGTGCCAGTAAGTCCGAAAATAACACCCGCACGAGACAGAAACCAGAACAGAGATAGACATATGGACACAACAAGCAGTCATCCCCTTAGTTTGATGGAATCAGCTATCATAGGGTCGGGGCTAAATGATGCAAGGAATGCCCAGTTTATGTCGTTGATATTATTGTTGTTGTTGGGTCATGACACCCGGCAAAAACCAATAAATGTCATCAAATTTATTGCTTCTGATTCAAAAATTCTTTTGTTTGTTTCGGTTTTACAATCGACATACGGCACAGCCTTCGGGCTGAGTTTGCGAATTATATTTGTCAGAAACTTTGCAGTAATAGTAAAAACAAAGTACTGAGTCATATATATGTATATAGCCAGACTTCAATTAGTTTTCTTTTTTAAATGAAGTAGACTTTCCTTAAATATTTAGATACCAGACTCTTGCCATATATGTCAAAACATTTTTAAATGTAAACTGGCTATTACAAGGTCTTGCTTGTCTTTACAGTTTTATTGAAGCTGAAAAGTTGTTTTTCAGACCTTTAGTAATTATAAATAATATTAGTCATATTTGAAACACGCATTGAAATTCCATTCTTGGCCGTACGAATATTTATCGCATGGTCCTGGTGCCTGTCGTACATAAATATCTTATATAGGGGACACGTATCCTGCGGGCGAGTCATCGTTGTCGTCATCGCTCCCTTTACAGATGCTATACCTTCAACTGTCAACGCATCGTCAATTCTATTTTTATGTTTTATTTTCATTTATGTTCTTTTCTTTTTGTGCTGTTTCGGAAAATGTTTTGCTTGGCTTCCGCTTCGCTTCGTTTCATTTCTTTGTTTTGTTTAATATTCGAGTGTAATATTTCAGTTTTTTGGACTCAGTGTTGTTGTTGAGGAGCGTCGCATGTTTTGTTTGTGTTGACAATTTGTAGGTTTCTTGTGTGGTACCGCTAAATAGCTACAAATTTATGAGCGTAAATAGCATCGTAAATCAATTTTTAATGCATTTCCATTAATTCTTTCTTGGCTAATGTCAACAGCAAATTGATGGCACCATCATTTGTTTGGGGAGGCCTCACAATTGAGGTTAGTTATGTACTTTTTGGGAGGGGCATTCAGTACTCGAATAAAAAACTACTGATTTTTTTATAATTCGAATTGAATGTGCGATTTAATTAAATTTTAACCAGTGCGTAAGTAGAGTTACACAATATATACTGCTTATATGCAATGTTAGACCAAAATTCTCTATACATTTAAATGCAAGTACACCCACACATACTTACTAGTACTTATCCATATGAAAGTGTGTGTGTGTCGCATTTGTCGCATGTTTGGTTGCAGCTTTGACGGTAAATCCAATTTAATACGCTTAAGTTCTTACTTTTTGTTTTTCTTTGTATCATGTGCAAAACAGATGAAGAACTAAAAAAAAATTGCACTGTATAATGTAATTCCCCACCGACTGTACGAAATACGCAAAAACAAGAGTGTCGGCTCAATTTAATATTATCGATTTTTAATTTTCCTTTTTGAGTTTTTTGTTTTTGCAGACGTTGAAAATTTTATGTGTACTATGGTTTAATGTGTATTAGGAACCTTTCTATCGCTAGCTTTCGCTCGCTCTTGCTTTTTCTCAAACTCACTCACTCACCAACAGTAGAAGCTTGTAATTTAATCGTATTTGTATTAACGCTTTGTTTTTTTTTTCTTTGTTTTTTGTTTTCATTTGGCTCATTTCAGTGCATTTTTGTAATTCTCTTTTGTATTGAATTTAATTCAAGGCATAGAAAAATAGTTATACATAAGAATGCATCCCTCACACGGTACGCTACAATGTGTGTATGCATTTAAATGGAGCATTTCCCTTAGAATCCCCATGTATACGAAGCCCTAAATATGCACCCCGAGGCGTTTAATTTACATTCGTTTTCGTTGTTATCGATATTGTTGCAGTTGCTTTCCAATATTTTTTGCTGTTGGTGTAATTTAGCTATGTGCTAATAGTTCGTTGGCAATTTTAAATAAATGCATTTGGCGCCTTAATTGGATTTGCACCTTACCATCGAAGGTTCAAGAGGAAACCACGAAACTTAAACGAACAAGAAACAAGCAAGTGGAATATTTCACTATACTTTCCCAACAATTCATATCTGTAGTTGTTGAAAATTGAATGTCTTACATGTAAGAATACTTATATGGAAGACTCTTATTCAAAAGGTGTTTCCGTGTCTCCGTCTCGTTTCTGTCTCTCTGTGTGAACAGAATTAGCGCTTGATTGTGCATTTTAAGATTATGCAGTATTCAAATAAAATTTGTTGAATTTTTGGTGAAAAAATCTTGTACCCCTCTTACTCATTTTTGAGAAAAATTCTTTTAATTAATTATATTTGTCCTAACTAGCATAAAAAACAACTTAAGAAGTGATTCTGAGGGGGCAACATTTTTGACTTAAGATCACGCCAAAATATCCCAAAATGTAGACATGTAAAGTTCTCTGATGCATGGTTCCCATATTCCAATCTACCATACATTTTCCAAAATTTATCCGATTTTCATGTTTATTGGCATTGTGGCCAAGGCTTATTCTCTAGATTGATTCTGCATTTTAGGTTCATGACGACTGCACTCGGAAATACTTTACAAACATGATTCTTATTTGTAGAAATTAGACTGTTTTGTATGTGTTTTATTATATACTTGAAGAAGAATTATAAAAATCTGACTTTTACCAATGGTACCGATAATATTTTACACTTTAATTAAAAATCGAAATTGAACTGCCCATAAAATGTTTGTTAACCAACATAACCGCATCTGTTAATGTCTGCAAAAAGGGAGCGCCGTTGCCGACGTCGGTGTCGACGTCGATGGTGTGCAATGAAGCTAAAGCTGTAACCGTAACAACGGCCGCGTCCGGAGCCTCGTTTCTGTTACTGGATCGTACCGGAATAAACTTTTCCCTACCCTCGTTGTTTTCTTTTTTTTTTGTTTTTATCAAATTTTGATAAAAAGCCGCGCCAATAAATTAAATGTATAAATTCATTTAATGAATTTCATTTTTATTGTTTCAACCCGACAGATGACCCCCTATGTAGGTGGTGTGTGTGTGTTTATACGAGCGTATCTGTATGTGCATATTAAAAAACCATCAGCGTGTCAATATGTAATTTGTGTCGTCAGCTCGACCAACAACGAGAGCGAACAACGCGGAAACAAATAGAATATAAATTAAATATCAATAAAAAGCGGTCGGTCCCAAAAACCGACCCCAAAACCGAATACCAATTCTGCTTTCAATCGCATATGGCGCAAAATTCTATCGCATCAGTCGCTACTGTGCAGATGAAGATCTAAGAAGATCCCGAAATTTGTTTGAGCCCTGAATTTACTTGCAACTTATCGGCGTGTGTATTGACAAATTTTCCTCCTTGCTGCGCATCAATGGAATGCACAATGGAGACAATGGCTACAGTAGCTTGGCTTAAACAATTGCAGAGTACTCGTGGATATGTTACCTAAAAGTGCCTGGGATTTGTCCCTGCGCTCAGTATCACCATCAGCCTCAGGCTCAGACTCAGCTCAAATCGTGTGCAATCAACCGCAATATCTTAAACAAAGGAGGGGAACGACATGCAGACTGGAAGAGACGGATAAGTTGTTTGTGCAACCTAATGAAATTTCGTATGCTTGTGCGTCTATGTGTGTGTTTGTGTGTGTGCGCATATTTGCTGAGGATCAGCAAGGATCTTTGGCAAGAAATTTGTCAACCGCCGTTTTGTTGGGCTCGAGTTCATTAAGCCGGTCCCAGTTGCGTATACCTCCATTAAATACCAATCTGTCCTTGTCGTCGCTTTCTTTTGATGATTGTGAAATTATTAAGGATTTATTATTATTATTATATTAAGAGCACAGCATGTGAGCCTGAATTCAACAATGGTAGAATCAACAGTCCTTCACAATGGCGACGTAGACGAGGATCATTAGAGATTTGTCGCTCTTTGATAAAATATTATTTTACATATCAATTATTTCATTGTCCCCATATCGCATTCCTCAAATTAAATTTTATTATGGTTTTTTTGCTCAAAATTTTTCCTTCTCTTCGGCCTTTCAATTGTCATCTCAGTATATTTGTCATTGGCTCAGTCCGCTGTATCTCAATCTATGTCTTTGGCAACTCGGAAAATTACATTACAAATTAATCGGAACCATTTCAGTCATTTGCAATAATTGTTTTCCTGTGTGGTTTGATTAACGGCCACGGAAATTTGATATTTTCCTTTTATTTGCCGTGCGGAAAATTTGTTTTCCAAATCGTGCTGTTCATTATATTTTTCTCTTCGGAGAGGCACTTGAATTTATAAATTAAATAAAAGAAATTTTCACAAATAGCGTAAAAACTTG
This sequence comes from Drosophila paramelanica, assembly GCA_035043915.1. Lineage (NCBI taxonomy): Eukaryota > Metazoa > Arthropoda > Insecta > Diptera > Drosophilidae > Drosophila > Drosophila paramelanica. The sequence continues at coordinate 204,544 of JAWNMO010000077.1, read as the reverse complement.
TAGTTAAAATTGATCAATGAATGATAATGCATATAGTTAAGAAATAAAAATACATAGCAAGTCGACAAATCAGACCACTTGGCCCCATCCTTTCCCCCACCGTCTTCGTGGGCGTTGGAAAATAGAAAATTTGATGACTTTTGAAGCGCGTGTCTTTTACCTGGCTGCCGGTATGCTTGTTCTTTCATTAAGAATGCAAAACGTGTGCTAAACTTTAATTTCAATCAAAATCCAAATTATATGAAAATCAAATAAAAATGTTAAAAAAAAACAAAATGACTCTACGTGCTCGTCTTGCATTTTAATGATATAAAGTGTGTGGGTGAGGGGCTAGAGGTCTTGGATACTAGGCTTTAACTAATGGTGTGTGAACCGGCACATCAACTAGTTCACATTTTTTTGGGCGGCTTCCTTTTCATTTACCAATGGCAGGTCATAAATACGGCGGCAAATCTTTTAAGGTGCCCTTCGAAGTCACCCGAACCCATAAAAGGATTTGCATTCGGAATCGAATTTAGGTTATGCCTTTAAAAATTGCTCGATAAAAATTCACAGAAAATCCGTGTATAAAGTTCCATATGAGCTTGTCAAATCTAGCGGCCCGCATTCAAAAGTTTCTGCCTCAACCAGCCCTCTTCGGAGATTGCCACTCAACTCACGCATTACGCAAATGAATTTCGCGTTATATATACACATATACATATATACACATATATATATATATACAAATCGCACACACATACAAGCGCTTATGAATTAGCTGACGGCACACTCCCTGCGCAGGCTTAAGACTTTTTACACCAACACACGCACATGCACACCCCCAAAACCTCTAAAGACACCCGCCTCTGCCACCTCAATGTTGACAAAGTTTACTGTTGCTCGTAATTTGGCACTGGGTGGTGCGGGTGGTGCAAGTTAGGAGGGCAACTTTTTTAATGTACCCATCAATGCGCTGTGCGCCTGTATGTGTGAGTGTGTCTGCGAGCGAGGGTGTCATGCATGTTACAAAAACATATGCATATAATTATTTAATTGAATTAAACAATTTCGTAAATGGTAAATGACGCGACAATATGGATACGACGCTTTGTAACTTCAACATTCGACACGGCACCCGGAAAATTTGCATAAATACATAATTATAGCCTCCGAAAGAAGTATGAATTGGGGAGTGCGCTTTCCGTGGTTGTCATTTCAGTTGTGTGGGTGCGTATCTTAGAGTTTTCCTTACAGAGGGTGCAAAAAGCTTTCATTGTCAAAGCCAGAAAATCTTAAAGTAAATCACTTGTAAGTTATTCGATTTTTAAGTGTATATATCTGTGAATTATGTCTCTGATAGTAAGCTTAGACTGTGCCACGATAAGCAGAAGAAGTCAAATTTATCCTGTAGTTTATACTTATGTATCTAACCCAGAAACATGCATAATCTTCTAATAATCCGTGGGGCAGCAATCTTAAAATCAAAATATTTTTAAAATAGTCAACGCGACGAAACCGAATGCAAACACGAAACAAAAGAATCAAAAACCCAGACAAAACAGCAAACAGCCACCGGCACAGGACCAGTCGATCACACAACAGGATATGAAATTCGCATTAGAATCATAAAAGGATATTCGCCATGACAGGCACACAACGACATTGCAAAATGTCTGTGTTTGTGTATCTGTCGTGTTTTTATGTGTCACCTAAACAAATAATTCGCTCGAGAGAGCCCAGCAAATTTCTGGATCAATGGGGAAGTTTATCGCTCTATTATATTTTCTCAATCCCTTGCTTGTCGCTGCTTTCATTTCCAGTTTTTCGTGTTTTGATTTTTACAAAAACATGGACTTCAACTGCATTACAAATTGACCATATACTTAAAAGGGTATCTGAAATGTTAAAGAGCTTGTTCAACATTTAGAAATAAATGCATTTAATATCCAATGTGTATGAGTGTACCTTAGATGGGGGCGTTCCATTGACCTGATTAACATAAAACAAAGCTGCCCGCAGTTTTTTGCAGATCGTTTAAGTTTAAGTTTGAGAGCTAATTTTCGGTGATTTAAGCTTTAACAAACACATGTAACACACACACAGACACACAGTAGCAAGCGAAACCAGAACCATTTGGTATATAAAACAGCGACTCCAATTCGCCTACTATCGCAGTGGAAATTTGAGTAGCAAAAAGAGGAAAATCATCGCCCACATACAAAAAGAGAAACTGCGAGGCGATGGCGACAAAAAAGCGTCAGACAGAGGCAGTTGAAAGGGGAACAAGCTTTATAGGAGGCGTGTCAAAACAAAGTTAGTTTGGCTTTGTGGAGAGCACAAGAAATTGGCAAGGACGAAGTCACTTAAAACGAGCGAAAACAGAGGCAGGCATATACAGCTACACTGATGCGTATATAGATATATAGCTCGTATGCTGGTCGGGAGATGTTGTTGAGTAATTTGGGCCATTGATGGCCCAAAACAGCGGACAAACTTCAGGGGTAACACTTTCGCTAAGCGGAAGTAGAAGGCCCCCTTCTGCCTAATAATGAAGTCTGCTAACACATATCGTTGATGCTGTGGGCCGCCGCCGAAAAATAGAAGAGGAAGCGGTAACAGACAAAGGCAGACATGTCTATTTGCGACCTTATCGATTTTTTTGGGAACACGCAGACCCAAACTCGTACTTTGTACCCGTACACAGCACCCGGCCAGATATGGCATTGGCCTCCAAACGGCGTCTCCGAAATTGGACGTTTGAATGCAACAATTGTCATTAAATTTCGTTTGCCGAACAATTTGAATCGAGATATCTTCAGATGAATTGATGAGTAAAGATTGGAAATATGATTTCCAACATTATTATATATTAGAATACGAGAAGAATATAAATATAATTCTTTTCAACCAAAAGTGGACGACACGAACGGGAATTCCGTTCAACCCATAGCTGTGTAGAACTCAATAAATTCTTACTTTATAAATTTAATTTCCATAAAAAATACAATTGCAGCGCCACATAAATTTAAACTTAGGTTTTAGTTGTTCCCCAATAAGAGGAAGTACCGCCCATTTTAAAAGGCGACGGGTCTCGTAAAAACGCCTACACCCGCAAAACTAAAATAACGCAAGATTCGGCAAGAACAAAATGTAAAATGTATAAAAATGAAAAAACATAAATGTAACGAAATCAAGCAAACTCAATGAACATTTATCATTCTGTAGAATTTGAATTCTTGATCTTTCCACATATGGTCGCCACGAGCCACACAGACTTACTTGAACATTTATGAAATTTATTAAAATTACAGAAGCTACGCCACATAAATTTACACTTGAGGATTGAATGTACCCTATTAAGAGGAAAAACCGCCCATTTTAAAATACGACGAGTCTGTTAATTACTCACACAACCACAAAACTTGAATTATACGTAAGGCACAGATTCGACAAGAAAAATCAATAGAAACTCTTTAAAATTGAAGCCAACTACAGTTTCAACTAGAAGTACAGCTTTTAAAGTGGGCTGAGAGACGCAGAAGGATAGACTTAGACATAGTTTTCGGTGTCGCACACAGGCGGCATCAAGGACAACAGCTCCACAAATGCTTGCTATAGATACATTCGAACAAGAGCGCGTCTGGCTGGCTGAATAGGTCTGTGTGTAGATGCACATCTGTGTATATAGTATATGTGTATGTATACAGAACTGTTGCTTATTTACCTATGCGACAGCCAGCAAATTTAAGCCAACATCGTCGAGTTTTCAATGTGGCTCCTCCTTGTTTCAGCCTGGATCCTTCCGCTTACGCGTTCTCTTCTCTTTGCACCAGAATTTTTTTTGCCGATTGCTGAAATGTTTTTACTTCGTTAAAGTGTGTAAATGTTTTTTCGCTTCGAGACCAAAAAAGCAAATTTCCTCAGCTTTCTTTTTAGTTAGCAGCAACTTCAAATTGCTTATTTGGCTATATATCTGTATCTGTGTGTCTGTATCTGTAACTTTATATGTATCTGTGAATGTCATGCGGCTGTTGACATTGGTTGCGAGTATACAAAGAAATCGATTAAGCGCAATTGAGTAAATGACCCAAAGTGACAACTCTTACATCGGCCCAAGGTCAATTTTTAAAAGATTTAAATTTGTGTAGAACAAATAAACAAAACATTTTATAAGAAATACAAATCGCTGGTTTGTATTGTTTTTCTTTAAGAAATAAACTAAAAGTTTCGTTTGCTTTATCAACTGTTCACATAAATCAGACGGTAGACAAATCAAAAAAACATTCGGTACATATGAAATGGGTTCGGCTCTTGGGATTTCGGGATTGTTCTCAAATATTTCTCCTCAGCGTACGTTTAAAGTACCTATTTTTATGATGTTCAAAAAACGAGTTAAACTCGAGCTAATGCGGCTTTTTAAATGTATTTTCACGGCCAGGTTTCTTTATTTAATTTAGCTGAATCAAACGTGATATTAAAGTTGAAACCCCAATAGTTTTCGATCAAATGACCGACGTGAATTTCCAATTTTATGAAGCAACAGTTGAAGTAATGCGTGGGGTACTATTAACAATCTATGTCATTTAAATAAGCACATTTATTTAAATTGGGCATACAATTAAAGAATGTTTAATGCTTTAACTGTCAACAAATGCTCTGTGAAATATATTGGGGTAAAGTGTGTGATTCAATAGAAATGAACTGTTGTGGACTTGCCATAAGACAATAAATAAAATGTTCGAAAAGTATACAATTTTTTTATATGTCGTTTTGAAAAATGTTTAATCCAGCTTGCTGGAAAAGAACTTAGAGCTACGACATAAGAATTGGATTTAATAATTGTTTTTACATCTTTTTGACCCGAACCATGTACATCCGTAGTTTTATCTGTTAAAATGTATACCCAGTAATGCTTATTATGTGTGGCGTTTGCTGTGAAATCTACTCGAAAGCCGATAACTCTTTTTCTATAGATTTAAAGATCCCGACGTTTGTTGCATGTTGAACCAACTCACGTTTTCCATGATGATTAAAAACGTTGTTCTCTATTGGATCGGATCGGTTCAGTTTGCGGCTTGGGTTTGTTCAAATTTAAGCATTTGTCGCATTTACCTCAAAATGTGTGTAATAATTTATTCCGACTTTAATTATGCTTTGTTGGTCGTGTTCTGGTCGGCTTCGCTTTGACTTTGATTTCCCTGTGACCTGAGAAATTTGTGGAGGTTTTTCTTGAACAGTTTTTATGAATGTAGAGACAAATCGGCGTCATCAAAATTATAAAACGGGTTTCAATTTGCATAGAAATTCCACTTGCTGTCTCTCTCGGGCGGCCATCATTATCCACAACTTGGATTTGGTTTTTCTGTCCTGATTGGAAGCGGTACATGATGATTAACGACATTGTTTCTGGGAAATTTTGGTAGGCTCAGACTCTGTGTCTATGGCCGTGAAACGTTAACTTTATTCCTCTCCATATAGATATTTAGCTATACTGTCTCTCGTGCTGAACATTGATTTTTTAATGTTACAGACGCGAGTTGGTTTTTGACAGACGTTGGCGGTAAAACAATTTTATAAAGGCTGCTAATTTTCCATGAGCGTACGACAGCTTCGAATCAAGGGTGTGAGAGGAGAGGGTTAGTTATTATTTGATCCCTAGAACTCCGAAATCCGTTCCTGGGTTGAAGATGCCGGAATATTTGGGGTGGTGCATATTGTTTGCAGTTTGCCGTTGCAATTGTTGTTGTTTTTGCTGTTGTTGTTTGTTATCATTTCATTTCATTTCATTTTTAATTCAACATGAATCCATTTTGAAATTGTCAGTCTTCTTGAATTTGTTGTTGTTGGTTCTATAATTTTTTTTTTGAGTAATTCATATACACACGCAGCGGGCAGATGTTCCGCACGAATACTTCCAGATTATATGGGCAATGAGAACGGGTAGAAGAGGGTTGCATATATGTACATATAAACAAATGTGTATAATTGTACCTATGTAAAAGATATACACGAATTTATCTATAAATGAAATGCAATTGGTCGCTATGAAAGTCGCCGTTCGCATGCATAATTCATGCCGCAAACTGCATCTGAATTGCATTAACAGCTATTTGGGCGGAGGGTCCCCGCTTTAAACTATGGTTGAGTTAATAATTATGAGACCAATTTTAGACTTAGAAATTTTATCAGTAGGTAAATATGGTTGCAAACAGAAACTCCGATGAAAAAAAGTGAAAAATAACTATTTATATATATTTATATATTATTTTTTTTTTTCGATTTTTTAAAAGAACGGATTACGTTTAATTATTTTTTTGAATTCGAATAAATATAAATAGTGAATAAAAAAAATCTTCTTAACTATTACTGTAAAAGCAATGTTGTAGCTTTTAAATAAAATCTATTCACATCCGACGGCATTTTGTTGACACGATGGCTGCCAAAGGACCAACAGTGTAACATAGGGGCTATAAAACAAAACTTCAGAAAATATAGGTAAAAAAAGAATCTCGCATACACACACACACTTCGTTACACTCACACACACACATTAACGTAGTAAGAAATATGATTGAGCGAAGACAAGGAGGAGAATAACATAAGAAAAAATTAGAGCAGCGCAGCTGACAGCAACGTCTACGACTACGTCTACGTTTTTGCTGCCGATATGCTCCGCCTAAAGCTGTCATAATTTGTTTTTGCTTTTACATTGCGTTTTATTTATTTGTCGACGGCTCAGCGCCAACAACGACAATATGACGCTGCGCAAAAAAATCGTTGCTGCGCTCCCGAAGCTGACGTTGTCTTGTGTCGGATGGCTTTTCGTTTGCTGACTGTTGGGGTATCGATTTGTGCGCGCCGTCGGCTCTTACAGTACTCGGCTGCCGGCAAGAGAGCAGCGCCAATACACACACGAGCGCACGAGTCTCTTTTTGATTTATGGCATTCACAGCAGCACACACACTAAATACCTTTCATAAATGGCAGAAATACGTGCGTTAGAGGAGCACAGCTAGTGTATTACGGACTTAACAGCGGCAGTCAATGTTATCCGGTTAAGATAACAGTGTCGTAACAGTCTTATACAGTCAGTTCCCCGCAATTTCGAAAATGTTGCACGCACTTTTACATGGCTTGCTCACTCTCTTGCTCGCTCTCTCACTGTTGTTGTTGGGTCCGTCTAAGCTTTTGCAATGCCACCTAGCAGCGAAGTGAACATGAAAATCTGCCCCCAACGATAGCGACACTTCGATTCGCTGCTGCTGCGCTGCTGCTGCTGCTGCGCTCGTTGCGTTGCGTTGCGTTGTCTCGTTGCCGTTTCTTGCTGCTCCGCACGCTCGTTAAATCCATAAAGGACATTCTCTGCTTCGGCTCCAGTCACGGCCAACGCCACGGCCAACGGCAGCGCCACCGACAGCGGCAGTTCAGCGTCAGTTCAACCAGCCAGCGAGGCAGGCAGCAGGCAACAGCCGCCACTTCTTGGCTTTGGTCAGCCGCCTCAAAGCCTCCAGTTGCTAGTTGCCAGTTTACAGCTAATTTGCCATTCACATTCACAACAAATTATTGTTGCCAAAAATTTGACAGCAACAGCAGCCCACTGGCCAGTTAACGGTTTTTATTACCGCCGCCGTCGCCGTCATCATCGTCGTTGTCGTCGTCGTTGTTGTCGCAGCACACGCACGTTACTTATTTTTTCCTCCCGCCTCATCTCCAGCTTTAAGTGCGTGTGTGTATGAGTTTGAGTGGCTCTGTGCGTGTGTGTATGTATAACTGCGAACGTGTGGGTGTGAGCTCGTGAGCGCTGTGGTGATATGTGGGAGGTGTGCGCCGGTGGTCGACGTTGAAGTTTTTGTGGTCGCGTGTGTTTAATTAATCATAAAATAAAAGCACAAAAATGCAAATGGCCAACGCAGTAACAGAAACTACAACAATAGCAACGACAACAACAACAACCAAACTCTCTGGCAGAACATACAACAGTAATCCAGAAACAGTTTAAATATGTGCAATAATTTGTTTAAAACAACAAAGATGAAGTGAAGTAAAGACAAGATAATAAAATAGTCCATATAAAGGGACTACATGAAATCCTGCTGAGAATTCAAAATAAAATGTTTGCTGCCGTCGGCAAAATCAGAAAATCAAAATCGATTGTAACATGTTCTATTAAAGTGTATAAGCAAAACAAAAACAGGAAAATATGAATAGTGGAGTGGTAATTCACGTGAGTAGCAAAGTAAAGCTAAGAAACCCATAAAGTTTTTTTTACAAAGCAAAGCCAGACAAGAAACAGTTTTATTGGGCGAAAAATTAGCTCAGTTAATTTAAATCACATATATAAACTGTCTTAAAGTCAAAATTATTCTGTTCTGAATTATTGTATAATTATGTATGAACCGTACTTGAATTTTATATTTTCCGTAAAATTATAATTATATTAAAATGTGCATATTTAAAATAAGATTAAGTATCTAATTGAAAGTATATCATTTTTGAGGTTCTATATTTGAATTTTAAAAAAGTTATTTATTTAAAATACGTTTAGAATTTTTAAAATAATAAAGTGCATTTTCGGGGTATTGCAATTTGATATTAGCTGTCTGAACGATGTATACTCATTGGATTTTAACGTTTTATATAGGCTCTGTAGATTTAAATTGTTTTAACTTACGGTACAAAAGGTTAACTAATTTGTATTCTATTGGTTAAATGTACATTGATAGTTTGAATTTAAAATTTGAATGCAAGTTTAATTTTTGGGGCTGCTGTTGTCAGTACGAGTGTCGGGCTGAGTTGTTGCCTGAGTGGCGATAATTTAACTTTGACACTTTATGCAAGGACATGCAATCGAATTGACAACAACAACAAAAACAGCACAACAGAAAGTTGCATGTCGGGCTTATGTCAAAGTTAACATAAATACAACTACTTTGTGCCTCAGAAGACCAACAGCAACAAGCGCAACAAGACGAGTTGGAGGTGACGGCACAGAGGAGATTATTGACGTCATGCTATGGGCACGAGACGCATCTCCAAATGACAGCACATACAAGTGAGAGCATGTTTTGCTAGAATCGACACACACACAGAGAGTAAAATTAGCACAGCAGCAATGAGTTGCAAGGGGTGTGGGGGTTGGGGAAAGTTGGGGCGTAGGTTAAACGAAAAGATGACAGGTGTCAGATACGTGGATATCTTGTAGAAACATATGCACACAGGCACACAGCAGTCAAATGTCAGCAAGCGGAGCTAAGAACGCTTTAGATTCGAATGATGAGCAATCAATCGAGTCAACAAGAACAGAAACAACTACTAGATATATAGTTACACTTACAGATAGAGATACAGATACATTTGACACCACCTCTCCCGCCTCCACAAAATTTAATATGTGCCTAATGCATTTATTGCCTTAATTAATTTATGAGTCGCGCGATTTCATTTCAACGAACAGGGCCAAGCAAATACATGCTCGCTATATCTTTATTTGTGTGTATATTTAACTTAATCATGACGATCACAGTCAGCATCATCTCCGTATCTTTAGCTTCGTACGCTGTCGACAATAAATTCATTTATTCTTTTGCTGTTCATTTATAAAATTCGAAACGTTTTGTGTGCCAGTCTATTTTTCATTTTTCTCGCCACTCGCCACCCCAACAGCTCTCTTCCCTCCCCTCTTTCCCCTAATCGCACAAAGCAGCATATTTATTTGTATTTATTGGCATACTATCTCTTATTTTTATAATTTATTTATTTGCATTTATATAATTCAGCATAAAGTCAACAAATAGAAAAAATGAGAAGGGACGAGAACGCAGGCTGCGCAGCCGGCAAAAATATTTTTTTGTTATGACAGAAATGTGCGCAACTATAGAAAATCTGTCTACAAATTCTATATCTAAATTTTGCCACTCGATTTTTCAGTTCCTACCTCACAAACGTACATCATTTTCATTTCGGACTCTTGTGCTGCCGCCCCCCTCAACCAACTGCTCTGTCCAAATATTTGCCAAAAAGCCACAAAATTTTATTATTTTCGGCGATATATTTTGTAATGCGGGGCCGTTGAAATTTTTTGCAAGCCAGAAATATGCCAACAAATCCGCGCGCGCCACATGCGAATCTATCAGAACTCAAATATATACACGAACATAGATACAAAAATATATATGTGCCCATATTATTGTTGATTCTGTAGCACATGAGATAAATTTAAATAAGTCGATGATTTTTACTTTTCAGTTTGCGGCTACTTGTTTTAATAAACGCAAACCAATTCAATAAGCTGCAAAAAACGAAATTTTTATCGAATACTTAGAATATTTTTTATACGAATTCTATCATATTGCCCAGAACCATATAAAAAATATTTTGCTAAATTTTGAATAACTACCATAAAAACCCCATTTTATTTAATTTTAAAAACATAAAAAATGATACGTTAAAAGTTGTAAAGGCACGTAGTTCATAAAGGTTTTTTTTAAAGAAATGTTAACACAAGTTTTTTATTTGAACCATTTCTGTTATAACAATATTAAGCAAAGCAAAGGAAAAGTTTGAGTGTGCACACACATTTACAAGTTAAAAGAAGAGTGGGGAATTGACAGGAGGGGATGGAGAAGTGTCTGCATATGTGTGTATGTGTGTCGGGTACTTTGCATAGATTGTCCACTTTAGATTAAGCCATGAATAATTTATGTGCGTCTCTTATGATTTTAATTGTTTGCAATGGCAGCTTAACAACTCTTCCTTTACCGACACCCTCTACCGCCTCCTCATTCTGTCCCGTTTTCCGCCCTGGTATAACTTGGATGACTGGCCTTTATTATTCCTTTGGACAAAAAAAAACATAAAAACGAAAGCAGAGGCAAAAACAAAGTAGCGCCCCAAAAGCAAATGCAAAACAATACAAATTCATCTACAAGGCCCAAAGCAACTTTGCGCTTGTATGTGTGTGCGTTTGTGATTGTGTGTGTTGTCCAGTTCCCCCCATGACACGCTCCGGGTTCTTGGCATTGGTCTGCTTTGGCTGCTTCTTCGTTTGCTTTGCCCTGCCTCTTAGCTCTCTGCCCTCGCCTCCGCCCTAGTCTGTAAGCACGCAGACATTTGCATTTCTCACACACACCATCACAAACAACGTTCATTTCTCGAACGGTGTGTGTGGCGCTTGTTCCGTTGCCCCTTTCCACACTCCTTACCCCACCCCCGTCAGCACCCGCGGCGTCTGCTGCTCAACTGGTTGATCGCCCTTCTCTCCGAGCCCCTTCCGGGTACGTCTGGACTTAAACTCGTCGTCTTTGCATCGTCGTTCCATTTGGTTTCCTTCTCAAAAATTATATGAAAATTATACCAATTCAACTCATAAAATTTTTTCAGCCTAATAAATTTGCAGACATTTTGTTCGTCTCAGTTGTTCACTGTGGTCGGTCTCAGCTCCACTCTCATACCCAAATCCAGCTCTAGTCCAAGTCCAAGCATGAGCCTCATTGGCCAGCACTGCGAGTGGCATTATGTGCTCTTCTCTTCAGACTTTTGAATACTGCAAGCTATTTTAACCACGACCACTTTTCAGCCTCAGTTCCCTTTGGACAGGCGCAGTTCCCATCATTTTTTCTCTCTGCTTTTCAACATATTCAAAACGAAGCTCGTAAAGTTTGGCGCAAATAATACTTATTTACCAATCTTTTGCAAATTTCTATTGAAGAAAATTCGAATATATTTTAAAATTAACCTAAAAATATTGACTAAGTAGCAGTAGTAGTAGTTAATTAAATTTTCATTTAAAGATATTTTATTGATTTCACCTGGCACAGGGTATCTACTAGTTAAACACTCTTTTTTTCTTTGTGCAGTTCAGATTAGAAAATACATTTTAAGCCTTCATATGAAGTTATGCGATTTTTCAAATCATACTCAATGCTGGATAGCTTTGATCGACTTTTGGAATAACAAATCTAAATCAATATCTCAATTCATTCATTCACTCAATCAAATGTTTACTTTACCTCCACGTTAGCTTTTCACTTATTTAAAGCAATCCGGATGTATGAAAGAGCTCCTACCTTTAGCTATGAGTACGGCTACTTGTGCCATCAATCAGTCAAGCGAATTGCATAGAATTTTGATCCATATCCGCTGCGAAAAAGCTGTGAATAAAACAAATGTACGAGTGCCCGTTCATCCATAATTAACGGTTGGATCAAATGATTGACGGTTTGTTGTATCTTTCGGATACAATATTTACGCATGCCCGTGTGTACTTGATCGAAGCGAGTATCTGTAATGCCCATGAAAGATTTAAAGTTCCTCTCGAGATGGGCGCTCGGCGGACCACCTGCTGACAGGAAACTTTTGAACATGTATCGAAATGTGCGTTTTGGGGAGCACCCACAGCACACTTATTAAAGTGAATGACAAACGGAACAAAAAAGCTTCTGATAGCATTCCGGGCATCAGCGTTAAGTGATGACCCTTCGACACTGCAAGATTGAAGGCAACTTCAAGCTGAAGCAATTGCGGAAGTTTTATGTTTTTGGCTGTGCGTAAATCGCTCAAGAAATCAGCTCAAGTGGAATAAGTTGTGGCTGGCCATTCAAGGGTTACTGACTTTACTCCGACTTCGGTCAACACTTTCGACTTTCGACCAACTCTCGGCCAAACGCCTCGCCACACATAGGTGTCTCAGAAACACCACCCACCCACAAGCAGTCATAGCATCAGCTATACCCCTCATCCCCTCACCCCTCACCAGTTCCTCTTTGGGAAAAGTGCGTCGCTGGTGAGGCTGCCGCTGCATTAAACAAATTGATTTCGGATGAGCCCATTGCCGTCGACGGCATTGATAGAAATACTATACGATGTGTTCGCGTCGACGATTTCGAGAGTGCCCAATCGATATAAATATGTATGTATAGATACGAGTACGAAATGAGGATAGCCAACAATCTGGCTATGGTTTCTATTGGGGCGTGGGGTCAGGGCATACGTCTGGGCGCACCTTGTGTTTACCTTTGCCAATAAATTCACTTAATTGCCGGGAAATAATCATAAAGCAATCGCCCGTAATGCGAATGGTATACCAACTCCACGTTCATGTGCGCATCGATTATTGTGAAATATTTTTTCCAATTTACAACGGGTCTACAAATATATTAGGGCACATCACAACTGTTGCAAATGTAACACACAAATCGTACGGAATTATGTTGAAATCGATTTGCTGCCAAAACTGATATACTTGCAGCTTAGTTTTCTTGTTTGTTATAGGAATAGATTGCGATAGCGAAATACAAGTCTGTGTCTGTGAAAAAGAAAATAGAAAGTCGAGGCTAATCAAAGCATTTCTAAGATTTTCTAATCATTCAATTAAACATACACTAAACAAACATTGTGGCCATTTAAAAAAAATTTAAATACTAAGCGCATTTTTTGTTGTTTGTGTGTTTTACAATTGCCCCAATCAAAAGTATTCCGAAACTGTTTTCAGAGCTTAAGGAGTTCGACTACCGTATGACCGATATTTACTTTCGAATATATAACACATTCGAATAGATCAAAAGACCCTTAGTATTTCCATATTATAAGATACCCATAACACACAACCGGCTAATATTTGCCGATAGTGCTCACTAGGGATGTGGGTGAGCTGGCACCAAGTAAATTAGCTATAGCCGGAATAAATAGAATGAGACCAAAACAAAGATATGCTGAGTGATTCCAAGTAATATATCAATAAATTACTCAAGCCAATGGCTCATGCAAAACGCAAATAGATTGAGCTTCGGCCAGTTCAATAATTCACAAGCACAAGACACGGACACGGAAAGTCAAAAAACATTGTTCTGATATGGATATGTATTGCCTGGGTGGTTAGGTAGGCTAAAATTAAGATATACGCCCCTAATAATATGCAATGCGTTCATTTATTCATCACCTAAAGTTGCGACACGACGCTATTCATATATTCAAAAATTTATCATAAAGTCTGACCGGGTCGGAGCCTCCTTACGTGACGGCATCGCAACCGGCATCGGCATCTCGCCGGTTATAGGAAATAATTGGTCAGGAATATGTGCGTAAATTTGTGCTCCGACTCACTGATTCCAATCTTTTCGTTTCACCCACAGCGCCCATGAACAGCACACCCAGAGCCGGACCCATAGCCAAAACCAGACCCCAAGCTAGAACTCGTCTTAGCACCAGCAGCTTTTGTAAAAGAGAATGTGTTCAATATTTCGTAACCGCATCAATTACCGGAGCACAGGCACGCGGAGTGGGTCCTCCAATGGGAGCGCCTCGGTGGGCGCAGACCCAACAGGAGACAATCTGCTAGCCAAAGAGCTGAATGCGGATAGCAATAACAACGACAGCGCTGCAGACGAAACTCGGCCAGAAACAGAATTGCAGCTGGAATCGGAGTTATCGTTGCCCTGCGCTGATCAGCCGGAGAACAGTAATGAGGCGCTGGATTTGTCGGTAATCTCCGGTAGCCGCTTACCCACTAGTGGGCATGTGGCGCTAGAAGCTTTACAACATACCAAAGTGGCGGTGGCGCAGTTTGCGGCCACTGCGCTGGCGGGATCTTCTGATCCAAATGATCTAGCAATAGTGCAATCGACGATCTTCAATGTACAGCGACAGCATCTAATGCAGCTGCAGCTCATCCAGCATCTACAGAGTCAATTGAAGCGAGCGGGTGGTGTGGTGGCTGCATTGAGCAGACAGGGCCAAATCTATGCTGAACCTGAAGATGACGACGAAGAGGAAGAGCACCCAAATCCTTCCAAAGAGCAGGCAAGAGTAAATGGCGAGGCAGAAGAGATTGACCATGAAAGGCTGGAGGAGAGTTCAAAGACTGATGAACAGGAAATGTACATGGAGGTAAAGGCAATAGCCAACGAGTGCAATAGCGAACGAGACGTGGCGTTGGCCAAGAGTAAGCGTGAGTGTGAAATTGAGCCTGAGGCAGCCCAGGAGCTGGATAATGAATACAAACCGCTAATGTGCGACATCAGTTCAAGTCTGGCGTCAAGTATCATTACTAACCACGACCCACCACCGGCGCCCAATGAGCCAAACTGCCTGGAGATGTTGCAGCGCCGTACGGAGGAGGTGCTGGACTCGGCGTCCCAAAGCTTGCACGCTGCCCAAATGCAGGAGGAATATTCGGAGTACGCCTCTAAGGAAGCACAGAGTCGAGGGGAGATCTTTAAGCATCGTTGCAAGTACTGTGGTAAAATCTTTGGCAGTTACTCAGCCCTTCAAATACATCTGCGATCCCACACCGGAGAGAGACCCTTCCATTGCAACGTGTGTGGCAGTAAATTTACAACTAAAGGCAATCTGAAGGTCCACTACCAACGCCATACACAGATCTTTCCTCCCATGCTTTTGCCACCTGTAGTAAATGGAGGGCCACCCCCTGCAACACCCGAGCAATTTGCAGCACTGACACCCATTCGCCTGCCCTTTGTGACGCCAGCGCCGCTGGCACCGCCACCGCCTCCTGTCGTAGGTCAGCACAGTGGCGATCAGGCAACACTAGAATCGTTAGAGTCGCAATCGCTACCAACGCATAGCCAGCTACATCATGCCGAGGATTTAAGCAAGCCGGTCCGAGAGAAGTCGCATTCACCTATGCAACCCGCGCACACACCCAAGGCCCTACCCGAACGAAGAAGAAGTCTAAGTACATCAGAATCTGTACAGCCTCCGGTGGCTTTGTCCGAGAAACAGGAAAAAGATAAAGCAAAGGACAGTCCTAAGGCAACTTCGCCATCAACGTCAGCAAGTCGTCGAAATGGTAGCGTCCGTAAGCGCCAGACGAGTAATGCGGGTACTCCGCCTGGAGATGAACGCGATGCTCGGGATGAGCATACGCAGATTGTCAAGCTAGTGCGTCGCTCTTCGGCCAGTCGCGACGGAACGGTCGCACTGCCAAGCGAATACTCGCTGGCTCAGATGGAGCGCATCATTGACAAGTCGTGGGAGGATCTTATTGAGATCGACAAGACATCAGAGACGTCAAAGCTTCAGCAGCTGGTCGATAATATCGAAAACAAGCTGACCGATCCCAATCAGTGCATTTTCTGCCAAAAGGTCATGTCCTGCCGCAGCTCGCTGCAGATGCACATACGCACGCACACCGGAGAGCGACCATTTCGCTGTAAGATCTGCGGGCGCGCTTTTGCTACTAAGGGCAACCTGAAAGCGCACATGAGCATACATAAGATAAAACCGCCCATGCGCAGTCAGTTCAAGTGCCCAGTGTGCCACCAGAAATTCTCCAACGGCATCATCTTGCAGCAGCATATTCGTATCCACACCATGGATGATGGAAGCGGTGGTCAGGGGCATGGTCACAGCCATAGTCAGAGCATCGGTGCTGGTGATGCTGAGCGCTTGGGTATTGAGGATCAGAACTCCAACAAGTCACTAGGCACCTCAGACACATTGGATTTCTCAACCACCATTTCGGATCACTCCGGTCAGCGGTCAGAGTCTTCGCAGGGAGGCGATTTCGATGAGTTCATGACCATGGACAGCACTGACGACTCTCGCGACAATTCCAGCGCCGCCACGGCCACACTTCTTGACAGAGATAGACGGCCTGTCCACGATGACGAGCGCTCGCGGTCTGATTTGGAAAGTGGTGGACAAGAAAGCACCAGCGCCGAGATGCCCGCAATGGACCTTTCATCGCCATCCTCGACGTCGGCAGCGGCGGCAGCGGCAGCAGCGCGTCTCTTTGGAGTTAGCAACAGTTCAGCAACTGCTGGCTCTCCAACTCTACCCATGCTTGGCATGCCTATGCCACCGAATTTGCTGCTCATGGCAGCGGCGCGCGAGGAGATGCATGCACTAGGCCAGACGCATGCCAAGTTTCCACTGCTGCCCTTCGGGCCGCTTGGATTAATGGGTAAGTACGCTGCCCTCCATTGTCAAGTCGCAAGATGACAGAGCTTCTTTGTCTGTCACCTTTGACCCAAGCGCTGTTAACCACGTGGCAGTAGCTCGACGCGGCGCGGCGCGATAAATCTGCGTTCTTGGCGCGACATAACTCAATTGGACCAAGACAAAGCATTTACAGTCACAGCCATTCCCCAATATATGCCATGTCTGCCTATGCCAAATTCCAAAATTTATTTATAAACTTTTCGCGCATTTTCAATTCCAATACATTGTGAAGTCCCTCAATGAATTACGCGTCGTTTCATGATCGTGGCGTCATTATGTCACAACATTTTATTCTGATGGAAATTTATTATATCGAATTTCGGAGCTCTTTCGTTGCCAGCACGCTTCGAAAGTTATGTCGTATCATCACTGCTTTGTGAGTAATTTGTTGCTTCCTTGAATACTGCCGCTATCTTTAGGACTGCAACCGCCCCCAAATGTGTGCAATTTGTGCTTCAAGATGCTACCCAGCCTGGCCGCCTTGGAAAGCCATCTACAGAGCGAACATGCCAAAGAAGTGACGGTTCCTTCCGCCGGAGCTCACTGCAACGAATCGGTATCACCCTACGGAGCAAAGGTAAGTTTGTTTTTTAAGTTTCTTTTATGAGTATTTTAAACGTTGCCACTGATAAATTTACTGCCTATACCTAATGTACTGTCAACTTAAAGTGCATCAAATCAGCCATTGAACATAATAATCCTATCTTCAATAAGAAACATGTTAAATATACCATTCATTAAAAGGGCTTCAGAAAAAAGCTTAATGCTGAGAATTATTGCCAGCTGTGAATATAACTGCTCTGCTGCCCCTTTCGTAATAATACATACCTAGAGCCTTATTTTGGTATCATTAATTAAATTGTTATGGCCAGAAGTGCTCAAGACTGGACAACCCAATATGGACTGAACTAGGAAACTAGACTGTCTCTCGTTTACGTAGGTCCATACAAATTATGAGCTTATTATTAATTGCCCATCTCGCTCTTGTTCACGACTTTGGCATTATTATGAAGAAATTGTGGCCGAGTTGAGTAGTTTGCCTTAATTGTCGACGTTCCGCTTGGCGGTCGCATCTAAAGAAGAAAAAACGATGAGGTTGAGAGTAAGGTTTACGTTAGAGTTGGAAGTGCTTGCCTAAGGAATTGCGCATGTCTTAAAGCGCTGGGATTACACCGCACAACAATGCCAATTATTTATTAAAGTGCGTTCGCCTTCGAGGCAGTATGGTTTATTACTAGAAATACCAGCGAGGGGAGGAAAAACATTCTATGTAGTATGCATCTATGTTCTTGAGCAGCCATGTGGCTGCCCATAACTTAAGTACAAATGCGAGAATTAATATTTAAGAATGTTTGTCCGCAGTTTCATGTTGTGGTTCTGCCTTGCACACAATGCGCCATTGTCTATATGACTAATGACATCGTTCATTATATTTTAAATTCTTGGAGTATCTCCAAAAATGTAAGCGAATATCGAAGAACAGTGGCGGATCTGGTATTTATTGATATAGCCGTGCGAAACGTACAATAGTCCTAAAGATCAAGCCCTTACCTAGGACAAATGAACGTCCTGCAAATGCAATAATCTATTTAATTATATTTTTCTAAAAATAAACAAAATGTGTCTGAGCAGGCTTATTTCTATACACTACTTAACTTACTTTTTGGGCATCATATAAACTGTGATGCGCTCCTGTTGCTCGCTATATTTTGTCCCAAATGCACTCGCAGTGTAAATGTCATAACATTTTCAGCCAGTAATCAGCCCTGTTACGCTGCCCTGTCATCTGGGTGCGACAGACAACACCCCATACCGGGTGCTCCGTTCTGTTTTGCTTGCTTAACATATTGTTGATGATCTACATCAGACACGATACCGAGTTGGCGGGTATCGGCATCATTTTTGGGCTTGAAATTTCTAAATGATTCAAAAATTGTAAGTAATTACGAGAATGCATTATGATGATGCGAAATTTACGAGTTGGTCTGGCCCCAGACTAGTCGCAGCTCCCCTCCACCGAGCTATAGCAGATGAATGTCAACCCAGCGAGTGCACGTCTCGCGTGCCATCTTTCTAGAAATGGGAAAAGGCAATGCTATAGTGGTTCAGCGGTATGGGGGATTCGGAGATCGGGGCGTTTGCGTACCGGATCGGTGGCGGTGTGTGCGATGCATTCAATGCAAATAAATTATGTTACGCTTTATGCAAAATTATTTAATCTTTTGTTTGTCGCGCCTATGTATCTGTGGGGCAGCTAAGGCTGGTGTCAGCTACTGCAGCAGCTACCAGCCGCTAGCCACAGCCAGATGAGATCCCCAACAAACAATTGTTTTGCCATAAAAATATGAGACCCGGCGGTTTTGTCTGCGCAAGATAATTAGTTGGCATTATTATAAGCGATGGCATAGAAAAGTTGTATATTATGTGTTGTGGCTTCTCAAAAATAAGATAATTAAGAATCGCGTCTGGCCCGAACTTCGAGGAGTACATTTTGAACGCCACATTAACTGGCAAATGCGCAGAAATTAGCGCCCCTAATGGCAAGCCGAACGTCGGATTCGGATCTTCTTTCAACAATACGCATACACACTACATATATTGCAGCTCACTCTCAACCCAAATCTCTTTGCCAAGAAGCCGAAGCAATCACAGGAGATGGCGCCTACGAAGCCAGTCACGCCATCGGCGGCAGCGATTAAAGAGGAGCCTGAATCCGAGCAGCTGACGGTCGATAAGGGTGGCTGCGATGGTGGTTCTACTTCATCCGCCACTAACTATCAACAAGAGGCATCCGCCGATGCAGAGCAGTCGCTGATGAAAATGCAGTTGCGTAAGTAGTGTCGCTAGCGCTTTACGGCCCATCGTTTCCACTTATTGGGCGGTGATCCTTCACAGATGCTCATCGTTTTCCAGCTAGCCCGCTGGACTTTCAGCAGGCACTGATGTCGGCTGGCCCTCCTAGTTCTAGCCTAGACCCGCCGGTGAACAACAAACACTTCTGCCACGTCTGTCGGCGGAATTTTAGCTCCAGCTCAGCTCTGCAGATTCACATGCGCACTCACACCGGAGATAAACCTTTTCAGTGCAATGTCTGTCAAAAGGCATTTACCACCAAAGGGAACCTTAAGGTGCATTTCAGACGTGGTTTCCACCTCTCCCACCTTATTACTGATCGCCGTATCACTTCCTGTCCTTCTATAATTGCTTTTTATAGGTTCACATGGGCACGCATATGTGGACAAATCCAACTTCGCGTCGGGGCAGGCGCATGTCCTTGGAATTACCAATGCGACCTGGACCTACGCCGGGGGCCGCACATGGAGCGCCGTCTGCTGATCAGGAGTTTATGCAGCGCAGACCGGAACTATTTTTTCCATATTTGCCACCCTTCTTTAACGGAATTCCACCTAAGGTATATTTTAAAAATTTAAGAGACTTTAAACTGAGTCAGAGATGAACTTGAGTTGGAGAGGAGCAACTATGGATTCCACATTTTTCGTTTCTCTATTATTTTATATATTACCAAAATAGACGTCTTCCTATTGGTGGATTCAAAAATTTATTGACATATGTGTTTCTATTAAAAATATCCTTTATTAGCCCGGCGAATTAAGTCCTGGTGCTTTTGCCAACATTCCTCCACCGCACTTTGCAAATGGAGCTAAGTATCCGTATCCACCTGGTCTTCTGGGTTTCCCAAGCTTTCTAAGTGGCCCTGGGGGTCACCACCACCAGTACCCACATGGCGTTGAGCGAAGTAATAGCAAGTCACCAACTCCAGAACCGGTGCAGAGTCCTGCATCGCGGGACGATGATGGAGTTATATGTAATAACATATGGAATCCGCTGAGCAATATTAAGATGGAAAACAATCAAAATGACAACATTGGCAATCAGAACGAACAGGAGCAGGATCTGGAGGATAATAGAGGGGCGGAAGTAGACGTTGAACCTGAGGCAAGTGCTGAAGAGTTGCGACCCCGGTGCGCTGAGAAGTAAAACACAGTTTTACAACCCATTTGGAAAACATATGGTTTTTGAGGAGTACATATCTTGAGCATAACACTACGCTAAGCTTAATCTAGCACACATATACGAATATATCCTCTGTGTCTATATATTATATTACTAGTAATTGAAGGCGATTTTGAGGCATTTAAATGCATTAAGTATAGCAATAAGTTGTATAAATTGCAAACGTCAATGAAAACAAATAAGACAGAACCTGGAGCACACACACACAATTAACTAATTTTATGGCTACACATAACACATCAAACATAAGAATACATGGCCACACATAACGCATGAAACATAACAATACAAATACAAAAGTAGATACACGTAATGTAAACTGTGGTAGTTGCATATAAAAGCGAAATCGAAAATCGAATGATCAAAATAAAACCGTGCGTGCAAATTGCAAACCTCGACTAACATTTTTCTTTTGGGCTATAGCGTTCTTTTTAAGTGGTTTGTCGATTCTAAAATTGAGTTTTCTTACCAGTAGCAAGAACGATTTTTTTTTTGTCGATATATTGAAAAAGAATTTGTTGTCACATCTAGTTAATTCGACTTTTGTTGTTTTGGCAGCGCAATAGTTTGCCGATGTAAAATTTTGCTCATATACTGTATATATAGTAATTGGATGTATTCAACAAAAAGAATACGCGCTGTACGAAAATAATAACTTATTAAATTTTAGTATTGAAAAAAGTAGTCCCGTATAATTCTGTTTTCAGTTTTGCTGCACCCCAAGATCATTTGCACTATTATAAACACCTCTTCCTGCCGTTTGTAGTTCTGGGCAAGCCCTGGCGTTGCTCATATTGTTTGTAATTTCCCATTTTCCACAATGTTGCGCTTTTCCAAAGAAATTTTAGTCATTTCATGGGCACATATTTCATATGTGGCTTTGGCACGGACACTCATACCAAAACGGGCCGTAAATTATCAGACTTTGCTAGGCGGGGCGAGGATGATGGTGAAGGCGATGTCGACATGGAGCAGAACTATTATCAGTCCCCTAGACTGAAATTGCGCCAAATGCGAGCTATTAAATGGCAACGGAACGGGGATTGGCAAGGAGATGTGTCCGTTGCTAACGAAATGCCTCCTGCATCGAAATGAGCGATGAGAAATTGTGACATGTCTGGGGCGCAGCCAGGCGGGGATTTCAAGATCAAGATTTTGTGTAGACAATATTGCAAATGCAAATAGCTGGCACTTATGGCAACTTCATAACCTCCTTTTCTCAGTTTACCCCAGTTTCATCAGCTGAATCCCCAAGTGGCCCGCCGATTTGCTCTATGTACAATTCATATTTATGTTGCGTGCAATTTGTTTGATCTCAACGAATAATTAAATTTCGTCTGCAAACGAGAAATTATGAAAGACAACTGCTACGAATGCCGTATGAATAAATACCCAAATGTCGGGTAGCGTATTCGTTTGACAGACACCGTCTAATGTTGGATTCAACTTTGAAGTGTTTCTAATGAGGTGAGAGTATACTTATGTAGCCGGCGCTAACATCGAATATTTGAAGTACTTGGAAACGTTAGCACTAAACTGGAGCTTCATAGACTCTGGGGGTTTATCACCCACCTTTGGCAATGGCCATCGAAATGAAAATAAAAATGGAAATGGGAGCAAACGCAACATGCGGCCATCGTGTAGCGCGTTTAATGGCACCCACAAATTCCGTGCTAATTGTTGCACCGGGAACTGGTTTGCTGCATCGGGCAGCGCCCAGCGCCCATGGCCATGGCCATATCCGTATTCCAAGATCGCCAGCCATTGCTAGCTGCATTGGCCCCTGCTGAGAGTTCGAGTAGTTTGCTTCAATTTTGCCTCAATTATTTCGCTTGTTTGTTTATGGTGGAATCTTTAATCTCAAAGCTAGTGTCGCTGACAACCTTGACGTCCACGTTGCGGCATGCTCCTACAACTTCTCCAGCTTCAGCTTCTGCAGTTGCCGCATGCGTGGCCACGATCTAGACAACACCTTACCAGCGACAGCCGGACGGATTGAGGACCAAGCGGCAGTCTTTGTATCTATGATCGCTGCATTCGGCTAAACCAGCTACGAGGTAGGCGTACAAGTGTTTCGAAAAATTGATTATTCATGTTGTTGTTCTTACCAAGACAATTTCGCTCTTACTGCTGCTGCTGTTGTTGCAGTTGTTTAGAAAAGTAACTGGTTTATTGTCTGTCAGATGACTAAATCACATATGATTTTCTCGCTTGCTTCATGAATTAAAATTTTGCAGATTACGGCAAGCGTACGCGAAAAGTAAATATGTCTATTCTAGAAGAGTGGCTATGTGCCATAATCAGCTTAATATATTTAAAACAATATTTAACCATAGTTAATATGGCTTCAGAAATACATTGAATACCCATTATTTGCGCTTAAATTTAAAGTATCTCGAACATTTCATTGTATTGGTCATTTCCTGCATCCTTGAAACAATTCTATTAATAATAATAATCCTCAGTAGATTTTCAATACGATACGGCTTACTTCATTCGCAGTTAGACCAGATTCACTTTTAGTTTCAAGGCCACATAAACATCGATAAGACTAGTGATCGCATAGCATGCGAATAAGTTTGGCTTATTGTACAATGCACGTGACTGTAAAATCTTTTACCCGAACCAAGCTCCGCCTCTTGCTTCCCCAGTTATTCGCCTGGCCGGGTTAAACAAGTTGCTAGGCTGCAGTTGCAGTGAACGTGCAATGCATTTTGAGGGTCCCGCCAAAGCAGTTGCTTGAAAGCGGAAGCGATAACGTTTTACAAATTAAGCCATGTCCAGCCAAGGATTCCAGAAAGACTTCATTAGTTGAGGATAAAGTTGGGTGAGATGGAAGCCGATTTGAATTTGAAAATACATAAATGCTGAACTAGCACAACCACTCAATTCGATATTATATTCCAATCAGCCGTTAACATAAAGCCAGCTGCCATCAATAAAGGTCAGGGTTGGTTGGGCTGAATTGGAAAGACCTGCGGGCTTGTCCAGTAAATGTGTTTGCTAAATTATACCAAAGAAAATTTTTTTGTGGGATTCACACTTGGGATTTGTCCGGTATGTCTCAGTCCCCAAAGTGTTTCCATATTCAATGATCAACGTGTCAGGGGTAAGAGGGATAAGTTTTATGACAATGCCTCACAAGTTTATGCGACCCGAGCTGTGTTGCTTTATGCATAGAGACCCAATAGAGCCATAAAGACAACCTGCAACAAATCCAGTAACTTCAAGGTGTTTGAAACTGGGAGCAATGTAAAGTCTGTGCACAACATTTAATGGCAATAATAAAGTGGCATAACATTCAACACTTAGTCAGTGGCTTTTCTGCTGTCTGGCCGCATTTATCATACACCCCGACAGCCCTGCAGACGACAGACTATTTTGACAAGTTATCAAAATGAAATGTAGCCAACAAGTTGCCAGGAAGTCGGCCACCAAACAACCGAACAATATCTACAACATTAACGTCGCGTCGCGTCGGCTGCCAGTTCCAGCCAGACTCTACCCGTCCTCCTTTCACCACCGTTCTGTCATAATATAACCGAATAGCTGCGCACCAAGTGTTCTTAGCTCTTGATTCTTGGCAGTCGGCACTCTGTATTCGGCAGACGACAAGTTTATTTATGTTATGATTTGAATACCGCTAATGACAGCTTGGCTGCTACGTTTTGGGTGGCAAAATGCTGGGAGGCAGAACGAATCTAGCTCAGATATGTCTAAGTTTGTGGCCCGAGAAGTTTTCAACCTTTTCAGCGCTTTCATCAATCCATCGCGTTGTTGTAGGTATTTTCACACCTTTTGGGTCTATCATTTTTCACCAAATTATAAAAATGGATTTTTTACTTGCACGAAAATAAATTTAGGCTATCGAAAGGGAAACCTCATTATAACAAATGAAGGTTTACACAGGAGCCTCTATGCTCATATCCACTCCTGCTTTTAAATGAAAACCATCTCACTGTGTTGCGATGCAATGCGTGTAAAGATGCCACGATAATATCAGGCCGTATAAAGTGATTTGAGCAAGTTTATGAGATACAGCGTGGATAAATATAGACGAAAAATGTTTATGGGAAACGCAAGTGTCTGTTTTCATTAAAGTAATGGTCTGATATAGAAAACTGTGTGTTTAAGTTGAGTCGATATTTATCTATGCAAAAAGATTTTTTATTATTTAAAAATGTAAATGCATCAATTTAAATAATACCTTAGTTCAAATGTTGGCTAGTTACTACTGCTCTTGACCCAATGTGACTATTCAAGTAGAGCGGCCTGCAAAACCGCCAACAAAATGATTTGTTTGAGGTTTGATAAGCGGATGAGAATGTCGTCGGCATCAACGAGGTATCTCAACATCAGACCATCGACAGCAGAAGCTGCAGAAAAAACAATAAGTAAATGATTTTTGCTGCATGTGGAAGATGAGGATGCAGCTGAACCTGAAGCTTAAACAGATGGTCGCTGCTGCTAAAGTTGGATGACAATCCATGTTGCTGTCGACGACGACGAGTGATCCACATCCACTTGCAATCGGCGCAATCAATACTTTGTTAGTTTTGAGCAACATGTTGCTGCGGTGGATGTTGTTGCTGTTGCTGCCCGGTTGCGCGGTTCCTCGGTTGCAGTTGTTGCTTGCGATGTTTGGTATGCAAAAAGGCAACTTTTGTTATCTTCCTGACAATCATTGGCCTGGCTCATCCGTGTGCCACAATTGCTCGTTCGTTTTGCGCTTGATTGTCTTCAGCTGTCTACCCACATGCCCTCCTCGCAACCCACAGTTTACCGGCGTCGACGACGACGACGAAGATGATGATGAGAACGGCGGCACGAAATGGCGACCGATGACGGGGAATTCGCTGATATGGCCGCTGTGCAGTTGTCGATATCGATGTTGATGATTATTGTAGTTCAATATTTGCCTTATGGAAGAAGGCTTCAATTCAGACCAATAGAAAGGAAGCGACTCCGCGACTATCCGCCGTTGTTCGCCGTTTTTGTCGTTGGACGGTTTTTTTTTTTGCTATAGTCTGCCCTGCCAGTTGTCAGTTGCATTCACATCAAATTAAATTGTATTTTGCAAAATAAATGAAATTAAAAGGAATGGCTACAACGAATAAGCAGCGAGCAAGAAGTGCACAGCGCCCGACTCGGCAGCAATGGCGACAAGTGGAGAGAACCGGACTCCAAGCCCAACTTTGAATTGGTCTCCGATTTGGTTAGCTCTTCTCACAAGTTCATATTGAATTTATGTTTCTTGTTTCATTTTTATGCCGTTCGCATGTCCGCTTTTGTGTCAGTGGCTGGACGAGTATATATAACTAGGGCGATATGTATATTTATTCGAGTGTGTTTGTGCATTTCATTTATAGTTGACGACGCTGCTTGCCATCGAGTTGCAAATTGTAAGTTTAATTGAGATGTTATTTCGGTCGCGAATTGGAGCACTTGCTGTAGATTCTGATCCACAGTTTATAAACATGAGCGATTAAAACTCTCGCATAATAATGATACGCAATTTCTAAAGATAAGACCCATCACTCAGACAGTACACATTTCAAGGAATATGCAAGATGAATATATCAAAAAAGATTGATTGAATGAACCAATTGCTGACACGGGGGCGTGGCGAAAAGTAATTAGAAATATCATTTTCAACATTTGAAACTGGACGTAAATACTTATTTGTTGCCTGGCAAAACGAAATTATTCATATTTAAAGTGACTCGGTTTACCGTAATCAAATGAACTCGGTAAAGCCAACCAAATTTTCAGACATTTATTATTTGTGGGTGTTCCACACACCGAACCCCTCAACACTCAGTTAACAAAATGAGCAGTGCAGTCCAATTAAAATAATAATTACATTTCTAATGTACTCGTAACTGCAATTTGCACATGCGTCTGTCTGTGTTGAGTGCAAAAACTGACCCCAGTCAAACTCATCCATAGAATTGCATAAATATTAATGACGTCGTCGAACCCGCATATACATGCATGGTGTTCAGTGGAAATGGGCAGTAGTTGGTCAGGGGCCTAAAAAGAAAACAAATGTGCGTGTCGCTAAATATTTGCACTTAACACACACTCTACCATACGCACACACACCCACACATCTGGGAAATAAGTTGTGGCTACAATTTGCAGCCTGTGGTCAAATGTTCAAATTTACATTCTAAATAAATAATATTCTAATTTGACAAAGTCAACGGTAGCTCTAAAAATTTTTTTCATGTCCAATTTTAGTTTCTTAGTTGCTTAAGAGTTCATTTGGGTTGAGACAAATAAAAAGATATTTGAGTGTTTTGCGTTGCATCTCTTTAAAACTCCACTTCTTATTTTTTGTCTATTTTAAAGGAAGGGGTTTTACCTCTGCAGGGTTTCTGTCATCCAGACTGGGGATTATAACGGCTCCAATTGACGCCACGCACAACATTTCATATGGTAAGCCGATCAGAGAGGGACAGA
The DNA here is from genome assembly GCA_035043915.1 of Drosophila paramelanica. Classification (NCBI taxonomy): domain Eukaryota; kingdom Metazoa; phylum Arthropoda; class Insecta; order Diptera; family Drosophilidae; genus Drosophila; species Drosophila paramelanica. Next base: position 177,103 of record JAWNMO010000077.1, on the reverse strand, counting down.
GTAGCTGGGAGAGACTTTGGTTAGCCATCGAGCCAGAATCTGGACCCAACCACCAATATAGCCAACCACAAAGCTTGGTCATTGGGCATGAGTTTTGTGTGGCGCGAAGTAAGAAATTTGCAATTTGAGTTTTGGATGGAATCGGAACTGCTTATAAGCGATGCTTTTGATAGCATATATGAAAATAGTTTTTGTAAAGCGTGGGGAGTGTTAGAGAGTGTAGAAGCGTATCTTGAGCCCTGGCACCACCGCATCCCTCGTTGGATTGAAAAGATATTAAAATGAATATTTTGCGGATAACATAAAATTTAAATTGTGTTCGACCGCCCTTTGTGATGACCGCCTATTTAAATCGACGCTGGCTGAACCCCAGATTCAGCTGTAGCATCATCTTCATCTTCAACCTCATCCGCATTCGCAGTATCACCGGTTGCTTATGGCGTAGCAGAATGCCGATAACAATAAGAACAAGGCGGATGACGACCACAATGATGACGATGGCGGCACCAACCAAAAACAGAGGCCCGTGCAGGATGGAAAGGGGTACAAATAGAGGCAGCTCCAAGTAGCGTGCTCCATCGGCTTCCATTTGACGCTATCGTGTTATGTGTTTAGGCTGCGAATGGCGACTGCCAACTGGCAACGGGGTACACAACAGAAGCAGAAGCACTTTCAGCTTCCAGCGGCTTCTCTGTAGATTTCCATATTAATAAATGGCCACGGCTGCTAAAGGAGAGTAGAGCGGAGTGCAGCGGCGTTAAGCGGAATGGAGTTATTTATTGGCAGGCGTGCTCTCAATAAAATTATGGTTCATGCAGATTATTCAAGTGCAGAAACTTGTTTACCAACCAATGCTGCTGATGGAAGCAAGGGAATGAGGCTTCAAGATTATTGTAGCCATGTTGTAAACGGATGAGAGCCAAGACTAGTCTGGGTCATGAAATGGAATGGCCAACAGCATATAAAGTGGATTTATCAAAATGGTGTGTATACTGCAAATTGAGAATGGTCGAGTTTTATTCAATTGGGACGGAATGATAGATGGATGCTATCTAATAATTGATCAATATTGTTTATTATTCGAGCAGAACTTCTAAAAAAAATAAAACTACTTTACTGAAGATTTCTCGACTTGGAATTACCTTGTACCCAGCTCTAAACTTCAGTTGGCAAAATTAGCACTTACTTTTACACAAATATGTGTTTGGTTTTCTTTTCGATTTTGCAGAAATGTTTTTGTGTATTACTTATTTAAAGTTAATACCAACGTGACATGTGCAGTCTTTTTTCTTTTTATTCCATGAATACTCGCCTACTCTATTCTATCAATTTCTTTTTTTGCTTTGCCATGGTCAAACACGAAATTGCAGCTTGAAGACATCACTGGTCGCAGTGGTTTCCAACACTTTGGAACTAATTAACGTTGATTTTCAGAAACATTTTAGCGACGATAAATATAAGCCCTAGAGCTTCGATCAGAGGAGTCTCAGCATTTAGTCGCGGTAGCGCTACTCAAAAATTTGCATATCAATTTGTAGACACCAAAAAGAAATAAAGAGCAAAACAAAAACAAAAATGGCGTAAAAACTGAAAATCGTTGGACTGCAGAACCCGACCCGAAAAAGAAATCATGATTCTCATTATTTTGCTAAAAACGCCACTCTAACAGAGAACGGGGATAAACTGGATGTGGGGCTGCAACCAGTACAGGGATACCGCAGAGCATTTAAGAGCAAAAGCGGCAGACTCAAATGAAGATATGCAGATTAAAGCAGCGAGATGGCCAAAACCGCAGAAAAAACAGCGTCAATGTGGAAAAATTACGATGAGCATTACCAGGCACATTATAAGGTAACCACAGCCTGGCGCAGCGCCAGGTCACAATGGGATGGGCTACTGCAGCCGGTTGGCAGCCTCGGCCGCAGACCAATTCTGAGATATGAACATGCTGCTTTTTGTTTTCTGTGAGAGCCATATGAAAAGCGCAGTAGCTGCAGCATGGACCATGAAGCCTTAGAATCGAACGAGAAATATAGCATAAGAATGCACTTGGGCTGGCTTTGGGTATGTAGCTGGGTCTGGTAGGCACATCTTTGCAAGCCGATAACAATACTACGTGCGCGACGACCAAGTCAAGCAGCCAACTGGACATGCTCACATCGAGGGTGGGGGCGGATGTTAGCTGGCATCGTTTTCTCCGGCAATTGTTCTCGCCGCGTGCGCTTTTCTGTTCCGTGTCTAGTCTTAAGCTTGGACCGGCGACCAGACCCAGTTGCCGTCGATAAGCGTCAGCGTGCCAGTTAATAGCAACAAATAAATGTAACTAAATGCTCGGCCTGGCGGTAACCATAGCCATATGAAGATATCCAAAACGACGACACAATGCTACAGTTGCCTGTGGCATATCGTTGCCACTTGGTCCACCCTCTGGCACTTTAGACTCGGAGCAGCAACTGTAGTTGTATTTGGGTTTGTGTCCACACATTTTTGGTAGCTGCACTATTGTCATTGTTTGGCCAGCGCCGGGCTTACACATGGCATTGTGTTCCTGTTGGTCTGTAGTTTTGTGCATAGCATGCGAGTCTGACTCTTACTCTGGTATCTGTGTTTCGAATTTGCCCAAATTTGGTGGGCACTGTGTGATATAATTCATATTTCAGTCAAGGCGACATCTTTATTTTTGTTTGGACTACGTATATAATCTCATGTACATAGAACATGACAGGTATGCTTAAAATGTAACACATTTCAGCCACTTTCCATAATATTTCAAGATACAAACCATGTAAAGGTTTTAAAATGTTGCCAACAGCGCTGTTAATTTGTGTTTTTCGTTCGGATAGCTCATTCCGTATTTCGCACAATTACGAAAGCCGCTTGGCACGCTATCCATTCATCAAATATCTTTCAACACATTTCAAGCGCCTTTGCTAATTGCGAGTCCAGTGCCCCGTTTGGGAACCAGTCAGCAGTCACAAAATCTTATCTGTGCATCTCGAGGTAACGCCAAGTTGTCGCCAAGTGCGGAGTTGCATGTCTGCTCCAGGCGCGAAAAGTGTTCAACTTAAAATTTAATAAGCGCAAACAACTTCATAAATTCATTCGGTGCGAAGTCGCGGCGAAGGAACAGCAGACACAGCACAAAGATCGCTGGCAGTCACCTGACACCCGGACCTGAGATCTGGGATCTGGAACTCAGCGCAAACTTCTAGCGTGTGGTGCAGGCAGTCATGCACGACAAGGAACCAAGATACATTTAATATTTAGCCATTAAATGCATTTATAATGGGCTTATCGTGCTCGGATCAACTTTATCACCCAATTTAGCGCGACTTCAAACTTTTATTATGCGAACTTTGAGCAAAACGCCACCCGGGGCAAGACCATAGCAAAAGAGATGCCGGTCATGATCACTCGAGGACAGAGGGTGTAGAAAATCATTTGCCCTTATCTGTGAAAATGTCAACTTGAACTTTGCTGGTAACTAACTGCTACAATGCAAAACTATAAACGTTTAATACAGTGAAAATAATGTTGTTACTTGCAAAGATTGCTCGTTGGAAAAGTGTAAACATTTAGTTTAAAACTTCAATTAATTTTACATTTAAAATAAATGAATTATTGAAATTAAAAATTTTAAATTTTTTTTGGTGATTTTAATCGATTGTATTTGTCATAATTAGCCAAAAAAAGCAAAGTTTAAAGTGATTGGCCATATCGATCAGTTCTTGTTGGGTACTATTTGTTCGTAACAATAATTATCAAGCACAAATTAGCACTTTGATTGAATTAAAATTCCGGGACGGTTAAATAAATTCTCTCACGATCTTTATCCGGCTAACTGAAGCGGGACTTTTTTGCGCCTTAGCAAATAAGCTATCTCGTGTAGAGGGGGAGCACAGAGTTATATGTTGTTAAGCTACAACTGGAGCAGAGTAACTGTCACTTGCTGCAAATTTGTAAGCAAACTGGCAGTCGATGCTGATCCTTTGAGTCTGAACTACTTCAGTTAGAATTTTTATAACCGAACTGCAATATCTGTTGATATCTTGCCAGCAGTTGGAGCCTTCCACCAGCTGCAAAGCAGCCGCGTGCTGCTTGGTGTTGAAAAATTACCGCCACCTCTGACACGCCACCCGTCTCAACGCCCTGTTTGAGTAAAGCGATGCGACGCTTACAGCGTCGCACTTGTGTCACGATCGACGTCGCAGCCATTGTTGCATCTAAGCAACGTGCACAAAAGCTGCGGTTGATCTCACAGAGATTGCATCTGTGGCAACGCGGCACTTTTGGGACTAGTCGAACGCTGCTACGATCATAGTAACATCATCGGCAGACGAGCGAATTGATGACCATTGCCAGCTACAGGCGTTGACCGGGGTCGGAAGCCGACACACGGACTGGGGTAGAAATAAAGACGAAGACGGAGATGAAGCCGAAGACTGTGACTCCGACTGTGTCTGAGTAAGTGAGCCGCCAGCTGCGTCTATTTAAGGCCGAGATTTGATTGTCAAGTAAAGATATGCCAATTTCTCTGTCGCCATTTGGGCCTTGGCAGCTCACAGATTGTCGGACATTGTTCTGGCTATGAGTGTAGAATAAAGGCGGCCGTCAATTGATGCGATTGCCACATGGTCAAGCTCCGGCTTCGTGTCCTTCTCTAGCCAATGGCCGAGGGAAAGTGTCAATATAATTGGCCAAATTGATGCTGCCTGCTTTCGCGTCCGAATTAGGAATCTACGTTTTTTGCATGTCATTTGTTTTCTATGAACGTTAAAATTTCCGTTTCGAGCTCCAGCCGACTACTGACCCTCACCCACAGGCACAGCATAAGAACAGCCAGGGACACATTTCAATCAGATTTCATTTATATGTGAAAAAGCGATAAATAAATGACAAAATCCATTTCATAAGAGAATGAATGCCGCTCAACGCAGCCAACTCCGCCAAGTAGCAATTGTAGCCGTTCAATTTTGCATCTGCTGGCAACTGGCAACTGACAACAGACAACACTTGCAGTATCCACATCAGTTGCTGTTGCAGATGCGGCAGCACTTTGAGTACGACTTCTACATAAATGGCAAAAACTGAGCTGCTTTGCATGTCACTTCGACTTTCACATTGTGACGTATTTATGGATATCAAGTGCCACAATTTTTGCACACGTAGATTCATCTTTGTCTTTGCCATTGTCCCCACATTCGCAACCTCATAGAACTGGCAGTTGATTTTACGAGGAGAAATCCAGTTAGTTATTTTTGCCACTTACAGGCTCTTATTTATTTCTTATTTTAATATGCAATATACTTGGTTAATATTTGTCGAAATAATATTGTATTTTAACAATATTCTCCCATATAATGTTTGGTTTCTGCATGTTTGTGTGTCTTTAAATAAGCTTTAAATATTACGAACTTATTTATATGGTTTGTTGGCGGTAATAAAAGAATGGACTATAATAGCCGAATGACTTTGTTAAACTTAATAGTTAACATTTCGCAAATTTGTCTGAAAATTAATTTGTTAATTAATTATAAAAAGCACATTTGCAACAGCCTCAGAGCAACTGCATTGCTTTCAGCTTCGCATACAGCCTAAACAGCAACGCTACGCAACCACCACCACCCTGACCTCCATTCTGCTGCCAGCATTAACTTTGCTGGCGAAACTCATCGTTGATTCTTTGGAAATCTGCAACGTTTATGTGCTAGGCCTTTCGCAAACGTTGGTGCTTGTGTGTAATAAAATTTTTATTGTGTGCCGGTTGCTTAAGAAAGTCGGATACTGCTGGGACATCATGCTATTCCTCAATTATTGAAGTATAAATATCAAAAATTGAATGTGGAGACAAATGCTGAACTCAGCTGGATGTCTAAACTGTGTTTTGAGTGTGCCTAATTAATTTTGATTTATAAGCTGATAGCCCACCCATGTGGCATATTTCTTGCTGTACTGTTCAAAGCTGAGTCATTTGAAGCCAAAATGATCATTTTAAAGGCGTTCTTTTATAACCAATCGAGTGACTTACCACCTTAGCATAAAATTTAAGAATGGAAAGTTGTAATTTCCGTAGCACATTTGCTGCTAGTTTGCTAGTTGAATGCTCTTGAGTTTATGCACTTACGGTTGCATGTTAAGGTAAAATTTGTGCAAAATTCGTTAAAGCTTACTATTACACTGCTTTGTATAGTAGCAGTCAACGTCAAAAGTTGCAATCCCTGGCGTATATTATTTCAGCATAAATCAAAACTTTCACTTAGCACGTTCATTTGTTTCAATGACCTTAACCACATACACTCCACCTCCGACTCTACCCTAACATATAGTCCAGGCGCTGTCCGTTCTTTACATTGTGTGTGCACTTAAAATGTGATAGAAATCTATTACAAGCTCATATCATATTTTATTTCCGCTTTTGCGAGCTTCCTTTTCCCCGGTACTACCAAAGAAATTATGAAAAAGCTTTTTTATGGCCACATACGCTTTTTACGAGAATGATGATGAGCACAGAAAAGAAGCAGCGAGTATAGGAAGACAATGACTATGTTTGCCAAATGTCCTTGCCTTTGTCCCACGTCCCATTGAGCCAAAAGTGACATATTAAATTTAATGGAAATTGATGAGCGCTTATTATGATATGAGATAGCCGCACTGACCAGCAACTCCGTCGCTCTGTTGCTCGGGGGTTGATGCGCTTGGGTCAGCCACTTTTTTGCTTTCTTCCTTTTTGTCCTGGCTTTAGTATCTTTTTTTATCATAAAAGTAATTTTTGCTGATGCTCGCATTAAATTCATTGATTCAATTTTCTCGCTAGCTTTACGTTTGCTTCAATATAGTATATGGATATAATATTTCAATATTTGATGAAAATGAACATAAATTACTTCTTGTCTAAATATTCGGACATAACTTAAGCTTGGACAGACTGTAGGATTACTCTTGGTCATCAAAAGGCTTTTAGTTGAGCTAACCTTCTTTCTCCATGGCAAGCCATAAAATCATAAACTCTCACGAATACTGACAGCCACCATAAAAAATGACATGATTCATATGCAGAGCTCCTGCGGCGAAACGACACTTTAATAATTCTCTAATTGCAAGCATAAAAAGAAAAAACTCCAACTAAATGTTGCAGGGCGTTGGCTTTAATGGCTTTCCGTGCCTTTTAATTGGGTGGCTCGCATAAATGTTAAGTCGACTCTACTACTCCCAACTGCGTGCATGATTATTCATATTTTGGTGTATCATTAAAAGTGGTAATAAGACAACGTAACCGTTATGACTCTAAAATACAAGTTAAAGGCATATTTAAAGCTCTAGTTCACTTTAAAGCCTAAGGCGACAATTTTACAAGAATTTACATCATAATTTTGTAGGTATTTGCACTCAGTCCTTGCTTGTTACTTGGTTTTACGCTTGGCCTTTACCTTCACTTGGAGAATTTTGGGTTGTAATAACTTTCCACTTCGTACACAAATTTCATTAAGCGTTTGCTTCATCCCGAACGCCGCTACCCGCCCCGCCATTGTTGACATATCGGATTACGCACTAATTATCCTTCTAATTAACCCTTCTGTCTGCCGAGTTTGTTTTATTTTTGTTTCGCCGTTGTCTTCTTCATTTTCACTTGCCTACAGACTTGAAGCTACAACGGTTGCTCAGGCATGACCCTAAGTTAGCTGCCTGGTCTTTAACGTTTTTAAGCCTATTAGACAAGCGCTCATAATTAGCTTGTTACTCGCAGTCGCCAGTGGCCTTTTGACAGTTGTCAGTTGCTCATGAAATTTTGCTATCGGCAGCTACCGGAAAAGCCAAAGCATATCGATGACACTGGCAGTGCTTCTGCCAATTATACGAATGTTTAGCCCAAGGGTTCTCAATTGCTTATGACCTTTTCATTATAAGATAAGCTTAAAGGACTAATAAAATTCACTTGGATTTCTGTAAAGTATTATTGGCAACAAATTGTTAATATTTTCATAGATAATTTCCCATATTCAATAGGAAAGTAATCCTAGAAAATAATGAAGTGAACATTCTAGTCTTATTGCGATTTAGCGGCCATTTGGGTACAGTGAAAAGATACACTGACGACAAAGGCCAGTAAATTAAATATTGATTGTTATATCGGTGCGTCAATATCAAAATTTACATATTGAGAGCCACAAACTAGCTCTCTATCTGACAGACAAATGAGTGAGTATCTTATTTGTTGATGTCTCTAAATGCAAATGTCACAAAATTGTCCTTCGAATGGGGGTTAACCACCTGGCAACTGCCAGCATCTATAGAAATTGGCCTTTGTGATGTTTATCATTAAATTCATGTTAGGTCGGATTGTTTCAATTGGACATGGGCATGTTGCATGTGTCTATTAGTTATTGCCAACAAATAATATTCTACTTCTTGTATGCCATACATGTTGTTATTGTTATTGGTGTTTGCTGTAGCTGTTGTTGTGTGAATATGCCACACACCAACACACATACCCTGAAACCCATACAAAGACCACAATGGAACAATCAACAGCAACAGCCCCAACAATTGCAGGCATTGTGGACAATTGCGAATCTTATATTCTTATTCGTTTTTATGAGCGACAGTCATAATGGTAAACGCCGATGATATCATATGATATTCAATTAAAGCTGAAGTACTGATACAGTTGAAATAAATATGCCATTTAAGTATTTGTTTTCAGTGATAAATAGAATTAAAATGCAAATATGCGCAATACATACAAGTGACATACATATATTCAACTTGGATCACTTAATAATTTTGAATAATCCGAATTAGTGAGTTGTAAATGAACAAAGAGATACTATGGGAGAGATATACAAAAGTTTTCTTTTAAATCATATCATTTTGACAGACGAATCTATTAATAAATCCGTCTTAACCTAAACAACACATCATATATATTTTATCTGTGCATGCAATGACATTTATGTACATAAAATATGCATACAATTTTATGGAAGTGAATAATTGTTGGTGTACTGCATGTATTTGAGTGCAAATATTTGTTTTCACTAAACCTCAAAAAGCCAAGATGTTTGCTACACCCAAAATGAACGAAAACATCCTTATGAGCGACCTCGAAGCAACACACAGCTGGACCATATGTTTGTATCTGTTAAACTCTTCCTTAGTTAGTGGCCTCTTAGTAGTTGACCGTTGTTTACAATTTACGTCGTTGATTAAACAGACATAAAGCCAGTTGGCGTAACTGACAAATAGCATAAGACATTCGCAATGCAAACATTTGGCATTGTCGTTGCCGTGTATGTGTACGATTGTGTGAATGTGTGTGTATTTGTATCACGCCCCCTGTCACTGGTATGTAATTTACAAATGGTTACAATACGAAATTGATATGCTGAAATCAAAGACGTTGATTTCCGTTGGGAATTGTCGCGCCCTGCTTAAGTATACTTAACCCATTCGAAGCCCAAGTCCAATTGTCTGCCGGCAGTTGACCCTTCATACAACCCAATGTCCAAGAGTCCATTACCAGTCCAGTTGGAAGCATATGAGTGTGTGTGTCAGTGCAGTGAGTAGCCATCATATTCAATTACAGGCTTCCCATCGTTTAACTTCCTTCTCGGGCCAAGTTCTGAAATTAATTTGCGCTCTGATTTACATTAAAGGCCGCACCGCACCCAACAATTTATATGATATATATTTATTCACAATAGCAACGACAAACATTAAGAATAACAACTATAACAACAACTACGACAACAAAAGGGCAACAGAGTAACAATTGCATTCATATCCGCATCGTAAAAGAATACAAAACGCTGTGCAACACTCGCATATTGTAAATATATCTGACCGCTGACCGGCTTCGAACTCGGTACTGTGGTCGGAAGGGGTGCTGTGCACCGGATGCACCTGAAATCGATCGCCACGGTGAGAATCGACTGCGAGTCACATAAGTTCGACTGTAATTATTGCATAATGAGCACGTTACAATGCGTGTGGCTTCATTCTTTTACTGGACATTTCAATATCATTATTAATATGAATGAAACACCCGTCTACCGTCTTAATCCCCTGTGCGGTCAATTTGCTTAAACGATACTTAACTCATGAAGCCACAACTTGCCGAAATTCCCAGCGCTTCGAGTAACCACTTGTGGTTATAAAAATATAACTTAAAGATTCTTCCTTCTGTTATACGATACGAAATTCACTTAAAGGTGTTGACAGAATTCTTGCTCCGTCGAAGGGGTTTTGAAAGAATCACTTTTGTTTTGATAATTGCCAGACGGCTAATGAATTAAGTGCTATTAATGTTTGACTTTGCAACAATTTCTTAGCTGCTCACTACAAATCAAGCAATATCAAAATCAATATGATATAAAATGTACACTTAAGTAATGGACAATGTTTGTTTTTCTAACCTATCAACAATTTTTGGTGAGCTTGGTGTGTACCCATATTTTTGTACTTTTTCTATGACCTGAAAATCTCATACAAATCATTCCCCTACTTCAGAATTTATTCAAAAACTAAGTTCCCATAGTTGGATAAATGGATGTAAGGTATATAAATATATGCTTAACACTTCATGCACATAAGATGTATAATTCGAATGGCTATATTTTCATTTGTCACGACCCCAGAGTTATACCCTTACATATGTATGTAGATGCAGAAAGCTTTCATTTGCCGATGGCTCCGTTCCAGAAACAGTAAAATCAGCGAAACAAGCACACGGATAAGATCTACGAGCAAAACAATTCAGTTTTGACATTTATGATGAAATTTCTGAAACCAACTGTCATGTACGGCTGTCATATTGAATAATTTCGGCGGCTTTATGGGCCCGAGTTTCGCCACGGGTTTGTATGGACTGGATGGTTGATCGCACTTGCTATGCATAATTTATGGCTTCTTTGTGGCAACTGCTGCTACTGCCCACCAAGTGAACTCATTCTAATTAAGTGCGGAGTTGGAGTCTCTGGACTTCAAGTTTTGGGCCTATACCCAGCTATGCTACGTGAGCCGAACGTAGAGTTAAAAAAAAAACCAAATGTGCTGACACATTTAAAATGCGAAGCAGGCGCACAAAATTTAATAATTTCGCTTTTTGCACAACATCAGAAAGCAGCAGTGGACTGGACTTTATGATTTTATTATTCTCAGTTTTAATGACAACGATGATGACCAATAAAGATATTAAAACGGTGCACGAAATGTGCCCCCGAAATGGTCTTACAAATGGCACTGTGCACGCCTGTCCGGCGTAGAAGATGGCCTTTGGGCTTTTCCCCGCATATGCCCCGAATACGTAATGTACTGCCAACCGAAATGAATATGTATATGTATAAGCATTCGATTGCGCTTTCCATTTCGGTAAATTTCGGACATCTCTGGCAACGTGTGGCGCTCAGCTCAACATCAACGTCGACCGCAGCTGTGACTGCGACTGGAGCAGGTAATGATTGCAGCCAGAAGATCTTGTTGCTGTTTGGTTGGCTTGTATCTTCCACCCCAAGTCGGTTGTTGGTAGTCGGCAGTCGTCTCCAGACGTCTTTAACCATGCCAAGAGATTCCAAGATCGTTAAGATCTACTGCGTTGGCCGCACTGTGATCAGCCTAAGATCTGGCGTGTTCTCTTGCACTCTCTCTGTCTCTCTTTCTCTATCCCCGTCTTTTTCTGAATTTACCCCGTTGCGCGGTGTGTGTTTTTACGAATCACGGATTCGATGTTTCGCATGAATACGTAATTAAATCTATAAATCGGCCAATTAAAATGCTTTGATATCGTGACAACATAGCATTCGACAACGTCGGACGTTGCCCGCCTCGTCAGCACCCCCCACTGATCGGCCGTTTTTGCATTCGGCATCGGTTTTAAAAAGAAAATAAACCAAAATTATTATACAACAACCAATGAGTGCGGCAAGGATACGTAAAGAAGGCAGGCTGCTACTCTGCATGCTGGATTATTTATTATAGGCAAGCTTCGACAAACGATGGTATACTCATTCTTTTACGGATTGTGACAGTTCAATGCACAGCACAGCTTTTAATTGTCTTATGATGCTGGGAAATGTTAAGATTACGCTTATGAAGATCAGAGTAAAATGATAATACCATCTTAAACGATATGCGAAAGTTTAATAAATCTCAACTTTCATGTGGTTGATAATGTAGTGAGGTCATTTAATGAAGGAAATCGATTTAAAGAACAATAATTATGTATAATAATTAGCAACGTAGTTTTGTAGATGCTTCCTTAACATGACCACAGGATGACAAACTATCCAATTATAAAATGAACTCGTACTCAATTATACATAAAATTCAGTAGCACAGCGCTGTCCAACGTCGGTTCATAAAACTTGCGTCAATTAACAGAAACCAGATCAAGCAAGGAGCGTTGATTCTGACTAAGGAACCACCACTTCAGCAGAGCCACCCACACACTAAAATTAACTAAATCGTTGATCTGTGCGATAAATCGCGACAAGTGAATGTGGCTCTTGGGTTAGTAGCATGGGTTTTTAGACGATCAGCTACCTAGCCGTTGCTAAGATGTTGGAGCCTAGAATAATTTTAATTTTTGGGCCTAAGGGTTCAAGATGAAACCGGCTGCTGTGAACAAACTTGCCGCCTTTGGCGCCGGTGCGCATCTCAGGGCCACCAATCGAAAACACATTTGTCGCTAGCTAGAAACAACAACAACAGCAACTACGGCGATGACAACAGCAACGTCTCCGGCGACTGAGATTACTTCGTGTGCTGTTTCGGCAAATTCTCGGCATTGCTAGGGACCTTGGACCAATACAGCAATCGCATAGATCGTGAGAGTATCGAGCTCAGGCTCAGGCTGAAATCCAAGCCTAGTGAGTCGCTATTGCATTTGGCTGCTCCCGATGCCGCCCCAACTTCATCGCATGCTGTTCTTATTGTCATCATTTTATAATTGTCGTTGTAAGCTGTTGCCATAGTTGTTGTTGGCGAGATGTTGTCGTGGTCGCTGCTATGTGCAATTGTTGTTGCGGCCCAGAGCCAATCGCAACGCCAACGACGACTGCCAGACGCCGTCCAAGTTGTTAGCTTCATTTGTCGCGGCCAGTCAGGCAGAAGGATACAGACAAACAGCAGAGTCACTGCCTCACTCTTAACCTCATCCTATGCCTCATTCTACTCTCTTCTGGCTGTTGCCCATTGTAGTAGTCCAATGAGCGCGAATTCTTTTGCGTTTCTGTCTGCCAGCCGGTCAATCTACAGACCCACTTCAACTGGTTGTTGTTTTTGTTGTTGATGGTGCATTTTAAAGCTGCTCCTTTGGCTTTAAGTGGGTACTGCATCGAGTTATTTCTGTAACATGTTGGAATTTTTGATTTTGTTCATGTTTGTCGCTAAAGAAATGTTCGTTTATGTTTTCCATAATTTAAATATAGTTGAAATTTTATATTAGTATTGTTCATGACTCTCGTGGATTGGCAAAAAGTCAGAGGTGATATAACGATACTTTTGTATGCATTTATGTAGGTATTTATGTATATGTATGTATGTATGCATGTATGTATGTATATACAATACAATGCAGATATGTCAGCGTGAGGGAGAAAAATAGATATAATATAAATATGAGAGAATTAAATCAGCATATGTTGAATGGAGAGCAGATAGATGTCGCCCGTTCTTGTTAGCACACACAAAGCAATTGTTTGTGTACGCGGAATAATTAAAACTAAATATTTTTAAGTGCCTACAAATCAAAGTTGAGCATGCGACAGGGACAACCACAAGAGCAAGATCTCTGACGACGATACAAGCACCAGCTTTGGCTACTGTTTGCCAATCGATTTGATCCCAGCGTGCGTGCACAGGGCAAGGGCATGGTCTTTGTCTTAGGCACTCGGTCTACGACTCGGATGCTTTGAAGTTGACCAACGACGGTGGTTGTAGCAGTTTTACCTGCAGGTCAGCAGGTTGCCGTTACCGATGGTGGTGACAGTTGTTGTTGTAACTACTGCTGCGAAGTTGTTGTCAGCGTTACACAGCTCGTGGACATTCCTTAAATGCTTGACCACAACCACAACTTGGCTAAGTTGGCGCTACTACACTGTACGACGTGATCATGTGGTATCAACTGCTACCTATACGTAGACGTCAGTAACAAATCCAAAGGCAGTGGGTTTAAAGGTTGTGAAGCTTCTATTACAACGTCCAGAAAAAATAAATAAGCAACAAAAAAACAAGAATTGTGTTTCAAATCATGTTCGTTTGGACAGGCAACAAACAGTTTGGACAAACTGTGGAAGCGTCTATGAGATTGTCATTAGTAGGCGACTTTTATCAGACGGTCTTTCCCAGACCCATTGAACAATACTAACAGCAAGAAATACACAAAGCAAAAAGTTGCCAACAAACAAAACGTAGCAAAATGCAAGCCGTGAATTGCATTCGAACAACATCGTCTACAAGACAATCGAAGGCGACTCTAGCGACATTGGCGACACGGACAACGTCGCCCGAGCAACAGCAAACATTTTTGGAGCGACGGATCTGCAACAGCAGCAATAGCAGTCGGCTAGGCTTAGCAGCACTTCTATTCCTCCACAGCTGCAGGCCGGCAAAAAAAGGTTCAATCTACGAAAAGACCTTTTCAGGGGAGGAGGGGTAGCAGGCAGCAATTGCGGATTAGCAATTATTGTTACAACACGACCATCGAGCATTCAGCATTGGTAACTCTCGACAACTAACACGAGCTATATTTCGCTAACTTTTATAAATTGACGCAGCAATTTTTCATAGTACTTTGTTTTTACTTGAAGTTCTCAGTAAGTCTGTAGCTGCGGATTAGAAAAAAATTTCATAATTTTTGTAATTAGTTGTTTTACAACAGTTTGGAATGCTGTTGAAAATAAAAAATAAATAAGCAAATGGTTATTTAATATAAGTCAAAACCATCCAACAAAATACAAAATTAATCAATTTTCCATTGCCACATAGAATGTTATCATATATTTACAATACGCACAGGTTCACAACGTGAACCTTCTATTATCCATGAAAACATAAATATGACTTCTGTGTCCTGCTAAATTCATATGTAAATAGGAAAAGAGTTTTCCTATTTCTAAGTACTATTCTCTTGTGATTATATGAAAAAAATAAATCCGAAATCGAATTTTTTTGTGATTATATGAAAAAAATACACATTTAGCAGAGAGTGTAAGCACAAGCATGGCCACGTATTAATCCATCAATTTACTTTAAAACAGACCTGCCCGTCGGCACTTATTCATTCATTCATAAAGAGATCGGCAATACGGGAAATCTGTAAACAAACAAATCGCGCGAGCAACTGACAACAACAATTGATCTTTGCCACCATACAACCCCTTGCTCAGTTCCAGGTACTAGTATCCATGATCCAGATGCTACGCACCAGCCGCTTGGACATGACGTCACAAAAAGTAGGTGGGCTTTTAGTTGGAATCTGAATTAAATATCCATTCGTAGGCTATCTAAAGGTGTATTGTGCTTATCTGTATGATAGCAAATCATTAACAATCAACGCTCATTGTTGAGCAACAAAAAAATTTTAAAAATTGGCCAAATATTACTGAATAAAACCATGGTCAAAATACTTATTTGACAAATCAAATCGCGCCTTAATCGGGGTGTGGGTGTGCTTGAGCATCCGGCTAGTAAACAGCAGCTGCTAAAACTAAATCTACAACTACAACAGAAACTACAGCTACAACTATAAATATAAATACGAATTCAAATACGAACACGAATACAGGTGGCTCCAGCAAAGCGCGTTTCCGGCGGCATTTTGCATGAAACAGCGCCCACAATTTAAATATTCATTAATTTTATATAAATCGAAATTCATGTAAAGCAAATCTAAGCAGTTTCGCGCTTTGTATGATTCTGTATCTGTGTATGTACGTCTAATTGTTAACGGTAGTTGAAAGTTTCGTTTTTGTTTTGTTTTTGAAATTGGGGTTGGCTCCTACATGTGAGTGTTTGCATTTCAGATTCAATAAAATTATTGGGTGCGTCGCTATTCAAGCGTTAACAAATATTATTGTTCAATTTTGCTGTTATTGTGATAATAAATTTTCGTATATGTTGCTTGGATAAACACCGACAACAAGCATAAACGAAAAAAGCATAAACAGCAGCAGTAACACCATCAATCGCATTAATTTTAGGTGCAGCTTTTGAGCTATTGCACAGGTGCTGTTTATAATGTAATGTATATTACGTAATATATATTAATATTAGTTCAAACCCCATTTATATACGTATATTAACGTATTTATATAAATATATATTAACAGCTCCAAGTAGACTTTTTACAGTGCAGAATTAAACATAGAATAATATATTACTTTTAAATTGAAAAAAGTACTTAAATCTGTGTTCAATTTTGTTGAAAACCAGATAAATAAAAAGCCACACATCGATTTAAGTAGTGAACCGCAACAGCGGCAAAATTTTGGGCTTGCAGCTATGAGTTGTAGCTATATAGTATATCTCTTAAGACAATTCTAACAGCTTGTAAATGGAATTAATTTCTCTTGTTTTGCAATCACATACCCAATGCCAATTACTCACATTTCTTATTAAATTCTAATAGATTCGTTCAACTACCAATTATGCTATAACAACAACGCAACCACTGAAAGTAACCTCAAAAAAGTTAAAATATCTTGGGGAGTATAACAAATCTTTCCCGTTGCCGACACCATAAATGAAAGCGTTTATGAAACATAATTTGATCAGAGCAAATACTTTGGTGACGGCTTTGACGTTGACAAGCTCAACGCTGAGGAGATGGCCAGATAAATGAATGTCAGCGGAGGCTCTTAAGTAGAGGGGGATGAGTTTTGTAGAATGTGCGGTGTTCGCTTTTGAAAGACCGCCCGAAAGTGCCTCGAAAAACTCAATTCAAAAATTGGGTTTCTTGTGACCAATTTCGACTTCGATTCCCATCTCGAGGCCGTTACTCGTTTAGCGCTTATTTGTGGCTAAGATGGAGATGCGGTGCTAAAGTTGTTGGTGTTTTTGTCGTTATCGTCTCGAGTAGTGTTGACGACGTCAACGACACATAAATTGCGATTAAAATGATTAATGCTCAATGTATGGCACAATGTTAATTGCCACAGCTCCAACCTCCAAACAGTCAGCAAGCAGCTTCGTCTACATCTGCAGGTTGGACCAGGTCTTAGTCTTAAATCGTGGTCTAAAGTTACTCTCTTCCAACTGCTAGTTATTGCTGCTGCCGGCAGTTATTTGCATAAATTTGTTTTTGGCGCTTGTAATGAGCTGTTCGTGGCATTTTCACTGTTACTATCAAAAAGCTTTTATCAGGCTCAAATGGCCCGAGCCAACAATAATTTCCATGTTCGTTTTTAATGTTTTTCTTTCTTCTTTTTGTTAACATATTTTGAATTATTATAAAACAACTGCGTGCTGTTTAAACCTGCTAATCGCCCCTCGCATATCTTGATGCAACTTCGAACTACAAACGGAAGTCGCCGTCGCGGTGCTCCCTACCTAGGAAGGTCGAATTGTGTAAATGTAGAAATTCTGTTCAAGTTAATTAAAATTGCTAAGTAAATATTTTCACTATTTTAATTCATAATATAATAGTTAAGTAGCTAGGTAATAATATACTATTATTATTATTATTTTATATGCGTCCCATAAATATTAAAGTTTAGTTTTGTTACTGATATCTCCTGTAAAGCATTAGATACCAGAAGTAATTAAATTAATTCATAACTCAAGTATTACATTTACATGAAGCCTATCCCTTAGAACATTACATACACCATTGAGCATTCATTTTTAAAATAAATACGTAATGAACGATGGTATGAAGATGATTCAAAAATCGAATAATAGTTTCCAAAATAATATAACATCTTTAATATCGGTAGTTTTTAATTTTCCATTTTACTAATGTAATGAAGAATTCTTAAGATCTTAGCTATTGGCATCGGATAATAAATAAACAATACAATACCTATTAACAGAACTGACTTTAATAACTAGTTTGCTTTGTTGGCAGTGTGGGCAAAGGTTAGCTAATTTAACAGCCCGGCAATACATTTATGAGATGAGATTGTTATCCAATTGTAAGTTTGTATTTATTGCCTATATTTTAAGAATTTTCTTGCAAGACGCCAAACAGATTTATGACAAACTAATTCGCTTTGCATGTCAATCGAACTATGAAGAAAGCAACGAAGGAAATTAGTCAAAGACTAAAGTTGAAGCAAAGTATTCTAAAAAGTTTTATGCTATATTAAATTTAACGAGCCTGCCATAAATCTTTACAAAAAAGCAGGCATTTCAAATTTCACAATCCCTGTTAAAAAAAAAAATACAAACGAGTGCCGGATTCGAAAGCATTGGTCTTCAGGCTCTGTTCTTTGGTTCTGTGGTCTCTCTGTTAAGCGACGGAAGCTACGACGTTGATGACGACACGTTTACCATTGAAATTGATCCAGTTGCAGCAGTTTTGCAGCGGCTGCGAATGCTTGGCATTGCTCGAAATGTTTCATCATTGGAATAACGGACGGGGAAGCGGGGACAGCCATAATTCTTTTGGTAAAAGCCAAAGAGCAGCGCACAGTGAGTTGGTAAAAAGAGCTGAGCGATGGCCAAATCAGCAACTATGGTCAGTGCCACCAGCAACCATCCACCAAACAAGTGCGATATAACCAAATGGGTACACACGGCCCCAAAAGTGGTCAGCAACTGGCAACTGGCCACTGGCCGCGTGAGTCGGCCTGACAATAGGCGAAATATCATCGAAAACCATAAAAAACTGACAGCACAAAAAGAGGTGTTGACACATTGATTTATCTGGCATGCTACTGTATACAGCACAGATGAAACCTCAGCCTCGATTCTGTAGGCTCAAGCTTGAAGTCCGCTGTTTGGTCGGGATGAACAACAGCAACGCGGTGAAGCAGCAATTTAAGACGGATGGATGCATATGCGGCTGGAACATTGGGACACAAGACAATAAAAAATATCATAACATATCGTATTTTTTCGCAAAGAAGTTGTGGGTGAAGTTAAAAAAACGCTTAGAGAAATTTTTAATAATAAATTAGACTTCATGATATTAAAAAATTAAATTTATTAATTAGTTTCGTTCGATGTTGTATATATAAATATAAAATTGTATTTGCTTTTTTATTTTCTTTTAATCAAATTTTATGTTAGTATATTTATTTTTCAAGTGTAGAGCTGTCGCCCGCTTGCCACTTTCCCGTCTCATCCTTATGACCATCCTCGTTTGCAAGTATTTAAGCCACTTAGCTCACAGGCATACACACACACCTATAGAAACAAAGCCTGCCTGCTTCCGATGGGTTAGCGAGATATGTTTTTGGGTTAAAAACGTTACCAATTTAAAAATTCCAAATAAAATATAAATTGACCAAATTAATATTGGAATACATGAAACAATTCTGGAGGAAAAATGTTCACATTTTTGTCGTCTTTGTCGTCGTTACCATCGCTGTTCTTGTGAAGACTTTTAAGTTTTTGTATTTTCCGTTTTTGGAATCTGCACATAATGCATTTTCGGCAGTTACTGGTTGGGTGCTCGTAATGTTTAGCTTGCTTATCCTTAGCTGCATTCAAAATCAAAGTGATTTAACCACCTGAACTCTCCACTAAAATGTGGCTGAGCCTGTCAAGAGGTTTCGTCCAAAACTTCGCAAATGCTCAACAAAAAACAGAAGAAAGCGCTGCAGAAAAATTAAAAGGCAAAATGGAAAATGGAAAACTTTAAAATGGGATTTTATAGACTGATGTTGTTGTTGTTACTGCTGACTCTTGCTGCGGTTGAAAGAGGCGACAAAGCATGAAACCAGTAAATTAAAGCAAAAGGATAAAGTTTAATTGGAAAACTATTTTTTGTTGGGCCCCGCGCGCCCCCAAGCCTCATTGCCGCACTTCCATTTCTCCATGACTAGGTTCTTTAATCTGCTTACCTTTAGTTTTCTTAATTTTATGCATTCTGTCGTGGCATTATATTCACGTATGTGAAGACAAAAGTTTCGGTTCAATTTCCGCTGCCAATATGACTGCAGTTAAGGGAACCTCTCGCCCTATCAAACCCTTCTACAAACATCTGCTCATTTGTATACACCGCATTTATCTGTGTGTGAATGAATTTTAGCAAATGAATAGAAATTAAGTTTCGTTGCCGCTTGAGCGCTTTTCCAAACTACTGCAATGCCTTCGGCAAAGCCTCCAGTATCCGTTTCCATGCCTATTCCTGTTAAGCCAACTTAGGGCAGGTGAGAAAATGCCGTTATTGTCGAAAAAGTTTAAAATATGCCGCCTTTTACAAAATTTAATGAGAAAAGTTGGCGTTATAAATTCTTCTATGCGGTAAATTTATTTGCTCATTTGCTCATCACAATGGTAGAAAAGAATAGAATAAGAAGGAAATTACAACAAGTTGTCTTTGTCTTAAGATTGATTTCAGTTTAATTTTATTTTACCTTTCAGTTTTATGTTACGTCAGAACATTTCAAAACGAAAAATAATAATATGTAATATGAACGTAGATCATATATACATATATGTATAAGCAATCATAATACAAGATTTCAATACAAAACTAACAAGCTAGCTTAAAATACTAAACTATACAACACTTACCTTAATCAGTGGTACCTCAAGAGAAAACTTATTTTAAATGCTGTTTTAAACTAAAAACAAGAATTTTCTATTCAGATTGTGTTTTTCTATTTTCAAAACTGATGTGCGTGGTACAATATGTGGGAACCATAACAATAGCTACTGGGCCACAAGCACAGCAGAAGCAAAGGAATGTCATAGTCAAGAGCACTCAACCAAAAAATACCCTGTTACTTATACTTAAATTATAAGCGGAAAAAAAATTTACATTTAACCAAATTTTGTGACTCTAGCTTTAAAACTACAATAGATGTACATATCTACGCAAACGCATAGTATATTTTGTTTGCTTTGCGTTAAAGCTAGCTTAATTATACCCTTTTTATATATATTATAAGTACAGATTATAAAAAGAGGGAGAGAGAGAGAGAGAGAGAGAGAGAGGGAGAGAGAGAGAGGCAGCTGAACACTTCGGCTTTGTAACGAAGCAGTGAAGTTATGCGAATTTGTGCCTACGCTATTCCCTAGTTAAAGTGCAAATTGTGATTAGCACCATCCAATAGCACCAGCTGGTTAGGGAACTGCACCCCTTCTGAAGCTCATAAATATGTATTGCTGAGGCGATTCTATTATTATAATGTTTCTGTTGACCGCTTATTAGTGCCATATAATGTTAGCTGCAATAAGTTCATTATGAAAAATGCATGTAACTATTTTGCATAGACTATTCCGCACTGTTGGCTGTATTTATTTAAATTCAGAACAATTGTCATTTACGCCAGAATGGACCATCCCCATCCCATGACAGACGTTGAACAACTACAAGCAACAAACAAGTAAGAACATTACAGTCGGACGATACCGACTGCGTTATACTCGTTCAAGTTCATAAATAAAAGTTTCCATAGCTCCCAAATATCAAACCCCCATAACTTTGTCAAAAGTGAACCGATTTTCACGTTTGATGGCATTTTGATCATGATTTGTCCTATATATTGACTCCACATTCAAAATATATTCATTTTCGAAAATAAAATTTTTTTGAATTTTTTGGTCAAAAAAGCATGTACTCCCCCTTGTGAATTTTGGAAAAAAATTTTTTTTCAAAATTTAGAATTGCGAATTTATAGTTTTAATCGATTTTATTTGTCAAAATTAGCATAAAAAACAACATTGAAAGTGATTTTGGGGGGTCAAATTTTTGTTCAAAAATCATCCCAAAATCGACAAAAATTTTGACATGTAAAGTTGTCAGATTCCATAACTCCCATATATCAAACCCCCATATCTTTGTCAAAAGTAAACCGATTTTCACGTTTGATGGCATTTTGATCATGATTTGTCCTATATATTGACTCCACATTCAAAATATATTCATTTTCGAAAATAAAATTTTTTTGAATTTTTTGGTCAAAAAAGCATGTACTCCCCCCTTGTGAATTTTGGAAAAAAAATTTTTTTCAAAATTTAGAATTGCGAATTTATAGTTTTAATCGATTTTATTTGTCAAAATTAGCATAAAAAACAACATTGAAAGTGATTTTGGGGGGGTCAAGTTTTTGGTCAAAAATCATCCCAAAATCGACAAAGATTTTGACATGTAAAGTTGCCAGATTCCATAACTCCCATATATCAAACCCCCATAACTTTGTCAAAAGTGAACCGATTTTCACGTTTGATGGCATTTTGATCATGATTTGTCCTATATATTGACTCCACATTCAAAATATATTCATTTTCGAAAATAAAATTTTTTTGAATTTTTTGGTCAAAAAAGCATGTACTCCCCCCTTGTGAATTTTATAAAAAAAATTTTTTCAAAATTTAGAATTGCGAATTTATAGTTTTAATCGATTTTATTTGTCAAAATTAGCATAAAAAACAACATTGAAAGTGATTTTGGGGGGGTCAAATTTTTGGTCAAAAATCATCCCAAAATCGACAAAAATTTTGACATGTAAAGTTGTCAGATTCCATAACTCCCATATATCAAACCCCCATAACTTTGTCAAAAGTGAACCGATTTTCACGTTTGATGGCATTTTGATCATGATTTGTCCTATATATTGACTCCACATTCAAAATATATTCATTTTCGAAAATAAAATTTTTTTGAATTTTTGGTCAAAAAAGCATGTACTCCCCCTTGTGAATTTTGGAAAAAAAAATTTTTCAAAATTTAGAATTGCGAATTTATAGTTTTAATCGATTTTATTTGTCAAAATTAGCATAAAAAACAACATTGAAAGTGATTTTGGGGGGTCAAGTTTTTGGTCAAAAATCATCCCAAAATCGACAAAGATTTTGACATGTAAAGTTGCCAGTTCCATAGCTCCCATATATCAAACCCCATAACTTTGTCAAAAGTGAACCGATTTTCACGTTTGATGGCATTTTGATCATGATTTGTCCTATATATTGACTCCACATTCAAAATATATTCATTTTCGAAAATAAAATTTTTTTGAATTTATTGGTAAAAAAAGCATGTACTCCCCCTTGTGAATTTTGGAAAAAAATTTTTTTCAAAATTTAGAATTGCAATTTATAGTTTTAATCGATTTTATTTGTCAAAATTAGCATAAGAAACAACATTGAAAGTGATTTTGGGGGGGTCAAATTTTTGGTCAAAAATCATCCCAAAATCGACAAAAATTTTGACATGTAAAGTTGTCAGATTCCATAACTCCCATATATCAAACCCCCATAACTTTGTCAAAAGTGAACCGATTTTCACGTTTGATGGCATTTTGATCATGATTTGTCCTATATATTGACTCCACATTCAAAATATATTCATTTTCGAAAATAAAATTTTTTTGAATTTTTTGGTCAAAAAAGCATGTACCCCCCCCTTGTGAATTTTGGAAAAAAATTTTGTTTCAAAATTTAAAATTGCGAATTTATAGTTTTAATCGATTTTATTTGTCACAATTAGCATAAAAAACAACATTGAAAGTGATTTTGGGGGGGTCAAATTTTTGGTCAAAAATCATCCCAAAATCAACAAAAAATTTTGACATGTAAAGTTGTCAGATTCCATAACTCCCATATATCAAACCCCCATAACTTTGTCAAAAGTGAACCGATTTTCACGTTTGATGGCATTTTGATCATGATTTGTCCTATATATTAATTCTACATTCAAAATATATTCATTTTCGAAAATAAAATTTTTTTGAATTTTTTGTAAAGTTGTCAGATTCCATAACTCCCATATATCAAACCCCCATAACTTTGTCAAAAGTGAACCGATTTTCACGTTTGATGGCATTTTGATCATGATTTGTCCTATATATTGACTCCACATTCAAAATATATTCATTTTCGAAAATAAAATTTTTTTGAATTTTTTGGTCAAAAAAGCATGTAATCCCCCCTTGTGAATTTGGAAAAAAAATTTTTCAAAATTTGAAATTTCCGAATTTATAGTTTTAATCGATTTTATTTGTCAAAATTAGCATAAAAAACAACATTGAAAGTGATTTTGGGGGGGTCAAATTTTGGTCAAAAAATCATCCCAAAATCGACAAAAATTTTGACATATAAAGTTGTCAGATTCCATAACTCCCATATATCAAACCCCCATAACTTTGTCAAAAGTGAACCGATTTTCACGTTTGATGGCATTTTGATCATGATTTGTCTATATATTGACTCCACATTCAATATATTCATTTTCGAAAATAAAATTTTTGAATTTTGGTCAAAAAAGCATGTACTTGTGAATTTTGGAAAAAAAATTTTTTTCAAAATTTAGAATTGCGAGTTTATAGTTTTAATCGATTTTATTTGTCACAATTAGCATAAAAAACATAATTTTATATAATAAATTTAGAATTGCGATTTTATAGTTTTAATCGATTTTATTTGTCAAAAATAGCATAAAAAACATAATTAAAACTGATTTTGAGAGGGTCTAATTTTTGGTCAAAAATCTTCCCAAAATCGATAAAGATTTTGACATGTAAAGTCAATATATCAAACCTCCATAATTAAATATACAAGAATTCTACATTTATTAATGCAAAAACATTTCAATGAAATCAATTTTCAGTTGCATGATTGAAATACATTTGTATCTCTTAGGTTCAGTGAAAGCCACTGTTAAAGTTTGCTACTTGTCATGCAAGACAAACACTTTTATTTGTCGCGTAATATATCAAAATGTTATGACTGCGCTTTATGGTAGCCGGCCACGGCCCAATTTCAATGCGGTTCCAACCCAACATGTCTACAGGGAGCGGTGGCTCGACCCTGCTTGGAATTCGATAGAATAATCATGAATTTATGATTTAAGTGCGTGATTATGATTACCCTCTTTGGAGTAGTGTTAGTATTTTATGTTGGCAAACGACGTGATGCGAAAAGCTAATGTCGATCAATATGAAATATGAAACTCGATTTTATATATTTCTACATGCCTGTATGTTGTGTTATGAGTACGTGAATACATGACAGCGCGCACATGTAGCGCATGTAATGAGACAATAATTTATGAAGGCAAACAATAATGTTTTAGGTAACATCATTAGTGCCATGCCCATTTTGTCTCATCCTATATATAGTTCTTTGAAAATATGGGAAGAATTTACCCTTTTATCTTTTTTTTGGATTCATTATCAAAGTTGCGCTACATTAACTGTCTATAATTTATCAACTTATTGGAAAACTCGGCACCCAGATTCTTCAACCACTCGAATTTGCAATTACCATTTTACACAATGCGGTGCTTTCATACTTTATGCTTTTCTGCCGGAATATGATATTCGACCCACCCGGTTGACATTCAATTCATTTTGCCATAAATAAAGAAATCGAGCCCGATTTTGCCGTCATTGAACCCTTTTTATTGCCTTCGCATTCACGTTCTCAATATTTTGCCATTGATGGTTGCAAAATCCCGATCCATTAATTATACGCCCACTTCACAAAAGAAGGCAGAAAAAGTCAAAATATTGACAGCTTAAATTTTTTTCTTTTGCTGTTCGCCTGCAATTGTTGTATACGCGCCCTTTCTAAAAGGCAATCAGAAAGAGACCGAACCTGAGTGGCATTTCCTTGCTTCAATGCGACTTGCAATTATTCAACAACAATAGCAGCTCTCTTAACAATCGGTAAAGGACACGAAAACGAAAAATATCCTTTCCTCATATCCGTTTATCATTTTTGACCTTCTGCACAGTTTCGTCGTTCAAAACAACTCGTGAATGGTTGCATGAAATACACCTCGTCAAGTGCCATTGTGGGTCAGCTTTTTGAAGGCAGCCTGCTTCTATTAAAGTTATTGTTTCGATGCATAGCATTTATGAGTTCTGGATCGAGTTGTGTTCATAGCTCTGTTCTGGTCTGTACTCTAATGAATTATTATGCCCCAGTCGCACGCCTTCTCTATCCTTTTTCAATGCTTGCAAAAAAT
Organism: Drosophila paramelanica; assembly: GCA_035043915.1. Taxonomy (NCBI): domain Eukaryota; kingdom Metazoa; phylum Arthropoda; class Insecta; order Diptera; family Drosophilidae; genus Drosophila; species Drosophila paramelanica. The sequence continues at coordinate 151,026 of JAWNMO010000077.1, read as the reverse complement.
ATTAAATGGCTCGGAATGAATGATTTAATGACCATGCACAGACATAATTGCTGCCTTGTGCAAAGGATTCGTAGAAAAGGGCTCTAGTTTCACTTTAAGCTATGCGTTTTTCGGACAGCCTTAAAGTTCGGGACAGTTTATATCTGTATTTCTGTATAACTCGTCGTGCTCATAACATTTCTTGAGCTATTTTCTTAAAAAGTGCTAATGAATGTTTTTTTCACACCAGCATTCGCGAGCCATTTTTGTAGTTGCTGTGTATTAGGAACGTCTTGCTCATTGGGGTATTTTTGAAGAAAAATTGAAGTAATTGTTGACTTGGGATCAGTGATATGTATAATATAAGATAAAACAAAATGATTTATTTATTTTGATTGCTTGATCTCTTGAAAATAAAAATATGAATCTAAAATAAATTGACGTGCTATTTAAAAAAATAATAATAAAGGCAGCCAGGCTTCAACGCAAGCCAAGCCGGTTCATTTCCTATTGAGCATTATGTTTTACAAACCATTACCTTTGCGAAATATGTAAATAAGTTATTCAGCTGTAAATTTTTTGGCTTTGACAAGAAACTGGTATCCGATGACAAAACATAAAAAAAGTAAAGCTGGAGACAAAAAAAATAAATGGAACTTTTTCTTTACAATTCATCGATTTTATCAAACAGACAAACCCGCGCATTTCAATTGTTATTAAAAATCGAAAGCCAAAAGCTCGATGCAAAGGTAAAATATCCTTATTCTTATACGCTTTCCATTTGCCGCTCTGCCTAGTCGTTTGTATGGGGATGGGATCCACAGCAATGGCGAAATAGCAGTAGCAGTCCAATCGTAACTAGAAATTATCGTAAAAATTGCGCAAACTCTGTGCGTGACTTTAAAGTCGGTGAATGATGACGATGAAATGAGGCAAGGTCTTGGTTTTTTTTTTATAGGGTGGATCTTAGTGGTGGTGGCTTTTGGCAACTTTTTAATATTCCCGTCATACGCATTGTCATTTTTGTTGTATTTGATTTTAATACGAATTTCACATTTTACAATCAAATTAATTGGTCACGCTGCCTCAGGATTACATCCTGGAAAGGCCTGCGACACCGATAGCGAATGGCTTGAACAAACAAACAAGTCCGATAACTTTTCAGTAAGGGTTGCATCTGCGCAAGACATAATGGTGTGGAAAGAGGAGCGAAGCTGGCAACCAATTGAAATTGTAACTGGCTGCATTTGATGCTCCGTCGCTCGTGCACGTGAATCACGCGAAGCGTCGCTAATTTATGCAAATATTGAGTCAAACAGAGATCCGGAACAGAGGCAGTTAAATTAGTTCCACGATATTTATTATTTTGTTAGAATTCTGAATATTTAATTTGTGCGACTATATCCGAAATTTCATGACCACGATGAGCCTTGAAATTATTTTGTAATTCGCTAGCAATTTGGTAGATGAATAATTGACATTGACATTAAGCACGCCCGTCAATATTAAACGCCTCGATTTATGTGAGAAATAGTTTGCATTTCCTAGAGCCCCGCTTAATCGTATAATTGTCCATATTACCATATTACCCTTAGTTAAACCGATCAAAATGAACGCTCCACGTATATGGTTAATAATTCTCTAAATTAGGAATAATTTAGTACATCTTTAGACTTTGATGTCAACACATAGGGAATTTGTTAATATCAAAGATGTACATTGTATACCGCTTTCTAATAAAATGTTTAACAATATTACGTTGGCTTTACCTATCTGTGCATTTAATATTCCACTCAACTTTACAGATCAAGATGTTTACACATGTTTAGATACATCGCCACTTTCCACAGTGCAACATAAACAGTATGCAGCCTGGACGCTCCAGTGTTTTTGAATCTTATATTGTTTTTGTAGTTGCAGCCACGTGCGCTCCAATAAAAAAGGAAAATAGAAACATAAATCAGCAGATTAATATTTTATGAAGTGTATCTTTCTGTGTACCTGACTACTGTCGGGCCTCGTGCATGAGATACCCAAAATACAATGCTGTCCATTGCCCAATGGATTGTGTAGACGGGGGAATGCTGTCAGGGTTGAGCACTGAACAAACGACTTCCCTTTGTTTACCATAAATTCGTTAATAGACGGTGCCACGTGTAAACAAATCACTTAAACATTTTCAAATTGACGCCTGACATGATTTTTTGTACTCAGTCGAACTCCAACATGCTAACACGTACACATGTACATATAAAGCAATATATGAATATTTACTAATTAGTTGCTAAAGTACGGGAATTATAACAAATTTTTATTCTACTTGTTACAATAAATTTTACTAGATGGCTCGGTACCGAACCCGGACCGCATTAAGGTGAAAATATAAACTGAAAACTGGCTCGCGGCCAAAGCCACAAGTCCGATCCTGAACCTGTGCCTATGTCGCTAGCAATCAGCTGGACAGACCTAGACGGGTGACAACGTGGATTGCAATTAGCAATCAAGCATCAGCAAGTCGAACCGACCGACAAAGTAAGAGATTGGAGCACTCCAGCAGGAGCTTAAAGCAAACAGCAAACATGAGCAGCTCGGTAGCTGACTCAACCGTAGATAACGACACAGTTACAGATACACACAGCTACAGATACATATGTGCGAATATATGTATCAGTATTATGGGGATAGAAAACACGAAGACACTTCCACAACTGTTTGACATTTAATAAAAATAGTACTTAATTAATGTTGATGCATATTTCAGAAATACACTCTTCGTAATACTCACACTCTTATAATATAATTTAAATTTTCAATGCATAAACTAATAAACATTTAATGTAAGCTTGGTGTGAAGTCGAATATTTTTAAAGCTTAATTAAGACTGTGAACAGGCATAGGTAAATTGTTTATGACTGCCTAAATATTATACGTACGGTGACTTTAATATACCTTCCAAGTGGCGCTAATTGATATTGAAGACTGTCCCTAGGGAACATTGGCGTCGACTCCAATAAACATGCGTACATACGGCGGCAACTTTTGACAATTTAATTGAACCTGAATGGTCGAGGAAGCATTTCAAGAAGTCGCAAGCGATAAGTCAACTTAAGTCAGGCCTTTGACAATTATTATTACCTAACTGTCAAAGGCTGTGGACAAACAATGACTGCGACGACACAATTTTCATACACGACCAACAAACAACGTCTTCCATAGGTTATTAGCTTAAATGGTTTATGAGATACAAGTTACAAAGCTGGGTAAAAATGGGTATAATAGTTTTGTGCAAATTTATGTAACTTACAGATGCAGGCATCTCCAACCCCATTAAATATATATATTCTTCATAAGAACGACGATCTGAGTTGAGCATAGTCCGTCCGTCTGTCCATCCGTCTCCATAAATGCTATTATTTTGTCTTTTTATATTATTTAGTTGATCATTGCTAAACGAATTTTTTCGCAATTTTTTCCAATTATATATTTTTTATGTGCCGTGCGTTTGTGTTATGTGAGAAATGCTGGGTATCTCCTAGTCGGGAGCTCCCGACTAGAGCCTTCTACTTGTTTTTTTTTTTTGTACCTGTAGCTGCGCATGCGCAACGTGGACACGTTCGTGGTGCGATATGTGTCGCCTCGAGGCGCCTCCGGCTGACTCTGGATACCTTACAGCATTTCTAAGATTTTAATCACGTTTCTAACGATTTTTATGATGTAAAATTGAACTTTTATTTATTTGTGGGCCTTTTCACTCTGTCGGAGGTATATCCATCTGTGTACATATATAAATTCATCGTGTTGTCTGTAATTTTAATTCGTTTATGTCGCCAATTGGCTGCGCATTGCGAACGTTTGGGAATTATAAATTTCTTAATTGCAAGAGTTGTCACCTACCTTGAGTCAAAGTAGTGGCACTTTATTCTAGCCCCATAAGGCAAAGTTGTAAGGCAGTTTTACTCGTTTCAAATACCTCAAGTCAACTTGGCGGCTGACTTAATTAATGAGCTTGCGCCTGTGCGAACGTGCTGGGAAATTCTCTTTTTATTTGCATTTTTTGGCTTGGTTTGGTTTGTAGAATTCGGTGTTTGGAAAGCTTTGCAGCTACGGATCGCGGCCCCACAGCCAGTGATTTGTGCCTTGCCTCGATCATGGGAATTATTTTTGCAGCTTTATGCCAGTTGAATATCAAATTGTATTTATAATTTATGAGCATATTACAACTCGTTCAACTGGTGCTTTCCAACCAATTAATTGCGTTAATTATTCCTTGCAAAATCAATGGATGTGTGTCTGTAAAAATACTTTACGCTATGAGACTCTTATATTGCTTATATTGTGGAAACAACATATTCTTTCATATCCTTGCTAGGCTTCAATGTGTACCTCTTAGTACCTCGAAATCGCCATCATAAACGCTTATCAACATATGTATCCGGACCTTACCTGCGTCATTTAACTCATTTAATATTGGTCCGACTGTCACTTCGCCACCGTCATGGGCACATGCGTCATCTTTGGCGACACTGGCGAGACGACAACTAAGCCGACATAGGCTATAAAAAATAACAAGGCTACAGGTATCCTATTCGGTACATAGGGACGGATGAGATCAGCTGGGTGTCATCTTATGTCTGGGTCTAAACCTGGTCGTCCGTTTTTGTGTCACCTTATCAATATTTTCCGTCAAGTAATTTATTGTATTTCTGTTTGCGTCTGCTTCCTTGTCGACCGCACTGTGCTGCTGCCTTCCCAATGCCCCCTTGCATTTTCACTGCCTTCCTATGTTGCATGTGTCGTTTGGGTAGCAAGGTTTGTGTTCAAACATTCGTCTGAAGCAATGGCACATTTTTATAGCATAGCTGACTTATGGCATCGATTTTTATTTCTGGAAAACATTATATATTCTTTTTTTTATTATTACAAATATTCGGATCTGAAACCCTTTGTGATAAACAACAGCTCTTTGTTTGTTCCTTTAATGTATTTTTAAAGAACCTAAAATTTAATGAACTTTATTCAGGTATTATAAACCCTCGCTTTTATGTCATCGGCCGCCCCCTTTTCGTCGCTCTAGGTAAAGTGTTAATGTTACCAAAACACACCAGCCACAGCAAAAAGACATAAAACTATTTTCATTGTTTTCAATTAGGAAAGTTAATTATTTGATTATTATCAGCTTTAATTGCATGTGCTAAGTAGCATTTATTTTTTATTTTCAGCACTCGGTATTTAGATTTTAGAATCTAATGAGTATATTCTGATTGCTTTTTGTATTTCATATATACGCGGACACCGGCAATAGACTATTGGAATATATACTTTTTCCTGAAATGTGTGCTATGATAAATATGAAGATTCAGAATGTCTCCTACTCGGGCGCTGCCGACAAGAGCCCGCTCATTTGTTTGAATTTATGTTTTATGTAGTAACAGTCATATTCTGTCCCTTTAAATATACCTATATACAGTGGGATCTAATACATTGAATCTAGTATTTGGTGGGAATATAATAGAATATAGTGGGATCTAATACATTGAATTAACGTGCTTGATATATAAAATAAATGTTTGTATAGCAATTTTAAAGCTCTCTTAAGACAAAGAAAAAATTAAACAAAAGTCGTCAACAGTCTTATAATAGCCTGCCTAATAACTTTAATTCTATACACAAAATTTAAATCCCCATCTTTATACGATATATTTTACACATATTTTACTTAAGCATACTCTTAAAGCTTTTTCTATTCGTCTGGGGCTTGCAACAGCCCACACGCCACATACGCCTATACAAGCATAGCTTATCCACTCCCTGTGCGATGCACGCATTGATTTCACTTGCCGGCAGCAATTTGTCATAGTCATAAATCATTTCTGAGCGCTAAATCCAACGCCTAATGCAACCAAAAGACGGTGAACAATAGCCAAGTGAACATCATTCGCAGTCTGGCCGGAAACCAGTGCATATTTCACAGCAGGATATTGGCCTCTAAATTACCCCGCAAATATAACGGCTAGCTGAAGGGGCTGCTAAATTGGCAAAAATATTATAAGAGTATTGTATATATATATATATATATATATATATATATATGTCTATATTTTCAATTATATGAAGCAACGCAAGAAAACTTGTTTGCACATATGTCGTATCTCATCATATTATTTGTCAGGACAGCGCGGCCTATCCTTTTGTCCCCTTATTCTGTAGCATACAATTGTCTGTACACACTTATGCCGCTTGGTCGTCACTTCCACCCACCCAATATCGCGGGGAAAATTTAGTGGTGACAAAGTTTTATAAAAACTGCTGAAAGTGTATGAATGCATCTGCAAAATTTTGTGAAAGAAGCGCAAACGATCCCCAATTTCGTAACAAAAACCTGTTTTTACTACAGTGGGACACAACTATACAGACTGAATTAATTGTGACGAATAATTTATAAAATAGTTGGTGTTTATATGTATATAAAAATGAATTACCAATGTATGCAGGCAGATAAATGACGACTATGACAAGCATTTTCAATTTGATACACAGTCCTTAGGGTTGGTAACAAGTTACGCGGTCCTTGCTATCGCCCTCTCCTGGCAATCGCTTAACCCCTTTTAGGGCTGACAGCCACAATCATATCCCGGAATGAATGATTGGCATTTGAGTTTATTTCGCACTTTGTTCACTGTCATTTGGTTTGTGATTTTTTCAATTTTTAAGCAAAATTTCCTCAAACTTTAGACATGATCACAAAACATGAGCAAATGACAAAAGTTATGGAAGAAAAATGTAAGTAAGTTCTTGTTGTCCTGGTTGGAAGAAATGCAATCAAAAGTACTTCTTTCTGAGGTTATACATAATCGCACAAATTCCTTATAAACATTTTTCCTCATTTGACATTGGTGTTTTCCCAACTTTTCTGCTTCGTATACCACAATTTAATTCTGTTGTAGAAAGCTGCTATCCTTTTTTTTGTTTTCTGTTACCACCACCAGTTACCAAAGCCAGTGCCCAAATTAACAAAAATCGTCTTTCGCATCGAGAAACACCTTATGTTGAATTTCAAAGCAGACACCACCCAACAACTAACAATAGCGACCAACACTCCACCAGTTGCCAGCTCGTACCACTTCATTGTCAGTTTGGCATTGCTGAAAATCTCTTTATGACATATTTTGATATTTATTTATTATCTTGTCACTGTGATTTGCAACAACATAAGCTATTTCCACACCCCTTCCACAATACCCACCCTGACCAAAACCCATGTGACGAGGGGTGTAAACTTCAGAGCTCACTTGTCGTGTGTCGAACAGACAAAGGCAAACAAAAAGCTGTCAGCAAGTCTTCCACTTGGTTTTCTTTTTTATTATATATATTTTTAAATATACTTGAACAAAATTAAATGCACACTTACATAAGGATAACTCATGCAGTGTGGGGAACAATTATATGCCAAGTGGCTTTTTAAAGTATGGGAAATATTTGACCAGATGCGGATATTTTGCGGTACCAGCTGAAGTTTTCGGTAGTCGCTTAATTTTTTATGACATTCATATGGGGATCAAAGCGGATTTGCAAAGTTCTGTCCTGGGAAATTGGTTTCTAGTTGATACTATCGCAAATCGTTCATTCTGCTTAACCCTAGGAAATATAAGCGAAAGTATCTTTGAGATACTGTGGGTACTGTGCTATGTGACATTGGCTTATGAACGCAATTTATAGCATTCGTTTGTAGCCTCTGCATACCTAAGCAGGGCGCTCTAATCTCCTAAAGCTCTGTGTACTTCGCTCAATTAACAGAACTCGTATTGGTGGGCCATCCAAAATATTTGTAACTCCTAATTGCAATTAGTAAAATTGATTTATATTTCTTGCGTCCATCCTCGTAATATTTTGATGAACAAATTATCAAATCAATTTTGACATTGGATCTGGGATCCATAGCTCCCATATTTCAAACTCTCACAATAATTCAAAACTGAACCGATTTTTATGTTTGATGCCATTTTTAAAGTTAAAATAAGGATTGATTCTACATATAACATTTCTGCATTTTTAACAATAAAAGTTTTTTTAAAAAAGCGGGATTTAATACAACTATAAACTGGTGACATTAGTCTTACTGCAATTTTGGTATTGAAATCAGCCTATGTGAGTCTTGACGATGAAGGCTACCAAGTGCCTACCCTTGCTTGATGTGTTGTCCGAAAGCCGGCTGGGAGCTACTTTACAGTGGTCTACTGTTACTTGTTGTTGAATATATATGTTTCCAGTAGCGTGTGTGTTATGTGTGACATTTCTTTAATTTATATGTGAATGCGCACGCGCAGTTACGAAGCCGCTACCCATTCCCCATTAGGTTTCCGAACAAATACGCTTTTTTCGACACGCAAAGCCAAAGTCAAACTATATCGCATATTTCGGTTTCACCAGCAATTTATTGCCCACGCTTGTATTAAATAGATCATTTCCGAGATTCAATTGGTTACTAAAAACGAAGGATAGAAATCCGGTTTCTTGACGCTATATCAACGCACAGTAATCGAACAAATTTAGCTGGTTGCAAGTGAGCCAATGTCTTGTGCCAAGTTGACTCAGATTCGAAAGCTTAGATGCAAATGTTCTTTAATTTAAATTCGCTAGTTCGTAGCTTCTTGGCGCCGCCATGATCTAAAATTAAGCCACTTGGCGTACCCTTTCTTTCGAACAGAGTTTGCTGCGACTAAAGTCGTGACTAATTACAGAAATTAAAACGCTGTAATTTAATTATGTATCTGCGATTTGTTATCGGTCTTGGCGACAGTTGCAGTCCCAGCCTCCGCTTTATCACCTATAACAAAACTCTGTCCAGTCGTCGACAAGCAATCCAGCAACACACGAAATGTTTGTTTATTGGCAGTATTGGCTATGCATCATGGCATTATCATATGCATCATTGTGGATATGAAATTTGAATAGATAACGACTAAGCGATTTCTAATGCAAAATCGAGCAAACATTTAGAAATTTATTACATTTTTCTTAGTTAACAAGTTTTGGGCATATATTCATATGTAGAGATTCCCCGGTAAGACGAGAATTGGTGGGGGAAGCTAAAAAAATCATACACATTTCTTAATTTAGGTTTTAGGTTGGCCAGGACTTTATGATTACTAAGGATATGGAGGTCATCTAGGAATCAGAGAATTGAAAATTGTTCGCACGCCGGCGGCTTAGGCAGATTTGCCTGAGATTTCATCCGAGGGGTCTAGTTTGCAAGAAAGGCATTAAATTTTGCTGGCCAATGTATTGAATTGCGCCTAATTTGAATATCGCATATAAGGCGTTACAATTGCATTTGAACTCGACAAGTGTTTGAAATTTGACATGCAAATCTAGAATTTCTGCCCGAAATTTTATTCAGCAAATCGTATACTTGCCAGTTTCATTCACAAAAATTGCAACATCATCCAGCCAGATCTAGAAATTTGCCCCATACATATGTATGTAAACCCCCACCTCTGTTCATGTGGCTTGACAAACAAAACCTTCAATTGTTGGTGGACAGACAATCAACCCAAACCAAACTCTAAACTCTGTGCGCATTCCATTTTAATCGATTACGGAAATTTTGTGTACATGTGCACAAAAGTCAAATATACAATTTAAATGAAATGTCTGCAGAATGCAGAATTTTTCTATTTGTATATATAAATCTTGATCTGCGAACCGATTTTTATTGCAACGTGCGATTTTTTGTTTGTTTTTATTATGGCTGCTGCTGTAATTCTTGTTTTCATCGATTTCATCTCATTTTCCGTCACCATTCAACAATTCGCAATTATCATTAATCAATTCTGGTTGAAAAGGGATATATACATACGTATGCCTCTTTATTGCAAGTAAATATTAATCTCATTGGGCATACCAGTTTACACAATACAGAATGCAACAAAATTAAGGTGATTTAAGTTTAGCCATTTGTCTTTGTTTTATTTATGGTAAATATAAAACAAGCAGCCACCAACAATCAAGTTTTCCAAAAAACATTTATTAATTTTAAAAAACATTTCGTGGGTATTTTGTAGTTGACACAAAAAAATTGGTCACACACCTATTATTACCTGGATAGGCTCCACTCTTAACTGCGACTTGAAAATATGTTTTTTTATGTCTCAAAGTGCCACCCACTGGATTTGTTCACGCTAACGTCTGAGCTTTTAAAGGTTGCTTTCCATTGAAAGCTTTAGCTGACTGTTTTAATAAATTCCATGAAACACAGTTGCATTGTAGTTCGAAATAGATCGATTTAAAAACTCAATTAAATTAGCGCCATACTTTCGTGTCGCATAGTTTTATATGTACGGAGACTGTTTAAAAATCATCCATAAAACCACATAACTGCTAACTTTCGGTGTAGAACCACAACTTTAATTTAAGCTGTCGCCATGTTGTGCTGCAATTTGCCGCAATTCATAATAACCGAGCTCGCTACCACCCACAGGGCGGTTGTTAGCTACTCGCTGTGGCTCAAACCACCAGAGTTGCTGTCCAAGTCACTGCCCTGACTGGCAGTCAGGCAGGCAGCGATGTCGAGTCGTCGACTCCAATCGAGCCAAGCAATTGAAAATTGCTGCAATTTTATACTTACAGCAATTGGGCGCAAATGCGAACAACAAGAACCACACACCAACAACCGCAACGGAGAGAAAAGAAAAAATTGCAAATGTAAAAACAGAAACTTAAAAATACATAATTGCATATTCCGTCCGGGATCGTTTTGCGGATCGAACTCACCGAGATTTAAAGTTTAGTTTTAGTTACTCGTGCCGAGCTTAAGTTAAATATACGGCAACCACGTAGTTGACAAACATTCATACAAGTTGTTGATTAGAAAACGACGCACATTGGTATAAATTAAATTTGTATTATTGAATAAGCAGTTAGTGCTCTCTTAGTTCGAGGGAAAGAAGCCGAGCGTCTGCCCTATTAACAAAGTATTTATAGTCAAAGAAATAAGAAACGCAAACTCTTTGACTAGGATATACTCTACTCTACTTTACTCAACCCCGCAAAATACTTTGATTCATAAGTTCTTTAGTATTCATGCACAAAAATACACGCCGCAATCTGCGCAAATAATGTCAGCCTCACACCATGAAATTTTATCCTTTAGGGCTATTTTTTGATTTAACTCAATACTTGCCACAACCTACAACATACAAAAACAATTACATTTACATATGCGTACACATATGTATTGGCTATTTTAATTGTGTAGTTTCACTTGGTGCTCCCCTTTAGAGTCTTTTGGTGTTTGCTTAGCGGCCCTTCTCTATTATTCTCACTCAGTCACCTCAAACTCTCCTACTCTCTTTATCTTACTTTCTTTATTTTCCCTTTTCTCTCTCACACCCATTTTTTCTCTATTCGAAACGAACAAAACGGCAATTATGCCGCGTTTTTTCTCCCAAATCAGGGGTAAATATATTTGAACCGCTTAGATTTGGCATTAAAACACGACCAGTGGGTGGAGGTTGGAGTGACTAGGTAGAGTGGAGCAAAGTGGTTTGGAAATGAATTGATTGGACTGCTGGGGATGCCAAGAGGGGAGATTCTGCTGCTGGTAGACACGTCAACAACTGGATGGCAGGCGGACACCAACTAACTCTAACTCCGACTGACTCGTATCCGGGTTTCACAGTTGCCCTCCACTTCTTTTCCTGCTGCAGTTATTCACAGCGCAACACAAAACGATGAATCGATGATTCCACAATGAGAAATTAGATCGACTCAATGGAAAACCCATCATCAGCATTGCAGCAGTCGGAACCAACACAGCTAAAGCCGGCGGAGTGCAGCAAACAAATCACTAGAAATGTAATTGAGAGGGCAACGAAAAATGGAGGAGCCTTGGGATTGAAATTTTGAAAATTGCTGCTGGGATTGCGGGTATTATTGAAGCTGGTAACTGTACTCTATCTAAAACTAAACTGTGCTTTGTATCTCATGGTATGCAAGCATAAAGTGTAGTAATTTTCTACACTGCAGTACTGCCTGGTAAAAATTGCTTAAAAGTATTTTTCAAGTAATCACATCGCCATCGCCTCCCTTGAATATGTGGGCGTTAAGGCGGTGTATCCAAGCAACAAATCGTGCTGACTAACATGCCGTTCCAATTTCAGTGCCAGTTGGTCGAACAATAAGGCGCCCGTCTCTCCGCATGCGGTGTTCTGCTATCAAGCAGCATTCATCTGTTATTTAGAGTCCATTCTTTTAGTCAAGCCAAATCTCAAACTCTCCGAATTATGTTTAGTCATTTTCATTAATAATGAAAAATATCCCTTCAGGCCATTTTCAGCCAAGTTAATTGAAAATATTCGTTTATTTAATTAGAGAAATTAGTTTTTTTTCCTAAAACAAGACGCGTTACAATTGTAAGTGCAAATAATAGCAAATCAAATATGCCACAAATAACTGTAAACAACTTGCAAGCCTGTTAATCTGGTTAGGAAATATTTTGATCGTATCGATTACCCAAAGACAAACAAAAGCAAATGACACGCCCACCCAACACGCACTGTACACGTGTCCAACAATGCCAACTTTATACTGAGAATGAGGCTGGGCTTAAGGGAGATATGGTCAAAAAGGACGCTGCTACTCTGTCAACTAAGCCTGCGCATAATGTTGCATAAATGCGAGCGCATGTCAATCGCCAAGCGGCTCAGACGCTACGACGTCAAATCGATGCTTACAAAATCACCCAAGCAGGGACCGCAGCAACTAACAGTCAGCCTGATAAGTGACCATATCCATCCATACCTCGGAATCTGCCGCCATCAAAATGCAAGCGCAACCGGCGGCGGCTCAAACGGAGGCAGCCGCTACCATTGTGTATCGGCCAAACGATGTGCCAAGCTGACGCTGGCAGATACACACAGATACCCAAAAACCATTAAGGAGCTTAAGAGGTGGATTGAGGTAGAAGGGGAGTGATGGGGATATACCAACTGCATCCCATATTCCCGTTGATTTTTGTTTTTGCGTCCGTCAATAGAACGATTTTGTTATTTTTATTTTGTGACGATTTCGGAAGCATGAAATAAAAAAAGTGCAAACAAATCGTTAGACTTTCGTATTAACGTGTTGTATATGTTAGTTGTGAATGCTGTTGTTATGTGGCATTTCTCTAGTGGCACAGTGGAAAAACTTAAAAGAGTCCGGATAAAAAATAAATCGTGTGACAATTGTCAAATATGTTTGTACATATTTGTATTTGATGCCCATATTTATGCATATGATTATAAAAAAATATATATAATATATATTCAAAAATTATTCGACATCCAGTTATCAAAAAATATATGTATTTAATTTTCAAGCTTGTGGTTTCGAGCCCACTGTGAAACAGCAATAATAGCTTTAACCCAACACCAACTAATAGCCGGATGAGAGTCAGTTAGAAGCAAAACCAAAGCCGCGCAATTTGTAAATTTTGCTAGTTTAGGTTGCTTTGTGCCAACAGTTTGTGTTTTTTGTGTGGGTGTGTACTTTTATGCCTGTGATAAGCTCAAGTAGCGGCTATAGCAATTTTCATAATGTTTGTAAAGATTTGCACAATTATTGCGAACGTTTTCAAGGATTTTCCGGGCACCCAACCCAAATATCGCAGGGGTGTCTTAATAGTTATCAGGCGTTTCATGTTGCTAAGTTAGTGTTATTGTACCTGTTGTTATGTTTCCTGCTGGTTATCTTGGTGAAATTTGTACTATGCCATTTACAAGCAAATAAAAAAAATAAGTTTCGCAAGATAGCATAAACACAATCTGTAGGTTACCATAAATTAATTAACAGGAAATTTAAAAGACTTCAGATAACCAAAACACACAAGGGCAATGAATTGTCATAATTAAAGTCTTTTTCCTCGGGACTTCATAGATGTATATATCTTTTCGCTTTTAGCAGTTTAAATCTAATAATCAGCAACTAAGTTAGTTTGAATTATACACTGAATAATTTTATTCATTCATTACATCAAACCATGATTGTCAAGAACTATCGTACTCTCAAATCAAAGAAACTCGATCAAATTCGCATAAACAACGGATCTTCGTACGTCTTTTAAAATATGACATAGCGTTGCCAACAACAGTATTCGATTAACGACTAAAATGCTAGCGGGCCAGTCACGAAACAGAAATAAAAGCAAAATAATTATAAGAAAACAAATAAATTTTTGACCAAAACTGAAAAGTATATAGAAATTAGGCAGCAAAATTTGGTTGGGTTTGGATCTGGCTCCACCTCCAGTTAACAAGCCCAAGGCACTCTTTCCAGCTGGCTGCTGGCTATCAATATTATGTTTCGATTTCAAATTAAAAGATTATGACGATAATAAACTTGACTAATCATTTATATTACAATATGTAAACATGTATGGGCCATTATTGGGGGTCCATGGCCTTTTACCACGAAATTTTTACGCGTCTTTTTCCCAGAACATCCGCACCGATCTCGATAAGCGTCGTAAAAGGCAAGAACAGGTATCGAATGCCGCTGAACTGGCCAAATAAAAAGTACAAGTTTGTTTATTAATTTTTCATAACTTAAATACATATTTTTAATTTGTATACTTTTTATTTCGTTTACTTTGTGGGTTTTCCTTTTTTTTTCTTTTTTTTCGGTTTTTGTGTAATAAATTATGAGACTATGCTTACAAACAGGTTAAGATACATTTGTATCTATATGATTTATATTTATATTAGTATATATGTATGCCTGTCTTCAACTTAGCTAACATACAAAGTCAATTAATTAAATGATTTTTCGAAATAATTAGATTACAATTTTATTTGTATTTATTTGTTTGACAATCGCCTTATATTACTTACACAACTACATTTACTATAAATGATAAATATATATGTTTGTATTAATTATTTTAAGCTTTTTGCATTTCTTAATCTTTTATATCAGTTGCCAGTTGAAATAAGTGATATGGAAAACATTTTACATCAACTTGGCTTTGGTTGGTTCTTCAGCTGCCTCGACCAACAATTTTACACTTAGTATCACAATTTGTCTGCTATTAGTTATATATTTGTATTATAATTAATATTATTATTTTATAATCTTTCCCGAAGCAAAGCAGGTTGATTTTGTATTGTGCTTCCTGGATTTACTGGATTATAACTTTGAAAACGAAAGCCAAACTAAATATATAGCATGTCATATTATTATTGCACATTTTAAATATAGATTGTAATACGTGTGGACTTAGTTTGCATATTCGATTATTATTATCTTAAGTATACTTTAAATTCGAATTTTGATTTTACTACGCTTTAAATTTTAGGTGATTTCGACTTCGACTTTATTTTCTTTACTGATTCTGATAATTTTGCAAATATCCTACTATACATATATTAGGTAGTCAGCCTGAAACGCTATCAGTCTCATTTCAAAGCAATTCAGCGGCGTTTTTAGGGCCTCTGTTAAACTGGAAAATTGCTTTTGATGCATCTTTGGATACGTTTCATGCCAGTTTAGTATATATTTTCAATGTTTTCCCTAGATTTTGGATCGTACAAAATTGTGTATGAAAAATAATAGTACGTAATCACAGGCAAACAGGCGCTTGCCTGCTTCAGCAGCAACTTAAGCAAATAAAACAATGAAGTAAGAATTTTGTAGATAACTATTTATAAATACAAATTTTTGTATACGCGTATGTACAGCACTTTTATGATAGATTTTTATGTATTTGTCGTCGAAATACCTTTTCCTGCGACAGTGGAACCAGTGTTCGATTCTCTTTTCTCCTTTAGTATTTGCTTGTTTTGACATTTATGCATTTTTGTTTTTGATTATCCTCTCGTTGCTTAAACTCGCGCTTCATAACACTGCATGAGATCATATTGTTGCGAATCTATTGTCACGGCCAATGGCTTATAATTGGATTGTTGTTGATCGTAATAACGATAAATAATTTACTTATTCGCGATCATCGCTCCACTCATTCATCTACAAATAAAAAGGACAAAGAAGAAAAGTTCATTATTAATACAAGCAATAAAGCTGAAAGGGCTAGTGTTAGTTTGCATGTATATTTTATATTTGTTGTATAATAATTTTATGTCACAAGTTTACTATCTGGGCAAAAGATTGGACATGTACAAATAATACTGTCAAGTTTCAAAAAATATGTTTGATTGTAGTGTATTTTCGATGTGGTATTGGAAGACTTACATACTTTACAGCACGATTTCTGAAGGTCTCTTGTTCCATATCGCGAATCTTGTGTGTCAGCATGTGCTGCTTGAGGTTGCCCTGCAACAAAATAAATTTAGAGCAGAAAAAATGTGTTAGGTTTTCCACTTAGTATTAAAGGGCTAAGAGATTTACTCCCACAAATACTTTTCCAATACATACCTTAGTTGTGAAACCGCGATCGCAGATGTTGCACTTAAAAGGTCGCTCCTTAGTGTGGCTCCTGTAGTGAATCTCAAGCGCCGAGTGACAAGGGAATGTCTTGTAACAGATGCCGCAAGTGGTACTGCCGCGCACACCACTAAGTGCTAGTGGATTAAATGGTGCCGCTGGCATTACGGATTGGGCGATTTGGTTCATGGCGTTGCACATGTTCTGTGTGGTGGCTGGAGGAAAAATTGGCAGATTGGGGAACATCCCGAAAGGTGGTCGCGCAGCAATCAGCGGATTGGGCTGTGCAGGTGGACCGGCTGATGATTCGCCGGACCGAAGTGGAGGCTGAGGAGATGCCTGCCGTTGAGCAGCGGCGGCTGCAGCCGCTTTTTGTTGGACTTCCTGTGCCTCACGGCGAAGATGTTCCTGATGCTGGTGCAATGCGGCCGCATGTTGTTGCATCTGGTGATGGTGGTGCTGTGCGGCCGCTGCGGCGGCCACAGCCGCTTGTTGCTGCATAAGATGCTGATGCTGCTGTTGTAGATGATGCTGTAGGCCAGGAGGAAGACAATCAATTCCCACGGAGGGTGGCAGTTGCGAAGAAATCAGCGAAGTGGGACCGCTAGGGCTGCGCACCGGCGGCTGCTGGCTAAGCGGACTAATTGTTTTCTCCTTACGCTCAACAGGCAGCGGTAGCGGGGAGCGCGAACTAGATGAGGCAAGTGGAAGAGACACAGCGCGTGGCGTCAAATCAAGAGCCCCTTGAGAAGTCTCTGAGACGGATCGAACGGGTGAGCAGCTAGGTTTTGGTTGCGAGCTCGGACTGGTGGGGACCGAGGGAGAGGCGGAAGCAGATCCAATAGAATTGGCGTTACTGGCAGCAGAGCGAGGACGCTGATGACTATTGATGTTGACTACACCCGTTGGATCGATACGCAGTTTCTGCTCGAAAAGAAGCGACTTAAAATCATCGCCAGAGCGCGGACGCTCGTCGCTTACGGGGTCATTGCTATTAGATAAATGCTCCGAGGAGGCATCATCAAAGTCATCTCCATCGCCGCAATCCATGTTGTCCTCTAGGTCACCTTGCGATGATTCGGAACCTAAAACACCATTATGAGGACCATGTAAGCCCGCTGCTCCAGCTGGACCACCAGGACCACCGCCAGGAATGGCACCAAAGTGAAAAGCAGCCGCTGCAAATGGATTCATAAAGTGGCCAGGCATCATTGAAGGCGGCGGATCACGTATTTCAGCAGCTTGTATCTGCTCGGGCGTCAGGTCGGTTGGCTCGCCCGTATGCAGTCGTATATGCTGTTGCAACACGAGCGCATTTGAGTATTTCTTGTGGCACACAGGACATTGGTGGAAGTTACGCATGGGCGGTCGGATCTTATGCACGGCCATGTGGGTTTTAAGATTGCCTTTGGTTGTGAAGGCGCGGCCGCAGATTCGACACTTAAAAGGTCGCTCGCCTGTGTGAGTGCGGTAATGCATTTGAAGAGCGCTCTTACAGGAAAGAACGCGATCGCAAACAACGCACTGATTAGGATCACTGATCTTCTTGTTTTTCATAAGCTCTTTAAGCTTCATGGTCTCCGAGGTGTTTGACACCTCTATGAAATTCTCCCATGAGTTGTCATTACTATGAGGACGTGGTAGCAGGGCAGCCATCTCGTGTTTAATCGGATTGAAGAAGGGCGAACGTGGAATGTGAGGATGAGCATGGCCGGCAGGCGATCGTATGGGCGAATGGTGCTCCGGGGACAGCGTCTTGGTGGTAAAATTAAGTGGAAAGCGCTCTGCAAAAAACTCTTCGCGCTGGGGCATCGTTGGTGGCAGCTGTCCGGGCGTAGGCAACTGATCTAGATGTGTGTGTGAACCGGGTGAGCACTGAGCATGCGTGATAGCTGGTGGTTGAATGGGCTGCACAACTGGTGGATAGGTGGGCATAACGCTGGAGTGGGAGTGAACATGCTGATGGTGCCGCTGTATAAGCGGTGACGTATCTGGCACAGTTGAAGATGAGGGTGTAGGGGTACGCCGGCAAAACACTTCCGACTGTGGCGCATGATCCGGTTTTTGTTCCTGCTCTTCCTCAACGTGCTCCTCTTTAATGCGCACTTCAAGCGGCAATGGCTCTGGTTCCGGATCTTGCTCAGCACATTCAGCTGCCGCAACTTCCAACTCGTGCTCCGTCTTTTCTTCACCTAGCTCTGCTTTAACAGGCATTCTTACCGCAATCATGATATCTTCTTCTTCGTGGGGTGAGCTAGGTCCTGAAGATTTGCGCAAATCCGTGGGCATATCCTGATTCTGCTGTTGTGTATGTTTAAGAGCCGCGCCCAATCCAGGCATTTGGGGGAAAAAGGGGTGCGGCAGGCCGGCGCTACTACCAGCAGCAGCGCCTAGCGACTTAAGCAGCTCTATGGGCGGGCGGTAAATGCCCTGAAGGCCAGGGAACGCAGGACTTGAGGCAAACGACATTGATGGCTGTACCTGCGTTAGTGCTGACGTTGATGTCGGCGCTAGGCTGGGCGCTGGAGCTGGGGACTGCGTCGGGGAGCTATCTGGGGACATTTGATCCAGTAGCGGCGGATGGAACTTGTCCATATGCTCCGGTATGGGCGTTGCATTCATGGGCACATGTGGAAACTTTTGTGCATGTCGCTGAAAATGTACCTTGAGGTTACCTTTGGTAGTAAACCGGCTACCGCAGACGTTGCATTTAAACGGTCGCTCTCCCGTATGAGAGCGAATATGTATTTGAAGCGCAGAATCGGAACCAAAGACCTTACCGCAATATCGGCAGCGATGCTTGAAAAACGGTTCATTTCGACCCTTGCCCTCGCTGGATTTATCACCAAAAGCGAAGTCATCGGCCATATTATTGGCCAGTATGCCTTGTGAAGCGGAATCGAGCACTTCCTGGGCGCGCTTTTGTAGCAAATCCAAAGAGTTGGGCTCTGGGAGATCGTCATGGTTTGTTATAATGCTTGATGCCAAATTCGAACCAAAGGGTAGCGGCATGTTTTCCATTTCCTTAAGCTTTAACAGCGCATCCTGTGCGCTGTCCGGCTCACCGAAGAGCTTATCGCTAGCGCTAGGCGGCTTAACGCTGGCATCTTCTCCGCGTTTGCGCTTAAGCGATGCAGTTGTAAGCCCTGCGGCTGCTGGGGAGGTGGATCTGGAGCGTTCACGCAGGGGCACACCCGCGTTTATAAGATGCTGACGAGCTTTGGACTCAGCCATACGTGCTTCGGCCTTCTGTCGTAGCTCCATGTCTGCTATGCGCTCCTCCTCTTCATAGGTATCCGTTTCGCCATCGTCACGCTCCTCTGGCTCAAGCTCTTCGTCGCCTTCCTCATCGTTTTGCTTGACCTGGTTAAGAGCTAGCTGCGACTGTAATTGCTGTATTAGCTGTATCTGAAAAAGCTGCTGCTGCTGCAGATTAAAAAGCGTCTGCTGCAGGAAGGCCAGCTGCTTCATGGCTGCTTCATTATCAGTTCCGGAGGCGCCACTCGCAATCGTCTTTGCGGCAAACTGTGCAATGGCCATCTGCATGTTTTGTATGGCTTCCAGAGTGACAGGTGTGGCGCCAAATTGCTGTGCTTCTGGGTCAGCATTTGCGGCATTGGTCACTGGTGGCGTGGTCAAGGTCTTTTCTTGTAGCACTTCCTCCTCTTGCATTTCTACATCCACATCCATCTCTTTTTCAGGGGATATAGCCTGGACGGCCCCCTCGTCCTCCGAGAAAGTTGCAGCGGTAGGTGAATTCGGCACAGAACCGTTCTCCTCGCCTTCGTGTTCCACGGGAGGTTTTGTCATGACCACTTTATTTATATTGTTGTTATTATGATTATGATCCTCGATTGTCTCATCGGCATTATTTTCTATTTGTTGATCTTTAATCAACTCTGCTTTGGACTGGGCACTTACATCCAATTTCAGTTCCTTATCTGACCCTTGAACTGAATCTCTTATTCCTTCGTCCTCGCTGTGGTGCTGTGGACTGCGACTGGGACAAGGACTGTTTCCGGCACTAGCGCTGGCAGTCGCATTTGTCAGTGGCGAGCACGCGCCATTATCTTCTTGGTCACTCGTTATGTCTGCCAAAATAGACATAAAAAAAACAGAAACTCACATCAGTTTATAAAGTTTTTACTTATAGTGTTCAGAAGCTTTATTTATTTTGACAAACTAAGCTAAATAAACCGAAGACTATATCCAAAAATCTCTTAATTTTGGGGCAAATAGAATGCAGTGCTGAAATTTTACAGACGCTTGTTCCAATGTGCACACTTGACCATGATTAAGGCGGCAATAGCTTGTTGTGTCTGACTGTGGAAACCACCAAAACAGCCAACGCGACTGTTAAAAGTATGCTGCTGAATGGCTTACCGGCAAGCCACCCGCACACCTCCTCCGCCCAAATCCTCAGTTTCTCTTTCAATACTCAGTGCTGCTGTTGTGTCTGACCATTGCCTTGTGACATATATGACTTAATCGCTAGCAATTGTTCATTGCAATGCAGCGATGTTGTTGCCGTAGTAGAAGTTGCGACTGCTGTTGTTGCTTAAGTTACTGTTGTATCAGCTAACTCAATGCAATTTCAATTCTTGTGGCAGCAGCATCAACCAGTTAGCACATTTCCCTTGTGCCAATTCAATGTTTGTTTGTTCGTCAATTAGCAATTGTTGATAACCAGCTGATTCTCAGCTGTTGTCCGCGAATTATCAACAGACAAGCTTAATTGAAAAAACAAAATTGCTCACATTTGTTGGCCCGACGGAACATATCCAAAACCCTTTTAAAAAATATTTCATATACATATAGCATATAAAGACTACCCAAATTGGTTCGCATGCGCAGCGGCCATAAAAAATAATTTATGATAAGTCACCAAACGAGATAAATCTTCAGCCGTAACCCACTCGCCTTGTTGCTCTGAAAAAATACAATCGCAAGTATAATAAAGCATATTTCTGCACAAATCAAAACGGGTCGAGCGAGTTTGGTACAGAAAAAATACATACTTATAATATCAGACCACAGACTGTTGATACTTTAAGCAGCTACGTTTTGACTTACTATCAGCGCCATTTGCATATCGATCGCATTAATATAATTATTATTTTTAAAGCGAATATGACGATGAAACCTCGTCGTTGTTCCTCATTTGGGAATTTGTATTTTTAATTTTATTTTGTTTTATTTGATTTGCCGCCTGCCAAATGCAACTTGGAAATTTCGATTGTCGATTGTCAAGACTTGTTAACTGCTGAATACAATTTTTATTTCTTCGACGGGTTCAACGAAAATTCTGAGCAGTGTTATAATAATTATAACTGATAAGTGAATGTTATTTTAATTAATTAAAATTAAGTATAATCGGCTTCATAAAACTTAAGGCGGTCGCTTTGTTGGCATGACAAGCGCCCATAAAAAGTAACAGCTATTCGAATTATGATGTCCATAAAATTGTCAAACAATCGAACATTGCTAAATCAGTTTGCAATGGATAATAAATTTTATTTTTCCACATTTATTGAAAGCAAATATACATGATATAAACTGAATTAGGTGATAGAAGCCTTAAAGTTGTTTATTTATTTGTATCTCAAGCAGTAAACATAAACATAAGTATTCTTGCAACGAACTTATAAGTTTCACACAGTTTGACGAATTAAAGATTATCCAAAGTCATCATTTATAGTGACAATTCATTTGCAGTTATCAAACTATATCTGCGCCAATTATAACTCTTGTGAACATTTGATCTGCTATTGCAACCGAACACTAATAAAAAATTAAGCTCCCACAGCAGTTTCTGGCCTATAGTTTTTTCTTTCAATGTTTCGGATGAAACATTACCAATGGGTACTTATGCATTAATGAATTTTAAATTTTTATCGGCATTGGAAATGGCTCTATTTATTTAATTATGGTATCAACCTTATAATTTGAGCATAGTCAACATTTTGCAAAACATCGATATGTGCATTCTCAAATAATAATTTTATGAGTAAATCAAACTTAAACAAAATAAAACGAAAGAAGGAAATTTAATAAATTTCGGTTCCATTAATTTTTTACCCTGGTTACCTTTTTATGGCAACGAGCGTTTCAATTATTCTATCTCACATTCAATATGCAAATCAACCGGGGATAAATGGGGCCTTAACACGACCCAAAAAGTCAACGATTCTATTTTTGTGTAGGTACAAAATATTGTGCAGCGAAGTGGAAAGTGCAAAACAACTATAAAAACAACAACCTGCGGACAAAGGGGAGTACAGTACTAGCACGCCGCATAATTTAATAATATCCAAGTCCATTGTCGATTCTGATTTCGATACGGATTCCACGGGTTTGGCATAAATTAACACTCGGGCAAATTGAATTTCATGTATGTATATGAATTTCAAGTATACATAAGTAAAATACACAAAAAAAAAAAACAAAAAAAAATTAAGCAAAACCAAGACACAAAGTAACAAGACAGAAATTAATGCATTAAAATTGGCCTACGGAACTTAAGCTACGCAAACTGGCAAAATAAAAAGCGACACAAACAAGCACAGAAAAATCGCATAAATAAAAATAATTAAATAATTAATTTTGTTAAGTTATGCACATTGACTTCTGCATTCGGGGTACCAAAACAGCAAAACATACGTTTTATGTACTTTATCCACATAAACCACATAGAAATTAGCTTTTAAATTTGTTTTAGTTTGCGTTTTTTTTTCTGATGTCGATATTTCAATATTTTTATTTATGGTGCCATACCAATGAGTTACCATTTAATAATTCTCTGCAAAAAAACAATAGCATTATCCTATTTATATATGTAAACAAATATATAAATAGGCTATATTTAACAATATTATATGTACACAAAACTAAATAGGCAATATTTGTTTGCATAAATGTATATCGATACCACAAATATATAAATAAAAAAACGCAGATCAGTTAGGCAAAATATTTTTGAACCGCTCTTTAAAAGCGTTTGTATACATCGCAATTGTTTTTTAGCGCAATAAATATCAAAACAAAACAAAAATACATATACCCGAACCAAGTTTGTACAAGACATAATGTATATATAACATAATTTAATATAGAAATTATAAACAAAGTAAAATCGATCCTGAAATCCCTATTTATTTTTGACTAAAATAAATAAATAAATCAAACTATATCTTAGTGCGCACCAATTTTTCGTTACAGAGCAGTTCCTCGTTTTAATTATCATAAATTTTTATAATATAACATAAAGTAGAAAGTCGATCTGTTAGTATCACATAAAAGAACTCATCGCTTAGGTTAAGGTAAACAAATAACTGAACCAGTTTCCGTTAATTAACCAATTTGTCATTTTTGCCCAACCAAACAGCACAAACAAAAAAATTATGTTAAATATTAAAGCTGTAACATTGATTGGGGCCCTTATAAAGCTGTTTTTATTTATATACAAATGGTAGCCAAGGGAAAAATGAAAAGTCCAAAAGTGGAGGCAACTTAGAAAATGTCTTCAACATTAATAAATATTATTGTTTTGTTATATTTTTTTAATGAATGCAGTCTGCACCAGTTTTATTATAAAATATAAATTACATTTTGTGACTACATATTTGAATTTGTATTTCCAGTTTTGGAACCGATAAAAATTTTAAGTGGTTCGCTGCCTTCTTTTGTCTCCATAACTCTTTCTTTTTTCTCTGTCTCTCCGCTTCTCTCTCTCTCGCTCTCTCTCTCTCTCTCTCTTCTCTCTCTCTCTCTCTCTCTCTCTCTCTCTCTCTCTATCTCTCTTGCTCTATCTCTATCATCCCTTTCTCTTATAAGTACATACATGTTGTATTCAAAATGCCACTTTACTACCGCTGCTTATTTTTTTGATGACAAAACAAGTATCAATTTAATTCCAATTTAAATCGCTTCACGACATGATTTAAACATGAATGTATACATAAATATATATGTATGTATATTTATGTTTATTTATTAATACCAGTGTTTGCACATGTCGTAAAGTTCGAATATGATTTGAGAGCATTTCGGAGGCCTTTTTAAATTTCGTGGCGCATTGCTTTAATTGATTTGAAAGCTTCGCCATTTGCATACGCAAGTCACAAATGAATCCAATCGAAACGCATTGAAACGAATCGCTTTGGCTTAATTTTGGAACTAATTTAATACCACACTTATTCATTGAATTTTGTTCCAATATTTATTTTTCTTTGCTTATGATTTAACTGACACTTTTGTAATCGTCCACAAACATTTAAGATAAGCAATTAAACAATTAAGGACATAGAATGAAATAAATAAAATTTCGTTCAACTTGTTGAATTAAACGATAAAATTTATACAAATTTAGTCAATTATAAATATTTTTATCAGAAGCCGCTTACAATCAGTTATTCGAATATAGCGAATAAATAAGTTGTAATAATCTAAGAATTAAGGTAGACGGTAAGAAATATACAAAATCACTTGAATTAATATTAGGTCATGTCACCTCATAAAGATCTAGACCTATATACTCTAAAACTTTTTGTATAGATTTCAATTTTGCTCAAGAAACTTACCTTTTTCTGCGCTTCTGGCGCGATCTTTCAGCTGTTTGACAATGCCATATTTAACGGTACCAAATTGTATCATTTTATTTATGGTCTCCTGGTGATTATCCTTGAAGTCACTACGCATTGCACACAAAACAATTGACGAGTGATTTTTATCAAGAATGAAAACTTTTGATTTATTTTATCTTCTATTTTAGCACAAACCGAACATATTTATCAGTTTATGTCTTGACTAATTTGAAGGGGAATGAAGAAAGTCTGTGTTTGTCGTTATGGCGCCACTTGGCCAAAATACATTTAATTTGCTGTCATGCTCGCAGAGCTTGATCCATGTTCACTGTCTTTGTCACACTGTTAAATGTTAATAGATGTATGTGGTTTTACTATAAGTTTATCATTTGACGTATTTGCGCGGGTAAGTTTTTCCGTCGGCTTTGCACCGCTTATCGATAACAAATAACTTCGATTTTCATCTTCAACTTAAACCCATCACATTGATCATGTATACATAAAGATACGAAATAATATTTGTATATTGTTATTGACACTTCAAAGCAATCTGATTGGAATTTTGAAATTGCTCACGAACTCGCTAAAACTTGTGCATAAACGGAAATAATAATCGGTACCAACAAAGTGGCTGAATTGCTGGTCTCTCTGCGGCACGAACGTTCAGCACGCGCGTCAAAATAACACTGACACAAAACACAAACAATATCTTTGAGGTATCTCAAGGCACACATACACACATGGCTACACGAACGCCGTCGTCGTTTCTGCTGTTGTTGCTTCGGGCAGCGACGACGACGACGCGACCGGTTTACTATCAATATTTTTACATGCGCTCTACCTATGTGTGCGTGTGTGTGTGCGCAACATTTTTATTATAACTGCCGCCAACAACAGCAACAACATAGGCAACTGGCTTATCCTGACATTCATTCAACCTACCCACCTTATACACTCACACACACATACAAACATATATATCTCAGACGCGCACTCGCTCACATTTCATATAATTTTTCATATATAAACGCTCTCGCTTCCACTTGTACAGGCACCCTCTCCAACACACACACAGACGTATTTTCCCTCTCATCATAACTTTTATTAAATTTTGTTCGACTGTCGGTCTTTTGCTGTCTTGCTTACACATATGGCCGGTGAAGGCTGCTGTTACTGTTACTGTTGCCATCAACCTCTCACCGCTGCACAGCATGTTGCCCTCACTCTCTCTCTCTGTCTCGCGCTCACAAGCGCAGGATGCTCAGACTCTGCTGTTGCTGCTTACCTGTTTGCTGAACGGACATTTATGAAACTTGTTCGAAAATTATGAGACGCTCACGCACACATACAGGCTAAAAGAGGCACGCCGCGGTTGACGCTCAAAAAAGCAGCGAAGTAAGCATCGGGCTTGCTTTGGCTGCGCTTTCCTTGCTACTACTACCGCTTCCTTCCGCTTCTGTTAGACGCTTACCTTTTTTGCCATTGTGTTTGTTTTACCGTGCTTTTGATATTTTTAACAGCTACATTCGGCCGCTCTCGGGTGCGCTATCTGACTATCTGCCTTCTCGGTCGCACTTACGCTCTTAGGTTAATAATTTATCATAATTCATATGCCCAGGCAACTGGTTGTGTACCCCCCTCTTATAAATGTACGACCCTTAACAGCTGCCATCTCGCTCCCACACACGCCTGCGCCTCAGCCATGTATTGCGCTCACTCTTCACACCTATTTCATGGGTCTCTCTCTTTCGCGCTGTTATGAGCGCCGTTTCTGTTGCTTTTTTTTTAATTTCGGTTTTATAAGATTTTCGGTTCTTTGCCATTGTTCGCCCCCGCCTCATTGGACTGTCTGTCCGCCTGTCTGCTTTGCGTGCTTCGCTTATTCGTCAATTTGATATTGTGCGTGTGCATGTGCCTTGCCTGTTTGAGTGTGTGCGTTGCGTATTATGAGCCATTCATCAAAATGTTTGGTTTCCTGTTTCTTTCAGTGCTACTTTTTTTATTTTAATTTTGGCAACTCCCACTTATTTTCTATTGTTTACTTATATTTTTGATATATTTTATTAAATCGCGGTCGGGTTACGTAATTGCACCTTTTTCATTGTTCTTGCGCTATTATCGATTTATTTCTCAGCTTGTCAAATATTTTAAATAGTCGTAACCAAAAGTAATTGCTGTTTGTATTGCCTTAAGCTCCCACTCAACTGATCGACCATGAATTGAACGCACAATTCACATGAATGTTTTGTGACTCAAGTCTGCACATCTGGCGATAAGGCTCTTGTGTTCTGTTTTGATATGAACATTAATTTCTTTGTTTTTACTTTTTTACTTTTTGTAATTAACAAATTGCAAATCATGAAAACGTTTGTGTAATTGCTTTAAGCAAATCGAAATAGCTTTTGATTACTAACTTTAATTTGTCAATTAGGGAAATGAGCAACTGATTCAATTTTTAATTTATATTTTTATCTTTTAATCCGATTTTTTGACTCACAGTATGAAATCAGACAGAAATAACCCAAGTTTGTTGGTAACAATTTGAGACATTTGATTGTTAAAAAAACGGAATACATATACATATACAAATTGTAAAAATATAAAATTATATAAAAGATGGTACCTTCGGCGACACTGATGTAAAACCTAAATGAAAGGTTAAATTATCCCATTGGGTTAATATAAACAAGACAGAAGAGGAGCTTCGCTGAGTGGCTGTCATAAATTTTGCGTTTATCGGTGAGATCGAACCAAAAGGAGTGTGATTTGAGAATAGTAACATTAAAAATTAATTAACTGGAGAAAATTAAAAAAAATCTTATCCAAAAAATATATAGAAAGTACGAGCCGAAAAGAAATTAAAAGTGTACTCAAAGCAATCGAAGGAGCACAATGCAGGATGAAGCAAAAAAGAAGAAGCAAAGAAAAAGTGCGAGGCCAAAGCCCAAATCCAATCGCCACCTTGCGCACCAGTAAGAAAACAGAAAACGCCGAACTTATAAACCAACAACAAGAAATGGGACGAGGCAAACGTATACAGTACGCCTCCTATCCACTCATGCCGCTGTGCTTGCGCGTGTACGTATGTGTGTGAGTGTTGGAGGGTTTGTTTATGTACCAGACCAATACATAATTCATAACGCTCATATTCGCTCATTTTGCGCCGCCGCCAACAACCAACCGCTGCAGACAGCGACATCCGAAGCAGTATCGTATATGTAGCTGCCCTTTTCATATCTGCCATTATATTCCAACCGATACGCCAATACAGATACGAGGCGGACTCATACAACGTCAAGTTTTTGATAGACTCTCATAATCATAACGAAAGCAACACCAACAACAGGAATATCAGCCTGGTACGCGCTCATTGAATTCTTACAGGTTGCTTGCTTCTCTTTTTCTCTCTCTCTCTCCCTCTCTTTCTCTCTCTCTCTCTCTGTCGCTCTCTATCCCGCTCTCTGTGAGCATTCATGTTCGCTGCGGCGCAACAGCGGCGGTCGTTCTTATGTTCGAAATGTCTATTTCGGTGACAGTCGCGCTCTCTTTGTCATATGCTGTTACCAGTCAGTCTTATACACTGTTGTTTTATCTTGAATGAAAATGTTAGAAAACTTTGTACTGTACGACATTGCCCCGCCAAATGTTAAGGTGCCATAATAATGTTATGTAGTATTTGTCTCTATGTGTATGTGTCCATCCAAGTAAGTATATAAAACGTGGGATTTTTTATTTAAGTAAAAATGTTTTGCCTTTGCTGTTTAATTCCATTACATTAAAAAGCAAAACAGAAGTACAATATTTAATTTTCTAGGCCCCAAAAATTGCGGCAATTAAAGTGTAATTAGCTAAAAATTTACGAGTTTGTATGCTACTGATTGAAATGATCAGTTCATTCAAGTAGTTCGCGCGCGAACCTAGGTACATAAATAAATCCTTTTTCATTCTCTAAGCTTTCAAAAATTGTTAAGCTTAATGTTTGATATGCAATCTGGCTATCCGATTGCGGATAGCCTTTTTTTAGAACACCATCTATTATCATAGCTAAAGGATCTACAAGAGAGCATCGAATTTTAATGATATTGCGGTCTCTTTGTTGTCCTAATTAAAAATCGAAAACAAAAAAGAATTAAATAAAATAAAATTTGTAATTTAGAAAATGCAAACGAAAGTGAAGTTAAAACAAAAAACGGAATCGCTTCCGCCTGAACAGCTCAAATTTATGTGGCGGCCTCGTCTCAAAGACCCAAGGGACGCAAACGAAAAAATTGAAAATGCAGGCGCTCTTAAATAAATAAAAGCAAATACGACTGATCTAGTCGAGAGTACCTGACTAGACTACTGCTGTCCATGTATACTTCACACTCCACCTTCCTCTTACACGCAATAAAACTACTGCATTACAATGTTTGGACACAGGGTATACAAGAACGTGCATGCATTAGAAATTGTACATTTTGGTTTATGGCTCGGAACAGGGTTTAAATAAGTCCGATCCTCGTTAAAGGATTTTTAATTCCATTTGTTTGATCGTTTTTCACACTTGTCCGCCTCGTAAAAATATGCCAATATGCGACTAATTTTCCCGGTATCGTTCGGCTTTGTGAAAAGGCGCCGCTTGCATGCCTCAGAAGACGTGCCACACTGTCGGCATTGAGGCATTTTATGGCCAGGTTTCTTTCTAGAATGTATAAATTTTATTTGATTTTAATGCTGACAATATTTGCCGCCTTGTTTCAGATTATGGTTATCAAGTTCAACGGGAAATATCCACAGGCAAATCTATTGGAATTCCAAGCATGTGTCAAACAATTTCTTTCTAAACGTGAACTCATCTTATTTGCTGAGAAAACCATTTAATGGTTGAAAGTTAGCATAATTTCACAACTCTGATATTTCAAAAAAAAATGTATTTGCATTTAAATTTAAAAAAAAACAAAATAGTGACATCGAAAACATTTTTCAATATTTCTTTCCGAAATTCTTTACAATTAAGACCTTTTATATATATATACATATTCATAGAATTTTTTATTAGGAGCATAAAATAGACTCTCATTTTTTCAAGAGTTAATTAACCGAACCTCATCAGTAGCGAAATCAAATTTATATTCAAATTCAAACTTAAACATAAATCTGTCAACCAAAAACATTTACGAAGCGTAAGCGCGTCCTTTAATAGACTGAAACTTCTCTGAATCTATCGAAATTTAACAACGCTTCAGTTCTCGAGTTGGTACATTAACAATTTTATAGAAAGATATTTAAACATTATCGTCAATGAACCAGGTAAGCAAAACTGAACCCGAGCAATTACGCATAAATCAGTATGCCGAGGGTCAAGAGCTGAAAATGCATAATGATATCTTTATAGAGACACACAGACCAACACATACACATGAGCACACAGTCAAGTCGATCAATATTTCATTGATAGAGCGTAGGATACGGTGCACGGTTGAAATTACAAAGGAGATAACAAAAATGTCCACAACTTTTAGGGCTGGGCCATAAATTTGAGAAACCCACAGCTGCCATTGCAGTTAACCGATATTAAAAAAGGATTTCCCTTCGCCTTTGACCATTTTCCAATATATAAACGCCGGGCAATAATAATTAAAAAATAAAACAGAAAAAAACACATACACAAAAACAAAAAACCAACTCAAAAGAAAACTCGAATAACCTTCTTACCTGATCTGCTTTAAGGCCTCAATGAAACGCAGACAATTGGCGACAACTTGACAAAATTATGAAGGTGTGTTAGGGATAATATTTATACGGATCGAGGACAACGAGTCTTTCATTGCGTAATCCATGCAGGTACACATTTAGACGTCCGAAATGTCGTGTAAGTTCGTGAGGCGCCGCTGAGCTCACAATTCTCATCAGCGATAGGGACAATCGAAATAGGAGACTTCATAACTGTTAGTTTGTGCTGCCGTGCTGGCGCCGTTTATGTCCTGCGGATGTCCTGTCTGTTGGCGGTTGGATGCTTTGCACTCAAAAAAATTAAAATCGAATTCAATTATTAGGCCATTCAACTACAACTTGTATTTGCCGCATTAAAGTTCAATGGTAACCACTACAATACGCAAATAGCTCAAAGTTGCCTTAGCAATTTTGCCGCACGCTTCCAGCTTTTGTTAGCCCCTTGTCACAATGCTCTTGATGCAAGCATAATTTCTGAAGTGCTCCTCAGTTCAACTCATCAATTTGTCGCAACTCTCATTGCTTGTTTCCTTTGTCAATTGCACTCACTTAGCGCGATTTCTGGCCCTCTCTCCATCTCTTTCTTTCTCTCGCAGCCTACTCTATTCCCTCCCTCTTAATTCGCTTTTTTGCATTTATTTATTTTCTGAAAATTGCTGTGAAAATTATATTTGCACAATTTTCAACAGGCGGTTCTCAAGTGCAGTTCGTTTTGAATGCGATTGCCTTGCTTCTTCCGTGGTTTACCGCACAAATAACTTCAAAAATGTTGACAGGCAGCGAACATACCCCACCCTTTGTATTTGTCCACTGAGTGCGCAATTTGCGCTCTTAAAAAATTATGATGGTGGAAATGAACTTACTTGAAACGTTAAGGGCTTTTCATTAAGTAAACAAGAGTCCTATACTGCAAAGTGTCTGACTAAGAGAACAAACAAAGTGCTTGCTAAGAGTTTGCCGAAGGCACATTTTGGCCCCAAAATTTGTAATATAACATTTTTGACAAAGGGTACTCAATTTAATATACATGTATGTATGAACACTTCAAAATTATCAAAAATAGTTGAACATGCCGTAAAAAACGGAATCTTCTGTGTACTTAAAAATACATTATTGACCTGTGCCAAATACCTAACTTTTTTTATTTATAAATTAAAAAATATAATAAACTTTATAAAGGTCATACGAACTTAAAATAAAAGGTAATAGAATTTGAAATAAAATGTTTCAATATTCAATGCCGATAGTTTCTCGTACTAAATTAAATCGAAACTTGTACGAACACGTCCTAGGCACGTTTGAGGAAGAGATGTGTGAAGGATAATACAGTCGAAAACAAATGGGCGCAACCAGGTAACGCCAACATACGTATAACATTGCACTTGGTCCTGTCATTCGTCGAATGGATAAAGGACCAGGGGTAATAAACCGAATGTTTATGACTAGACCGGGTCGCTGATCGCGCATTGTGATGTCTGCTCTAAATGTTAACCAGACGATTTATCTTCCATTATTGGTAAACATGCCCACCCGTCCCAAGGCCAAGGATGATCTCGCGTCTCTCAGTGGAAAAATCAAATTTTTATGATTGTGTAACAACAATTTCTTCGGGACCAGTTGCGGAAACATTTGAAAAGCAATAAAAACACAACCCTATGACACCAGCCGGGGCACAGCGAAAAACAAATATCCATAAAATCGTGCTCATTTCATCAAGATTTTCCATGTGCGGGCATTTGTTTTTCTTCTGTAAAATTGAGTCAATTTTCTTAAGTTTTATGCGTTTTCTATTGAAACAATGACAATGATGATGAGACGGGATAGATCGGGGGAGCTTCTGAATATGTGAGCACCATTTATTATTAACGAATGTTCCGTTCAACCTACTAGCCAAGTATGAATGTTTCGTTTTATCATGCAACGATTGTGGCTCATTGCAGCCCTCCACGCGCAGCTATGGCAACGGATATTCTAATTCTGGGGCAGATGAAGTTGCAGTTCACCTTGCCTGTTCCAGTGGATTTGAGGCAGTTTTAGTCAGTTTCAGATTTACGACTTGTAATTGATGTTAGTTTCGGTATAATTTATTGATGCATTTAACGGCTTCATTTGAACCCTTTAATGGCCCAAACGTGGCCTGCTATTCATTTGAATCAAAAATTATGATATTTTTGAAAATTTTTATGGCCAGAGCCTGCGGGACCACAGAATGTTCTCATCCATGTCGTCATCATTTCCAGGTCGGCCATAATGTTTATGACATTTTTGTGGAAACTCGCAGTTGAGTTTTCCAAAAATTTCTTGGAGCCTAGAAATGTTATGTCAGAATGGCGTAGACTGCAAAACCAAATTGATTCTTCTATTTTCCTTTAATATAAATAACATACATTTTACAGTTAAACAATTTAAACTTGGTCAATTATTGTAACACTTTGAACATATAACATAAATTAAATGTAGAGGCTTTGACAGATACGGTTATAATTTCAAATAGGTGCTGGAAAAATGTGGTCTTATTGTATTATGCTATTGATTCAATCGATAACAAGTAAACTTATTATTAATTAAGATCAGGAATTATTCAAATGCTTTATGTACAATAATTAATGACTTATTCAAGAATGCAGCGTCCTTAAAAGTTGTTACTCTTGATCTGCTCTCATTTCGAGCGATAACCACTTAAATATCATCTCAAATTTAAATGAATGAGGTTTTTAATTGTCGACTTCAACGGATACAATTTAAGAGGAATTTTAACAAAAGTTCGATGACTACTCCGAAAGAATTATGCGCCCCGACATGCCCTTGACATTGACGATGAATGGCGCCGGCCACGTTTTTCCCTGCGCTTAACAGTTACCCAGTCTTTCCCAACAATGACGTTTTGGAAACCCGTTGTTTAAGTTTAAGTGGCGCTTAGACGATTGCCTCGTGCAGACGGTTTCGGACAGGACCAATTTTTGTGATTTTTTTTACTGGTTTTTAATAAGTTATGCGGCCTGCAGGCCACAGTGCACTTTCCCCTTCCTCAAACCTTATGCTTCATGTCGTTTTATAATGTGACCATCTTAATATGATTTTTGTCCCCAGCGGACATACCTTAAATTCCAAAACGGAGCATTTAATTCTTTATTGGAGTCGCAGTTTGACTCTGAGTGATTTCTTTGCTTCTGGTTTGAGGCTACTTGTCAGTGGCCGTTTGTCAAACTGTCATATGCTTGTCGCACGCTGGCCGGGTGGACAGAAAAAATGAACGAGGACGACAGTCCTTGCCTGCAGATATATTAGCAGAAATTTTAATTACCGGGTGGAGGTTTTTGTGAACGATTCGAATATTTTCCATGCGGCATTTGACTGCAGGAGCCTTATAAAAATTTAATTGATTGATTTATTTTGGAGAAGTTGTCATGCAGCACTGGGCTCTTTGCTGCTTTGAAACGGCTTCTGGACACTGCGGTAGTTCAAGCAGGTAGGTGGTCAATGAAAAACATTGGCATTTGATGCTGCTTTGACAAATCAATTGCGTGTCGAGCTGTCGTACCAAGAAGACAACTAAAGCCGTAAAATTTAATGCACAGTAAACTGTCTCAATAGTAACGCCCACAATGGACCGGTACTCTTTCTAATCTCTAGCCCAGGCACAGCTGGAACTAACCCGGTTTAAAGGGCTTACACAAAGTAGGCGGTAGTCTTTGTTGCTTTTATAGCCGCCTCACCGCATCTTGGCAAATATCCCACAAACAGGATCAATCAGCAAAAGTACTGCGATCCTGTGGATTATACACGAAAATTAGTGCAAAATTTGAGACACTTTGGTCTTGGTATACGAGCAGTTAGGTGCTGGCGCAAGCTGTAGGTAGTGCTTTCTGTTTGACCACTCGCTGACCGGAAAATCCGATCGAAGGGATTATATGTCTTGTCCAAAATGGTTCCGATCACCGCCTTTATGCTTCGGCTTGTTGACAATTACGGCAAATATTTTGCGTACTAATTAAGCATGGCTAAAGCCGAAACAGGCACCAAATTGAGCTGCATATTGATGAATTTGCATACAGCGTTTTGGATAGCGCGTCGAATTTGCAGCCATTACCCTTTTGTTGGCAAAGGATTTGGCAGTGGGCGTGGCGTAGTCATACAGAAACATTTCTTAACAGTTTCCCGGAACCAAAAAAGGACAATGAAATATCTTCACGCTGCAGTCGGCATTTTATTGTCTGGACCTATATACAAATATTGACATCATTTTTCAATATTTAAACGTGAGCCCAGCCCGTCAAGACTGGTTAAGCAAAGAACATTTGATTCAAGGTTAAACCGAACAGCTATAGTTTAGAAACGGTGCAAGGTCGTTTTACATATATTTTTGTTACAACTTCTGCAATATTTAATTATATAAATACAGTATATTTTCTTTTTTATTCATTTTTTTTTCGGGGAATACAAAATTAATATTTTCAAAATTGCCAATATACGTCTGAACATGCATACAAACTGTCAACTCGTTTCCGATTGTGAGTAGCATTTAAGTTTGTTTCTTCTTAATATCATGCCATATCATGACAGAGTACCGGAAAAAGAAACCATTGCATCAACAAGAAGGCATCGCTGCAGTCTGGCGATGACAGGATAAAAGACAAGCTGAATACAAGAAGGGTCCGTCTCGCCCTTGCTCCAGACAGATAGGACGTGAAAAATATGTTCGCAGGATAATAGACACTAAATAGTGGCACGCGCCGCACATTTTCCGGCAGCAATCGGGTTTATGAATATGGAATTTGGAAACGGAATCGCAAATGAAATCGGCAACAAAATAGTAGCGAGTCAAAAAAAAAGAAATGTTGACTTTTTGTTAACAACAAAAGATGAGGGGGTGACTACGACACACGCTCATTATGGGAAATAATTTCATAACTCGTGGGGCTGCCACCCTTAACTCAATATTGAACAATGTGCGAACAGACGGCAACGTTCCATAAGCATGCAACATGCAACACGCAAGCGGTTTGCGCCTTCAGCTACTGGTGTGGCTATAATTTTATGAGCGATTTCATTATTAATATGTTACGTAATGTAAGCAAAAGGATAAGGGAAAGAACAGCCATCATCGTTGGCGGCACGGCCCTGACACGTGGCACGTGGCAGGAAGGCGTTATGTTTACATTTAGCACTTGCCCACCACTGCCAGTAGGAATTCTTAAATTTAATGAAATGATTTCGTGGCTAATGTAAATATTGGCTTTGCTGCTAGAAAGGATTCGCTCACGCATATATGAGCATTAATGCACAGTTATTAAATGGGAAGCCTTTGGGCATTGAATTATAGATCCGAAACGGAAGCAATAAAAAATCTGTGCACCATTTTAGTTGCCGCTTGGTTGCTGTCTGCCACATGCCGCCGACAAATCAAATTGAGTGCAAAAGTTGTCTAAGGTTCAAGAATGCACAAATTTAAGATAAACTGTGCCCCAAATTGTTCATCGTAAGTGAAATGCGAGTCCCCTTTACTACTGAGAAGTATCTTCTAATGTGGCACCCAGCAACGCATCTGTTGCCATTTCATTTTCATTTCGAATTCATTTTATTCGAGTGCTTTCACTTTCATTTCGACTGCAGCGAGCTGGCCCTGTTTCCCCACAGCCTGAACTGAACACCTCTCCTTTTCCCCATCCCTGCACTCGGGCCGGTGGCATGTAAACAAGGAAGCGTGGTGTAAAATGTCGCTGGTGCCAATTGAATCTTCTCGAATGCCTTCAGTGGAGCTGGAGCTGGGTCAACAAACTGTGCAGATACTTATTCGCCGTTTCATCCCCTAAATCCAAGTTCAAGTCAAATCAATGCTTTCCTATGTTTTTCCTTTCCATTAAAATAAGACAATGTTTAAATATAACCATCTGTTAGCACGTGTATGTCTGTGTGTGTTTGTGTGTGTGTGAATGTGGGAGTAACTGTGGCTATTAAGTGGTATATGAAAAGGATACCTATTTACTAAATTTAGATTTAAGAGAAAGTAACACAAAAAATATTCAAATTTATAAGCTTGCGATCGGTTTGCATTGTAAGGTACATTTTCTACTAAAAGTCGCTAAATACAACAATCTGAAAAATATGAGCCACCGAAAAATCTGATCGCCTTACATGAATATTTTTCATGAAATTGTTTTATCCTATATCTGCTCCTACAAAAACAGTTTAAAAGTTGAGAATCAAGACGATCACTTTATAGCTTCAATTTATTCATCCGCTATTCATCAGACATTATTACATCTCAAGACCCTATTTTCGAAGCAGTCCAACTAGGGCTAATATAATTAGCTTGCATTATAAATTGGTCGCGTAAAGTTCACTTAAAAAAAGGATTAGTTTTAAAGTTTTTGGGCGGCCAAAAATCATTAACATGGATTACTTTGCGGATGCGTTGCATCGGTCCATATTTTCAAAGCATTCCCTTAAATAGAAGTGATCATTAGATGCTCAAATTTATTGCGGGTGCTAAACAGGCACCGGCACGTTCCAAAACAATTTAGAAAATAATAAATAGCAATCATAAATTAAATTATTGTAATATTGAAATTTGTATAAGCTTTAAAATGAGCCGCCTTAATTAACCAAAGTGTCATCTGCATCTAGTGCACAATTAACTAGAATAATGGGTCATTCCCTAAAGGCATGGCTACCCCTAAAAATAATATTTGGACCCTACCATAGAAGTATATTTTCTGGTGGCAACGCCGAAAATATGGAAGACACAATGGAATGGGAATGTCAAAAATGTAATTATTTATACAAACGCAAACATTTTAAAACCAATTAGAAAATGTGGCGACGCATGGCGCATGGCTGGGCGGTTGAACGCTGTAGGCGCAGCCACAGACTCATCCTCAACAGCAACTCTCCTTCTGACTCCACTTTGTTTATCAAAGCAGTACAAATGAAGTGTTCTGCGTCTTCGTTGAAGTGTTGCAGCCTCATTGTCTGCATCTTTCGGGGGCGGCCCAGATCCGTACACAGCCTGTCCCTCCGTGCCCCCATAATGATGTCAATGACAAATCACGGGCACACGTCAAAAATCTGTCCTAAAATATTTGAGCTGTCAATTTGCTTTCCTCCGCATCTATGTATATCGCGATGCATCGCCCCAACCATCTCCTTTGTGTCGAATTCGTTTCTAAAATTAGTTATCAAATATTGTTACAAATGTGTTGATTTTAAACAACTGGAACCTAATGTTGCTGCCTCGTAGATCTGCCTCAAGTGGATGCCAGCAATTTATGCATCTTATGAAAGACGAGGGTGTATCTCAAAAACCTATCAATTAAATAGTAAGTTAAATGACTTCAATACACAAAGATATATCACAAAAACATAAGTTATAACAATCGGTGTCAATTGTATGTATATTTTATATTCTATTTTTTACCTTGTACGTATAACCAATTTAAAAAAAGGCCCAAAATTTCACCGTTGCTTCTTATTCAGAACTTAATTTTTGGATTTCAGCAAAGAGCCCGTGGCATATAGAAAACAAGCTAAAAACGTGCATCAAATCCGTTGACAGTTAACATGAGAATTCGCTTTTTGCACGCGATGAATTCAACATTTTGTATTGTAACGGGTACTACTATACATTTTTTGTTTAAGTACGTCTATGTCAAACATAAAAATGGGGAAACCCTTTAGCAAAAATTCTTTTGCGAGTCCAATAAGCAAGGAAGTAATATTAATCTCATGTTTTTTTTCACGGTGATGCATCAAACAAGATTGACAACGCATTATTCAGATCAATAACTTGGGCTGCACAAATTCAGTTCGTTGTAGCTTCATACGAGGTCGAGCGGTTACAACCCCAAGTAAAATTGGCGACAGTTCGAGCAAAAAGCAAAATAATGCGTACAAGTTTTTTGCAACCCTTTCGGCGAAATGAATTTGAAACGGCGTAAAAAATTGCGTCACTCGAGGGCGAGCGGAACAAACAAGTGCTATAAGTGTTTGGTAAAGGGGAATTCTGTGAAGCGGAAATGAAATTAAGCGAAATATGCTCACGACCCGCCAACATTAAATTAATCAATTTAATCTGTTAAATAAAGGAACGAGTAAAGTGGCCAGGGATAAGTTTAAGGGAGGATTGAGTCCCTATAAAGGTGGGCTGACCATTTGTATTATTTAGTGAAGGGCCGTCGTTACTTCATTACCATACAAGTTCTTATCTACATTCTTAGAAACCGTGGACATCAACACTTTTCTCTCAGCTCTCCTTCAATTTACAGCTTACAGATTGTGAAAGCTGTATATCTTAAGCAGTGTATCTCAATCGCTTACTGTATAATTTTTATGATATTGTGTGAGTGGTGTTTTATTTTTTATTAGTCGTGCCTTTTGCTTTCAACATTTTATACTCATTTAATTCATCATTATTCGAGTTTTTCTTTCAATTTTGAGTTCGATCCAACAACAGTTGAGAAGATGCTACATCTTTGGACTGTTCGACAGTCGTTTACCAAAAGAAACGAAGCCATCAAATTTTGTTTTTATGATTTCAAGCGAATTTTTGTTCGTCGTTTTGTGTTTGTGTTTGTGTGTTGGGGTTGAGGTTTTGTTTAATTTTAATTTATTTACTTTGAAATTCAATATTTGGTAAATGTATTTTTAATTTTACTGCTTTAGGTAATTATTAGCCTAAAATGGTGTAAGATAGGTTCATATCAGTCTGTCCGATGTAGAAGAATTTTTAACAAAATGCCTTAAATTAAAGCAGTTAAGAAGCTTTTAAACTTGTTTATGTATGCTTTAATGAGTTTATTTTAGTACTGAAATATACTTTGTATTTGACACATCTCAGAAATCTCTGAAAAAAAATTATTTGTTTTGACCTAAGAGCTTTGTAGTGTAAAGTCAGCCCTTCGAGAATGAATACAAGCTAGTATTTAAAATGGTAAATTTATCTGTTTAGGAGGTTTTCTGATATTGAGAATTTCTTTACTGTATTAATATAAGCTATAAATTTAAGATGAACAAATATATTTCTTTTGTAATATAGACCTCAATGTAATTTAAATCTCAACATAGGCCATTTTGCATGATTTTTAATAAAATAAGTCAGCTTTACTAAGTTTAATAGCATAAATCACTTTTAAAATGCCGTACAAATGCCGATAAGCGTCCAACTCGATCAGTTCCACGGTTTGAGCGGCCATTAAGTTACGAAATGTTCCAATCTGGGCCCACAAAAACGGAATAGGTAATGAGGGGGACGCCTAACTGCACCTGAATCCCATTGCAATTACAATATGTACCCAATACCAAACCTAACCAAATTGTAATTGTGTGAGTCTTGTGTGGCCGAGGCCGATTTAGGCGTCCTTTTATAGCGTGGGGGTGGAAGGTGCATTTGCGGAAATGTGTGCACAACATGCAACATAAATGGAAATGCCGTTTGCAAAACATATTGTTTTTGGCTCCAAAATGCACTCATTTTCCTAACGCGCCCCTTGGGATCTGCATTGGGTTTGTGTCGAGGCCGGTTGCCGAGTAGGGGCATTGAAAATATCCTGAGCCGGCACACAATTTAGAAATTGGACGGCATTTTTCGTTGAATTGTATGCTGATTGTAATTCATTCGGTGCGTGTATCTGTTTGAAGAGTGCACAGAGTACCCTTAGCCCTGCCCTCACCCCTTTTGTTCTATACACACACAGAGAAAATTTGAAAATTTTGATTGCATGTTTCGATACAAAACGGCAATGCAAAGCGAACATTGCCGCTGCTGCTTTTGCTGATGATGATGAGGCTTGCCAATCCCGTTGACGATGAGGACGACGAGCTCTTCGTTGAAGATTGCCCCACAGTTGACTGTGAGAGTGGGAGAGTACAAGCTCCAAATTGCACTGCGTTTTCTGTGCGTTGGACTTTGGGATGCTTGGACACTAGGCAAATGTGCATTTTCGAACGACGAAGCGTAAATTAGGATTTCAAAATGACATTTGGAATATTTACGACTTTTCTAACGGAGATACAGCCAGGATACCCTCTAACAGTCCAGCCCAGCGTCAAACGTTGTTGTTCATGGTAATTGCGTATCCAGTACCTCAGTGCCAATGCTTGGACGATGGGGCTGATGTGAAAGGGGATTCCGACTCGCTTGAATGTTTGCGCACAGGTAAAACTGTGAAAGAGTCTATCGTTAGGGTTTGGTGTTTTTGGGGATGTATTGGGTGCGTTTGACGTTCTTTGTTAAATTATGCAACTTAAAAGTTGCACACGACGACTCAAAATAGGCAAAATAGAAGCTTTTGATTGGAAAATTGTTTGATTGGTTGCAATCTCAAATTTAAATATTTTCACAAGACCACAAAGGCGCATACGACTTCGTATGTTGTTGGCTTTACATACGCAACAGCACAACACAACACAACACAACACAACACAAATACAAATACATACCGAAAAATATTCCTGTTGAACATGCGAAACCACTCACAGCTCGATGAGCTCTGTGGGTAATCAATCTCTTTTTCATATAAGTCAAACTTGTCGTGCGTTCAGGGCGGAAAAAATGAAGTGAAAATTGGTAGCCAAACCATATTAAGAAGAGGCTTCCAGCACATCAGTCTGCCTGGATAAGCTCCCATCATTGTCTCCCGACTATAAAATAGAATGTTGTGGAAAAGGACAAAAACAACAACCACGAACAAACGACATCAAAAACAACAACGGCTGGAAAATCGAGCACGACAAAGAAAAATTTCCAAGTACCAATATGCTACACACACACACACACACAGAGACTTTTATTCACGCATACCTCTACATATATAGAAAATTTCCATTTTCACCAAAATAAGTAAACATCATCAATGTCAAATGGAAATCACCCGCATTGGCAGCATACACTCTCCTAACCAAGTAATAGTCAGCGGGGAGCTGGGTTGAGACGGACATTTACTTTTTATGAAACTATTTCAAAATGGCAAACCAATTCGCATAAAATTTTGTCAGCGGCATGTGTCAACATGAAATAAAAGCAAATTCAGCAAACAAAATAAAATAAGAAAGTTTTTTTCGTATGCTTGTAAAAAAGTAAAACGTAATACACACAACAGAAACAGATATAAATAAAATAACAAAAATAAATTCCGTCCGAGTTTATTGACATTTTGGCAAACGCAAATTTCAATCTGAAATAGCGAC
Organism: Drosophila paramelanica; assembly: GCA_035043915.1. Taxonomy (NCBI): domain Eukaryota; kingdom Metazoa; phylum Arthropoda; class Insecta; order Diptera; family Drosophilidae; genus Drosophila; species Drosophila paramelanica. The sequence continues at coordinate 109,153 of JAWNMO010000077.1, read as the reverse complement.
AGGAGGACGCCAATTCACTGGGGAGGCCGTCGGTATTATTCCTGTTCTCATGCCCGCCCATTCCGGTTGCTATGTTGCTGTAAAAGTTTCAAAAGCGATTGGCACATGTCCTTATGAATGATGTGTTAATGTGACAGCCAGTGACGAACGCTCAGGACGTGTGTAAATTTGTATGTGTGTGTGAAGTTTGAAATTGACAGCGCAGGTAATAAGAGATTCAATAATGTAAATAAGAACCATTATCGTTATTTTTGCTAGCTGCCATTTAAGCAAAATAGGGGGATGTACAGTTTTTTAAAAAACAATAAACAAAAGCAAAACAATTTCGAATATCCCATAGTTTGTACTTTAAATTAGTTAAGCTCCCCCCACCAACCTCAATTACATTTTAGCTTATTCAAACTACTACAAGTACAGACGTTTCTGTTTCCAACAAATCCTACAAAATCAAAACCTCCCTAGGGTTGCATAAATTAAAGGCTTGCAACCACGTGCTTCAAAACAATGCGACAGAAAAAATACGAGTGTAACAAAAAATCGCTCTGGGGCAATAAGAGCCCCAAAAGCAGACAAGGAGCCTTGCTATAAGTGTAATTTCGTATCCTTGGGAGGCTGCTTCTACAGCCATTATAAAATTCCAAGTAAGAGCGACACTTTTAAATTTTGTGGGAAACTAAAAAACAGACGACAAGCGACGTGCCACATCTATCAAAAAATAAAGGAAACAAAAATAGAACCATAAAAGAAATAAAGAGAGCGGAAGAAATTAACCTTTAAATCAGGAATTGTGATTGATCGGTTGGCAAATGCATTTGAGAATATGAGTATTAAGCGTCTTCTGATATTATATGAGCTAAGCGCTTTTAACCTATGCAACCTGTCGATCCCTGCCCACGTGCGCTTTTGGTAACCTCCAACTAGAGAAACCCTTTTTTTTGCTTGTGGTTGCATTTTTATTAGGGAGAATCAATCATTATTCAACGCTTACTACCTAGCGCGAATTCTTGTTGCGAATTTAAAACGATTGCCGATTGGTGTTACCATAAAGTTTCTTCTTCTTTTAAAACTTTGGCCATAAATAATTTGATTGGCCTTTTTGCGATTTATTTTTAACTAGCCACGAATTTATTAATTTGCCAAGTCTCATAAATACTTTTGACCGCTTTATGACGTTTGACGAACGTTCTCCAGTGCCACATGCGGTGTTTGTACTCGTTCACGAAGTGAAACTAGTATATTGGGTTTGTGCAATGTCTGTCATACTGTCCATCTGTCCGTCCGGATGAACGCAACTTTTTTCGGCGCTATTGAAGATAGAGACTTGAAACTTGGGATTTATATTACTGAAATGCTCCCCCAAACACCAGAGAAAAATATTTTCGTCCAGTACCTCCCACTCCCCCACCCGCCCCCACAAGCCGCGAATATCTATATCTCAAACAGTTTTTAGGCTATAGTCACCAAATTTGGAAGGTAGATAAATGGTCAGCTCCCGTGAAGATCGTTCAAAAAAATCGCAACACCCCCTTTCGCCCCCGCAAACCGCGAAAATCTATATCTCGTACAGTTTTAAAGCCAGAGGCACTAAATTTAATATGTAGATAGCTGCTGACCTCCCCCAAAGATTGCACTTTTGACATCCCGGCCACGGCTACTATAACGCCCCAAACGCCTCCGCTCCACCGGAAATGCCTATATTCCCACAGTTTTTAAGCTAGAGTTACCACATTTGGTGCGTAGATAACTGGTCACTTTATTTAAAGAATAAAATTTTGCCGGCGACCACCCCCCACTCGCACCACCCACTCTCCCCACCCCCAGCACCACACAATTGCCAAATACCGAAATTTTTTAAAATAACAATATTTAAGAACGTGAACGAGTATTACGCAGTCAGTAACGCCCGACTGCAACGTTCTTACTTGTTTTGTATTCTTCCTATCGATTTATGTATTGAGCTCTCTTGTCGTTGCAATAAAAGCCGTATTGTATCATATTTTGTGACATACCCATAACTTAAGACAGAGATAACTCGAAGTTGGCAACTGCACGATAAATCGATTAAATTGCAGCTCTTTTGGTTGTGTGTCTTCAGATATACCTGTTCACATATGTGGAGCATTGATGGCAGTTGCATTGAATTCAACCGTGCTGTGTCATATACTGCAATCATTCATTTATAATTTAATAACGGTTGGTGTCGATATCGCTCGCGTCAGATGGATGGCTGCTTGGCTTCTCGGATGAAATGTGTGGAGCTGCCGATGCTGTATGGAGCCCCTGGCCATCGTAAAACTTGATGTGCATCGCGTTGCCAGCTTTATAGGCCATAAGAGTTGCGATTTCCAGTCTCGCGGTCAGCGGCATATTTTTGTGGCCTTTTTGGCGTTTGGCAAATTTAATTAAGAGACGCATATTATGCTAGGTTCACGTTTCCATTGGCTAAGCTCAGCATCTATATCAGAACCAAAATCGAACTTGTCGTTTATTAAATATAGTTAGGGTCGCTTTCAGCTAACACTTAAATAATAAATAAGTAATAAAATAAATATTATAAATAAATAATAAATAAATTAATTATTTAAAATGTACCTTGTAGCTCATAACAAATTAGTTTATATAATGTCCTAAATGTTTAGCTGTATTTTTAGCTTTACTTTCAAACTCTTTGTGTCTGTTGTTAATTCCCGCAAAAACTGTTCACCCCTCACAAAGAAGCCGACGGATCTACCCGGGCATAAAGTAAAATGCGTAAAAGCAATTTTAATCGAAAATGTATTTATAATTGAAAAATCTCATTTGCAGAAATTGATTTACCGCAGAAGCCACAGCGCCTCCTGTACGAGTTGCGTGGCTGGCAGATGCGTGCATTATATTTCTGAAGCTCTTCGATGAGTAGGGTAGGGTAGGTAACCGAGCGTCAATTGGTTACGTCAAGAAAAACTTTCGCAAAGCAGAAAAATGTCTGTTAAGGATGAAGCAGCTGCAAAATCGTCTTGCGGGTATAGACCGGCCTCAGCATCCTTGCCAGTCTTCTTAACTGCCTCCCCTTTACTTCTTTAGTTCTTGGCCTTTATCCAAACGGCTGCCGCCGTTGGCTACTGTTGCTACTGCTGTTGGTGGCGTCGACAACTTTTCCGATTGACTTTGCGTACGTTTAGATTTTTCTAGCTTCAATGCTGCCCCATCCACATTTTCTTTTTGTGTTGCTGCGGTAAGCGCATGCTTGTGGCAACATTGTAGTTTTGAAAATGAGTAAAGTTTGAAAAACCTTGCGGTTACATTCCGTAGTTAGCAGTTTTCAGAATCTAGTTTAAGCTCTTTGTTCCTGCCTTCACTACACCCTGGCTATGGACAAATCAAATTCTTATAGAAAATTGCCGTCAGCGTTCGGCACCACTTCCGCTTCCGATTTGACACTTGTTTTGATGAAGTCATACCTTAACCCCATCTCCTGATAATTGCCGTCTTGCAGCGAGTACAGAAAAGATATTCAAGCATTTAGTAAAGTTTTTGTAAACATGTACACCGTCTTAAATGTAATATTTATTTGTCGTATACACCTGTCATGCAAGAGAAATTAATTTGTCATTTGAAAATTGTTACAGTTACAACTGTTCATGCACCTCCCGAAATTAAAAGTAAATATTGTTATATTCAAAATGTTATTGGATATATCCTATAAAGCGGTCAGATTTGGCCCATTCTGAACCTTTTCCACGATTCATCACAATATTTGTAGTTTGATATAAACATACCATATATACATACATACATACAATAAACTAATTTGCTTACTACTAATTTCTGGTTATAAAAAATTTGTTTGCAAATCAATAAATAATGCATTTATAGTTTTAAATACAACTTTCTGAAAGGAGCAGTCAAAGCCATTATAACATTTGACAGCAACATATAATAATTGACCATAATATTAAAATGTTTTTATAGCAATGATTTCATAGCACGAGTCACACATTAGACAAAGAATAGTACAAGTTAGGCAAAATTACTCAAACTAATTGGGAAATCAGCCGTCATTTATTTAATGACAAGTTGAAACCCACTTTTTGATGACGGGCTTACAAATTGATTGATGGCTGTCGCTCTGAAATGGAAATGATACGACAAGTGCAACTGCAACGGCAAAATTAACACTGCCGATTATTTCGAGAATGAATTGGGCGCGGTCAGTATCATGGATGCAAAGTTGGGATTTATTAAAGCTAAATCTGCTTAAATGGGATGAGGCTGTATCTCGTACATCGGTCTTTGTGTCTGCAACTATTAGTGGTGCACAGTTTTGTGCACCGATTCCACTTTAATACAAAAGACATCCACAAACGGATGGCTTATTCGGGCAGCTTGGCAGTAAATCAAAAACAAGTTATACAATTTGTGTCACCTCTGATCGGCAATCGATCGGTTAGTGTGTGCGCTTGAAGTTGGTGACAACAACATAGCGAACGCTTTGTACGTGATCATTTTATTGAGCACATTTGACTATTATTAGGGAATCACATTGCAATTTCGGTATTTATGGAAACATGATTTAAATCGTCGTTTTATCAACATTGCGTACATGCAGCGTTGCTACAAATTTGGATCAGTTGCGTTGCTAAGCGCTTCGTATGAAATAAAACAAGGCTTGTTTAATAATTATAACGAAGGCTCTTAAGTGTTACTCTATGTCACTAATTGTTTATAATTTCTTTATTCAGTCCTAATAGTAAAATTATAATATTTGGTAGAACCATAAAACATCAACAAATGTCACATCGTCGAAGCGCGTGCATACCAAAAAGCTTTTCTTTATATAAACGCGTCTAATTAAAAATTAGTGCAGTTTTAATTAGAGAAATACAAAAATGAGACTTCATAACCAGTTGCCAAAAACGGTGCAACGAAAAAACCAAAACAGAAATTAAATATATAAAAGTGAGCAAAAAATTGAACTGAATACCGAAACGACACAAAAAGGCATAAACAAGTAACAGCAACAACAATATGAGAACATAACGCGTTGACAAAATGCTGCCCGCGGCTACCATTTATGAAACTCATGTTGACATGCGCCGGGCACAGGCGACCTGACAATGGTGAGGGGCTTAGCGGAGTGTTGCAGTTACAACGAGTATGAAAACATTTCTAAGTCTGCTGCGTCGCTACTTTTGGCCTGCACCAGCATTTTTGCAACAACTTGCCGCCAGCTTCAGTTGCACATTATGGCCATGCGCTGCGCCAACTCACTCCAAATTCTTGACGACCAGCTGCTCGACAGACCAAGTCACAGTTCAGACCATACTGTACCAAGAGGAACGTGCCATAAGTTGGGTAATCAAACGATGCCTCATTCTGAGCGTGGTAGATAACTGATTGCTGACCAGTTAATGGATAAAAACAATACTACCGGAATCAATAAAAAGGTATTGGTAAAAATACTAAAGCAAAAACAAGTGAGATTGCTCTAGTCGGGACCGCCCGACTAGTAGATACCCTAAACCTAGCATTTAACACATACACACAAACTTCCGGCACTTGAAGAGCATTGAGGCTGTAAATAATAAAAAAATTAATGAACTAAGAAATACCAACTAAAAAAGAAATACTCCACACCGGCAGTCGGACCCGCTGGCCCTTCATCTTAAGTTGCACAACTCTTATAAACTGCACCACACTACAATCTTATCCACTAATGATATAACATTACTTAACCATCGCGAAAAAATGTCAAAATAAAACGAGAAAATTGTAGTCGGGCGATACCGACTGCGTTATACTCGTTCACGTTCTTAAATAAAAGATTCCATAGCTCCCATATATCAAACCCCCATAACTTTGTCAAAAGTGGACCGATTCTCACGTTTGATGGCATTTTGATCATGATTTGTCCTATATATTGACTCCAGATTCAAAATATATTCATTTTCGAAAATAACATTTTTTTGAATTTTTTGGTCAAAAAAGCATGTACCCCCCTTGTGAATTTTGGAAAAAATTTTTTTCAAAATTTAGAATTGCGAGTTTATAGTTTTAATCGATTTTATTTGTCACAATTAGCATAAAAAACAACATTGAAAGTGATTTTGGGGGGTAAAATTTTTGGTCAAAAATCATCCCAAAATCGACAAAAATTTTGACATGTAAAGTTGTCAGATTCCATAGCTCCCATATATCAAACCCCCATAACTTTGTCAAAAGTGAACCGATTTTCACGTTTGATGGCATTTTGATCATGATTTGTCCTATATATTGATTCTACATTCAAAATATATTCATTTTCGAATATAACATTTTTTTGAATTTTTTGGTCAAAAAAGCATGTACCCCCCCTTGTGAATTTTGGAAAAAATTTTTTTCAAAATTTAGAATTGCGAGTTTATAGTTTTAATCGATTTTATTTGTCACAATTAGCATAAAAAACAACATTGAAAGTGATTTTGGGGGGTAAAATTTTTGGTCAAAAATCATCCCAAAATCGACAAAAATTTTGACATGTAAAGTTGTCAGATTCCATAGCTCCCATATATCAAACCCCCATAACTTTGTCAAAAGTGAACCGATTTTCACGTTTGATGGCATTTTGATCATGATTTGTCCTATATATTGATTCTACATTCAAAATATATTCATTTTCGAATATAACATTTTTTTGAATTTTTTGGTCAAAAAAGCATGTACCCCCCCTTGTGAATTTTGGAAAAAAATTTTTTTTCAAAATTTAGAATTGCGAGTTTATAGTTTTAATCGATTTTATTTGTCACAATTAGCATAAAAAACAACATTGAAAGTGATTTTGGGGGGTAAAATTTTTGGTCAAAAATCATCCCAAAATCGACAAAAATTTTGACATGTAAAGTTGTCAGATTCCATAGCTCCCATATATCAAACCCCCATAACTTTGTCAAAAGTGAACCGATTTTCACGTTTGATGGCATTTTGATCATGATTTGTCCTATATATTGATTCTACATTCAAAATATATTCATTTTCGAATATAACATTTTTTTGAATTTTTTGGTCAAAAAAGCATGTACCCCCCCTTGTGAATTTTGGAAAAAATTTTTTTTCAAAATTTAGAATTGCGAGTTTATAGTTTTAATCGATTTTATTTGTCACAATTAGCATAAAAAACAACATTGAAAGTGATTTTGGGGGGTAAAATTTTTGGTCAAAAATCATCCCAAAATCGACAAAAATTTTGACATGTAAAGTTGTCAGATTCCATAGCTCCCATATATCAAACCCCCATAACTTTGTCAAAAGTGAACCGATTTTCACGTTTGATGGCATTTTGATCATGATTTGTCCTATATATTGATTCTACATTCAAAATATATTCATTTTCGAATATAACATTTTTTTGAATTTTTTGGTCAAAAAAGCATGTACTCCCCCTTGTGAATTTTAGAAAAATTTTTTTTTCAAAATTTAGAATTGCGAGTTCATAGTTTAAATCGATGTTATTTGTCACAATAAGCATAAAAAACAACATTGAAAGTGATTTTGGGAGGGTCAAATTTTTGGTGAAAAATCATCCCAAAATCGACCAAAATTTTGACATGTAAAGCTGTCAGATTCTATAGCTCCCATATATAAAACCCGCATAACTTTGTCAAAAGTGAACCGATTTTCACGTTTGATGGCATTTTGATCATGATTTGTCCTATATATTCAAAAAATATTCATTTTCGAAAATACATTTTTTTTTTAATTTTTTGGTCAAAAAAGCATGTACTCAATAGATTTTATTTGTCACATGATATATGCGCGGGCGGAAGGGGACGTGGCTGGGCATTTTTTTTTTACCGATCTTTAAAGGAGATGACCCATTATCTACTTTCCAAATTTGGTTACTATAGCTTTAAAACAGTTTGAGATATAGATATACGATTTGATGTGTATCGACATGTTTTCGTTATTAAGTTATTAAGTTATTAAGTTTTTGTGTTTAATTATGCATGTTAACATATATTTTCTATGCTATGTAGGTTTTACTAAAATACAAGTATTTTGTGTCTTTATACAGTAACTTATCTGCTCACCTTGGTTCCTTAATGTGTACTACGCGAATATTTCTTATATAACTCTTACTATCAGTGTGGATACCACAGTATAGTCTAAAACTGCTGCTATGTTACATAAACATTAAAATTCTTACCTTGCAGACTTATCAACACGGTCGAGTTGTCGGGTCAAATAGCGTACTTTACCAACAAATTTATGCATTCAAGTCATAAAAACAAATCCAACGAGCAGATAAGGTTTTTAATAGGTATTTCACATTATAATTTTATATACGCGCGGGTGACCTGAGCTGGAATATGTTCGTCATATAAAACGCAACGACTTTAACAAGAAAATAGTAAAATTATGAAAATTTTTAACGACTTTGTGCGTGTACAAGTGCTGTCAAGCCGCGTACCTTGAAAAAAGTACACCTCAATACAGATTTGGACATGTGTATATCGTATGTGGAGCGCGCTAAATGTACATGTAACTTGTCATAAGCGCGACTGAATTCACAGTTGCAGACTTCAAGCAAGTAGACCTGAACACGTTCCATGTCGTAGCTGTTGGACTTGTTGTTCCAAGAATAACAGCCCAGCACGCGCGGGACTTGCTTTAAGTTGTCATAGGACAAATGAAATGTAGAGTTTTTGAACGAGCTGTTAGCCTATCGTGCCTTCCAAAACTCACGTAGATGAGTCTCAAAAATTAAAATGAAATAACATAAATTAAAAAAAAAAACTTAAACATAAATAATTGGAATGCGACTCAAACACCTCAACCGATTTTTAATCGATTTTGCTTTAAATGATGAGCAGCTAATAATCTGTAAACCAAATTAAAAAGAACTAAATACGCGTTCATGAGAAAAACACAAAGCGCAAAGGCCGACCCCAAAATATATGCATGGTCTGGGGAACGGGCTGCAAAATATTTCCAGAAAATTTAAGCTAATGAAAGTACTTCATTTTGGCTCCAGAAGACTGCCTTAAGAAACAGTGTAAGCCATAATTCATGGAGGCCGCTATTAGACTGCTTATACACAACACTCCCTTTGGTCCCGTCTCATCCTATCGCAGACGTTGTGAAAAATGTGCTGCCATGCTGGGCTAATGATAATGATAACAAACAAGCCTTAAGTCCTGAAGTCAGAAAGTTTTTGACATGCCGCGCTTCGGTCTCCCAACGGAACGTGGGGTATTTGACGCATATTTACATATAAATCTTTCATTTGCCCAGCCATCGATTTTAAAAATGTAAATTCTGGCACATCATCATTGTTTGATTACTCGTACTATATACTCAAATATTTCAAACTTTTCTGTTCCTGTTTCTTTTCTGCTCATTTTTTTTGTTGTTTTTTTGTGACTTTTACAACGACTTTTTACTTTCGTACAGCTTATTTTTGATAAATTGGAGTTAAAATCATTGTAAACTCTACTGTTACTCATAGCAAATAATTTTTTGTGCGATTTTCAAAAGGTTAAATAGAATACAACACAAAGAATTTACATATTTTTGATAAAATGGGATACACAAGAAAATTAATGGCTTTCCATGTGTTTAATATTTTTTACATAAACAAATTTAATTTCAAAAGAGTTTTTGCAACATTAAAATATGCTAATAAGCCTGGTTGTAATAATAAAAAAGAAAACCAATAAGATAATTAATATATAGTTCAGATAGTTCTATATTCTTAACTAAGTACCGTTTCTTCTTATTCCAGAGTTTATGTTTACTGAAACTGTACGGATTTCACACCCTTCTTCACCGCACACAGTAGCAAACAAACAGCTGAAATTGAAGTTATCGGGTTTACTTATATTTCTGCTTGTTCATTCTGCATTTGCTAGGGTGACTTTGTCCATTCATTACGTTTTAAGTGACTGTCGCATACGTTGCTCATTCCCAGATGCCCCAGACGCTTCCCAAAACGGTGGTGTTAAAAGGACAAGTGCTAGGACAAGCCGTTATGAAAATTCAATTTTGGGTCGAATTTATTAAAAGCGGCTTAAAACTCGTAAGCGCATTGAAAAGCGGACATTTGGGAATTTTGACAAGTGCTGTTTGAAAATGTGCTCATTATCTGGGGCGGATTTTATCCTACGACCAATTTTCATGCAATGTTTGGCCGCAGGGCTTGCCCTAATGGAATAATTTAGGTATTATATAAATCAAATGGACAAAATGCGACAATGAAATATATATTACACATTTCCATCCGGTACTTTATGCAAAAGCAATAGCTAGGACAATTTGAAAATATTATTATTTTATTATTAGTGTACTACATTACTTTAAGCACAGGTGTATAAAATTGTGCGGTATAATCAACCTTATTAATTCATGAAAAAAATAGAACTAAAATTAACTCTCGCTACGTGTATTCAAATTTGTTAATTTTATTCTTACAAAATGACTCTAGTTCTAGCTCATGAACTTTCTGTAATATTAAAATTTTTAACGCTAAGAAATGCTAACGCAAAGAGTAATGTGGCCACGCCCTTCTGTATCCTTAACACGTTCCTAACACTTTGTTGATTATCAAAAGCATACTCCAGTGCGGACAAGTGCATAATATTCTTTTTGCTTTGTTTTATTTTCGACTTTTTAGGGATGTTCTACATTTGGGCATCCGCTCCTTTACGGCCGTACAATGTAAACAACAACATTGCCGTAAGACTGCTCAAAAGCGTTTCAAAATTGCGTTATATTATTTTAATATGCAAAAAGGGGACGCCACGAGGGTTAACATTCATTTTGACATATTTTCATTTTCATTTCATTACTTACCATAGTTTCCCTTTTCATTGTAAATATTTTAAACCCAACCCGGAGGGTGGTCCTTGATCCGCAAGGTGTCAGGAATGCGCACCAAGTGCGCATTTTCAAACGCAGTCGGCAGGTTGACTTCTCGCAGGGGCGTTAGCAACCACTGAGGGTTGAAACACTGGAGATATTATGCTTATGATTATGATATTATTTCCAAATTATCCGCTTAGTTTCACGGAGTGGAAGCAGGCCATATGTGCATCCATTGTGAGGAAATGAAATCATTTCGCTGTTAATAATGATGACATATGATTTTCATTGTCAAATTTGTCGTTGTTGCTGTTAAGTGAATTAGGCGTTTTACCATTTTATTGAGTTACTGGATACAAAGTCAACTCGTCCACATTGGTTTATATTGCATAAGGGGTACGGAGTGTGGAAAACGGGTGAGGTCTAGCCGGTTGCGTTAAATTTGTTGGCACATCATTAGTTATGGCATTGGGCATGACAAGGTGCATGGGCGGCTATTGTCGCATCTGTCTGTATATTTTTGCTTGTTGGTCTTACAGTTGAATACATTTTTAAAGTAAAGTTTCTGCAAGCACGAGGAACGAACAGCGGTTTAAGCGCTTCGAATATTCCGCAGGCAACTGAGAATGCTGCTTGTGTATTGTTTTGGTGAACGTGGGGATGTATAAATTAAGATGCATTAAAAGAATCTCGATTGGTTTAAAATCGAAAAAATTACTACGAAAAAGTTACTACGAAATGCTTATGGTATTGCAAAGTATCATCTATTAAACTTTTAACTCTTTTCAGTAAACTAAAATCTTCTATGTAAACTCTAGACTGAAACATAGTTTAAAAATTATAAATATTAAACCTCGTTATTTCAAAAAATTTTTATTCAAAAAGTAAAGAATTAAATTTTGCAGTGGAAAAACGGTTGGATCATCAATCACAAGACCGGCAAGGCACGCACAAAATTTTTAATGGCCGCCAATCACAGCAATGGCTAAAATAACGATATGTCACTGTGACCAGCTCCCTTTTTTTATCCCTCTTTGCAGTTGCACCTGCTGTGCGGTAAATTGTGTATCTGCCATGTTGATAAACGTAAAATTCACTGACTAGGATCAGGTTGGGGCATGTGTGGACTCGGCGTATATTCATTTGGGATTACGATTTCGGCTGTAGAGCACTACATGACAATGCGTGCTCGCTGGACACAGAAGTGTGCAATTTGAAAAAACTGTTCTCGGCAAATTAATAAATATACAGACCGTTTGACAATAGACATTTACAAATTTCATGCTATATGTTTCGTTAAGTTTGTCCATCCGCAATTTCCGTGGCGTCTTCGCCGTGTGCTTTAGCCAGCCGCTTAAACGGATGGGAGGGAAAGTGGTTTATAAAAATAAAACCTGCCTTTTGCCATATGCCATTTAAATGATAAAAGGTTTTTAGCGTACCACACTCACAACTGGCTCGCTGACCACCCCAAGAGGAAAAGCACACGTGGTCAATTGCGTTTGGGGTCAACCCTTTTGCACGGACGCCATCATTCCGCACCGACTCCTGCCCCAGACTTATGTTTCAGCCTCGAAGTGTCAGCACATTTTTCAAAGGAGCATATAAAATGGCAGTCATACATTATGTCCATATCTGCCCGCCGGCCGTTGTCCTGTGTCCTTTGTCCACCATCCACTTTGGGGGCTAGGACAAATGTGACCGGTTGTGGCGACCGCAACCCCATTTTGTATATAGTACCTCGAACAGATTATGCATTAAGCGCTTATTTAGCATTTTTCTTATATAATGTTGCTGCTTCCATTTTGCAATTGGTGTGATTATTCACCCATCCTCCACTGAATGGCTTAAAATTTACAATTTGTGACTAGAAAAAAGGGTTGTAAAACGTAAACGTGGGGCTATAATAAAGTTGGTTATACGCCAACAAATATGGGTATGCGTTAATATAAAAAGATTTATATATAAATAACAAATATACATTTATTTTTAGCTTTTCTAATTGCAACTAAAAACCCGGCGCTAGACTAATATTAACGACTCATATTGTTCATAAGGCAATTGAGGCCTTGCAAAGCAATAAAGGGAGAAGGGGAAATGCCTTATGCATCTTTTAATCTCCAAGTGACTCAATCATGTCCACCCATTTGACGTTATTGAATGCATTCTTCACGTCTAAAGTTGCTAGCAATACTGTGGGGCTTTCTAGCTTTTAGCAACTTTCCGGTCGTTATTAGCATGCACCTTTACCCTTTCTTCCGTTTCAAACGCACGCATTTTACAGACATATGGACAGAATGACATAACATAGAACCACTATACTCTCTTTCACTTTGAAGGCAGGGTTTTTCATTGCATTAATCTGGAGGTGTGCAATAAATTAGTGCATGTAATTTAAAAAGTAAATTTTAATTGGTTGGTCATTCAATTCAAATGAATCTTAAGCTGAGACAAAGAACAGGCCAAATAATTGCTTTTTGCTAATTAATTTGTTGTTTTGGCTAAGTCTTTATTGGACAGAGAATTGCGTTCAGTCTGATTTCTTTTTTCGTATTATTAAGGACGAGTTTTTATCATTCGTAGATAGATACTTAAAAAGGCAGAAGAAATAAAAAGCAGAAGTAGAGAGTGGTTGGAAGGCGGCGACAGAATGCGACAGGAAAGAATGAAAATACTCTTTTTAATGAAAATTGTATTTTAATTTAATAAGGGAAGTAAGAGAGGCGCAGCGTAAGAGGCTCTAAGCTGCTGAAACTAATTGCTACAGTTAGTCATTATAGGCTCACAGGAAAAACAACCCACAAAGCCACAGTGAACCTTCATAATTCGAAAGGAAAATTACCAATGCGGTAAAAATAATAGTCAAGTAAGCTTAAAATACACTTAAAGAGTATCACATACTAAGTGCTGCTGTAAGTCAGTCTGTCATGTCCGGTGGCAAACAAAGCCAGAACCTAACCACTGGGAACAGAAACAGAACCAGAAGTGGCAAAAAAAATGGTTCGTTTTTTTTTAGCTTAGCTGTCGCTCACGTAGGCAGTGTCCATGTAATTAAATTAAAATGGAAAATTTAGTCGAATTTCGGATTAAATTAATTTTTATTTGCATTTGCATAAGTTTTGTCAGGCGCCAGTTAGACACTCAAATGTGCGCTCGTTTGTTCATTAATTCCTTTATTATGCCATTTATTGGTGAGTTTACCAGAAATGTGCCTTCATTTTTATCTGTCCTCCATTTGCTATGAGTAGAAGTACAATTTGTTACTTCAATTTATTTTTCCCTAATATGTGTTACTCGAAAATGGAGTAAGTAATTAAATTGAAAAAATCCCATAAAAATCGGATAAACGTGACCATATTAAAATCCAAAATTAATGGAATACAGTGTGGAAACTCTAGTAAAGAAATAGCAAAATATAACGATATTGTGAATGTCATGGTAGACTAGAGCATGTGTTACAGCATTTCCAATATCTTTCTACAAATGATAAGGTTCGATGTACTTATAGTGAATATTGCTTCGAACAAAAAGTGTAAAGGTAACATTTTTAATTACTTTCAAATAATTAATAAACCCTCGACGATTTTATTTTGGTACTTTTTATGTCCAGTATTTTTCCGATAAGACGGAAAAAACAAAGTTTAATGCATACAAGGGACCCAAAGAAACAAAGGAAATGAAAATTCAATTTTATTTATTGTTATGTTTCTTTTTCAGTCAGCTTATGTAAATTTATTTATTTTGCGTAATTTTTCTTGTTTTTACAAAAGAATAAATTTGCCTTGTTTTCCGTTGGCACCCAAATAATGCCCTCCAAGTTGCCAACTGTGTTTGAGCAGCCTTTCGCGGCCAAAAAATGTAATTAGAATAAAGAAAAAGCGAAGCACAAATTAAATTGAAACGACTAATGAAAAAAGAAACCAAAAAAAATCGAGCGGATATCTCTGGAATAACGAAGAATATATACCCTATCAGACATAAATCAGAAGATTAGATGATTTGTACACTTATCGAGTATTTTACATTAAGCCCGATTGTTCATATAGAAGCTATGTGACATAATTTGCCGATGCAGAAATATAGCTCACAAATCTTAGGGGAATAGTAACGCACATATGTGGTAAGTTTTTTACAACATTTTACAGTTAATGATATGTAATGCGTGCTTTAAAAAGACCGACATTTTTATATGAACATAGTTTCAAAAGAAAGATTTTCCAATAGAAAATAACCAAATCTGAGACGTTTTCTTTTTCAAATAACATAGTTAGTGACAAAATTAGAGTACTCTGCGCAAGGGTACAAAAGGCAGCTACAGCGGGACTTAGTATTGTCCGAAGATTTCTACTGTACATTTTTTGTAATAAGGAAAAAGTTCCGCAATTTCCATATATAACTGACAGCACGGAGTTTGCAACATTTAGTAATGAAACCCGTCTCGACGAGCCCAGTCAAGGTACTGGTCAATTTTGAAAGCGGGGGTCAAGGGATATTCTCGTAAAAACAGCTTTGTCTCTGACATGAGGGGAATTTAAAAAAAATGTTATAACCTTTAATAAAAAGAGGCTGTGATAAATTACATTTTAAAATTTCAGTAACTTCAGGAGACAGTATTGTCAGAATTTTGGATATTCAACTTACCCAGCTTAATTACACACGTAGTTTATTACATAATATAGCACTCTAAATACTGTACAGTACGATCTAGCATCCCCAAATGCTTACTAAGGTCTGTCGCTCATACGTCGCTAAATTATAGAGAGCTTTACGTCGTAACATTTACGTTGGATGACGTTAGTTGGAGGCAAATTTAATTACGTCGTATTATAGAATTTATATGACAATAGCGGATAGCACACACCCAGCAAAACATATATAACACACACACACACACAAATATATATACACACGAAAAGACACAGAGGAAATGGCAATGGTGCGGATTAATTATGATGTGCCTAAGTTGTGCAACGGGATTTAAATGAAATGCAATAACTTTTGTTGAAGGATTTTAATTTGGAATTTGAAAGTAATACATAAAATAAATTTCTCAGCTTTCGGTTGCGTACAATTAACAAAGGTAAGAAGTTTATGTATATTGTAGTGATTACATTGAGACAGGTATAAATATTATAAAAATACAAATTTTAAAAATATTTTTGAATCTTAAATAAAATTGCATATTTTCCATTGATTGTTAAACATCTCAAATAATTTAACTGACCTATGCAAATTTTATTATAATGAAAGCTTCCTGGTACTTAGCAAGAAATATTTCAATCACCCATCAAAAAGTCATAACAATAATTAATGGCATTTGCATAAGGAACACATACTGTAAACGAGGGCCTCCAAGTGGAAGAAGCGAACTTTAACAACATGTTTCTATTATTTTTTTCATTTGGCATTGAATTAATTAATTTGTTCCCCTATTTTTAGCGCTTTTAGTCAGCTTTTTTGGCATCAGCAAGAATAAGGCAAACTTAAATTTATATGACCCAAGTTTTCGTGATTAAGACAATGGTAAAATAATAAAAATTAACATTAATTTAAAAAACAAGAAAATGGGAGAAAGCATTTATATGACACTACGACGCCTTAGACCAGAATTAATTCTAGGAGAATATGTAAATTGTCTTGTAATAAAAATGTCCAAGCCCAGGGCAGCTGCAAATATACATTTTTTTAAACATTCCACAGAAAAGCTTAGGAATTAAAACAGCGCGACAATGAAAAAATGCAAAATAAATAAAGTAAGAAAGAAAACCAAAACAAACAAAAAAATAAGTAAAGCCAAGTGAATGCGACAGAAATGTTCATCAGAAAAAAATTATATCCCTGCAGGACATTATTTTAAATACTAATCCGCATCAGTTTTCATTTGAATCTTAGCGTTGGGGCACTCAGAGCAAGAGCAGGATGCCCTGTCAGCAACCCCAGGACATCGACATCGTATCCTGTGAACTCATTCTTGTTTTCTTTCTCGTCCACGTCCCGTTTTCCGACGTGCCTGCCATCTTTGTTTGTGCGGTGTAACATAAATTTAGATGTTATCCTAAATGCGCAGCATGCACGTTATTAAAATAACGTCAGGCAATAGTCGGATCCAGGAATTATATACCTACCAGAAAGCCGGAAATTCGCAAATGAAAAAATAACGCACATTGCCGGGTTCGGGTCTTGGTCACAGTCTCTATCTCGCCCTTTTATATTTCGTAGTGAGCGCACGTAGGACCAATAATAGCAACATTACACAGTATTTTTTCGCATTTCAAATTAATCGTGCATTATCGTAGAATGTTATGTCAACATCGCTCCACTGACAATAAGAAGGCATAACGAATGCATGAGGTATGCGTCATCAAAACGTACAGATCAGAAAAACTTAAAATAAATCAAACTTATGTAATTTTTGTAGCATGCAAGAGTAGGTGTTTGATCAAAAAAAAAATGTTAAGGTATATATCTATAGTATACCTTATGAGTTAAAAATTGCTTCCATATGTGTGCTACAAATATTCGCATATAAGACTTGTATTCCATTTTAATACTCGATTTTAGGTATAATCGGTTTGGCACACCGAAAATCTTTAACAATTTATCTGACGCGGTTACCACGAATATATATCCAAAATTTCAAGTCTCCCGCTTAAGTAGCGGCGAAAAAAATTGAGTTCATACGGACAGACAGACGGACGGACAACGAACAGCAAGACGGGCATTGCACAAAACCAATTATATTTTTTGACATCATGCGTTCAAACATGTATGCATACATATGTACGAGCCATTGTACCCTTCATTGAATTGTAATATGTACTACGTAAAAAAAAAACAAATTTGTAGTATAAGAAATCATAAAGTATGCTACATTTTGACAACAGAATAAACAAACATATGTAGCATACTTTTTAGTGTGTGTCATAATTTACAAAAATCAAAATGAAAAAATATTTTAAGAAAATAACGAACAAGAGACTATGTGGGGGGGACTATGTGCACATTTTTATACGCGTTCACGAATTGAAAAGAGTATATTGGTTTTGTGCAATGCCTGTCTTGCTGTTCGACTGTCCGTCTGTCCGTATGAACTCAATTTTTTTCGCCACTATTTAAGCGAGAGACTTAAAATATATATAAATAATTTTCAATAGGCAAATAAATTCCAAACGATATGTCACTGCTCAATTAGGGCATGAACATGTACCTATGTTGTACATGAGATATGGTGCAAAAACAGCAGCAAGAAATTGTTTTTGCTGTTAGCTATAGAAAATTCTAAATGCTTCAATCAGCCACTCGTATTATTAAATATTAATGCAGAACTCAAGTCGACCTGTCTCGTACTGACCCTTTAGACGTTGGCCCAAAAAGGCCAACATGTGTCTACACAATACACATACACATACATCCAGACACACATGCATTCCAGAAATGCCGATTGGACACTGACCGAAGCTGGAATCTTTGACATTTTTCATCATAAAGTGGTGGTTGCTAGGCTTTGATTTTAAATTGAATTTGAATTTGGAATTTCGGCTTTTAAGCACTATTCAGCCTGCAGGCGTCTAGATGGAATTGGTCAACACATAAATATTTCCCTTTGTTTAGCACTGGTAGAACTAAAAGAAGTAAATGATACACGCATACAATGGTACGTACCGGCAAGACAAAAATTAACCTAACCGGACGGACTCTCGCAAAAACAAACAAGCTGACTGAAAGATAACAAGTAAGAGGGCTCTAGTCGGGGCCGCCCGACTAGGAGATACCCTGAGCCCTGCGATCTGTCTTCATCAACATTTCAACCCGTTTGCATTCATACATAAATACACAAATTCACACATACACACACACTAATGCACGCACTTTATCGGTTTCTGCGCGTGCCCCACTATAAAACGAAATCTTTATTTTCTGATAAACTAAATGTATGATCGTTATGAAACTGTTAGTATTTATTAGCAGCATTGAATTGTATGTACAAACTAATTTTCTGGTCTGTAGTATTTGCGATTTTTATGGTTTTTTCAATACTGGGGGCGATTGGGGGAGGTATCCAAAATCATGATACCTCATGATATCGCCCTAAGCCTGATGCATCTAGCCTTTTTAGTTACCTTTTTAGTTAAAGTATTGTTATATAAAGTAAATTATAAATTATGCTGACACACAGATTTCGTTTTTAAATTGAAATTTCACCTCACTTTTAAAATTGTTTGATATATCAAAGCCAATATAAAGATAACAACGGTTCAGTTGAGTTTCTTACCAGCACGCACATACTCCAAGATGTCTTGGCAATTAAACCGGAATCTAGACATTTATGCACACAAGTCGTAGACGCGCAGGCATTTATTCCATTTTCGTTTTCTATTGTTGCTCATCTATATACCCTTTAGCTCCTTTACTCCTTTATTCAGTCAGTTTGGCTGCCAGCTTGGCGTCCTCTTCCCCTCCACATTCCTTTATCACCTTTTGATGTAATTTTGGCATTCGCCAAAAAATGCCTTCCGGCTGCTTCACGTTGATGTCTAAGTCGTGATAAGGTTCCTGGCAAGTGTTGTGGGGGGATCAGATGGTGGGCTTTGTATTTATCAATCTAAAGGGGTTAAAGTAGTAGGCGTTGAATGGCGACGAAGCGCACGCAAGCGGTTTTCGAATGCGACACGCTTAGATAATGGAAAAAGTGGCGGCAAATTAAAATACGCTGGCATGGAAATGACTAAAGTGGTGCTTATGCTGAAAAACAGACGGTTGTGTCAATCTGAAATTAAAATTTTAGCATTGCGCACATAATTTTATACCTCTTATAAATATAAAAGTTTCTATTTGGAAATTTTTGGGAATAGGCGTTTTAATGACTAAGACATTTCAAGCTGACAGTCAAACCAATGAAGATAAGAACTACGACTCTTATGCCGTAGAGTGCCGTTGATGAAGGTTACTTTGCTAAGTCAAGATAATTTTTAACAGACCGCACGATGGAAAGTTACTGAGACATAAACTTGGATTCAAAAATGCAAATATTTAATAAGATTAAAACAAAATATTGCACATGTGCAGTTGTTAACGCCATTTTGATTACCCGAGCTTAGGTATGAAATTATGATCTAACCATATAAATTATGAAAGTGAATGGGGACGAAACTGTGGTATCTGTCGACCAATAACAGAGCCGCAACAAACGCACACGGCAACACGCCTTCTTTTTATTGTAAAGCGACAAACGTGGTGGGCGTTTATTACATAGAGTTATGTATATCAATATCCATAAAGTTTTATGTACTGACAAAAATGCAACAAGAAAAATAGTACGTGTTTGTATTGTTGCTGGCTTCAAATTACAACCGCACACATAAGTGAAAAGCAAGCGGTTGTACCTTCGATGCCAAAGGGGATATAAAAAGAAACATTGTCAGAAACGAAAGCAGCCCCTAAAAATCAACACACAACGTAGATATGGGGCGCTTAAATCAACAAAAGAAGGCAATGATAAATGCAACGCGCTTTGGGGGTGAAATTCAACACTGTACTGTGCGCGGTGGTTGCCACCCTAAGCAACACCCTTGCTATGTCAATGCCACCCAATTATAGTAGTATATACTTATATGTGTGCATGTGTAAGTCAGTGGAGAAAGAGACCTCATTCAGAATAGATATCCAGTCCGACTGTGACTGCCTATCCATCTATCGCGGTCGTGCTTTTATTATTGTTTCATTTTTCTACAATCTTTCTCCCAAATTGTGTACATATAAAAACCTATGTATATATAAAGGCGACAAAACAATAACAATAAAAATTATACATATCTACTGATGTTTCCAAACCAAGCAATTTAGATACTAAGACCCCAAACTACCACAAATACTACTCAACGCACATGTATACACATATTTTTTGTCTACTATATATAAACGAACGCGGATGTTAAGATATGAACGTCCTAAATAAAATACACATACCGACTAACTGCTCTTTTCTTCTCCTTACTCTTGCTATTAAGCTTATGCATATATATATATTTAAGTGCTAGACATTTATTCCGTTCTTACTATCGGAAAATTCCCATAATATACGCATGAACATTTGTGTATATGTTCGCATATTCCTTACACCTAATTAAATATTTGGGTCCATAGAAAAATTGAAACTTCTCATATGCATAGACAGCTTTATATCTTAATGTGGACCAACTGTAAATGCAGTTAAATTATACTTTCTCTATATAAATTTTAAGTAATGCTGCAAATAATTAAAATATACATCACATTTACAGTTTAGGCCGACAAAAAATATGTTTTTTTTTTCAATTAAATTATATACAAACAAAATTACTTTTAAATTTTAAAAAATAAGTACACATAAATGCATTTTGTATGTTTGGAATTTGGAATATCGCAATTACACCAACGAACAATGGATACTGTACGTCACCGCCCCCTTGACCACGAAAGTGAAGCGCGCTCCTGCCTATCTATCGATTTTTTGTCCATTTACTGCAAGTAAAAACACATTAGAGCAACTAAACCTTATGCTGTACTAAAGAGGACTCGAAAAGCAACTTTGCTAAACAAAGGCAAACCGTAAAGCAATTCATAGATCTAAGTTGTTTGTTCTTTGAGCCACCTCCTTGTGGCCTTGTTTGATAAAATGCGTTTTAAAGAAAATTAGGCAACAAAATTAATGGCCGTTATTTTATCATACAATTTTAATAGGCCAAAAAATAAGACAAAACAAGCTAAAGCGAAATTGTTAACCTCGCAATAAGAGTGCAAATTAAAACAAGTGAGAAGGTTGCCATAATAATAATAATAACTGTGTATAGCACAAAAAACATGTTAGACAGGCAGCAAGACGGGTATTGGACAAACCCAATACTCTCTGTTCACTTCGTGAACGGGTATAAACACAGCTCCTTCAATAACGATATTGTTTCGGTTTTACAAGTTGCGTAAATTTTTTGCAATTGATTAATCCGCGTCGACTCATATTACTTTTTGAAAATTAAAAGGTTTTTAATACGTAATATGTTCATATTACATTCTTATGCTCGTTCACGAAGTGAAAAGAGTATATTGGTTTTGGGTAAATAACTGGTCACCTCCTTTAAAGAGCAGTACAACATTTAGGCGACCACCGCCCACTACCGCAACCCCCCACTTTCGCACACCCTCAGCACCTCACAAATTGCAAAATACCGAAAATTTTCAAAATAATAATAATGATTAAGAACGTGAACAAGTATAACGCAGTCGGCAACGCCTGACTACAGCGTGCTATATTGTTAATAATATTAAAATGTTAGTAGTTATTTAAATGGCTGCTCTAAAAAGTATGCAATCGAATTTTGATATAGTTTTTGTAATATTCTAAAAATTGTAAAACCTTATTTATAACGTATACATATTAAAATGTCAATTCTATATATGTATAAATAATGGAATTACAAAAAAAAAAGAAAAAAAACAATAAAATGCATGACATCATGTATTAGTAAAAACCGCAGACTCAAACGCTCCACCAGAAATCGTATTAGAGGGAACTAAAACTCAGTGGATGGGAGCCTACTTAGCCGTTGGCCCTGCTTGGACACTACCCAATCCGCTAACATTGTTATAAAAGTGCAAACAAACACATGACCAGCAGGCGAAGAGCGAAAAGAAGCGAAATTAACTTTGGTTGGACTCAAACCATGACGCTGGGACTTGAGACGGAGCATCAGATACGGCAGACTTTTACGAAGAGCAAATGTGCTATCCAGCAACCCAATCCAGGGCGAAGACTAACCAAACGAGAGAGCACCAGCGAACACGGTGAGAAATTATGAAGCTGAAGCCGACGAGCGGGGGGCGAAAACGAAGAAAACGATGACGACGGTGATGGCAATGGCGTCGCCGACCTGTGGCCGCTGGAAAAAAAATGAGAAACCATGTGGTCCGCTGGCTGGGCAAATAAATCGCTGGACATAAAAACCGAGCGTAAGCGAAACAGAAAATCAGCAAAAGGGAAGATAGCCCCCGCCCCCAAAAGACTTACGTTAAACAGAGCGAGAGCCACCGAGCGTCGGGACGAATAAAAAATTGAATGAAATATTTTTATAACCAAACGAAAGGAAGAGAAAGACAGAAAGAGCGAAAGAGGAAAAGAGATAAAGAGAGACTGATATTGATGGCGTGCCACAGAAAAAGCTCAAAAAGGAAAAGCGAAGAAAAACTTGCTTATCAAATATGAAGGAGCACACAAAGTGAGTCGCTCCTCAGTGTGGGCATCATAAAAGCCATGAGCTCACCTTGCATAAGGCTGATACAGACCGCACCTAAGGGTAGTTAAGTCCAAAGTTTTATGGGCAACGACTGGTAGGCGGTCAAGTAACTCAACTTACCCACCCAACACCCACTCCCATATATCTTACAGCGAATGTAGTCTTTTTGTAGTCATAAAAGGGCACATTGTGTAAGTTTTCGACTTGGCTTTGAGTTACAGGAGGCTGCACACGTGCGGATAATAAAAAATGTTTTACTTTTCAATCGACCAATAATATGCCGTTCAATGGACAGGCGAAACGTGCGCAGACCGGACACACAACAATGGCTTCAACGCAACTGACAGATACAATTACAACAATAGCTTACATACTTATATAAAAAAAAAAGCTTCAACTGCACAACCACATACATACAAAGTTCAATCATCGTTACAAAAATTTCATTTTGAAAAATACTAAAACTTCAATAAATTATATTGCTTGGCCAGAACCAAGCCCAAGCAGATCGTAAAAAAAATGGTTGCGCTTACAGATGACCTCAGAGAAGCAGCGTGTAGCAATTTGGGGTAAGATTTCATCCCAGTCGTGCGTCGACTTGCTGGCACCTTTACTAGCATAGCAACAATACAAAGAAGACGATGACAATGGCAAAGGGGAAACTGCAGAACAACATTCGCAGTATAACATGGAGAACGGGTGAATCGAGACAGCGAAGGGAGCAGCAACAAACGGTCAGTTATTGTACTACCGCACACTTTCACACTCTCTTCAATATAACACATATCCATATACTCATACAGGTAAGCCGGGTAGCAGGACAAAACGGCTAAGACTGCGATGGAGCTTAGAGTCTGGGTTTGGGCTGATGCTACAGAATGAGGACGAAGACAAGCCAATGGCAAGCTAAAATACACTGCCCGGTCGATGGTTATTGGTTCGCGTTGCAATAATATAATATACACACAGATGTACACAGACACACACTCTTCGTTGCTCACTTATGTATAATATAAAAAGTGAGAATATAAAAATATGTATACCAGGGGAAATCTAAAAAAATAACGAACGCTTGGGTCGAGTGTTTAAGTAGAATATACCTGCTATGCGCAGGCTATAGTATATATGGAACATATATATATGGACATAAAAATCGGCGGCGACAAAGGATCACTTTATGGGACAACTTGTCTATATTCGCAACGTATATATGCACTACTTAAACGTATGTAACCTTTTTAGCCATTAAAAATGTGCACAGGGTATGTAAAAAAAAATATTTAAAACTGCTGCTAAGAGAAGGGCATCAATTTGTGCTGTTTAAAGCCAAATATAAAGGATCACTTTTGTGTAAGTGGGAATGGCGAAGGGAATCTTTTATTCCAAACTATTTTTCAACAACTAAAAAGCGAAATTTTTTGCATCCTCCACTTCTGCGCTTGCAATGCAATAAATATGGAACCGGCTACTTTAACGTGCCGAGCCTTGCATAAGCGTTGTCGGTTATTTGAACAATTAAGAAAATATGAATTAGCACTCGCGCTCACACTACCAAAAATGTATATTGTTTTTGTGCTGTCCGTCTGTCCCACATATTGAATGTAAAATGTATATACAGCAAAAACACACAGTTTGAAAGAATTTTGTTGTATATGTATAATATTTAATTTTTCAAACTCTCATAACTTTGCCAGATTTTCACGTTTAACGGCATTTTTGCTATGATTTGTCCTATAGATTGATTCTCCATTTAACAAATATTTATTATTGAAAACCAATTGTTTCTTTTATTTTCTGGCAAAAAGCATGATAACTCATTTTAAAATTTGGTTTATAATTTATTGTTTTAAATTATATTTATACTATTTTTTCGACTGTATTTGTCACTATGAGCGAGTATTGACATGTCGGTTACACCCGATTGCACCTTTCTTACTTTTTTATGTTTCAGCTAATCAAGCAAACACATAACACTTTTTTGACACAGTCTATAAGTCATATTGCCGGCAGCATAGGAACTAAAGCACTTTAGCCAAAGCATTACACTGATAGTGAATGCTTCCATATGTCACGTAGAATGTCCTTAGGCGCACATTCGTCATGTCGCAAAGTTTTTAACATCGAGAATAAAGCCAAATCAGTGACACAAATGCAAAAATAAAATTTATCAATTTTCTTAGACAGTTTGGGAGAACGAAACGATTTTGAGAAAATCAGATACTTGGACAACATGCGCGTCAAACTTTTATGCCGCAGGCAATGTAAAAACTGTGTATATTTTGTGTTTATTTGAAAATCGCTAAAGGATAACTAAAGGATTCCCCTAAGGGTATTTGGCGCGCAAGTGATTTGTGTGCGAATTTACATATACTGCAAGGTTCCAGTCACCGTTACCCACACCTACTGAAATTCAACTCCCTAGGTATTTTCCAACTCGTTGAGCAGCTCCAAAAGTTGTCATCGCTGGCTAAATTCAATGCTTTGCGGTAATAATTTTGCATACTGTATATGTAAATGTATCCAAATTGAATTCATGCAGCTTTGAAAAGAATCGATCGCCTAGAAATAGAAACACCTTTAGCTCACAAGTGGATCCCGCACTAATGGAAGCTAAGCAGTAAATTCAATTTATTCAATTTAACATCGTAAACCCCTCACTAAAAATATAATTTATAAATCAACAGTAACAAAAAGTAAGAGTGCTCTAGTCGGAAACGCTCGACTACCTGAACTCAGCTGTGAGCCGTCGTCACAAACATTTAAACTAACTCCAAAAAACTTCTGCTACTTGACTTGCGAAATTTATTTAAATTTATTTTTACCACACCTAAAATGTATTATTTTTTCGATGCGTACACGGTCTTGAGAGGAAAGAACGAAAAAGGTTGGTCAGTATATACTGAACTGGTTGCCCGATAGTTTTCGACGTGTATTATTTCTGGGCCTTATAGGAAAAACTCTCCATTTTCTAATTAAGTAATTATAAACTGTAATACAATGTGGTAGAGCCAGGTAGCTAATATACAAAATTCGATGCCTCCTACAGCAAAAATGCTTGCAAGAAGTTTAGTAAACAAACTATTAGTTAAAAACAATTTTTTATTCATTTTAGTCACAGAAGCAATATAAATCTTCTTGCTACATCCTCTGCTACAAATTTCACCTGGTTAATATCGGCTTTTAAGGTCATCAAATACATTTGGTACCGATTGTGAGGGTTCAGATAACCAGGACTGTATAAATTAATGAACTGGGAGATACTTCAATACAGATTAAAATACAGACAAAATAAAAGAACGGGTTTCTAACCGAAGTCAGAAAGCGTGTAAAAAGCCTTACCCTCTTTTCAACTCAATCAATCAATAAACGAACAAAACGCGTATACGCAATGTTGTCCATGGCGCAGCAAAGTAACAAATGAGCACACACGGCCACATATTCGTTGGCTGTTTCGCACTGCTTTGCAAATACCGCAAAATCTATTTCTATTCGCAATCAAAATCCCAATTTCCATTTGGACTATGACGGCAGTAGGCAGCTTTTGTTTTTCGACCAAAAGGTGGCTCTGTTGCCTGTTACCCTTTGCCTGGGTAGCGGTTAGCTCCCAATCGTGACCAACTTGTGCTTGAGTGCTTTCGTTTGTATTTAGTGGTGGACTTAAAAATACAGAAACGTCCGCACCCACAAAGGCTGTGGTCATCAATGTGTCCGGCCTCTGACGTTGAACGATAAGCCGCAACATTCATGCCCACATCCACATCCATATCCTCATTCGCATTCGTGTTCATGTCCTTGTATTCAGTTGCCATGTTTTCCAATTTTCAGCATAGTGCATTCAGATTCTGCCGAAAGCAACAACAAAGAAAAATCCTCGCACGGCTTTCTCGAAATTTAGTCATTGTACGCGAAATTGCTTATAAACCTTTCCGGGCGTTGCCCACTCTTACCACGCTCAATTTGACCTGACATGTGAGCGAGTTAACTAGTACGCCTCGCGCATCACCTACGCACACTCCGTTTTTTGATTGTTTAGGCTGTAGAGTTAAAATAAAAAAATTTCACTCTCCTGCGTTCCATATTTGAATAAAAGCATCTAACTCTTATAATAAGCTTTGAACATAATTGTGAGTTTGGTTGCTTGTAAACTTGAAAGTATCAGCAATGAAAATAGCATATCGCTCCTAAAAACAACGTTTTTTTTAAGTTCCTTATATATAAACATATTGCTCTTTACTCTTTATACTATTTCCTGTGTGTATGTAAAACTATTTACTCTTAGATGTCCATAAATGGATCCCGTTCTGATCAGATGTCTTATATTTCATTCCTATTAGATTACCAAAATTATAAATCCACGTAAGCAATAGCAAGCGTATCATAGTGTTTGTCTTATTTATAATCATCATTTATATTTTAAATTGTAAACAAATTGACCTAGTTACATATTTGCAAATATATAAACAGGTCTCTCAAATTAAAGGTTTCAAAAAATGCTTGCATTCCGAAATTTGCTTAAAATTCAGAATCCAGATCTAATTTGTCTAATTTTAAACCCAATGTATTAAGCATATTCATATTATAATATATATAATATATTAATCGATGCGTCTACGCCATACTTGAAAATTTGTTAACCGTCAATTTAAACAAGCGCACTACTAAGTTCTGTTTTTGATACTGATGAAGGATGGATTAACACTTTTGTAGGGAGCAGATGCTTCAACGGTTCAAGTATCTGTGACTGCATCAAGAAGGTTAGTTTCTGTTGCTCTAGCTGAACCAAGCTAATACCGAGGTGCACCGTCATTGACTGAGGCGGGAATACGCCATGAATGCAGCGCTGTACATAGGGCACCAAATCGTATGCAAGACAGGAGCACAGTCTAACGAATGTTTCGCGTTCATTGCCTGTAAAAGCCTGCTGTTCTTGGCGATAGAATGCGAGAACACGTTGTGCTACGAACCGAAGCGACCTTTGTAAGCAACAGGTTACATCAGTAGCCACAGCAAACGGCGCACAGAGCCGTAATTCATTTAGCGCGTTTAAATAACCATTACAGAGAACGGCAAGGGGATAAAAGTCAAGCAGCGTCTCTGGCGGCGCATACGACTCCAAGTCCTGCTCGGTCATGGAAAGAGCCGCTGTATCGAGCTGCTTGCGAGTATGCAAGCTCACTTTGTTAATGAGCGTAAACTTTTCCAATTCCTGTTCGAAGTTTTCATTCACTTGAATAATATTGGTCTCAAACTTATTACGCACCACGCGTACAAAAACGGGTGCAATCAATGCACGAAAGTCGGCTCCGACGCGACTAAAGGATAATCCAAAATACATACACTGCCCCAGAACGGTTTCAATTGAACTGACACCGCGATCCAAATCCACCTCGAGTGTCAACAAAAAATCATCTATCTGCAGTGAACAACAAAAATGTTTAACAAACTTAGCTAGGAACATAACAGCTTATTACCTTGTTGTGCAACCACGCGTCAAAAAGACGATGGCCTTTACAGCTAACGCCCTGCACTTGATTCAGTGCTACTGACTTGCTTGAATTTTCACCCTCCGGAAAGATAGCGCGATATTGCGTAATAATGTTAAATAGATTGATCCGTGTAACTTCTATCGTCTTAGTCAGATGGTGCTGAGCTATAATATGTACGTAATATGAATATGTATTTTTGTATGCTTAGTGAGCATACCGTCAGTTGTTGGAATGGTTTCGAGACACGATGTTAACCAAGCGTCACGCGACTGTAAAAACTTCAATTTTAGCTCGTTGTCGCCAAAAGCTTGCATACGCCGGAGATAACCAACAATTTGCAAGCACTTTGGCAGCTGCAAATCTATGCGCAGCTGTGCCACTAGCTGCACAAGCATGGTATGCCATAAAGCCTCTACGGAGCGAACAATGTTCTACAATTAAAAAGATTTGTACCACGAAGAAGAAGGCGAGATGGATATATTTACGTGCACCACATTTATGAGGTGTCCTTGATGCTGGCCCAAGCGTTGCACATAGCTTGCTAGTTCGAGCGCCTCCTCGTAACGACCTTCGCGTATGCATCGTTCCATTAGCTGCGGTAACTCGAGTATTTCCAACAGCTGGGCATTTTTGTGCAGGGTTGTGCTGTTCAGACGACGCTGCTCGGCCAGTTCCGCCGATTCTTCGAGAAACTGGTCACATTTAGCACTGAACGCAGGCAATTTGCCTATCAGCGTTTCAACCTGCTCCTCTGCCTTTTGAAACTCATGAAATATTGAACGGGAGTTCTCTGCTGTTGTAATAAAAGTTTTGTAATTAGATATGGCTAGCTCCTGCGTTTGCTCTAATATTCGTTTAGTTTCATCAGCCAGTCTTGTTTGCTCTTTTTTTAGTTGCTCCACTTTGCAAGTACCCAATTTGGCCAAATAATTATCTAGTTCTGGATTGCCACGCAGATTTTCTAATGTTAAACAGAAAAAATCGTATTAGAGGAATGAGCTATTATCAAATTTTTTGAATAGTATGTATAACAACCTGGAATACCACTTGCAAATATTAGTTTTAGCACACGTTCATTTTCTACATCACTTTTTTCAGAAAAATCCATGGCAAATAAATATATAGTATAGTGTTTTTTTACAAATTTACGATATTTTATCGATGTTTCGATATTGAAAATGCTCAAGAAACAGATGTTAGTGCATGCTATCGATAGGAATTAGTGTCGCACAATGAAAGGCATAGCAAAAGCTCATTGATATATCATCGTTTCAAATATTTTTAGTTATATTTTTATTTATTTAAATTTTACATATAAAAATATATAATATATATATATATATGCATCGGAAAATGTAAATCTATTTTACAGAAAAATCTCTTTGGGGTTCGTCAACTTCACCGTTTTGGTGAAAGTAGAACATTTACTTGGCTACTTGCTACAATTTAAAACATATAATGCTACTGTTAGTCAGTCTACACAGATTGTAAGTATCCGCTTTCTGCACTCCTTTTAGCTATACCGTCGTCAACACGATGACGCTAATGAAGTAAGTTGCATTTCCAAAACAACCAGTTGCGCACTTTCATCGCGTCTATAGTCAGAATTAGCTTTGTTCAGACGTTTTGGCGACGTCGCCATTCACAGAAATGTTGTTGTAATCGTGAATTATATCTACTTCACTTGCTGCATAAAAGCTATGGGGTCTTATAGTATTATATAGTAACTTATAGTATTGTTTATATTGCATGAATATCTGGTGATTTTTTATAACAGTAATTTAACGAATTTATAATTTATGTTATCTAAGTATAGCTTAAGTTCGGATTAGATATAATTAAGTAGTACTATTTTATATTTAAAGGTAGCTAGCCTTCCTATTATCTCTACACTTTCACTTTACACCATATATAATGAAGTATGGGTACATATATGTACATACATACGCATGCAGACGCTACAGGTGTATGAGATAAATTTTAATTTTGAACTTGGCGCTTAGTGCTAGTATTAAAACTTGTGCTTTTGTTATAGCTTATGTTTAATACTATCAATATCAATAACTTAACACACACACACCCAACTGATATTTTTTACATTTGTATAATAATATTTATATATTCTGCCACTCAATCTGAACTATTAAGCTAAAATTAAGAGGAGTGATTAACTGGGCCTTAATCACCAATTACAAACATTGCAATCACTACAATCACTTTCCATAAAGTGAGCGTTGTTTAAGTTAATCAATAATATTCGTTTTACACACACTCGATTATGTCAGGTGGGTAACAATTTACACTTTTTATTTTCTTAGCATTCCTTAAGAAACAACATTACCAGCTTAAGTAGTTCACTTAGTTTCTAAGAAACAGCTGTTTGACCGACAAGCTGGAAGGTTTGCGCCCGAGTAGTAACGAACTGCCAAAGTAAAGTTTTTGCTGCTTACGTTTGAATAGTAACAAACATGCGACGAGACAAAATAATAATAACAACATCAACAACGGCTCCAACAAAGTTAAAGGCCACTACTGACCTACTAAGCAACGTCATCATCTTCGTTGCTTGGCACAGCTCCCGCTTCCCACCAGCAGCGCAATACAAAACAACAACGGAAGAAGCAGCTACAGCAGTGAAGTCGTGCCTCGTTTTGTCTCGGTACCATCTTCATCTTTGGGACTTGTGCTTTGCACTCTCATCGTGTCGTTGTCGTTGTGTGTGGCTCTTTTTCTGTCTGTGTGTTGTTGTTTTTCTCTTCTTTTTACGTTGCTGCTACTGAGCTCGCTTGTTTTTCAATGTTTGTGTTTGCTGCACCCGCCCGTTGCTAACGTTTCGAATAATAAATAAGAAAAAGTTTTTCTGCAGTCGCAAAAACCCCCACAGAGCCGTAAAAATAACAAGAATGATTTGGTCGAGGGTACTATGTGGAGGATACCCACTAATATCCTAAACTACCGCAACGCTTTATAAAGAAGCAACGCTTTACTTATGTATGTTTCCTTCAATAGATAGCTGTCGTTTTTTTATTAATGATTGCTAAAGGCTTTGTCCTTAATACCGCATAATTTTGTAAGTGTTTTTTCAATTAGCTGTTAACTTTTTATAAATTATCACGTCTTTATTACTCCCATTTTTTTTGTTAAACGTAGGGTATAGAAAGCGTTTTCGCTTGCGTCGCGGTTTAGTCGTCTTTCTTGCTTTGCGTTGAGTCGGGTTCCGATTTATGGGTAGCGGGGTCGGTACTGTCGACGCCGCTGTCGCTATTTGCCGACTTCGCTTGCGATGGCTCTTTTGCCGCGGCTCTCGACGCAGTTGCAAACGTGAGTGCGAAGCGTGTAAACGTGATTTTGGTTTTGGGACTTAGTTTTGGGATCGCTGCCGTGGCTTATGTACGCCTGTTAATTCAGCGGGACAGACAACTAAAAATAAGCTTAGAGCTGCAGTGAAAAATTTATATACAGACTGTGGACAAATGAAAATTATTATTTTATTTATTATGAATAATACTAGTTGCAATTATGTAAATGCAAGCCTTAACCTAAATCCAAATCTATATCCATATACATGCGCTAATAATCTGTGACCCACGTTAGCAAATTGCTAAACTATTGGGCAAGGCCCCAATACCCAAAGCAAGTGAACATCGCAAAATCCTGTGACGACATTTCCATAAGCCGCTTTAGATATTGATTCTGTGAGAGTGCCAAACAGAGTGAAAGTAAACAATGGGCCTTACGAAAATGGATAGACGGTTGCAAATAACGAAACTTATAACGGTAAATAACACCAAACTGACCCATCGTCACATAATATGTGTTAATGTTACATACACAGTTGGAATTTTGTGATTTTAGCCCGTTTAAGATTTGTTTATATCAACTGGCCAAGTAAATGGCATTCAAGTCGTAGTGGTTGAATAAATACATACATATTGGTATTAATCTCCTACATTTCGAGAATTTCATGTTGGTTAGAAATATCAATTTGATATTTATTATGATTAATCTATGGTTTTTAAGGAGATAAAAAATGTTAAATTCTAAAAAATTTGCTTGTGAAAAATAAAGAATTGCCATAAGTAAAAGAACGGCCACTTACTCTTTTACTTATAACAATTGTGGCCATTTTTATACTCATGGCAATTATGATTCTATTACTCAATTTAATATTTTGTGTATATTATTATTTTCCACCTGCATATGTATTTACATAAGCACAAAGGTAATGTACAAAAAGCTGCCTTTATTACTGCACTATTAAGAAAGCATTGTAAGAAAAAGCTCTGCCGCGACTTTTATTCTTTCACTACCGGTTAGGTGATACAACATTTTGAAAATTTCACTTTCTTTGGGCTCTGTCGTTAAAAACGATTTCCTAGTTTGTCAGATTTTAACGTTTCGGACGTCATTTGAATTTAAATGCGGTGGTACAAAAAGTTAATAAAAAATTAAATTCCCCATTGCCAAATCAGAATAAAAGCTGTATATCTTTTAAGTTCCTCATCCGTTATGGCTATAAGTGAAATAAATAAATATTGTCACAAACAAAAAATATGCTATTTAAAATGGTTTATTTTTAAGAGCAGCAAATTTGCATGGAGCTGCATGTTTAGTTCTTCCCGCTAGTCTTTCTTGTTTTTAGCTTCTGTATAGTTTCACCAGTGCTTCTCTTTCTGCTCTCTGGCATTGGCAATTAACAACCACAAAAACGGCAATAAAGAAATCCAAATTTGGTTAAATGTAACATCAACTTCAGTTGCAGTATATACTTTTCAATTGATAAATAATTCATTCTCAGCAGCAGTATACGCAGCGGGACATCTGGCAACAGGCAACAATTTTATATAAGTATTTAGGAAATGAAGACATAAACGGCAAACATCTGCTAACATCTACTGGTCAGCTGGCCTGTCAGGTGGTGAGCGGGTTGAAGAAGGCTGGTTTGGAGCAGTCTTCTTAGAAAGTCACAATCGCACTGACACATTAAAGCGTTGCAATATAACAGCTCCGTCGCGTCATGTAGTGACAAATGTCTTTCTCAATGCAAGTTGACTTAATGCCCATTTATTGCTATTGCAGCGGATTGGACATATTGATTTGTTAGAGTAAGCTGACAGCCGCCTGGCCTGCCTGTTGCTCTAATTTTTGTTTGTCTTTTTTTTGGCTTACCAAAAAATATGACAATATTTATGAATTACTCTAGTCACCCTCGCTAAAAACTACATGAGATTTAATTGTATACATATATACGTGTGAGAAATGTAATATATCGCCTCCAACGCAGCGAAAGCACATTGACTTTCCATTTCATATGACTATTTGATTTTGTACACAAAATTAATTCGTTGCTTAAATCATTTGATGTGTCATCCTAAAGACTCATCAATCTCAGTATAATTATGTTTATTACATACGTTTATTGTTTACATTGGACATAATTTAGAAACAAAAATTAGTATTTAAATTAAATAGAAAAACTAACCAAACAATAGAGTACAATTTTCTACGCTTCGTTTAACTTTGTTAAATAATATAAATATACATATATATAAATACTATAAATTGTATTTCAAAATCAAAGCCCAGTCTTTCTGTATAGTATTTTTAATTTCCTTGCTTAAGCCAACTAGTTAAATAAGTAAATGCAAATTTATAGATACAAAGACCCATAATGGAAGAGACAACATTACCTAACCAGTCGACTGAAGCAAGCTTTTTGGCTCGACACAGACATACTTACATTTGTGGGAGCATATCACTTTCTTTTTAAGACTGCGGAGCGCCAGCAATAGAGATGATTCCTACATAACATTAAAAACCTCATACGAGTTACAGTAATAACTGAATGAATAAGCGGCAAACCAGTTAAAAAAAAGAAGGAAAAAACAGAAAGAAACACCAAAAGTCTGGATTCGGATCTGAGCTGCTTACCATGTGCTCCTTGGCAGTTGGTTGTGCATCAGAAAGCGAAAGTTAAAAGGGACCATCCAATCAGTAGACTTAGGCGCTTTTACAATACCTTTGCCACAATTTACTTTTACTTGGCTAACTTTTCGCTTTATAATTGCTCTTTCCACTTCACTTTTCACCGTTCGCCAGTGACCACTCAACGCTTGGTGTCCGGCCGCTATGCCGATCATAGCGCTCCAACTATTCATCAGGGTAATTGCTGCCATTCTCTTTGCCTCTCCCATTGCATGCGCATGCAAATGCACATCGATCATATTTATGAATTGTGCAGTTGGCACTGCGTGAAAGTAAAATTTCAAGAGAGGAAAAGAGAAAGAGAGAAATAAGCTTGTCTTGGTCGTTCCACTTTTGTGTTTCGCCTTGTCATGCTGCCAACAAATGTGTTGCCCAAGTGAGAGCCGGCCGCATTTGACAGTGCAGTGCAGTCTTAAAAAAATTTGTCCATGATTTTTAATAAATTTTACTTATGCATTTAAAACCATTAAAATTTTTAAAAATAAATAAAACCAGTAAAAACATGAACAAATATATACTCACTTAAAAAGACACCAACTGGGAGATACTTCGTATTATATTCTATTGTTTGAAATATATATTTCAGATGAAGTGTAATAGTTTTTGGCGAAGTCCACAAGAGACGTGTCAAATTGCGAAAATCGATGTGTCTACCACAGTTTCAGAGCCAAAATAACCTGATTTTGCTAAATTTCGAGCTTATTTTTCTCCGGTAAATTTTGAGCAAATTATCTTTTTAATTTCCCTCAATGTTCTGTTAGCAATAAATTTAGGTTATATATAGTACAAATAATAGTGCATATTTTTTTTATTTAACGCATTTGTATTATCAACTACTTTCTTACTTCTTGTTTAAATTGCAGTGCAATATTTTTTTTTTGCTGCTACTCATTACGGCTGTGGCCTCGTCTGACAGTTCCTCCAGCTTCGGGTTTGACTCAGCAAACTCATGCAGCCCGAATGGAAAGATATCCAGGCGTGGGCGCGCCCAGATGCTTGCGGCAATACCATGCGATTTGGCCAAGCAGCCTTTCTGCCACCTGCCAGGTTCTATTTATCCTTGGCACGCCGTACGCCGGTTTGTGCACGAGAATCAGGGGCTGATGAAGCGCATGTATGGGGATGTACGACACATTTCCATTCTACGCGACGAGATCCAGAACAATGAGGTGGTAGATATGGACAGCATGGATGAAACAGCACAGCGCTATTCCAAAATGCAACGTGGCCCCAAGTACATGTTCCATGGTAGAGATGGCGATCGTGATGAATTCATCAGTTACAAGGGAAACGATGTGGTCATGGAGCCGCATTTCCGTCCAGTGTCAATGGCAAGCACTGCAAATACACCAACGACAACATCTTCGCCAACGATTTCGACTGCACCTACGCCGAGTTCCTTAAGCTCAACGACATCAAGTGTACCGCCAGAAGATACAGGTGTTCAGCCTGCGCGTGAGTTGTTTGATGTAGAAGCGAATAGCATTTACGAACTGCCCAGTACTACACCGACCACCAATTCAACTACCACAACCAGCCTACAGCACACGGTCGTAGATAATATAGGTGACAAACATGCAATTATTGAAACTCCACAGCTAGGACTGGTACAAGAGGTCGATCAGGGCCTACGCAATCTTAGCATAACGGCAGTACCGCTTACGAAAGAGGTAAAACCCACAACTGGTGCACCTAAACGCACTGCAGCATTGCTAACTCGCAAGCAAAAACCCAAGGAGAGTCCCATATCGACAACTTCTATCGAAGCAGCATCCGTTAGGGCTACACAGACTGAAACATCAGCAACAACTTCAATAGCGTCATCACTAATATTGAGCAGCATGGCCACCACGACGGCCACATTGATCCCGCGCAGAAATGTGACCAAGACGATATTGGAAACTACAACACCTGCCAGCTTCGCCTCCCTCTTTTCGACCACATTTACGAC
This sequence comes from Drosophila paramelanica, assembly GCA_035043915.1. Classification (NCBI taxonomy): domain Eukaryota; kingdom Metazoa; phylum Arthropoda; class Insecta; order Diptera; family Drosophilidae; genus Drosophila; species Drosophila paramelanica. The sequence goes on along the minus strand of JAWNMO010000077.1, from coordinate 72,650 downwards.
ATTAAGTTCTGACAAACAGCGCAAACCACTAACAGCTAGCACTACAGCCGCGCCCACTAGTTCTATCAAATCCGGAATTTTGCGGGAGGGAGGTCAGCTGTTTCAGGATGCCATAAAGCAGGAACCGATGGCGGTCAACAGCAACATGCGTGGAGTGTAAGTGCCATGGTTATGCATCAATAGAAATTGTTGTTTCACAATATTTTTTCTTTCTTATGCAGCAATGCTTGCCCCGTAAAGGACGAGGTAGTTGCCCCGTTTTGGGCAAATAACACACGTGGTGAGGTTTTGGCACTGCTCAACTTGTACCCCTTTGAACAGTATGTGCATTGGGAAAAATGCACACATGAGTTCAAGCAGATGTTTTGCCGCGATGGCTGTCGTTGCGAGCAGCAGTACCGACTCCATCGTCTGCTGGCCTACGACCCTCACAACGAGTGCCGCGGAATCTTTTCCGACTGGTTTCGCTTTCCCTCAAGCTGTATATGCAAGTGCTATAATATACCACTAGATTTTCGTGCAACGTCGCGCAGTCCGCGTTCTGAAACCAGCTTTGATGCACCACAATCACTGTTTCAGCCACATCCAGATCCCATTGACGCAGCAGAGGCGGAGGTGCAGCGGGCTATCTATGAGCATGCCACCGATCAATGGTATCGGCCACGCGATGAGTTCGATTTTTTTGAGGGTTAGTTTTTCCTCTTTGTTGAACATGGCAAAACTATTACGTTTTTATCAAAATAGTTAGACTGAGAACGTGCTTTTTCGACCTAGTCCCTTCTAATGTATAGAAAACTAATTAAATAAAAAAAAAAATATACCACCTTTCTTTAAATGGTGGATGGTTTAAATAAGAACTGCTGTAATATTTTTTCCTGCGCTTAAGATTCACAATCAGTTTTTACATTTTAAGTCGGTAGTAAATAATAGAATATTTATATAAATTCGTTTAGAATTATTAAGTTAAGCAAGCCATTGTATTATTGTATATATAGATAAATTTAATATCTTTTCTAGCGAACATTTAAGGAGATAAAATACCTAGAAATATTTATTAAACGAATTTCCGGCGTTGAGTTTAAAAGTACTGCTATTATGATAAATTTAAATAATTATTATAGATTGTTTTTCATAACGGAATGGTGGCCATAACATTAAAATACTAACACTTTAAACTGTAAATAAAAAAAAGAAACAAAATAACAATTTGGAAAATTATTTATTGCAAAAATATACGTTTAATAACACGTATAAAATATACTATTATGTATTTTATACATTTATACTTATTTTCCTGTTAGATATATTTGTATTATGTATGCGTATGATAATTGATAAAGGCGTTGATAGAATTCCGTATAAGTTTTAACATTTATATTTAAATATAGATAATAATAATAATAGAATTTTTTAACACCCACTTTGTTCATCGAATAAAGATTCAAATTTTGCATAATAGCTAATGTTATACTTTCACCAATGTTTTTTGTAATAAAAGGCACATCATTAAATATTCTTTTTAAATGAAAACGGAAATTAAGGATATTTACTTAAAAATTGCCACGAAAATATTTTAATTGGTTCAATAATTAATGTTCGCCAATTTCCGATTGCAAAAAATTCAATGAAATGTTTTCAAATTTAATAAAGATAATAAATATTTATAATAAGAATATTTAAATTGTAGGTATCGATTCGGTTCAAACCTTACAATGGGAATTTTTTTATTCTTCATATGTTCCCCACAAGTATTACGATATTTAATAAATTAAATCAGACATAGAACAAACATACAGAAATATGGAAAATTATATGCAAACAAAAGATGTACAATTGTGTCTGCTAAAAACGACATAAAATATTATACGTTAAACGAAACGAATACAAAAACTGTATAATATTAATACGCACTTAAATACTATGCAGAAAACCTGTTGTCGAGTATCTGCATCTACCAAAAACAGGAAACATTACATCTGATTATGCTAGCCATTGGTAACAGGCACCCAGAGCAACTTGTCCTGTTCTTTGTCAACTGCATCCTTTATCTGTGTGCACATATGCTTGATGCTGACGCCTGGTATTACGGCTATATAAATATGATACAAATATAATAATATTGTGCTAAAAAGAACTTATCAAAAGATAAGATATTTAGAGTTTAGTTTATCTGCATCATTTAAACTTTCAGTTGAAGTAAGAAAAATTAAATTAAATAGAGATAATTTTATACTTTAATAAAAGCAATAACTCACCGGATATGTACTGTTTATAGTCAAACTCTAGTTTTAGTGCTCGCTCGTACATCTCCTTAGCTGCTTTGGCTGATATTTTATCGGTACCAAAATCGCGTATATCGCGAATTTGCTTGGCCGACTTAAAGCGCAGCAGTAGTACAATCGGATAGATTTGCAAGCGCTGAAGTCGCTCTACAGCTGAAATTGACACATCCAGGATGCAATGGCGCCGATCCTGCACATTATAAGTTTATACCCAAGTCTTAAATGGTATAAATAGAAAAAACTCACAATTTTACATGCATTACTGATTGCCTCTATAGTAGTGCATTCGAATTTGTTTCCACGTCGACGATAATCCACGAATATGTTCTCTTTGAGACCCTCTTCCATGGCTTCCTGCGAGCAATCCATGGTTGTTACCTCGCACAACTTAAATAAATTGGAAAAATCGATCTTTAATCGGTCTATTAAGCACTCGGACAGCGGTCCAATGATCAGCACTGGTCGGCGTATTGGCGCTATGTAAAATATCGAATTAGTTATGTGATTAAAGATTTTTTAATAAAAACTCACAGTCCAGGAGTTCCACCCGCTGATAGCTTAAGACGCCACCATCATCGTTTAAAATACCCGAGTCAGGAAAGAAACTCAACTGCGTATTACTAAAGCTTGCTATTTCCGTGGAGTCGCGCGAAGAGCTTCTCTGGTTTTTCTTGCGTCGAAAAAATGACCGGCGCGCTGAGGTGCTACCGCGCCGCGCCGCACTGGAATCACAGTCTACTACCTCGCCCGAACGCAACTCCTCTTCTACCCTAAAAAACAAGTAAATTATTAAAAGGTATTAAACATATATGAATAGATTTAATAAATCGGTTGCTTATTAATTATGCTAAATTTTTAAGAGTATATCATATTTGATAAGTATATCAAATATAGGCACCATTTTATTAACTTAATCAAAATAAAATAGATAACTCATTAACACAATATCTAATATATACTAAATTTACAGATATTAATGCATTACATACTTCATTTGGCTAGGTATAATTCCGCACTCCTTACGATGCCCCATTGTATCTAATTTCCAAGCACGCCACAGACCAAACGTTCCATTGAACACCGTGTTATCCACGTAAAGCACCTCATCCTTGACAAAACGCAAGTCCTCTTCATTCAGTTCCCCAATGCGATCAAACCCCACACGTATATAAAACGAATCGCCTGGCGTATCTTTAATTTGCTTGAGTGCTTAAGCGAAAAAGTTGCAGAAAGGTAATTCAACAAAAACATTTAGACTTAGTTAAAGTTCACTCACTCTGTAACTTGTTCTGCACTAGCATTGTGACTGTGTCAGTGAGCTTGGAAATCTCATTAGCAGCCTGTTCGGCGGTAAATCCATTTAGATCGACACCATTATACTCTAGTATGAGGTCACCCTTACGTATGCCGGCGTGATCTGATGGAGACCCTGACGCCACGTCATGCACATAGATGCCAACCTTGTTACCTCCGAAAAGCTTGATGCCGAGATTTTTTGATTTATCCATGTGGAGTGTTACAAATCGGAGGGCTGCAAAGGTTTTACGAATTATTAGTAAGCAGATAGGCAACCCTTCTTGGGCATGTCTAAAAAAAAACATCGTTAAATATAGCTTCAAGCGTATTTTGTAATGGTTTCCACCTATATCGAAAAATATCGACTTTAATATGTAGTTTATCTAGCATAGCAAGATTGTAGGAGTCTGTGTCAACAAATTCGGTATGCATATTTTCGTATTAGATCAAAAAAATTTAAGTAATTGTATGCTTTTTATATACATCACACATGAAAATTGAGAAAACTTCAATTTTATAGTCTTGTGCTCTGATACATTAAGAGTATTTTAAAATATAATATAATACAATTATTGAAGAATTAATTTTCCATAATTAGGACTTGAAGAAGCTTAGTATATTGCACAGCCTGCCGAGTGTGTTTGCGTATGTATATATAAATTTAGATGTATGTTACGGCAGATCGCAGCGGGGTCAGGATATCACTTTTGTTTTATTTGATTTCAAAACAACATTATGAACAGATTAGCTTCATAACAGAGCAATGTTAACTCATTCGATAAAGATATAGAACAGCTTGTTAATATCAGCTAGGTTACTTTGACTAGGCACTTTTTATAGTTGTCATTGCTTTACGGCGTAGCTTTATGATTAAATTTACTTAACAAACACATGTCGAAAAACTTACACTCAGCAGCTACTGTTGCCGATGTTGAAGGCAGTGTCAGCTTGGTGTCCTCGTCATAGACAGTTGAGGCTGCTGAAGCTGTCGTGGTCGTCGTTGTGGCGGCCGACGAAGGCATATCCTGGCTACTACTAATGTCTGACTGATTTTCTAAGCTATCTGTAAAGCTCTGATCTTTAATAGACTGATGAGAGAGCGGCGCACGGGAAACAGATACCGCTGAGGGATTTAAAGATAAAGACTGTATTGGCAGCGTTCCTTGCATACTGCGCGCCGGCGGCCGTGGCGAATTGCGAGGCGTTGGGGAGCCCGAATGATTAAGGGGAGATTCTGGTTCCAGGTTAAGTACACCTTCGTACGCCTCAGTTGAGTGAAACTCTGCAAGATAATTTTATAAATGAGAATTGTTTTTGATAAAGTTATTACAAGTATAGAAGGTCATGCTAAATGCATTTATTGTTTGTATTTGATTGGGAAAATAACTGGCAATTGAATATATAAATGACGCTGTAGTTTATAAACTAAATAACTGTTGCACTGTGCATCAATTAGGTTTAAAAGCCTTAACTAAATTTTTTGTTGTTTCACGAAATTTCCAAAACTCCTAACCTATTTCCCAATTAAATAATATTTGCACAATTCACTATACCGACCGCACATTGAAATATAATCTACATATGTACTTACTTTCTGGGTTGTACTGCACCAACATTGTAAAGGAATCGCCGCACTGGCGAAGCACATTTGCCGCTATTTCGTTTGTAGCTGCACGCATGTTAATACCACAAACTTCCAAGAGTTGATCACCCACCTGGAGACCGGCACGCATTGCGGTACTCTTGTCGGCAACTGTGGAAACAAAAATACCGCCGCCATTGTTGTTGCACTGTATGGTAATTCCGAGCGATTTGTCTCGCTTATCAATCGTGACTCTTCTAAGATCTCCAGGGCATAAAAAATCCGTGGCTACATTAGAGCTGCGTTTGCCACTGCCACTTGGCCCACCATGACTAAGTACCTCCACATGCACCTGTGGCATAGGCGAGCCTCTTCCGCTGCCCCCACCGCCACAACCTCCATTAATGCTACTCACATTCGCAGCATAATTTGTGTGTAGCGCAGAGTTCATTATTGACACAGGCACAGTTATGTGACCGGAGTTGCTGCTGGCAGCATAGTGATGATCAATGGAACCAGAGCTGTTTTTGACCAGGTTGTTGCTGTTCTGTCTATTGCTGGCCACGCTGGGATTGGACGGAATACGTAGACGTTGATTGTCTTTTTTTCGCGGAAAGGTACCGCCTTCATAAATTACACCATTTGTAGGACCTGATACGCCAGCAAGGGTGTAAGGGTAATGCTGCGTTTGCTGCTGGCTATATTCAATATACGGAGGGTGCTGCAAAAGCTGATTTGTATGTTGATGCTGCTGCGAGTGCTGACCTGGTACAAATTCAAGCTCAGTTGGTATTCCAATATTGCTACTGTTGCTATTACTTTCTAGCTGAGTCTGTGAAGGCGCCTGCGATGTCGTAACCATATTTGACGGTGGCGGTGAGGACAACGTTAAGGGACTAGAACGTCGCATGTAACGTAGACCATGACTGCTGGGTGGAAAACTGGGAAAGAGTTGCGTATGCCGATTGCCTACTGTGGCCATATGTGCTTGATGCGGCGGTAAATAATTGTGCCCAGCTGTCACCAAGATGCCAGAGCCAATGCTCTCGCTATCGCTAGGATATTTGGGCACATGCTTAGCTGGCATGGGTGGAACGGTGCGTTTTGGATACACATTGCAATCACTAACAGGCGGACTCTTTGCTGACAACATAGACTCTATGGAGTTTTGTGATTTGAGCGATATAATATCAACCGGGCCACCGGAACCAGAACCTGCTGAGCCACTACCGCCAGAAACACGCGGTGGTGGATGCAGAGGCATAAATATGGCGTTCATTTTAGGCAATGGTAGGGGCGGTGCTGGCGGCTGAAACATATCAAACATTTGCTGCTTGCGCGTGGGAAATTCACCAGCTGCAACCGCTGGAACAACCTGTTGCTGTGCCTGTTGACCACTAGTTTTGGGCTGATAGAAATCGCCTCCGCTTGGCGGTATATTCAATGAAAATCTATGTGGATTATGTGAGCGCGCGGTGCGTTCCTGTCCGTGCAGCTTTACGCGTGCATTGGCACCCATTAACGGAGCGGGTCGTTGCATTAAGTGTTTATCCTCCGGCGATGTTACTACGCCTCCATAAAGCGAATGTCGCGGATATGTCACAGCCGCATTGCCAGTCTGAAAAAGTGTGGAAGCCAACACATTGCTAACAGGATTAGAGTTACGATTGGGATGCGTTTTGATCCCACCGCCATTAACATTGCGTGGCTTGGACAGCTGGGGTGGCAACGGCGGCGGAGGGAGCTCTTGAAGCTGCATTTGCGGTTTTAACTTCACCTGATCTACAACATCTTCATCTTTATCCACATTAATAGGCCCGGCAGTAAAAAGCGACATAAGTGCGCGCTTTTTTTCACCACCACGTTGGACAATAGTGCCTGTTGGATTATCGTGTGAGATATTGGTGCGGGGCCACGTGCCCATGCTTTTGGCTTCCTTTTCGCCTTTTTTTCCTCGCTTGTGGCGTCTAAAAGGATTTTCTTTGCTCTTCTCCGAGCTATTTTCGCTAAGCACAGAATCCAAGGCCGCAATGGCTACATCATGCTCCTGTTCAAAACTGTCATCGGCTGTACCCGGTTTACTGAACTTGAGTTTGCGGAGAAAGTCTGCAAATTTGGACGGATGCTTAGCAGCACTGCTGCTGCCGCCAGCCACACCGCTGCTACTGTTTAAGTGTGGCATGGAATCAATGGAGCTATCGGTTTGCGCTGATGAGCTGGTCATGCGGCAATGTGTTTCCGACTGTTGCTCTGGTACATACTTCAAAGCAAATATGTTGACAGTGTCAGCATTAAGCAATTGCATCACCTCATCAATAGACTGCAACGAATCCATGGATTTGTTATTAATGCTCAGCACGCGATCGCCGACATCCAGCTCCGGCTCATAGAAGGCTAATGAGTTGGGTTCTATTTTGGCTATAAACACGCCCATGTCTAGCTGCAAGCCAATATCATCACGACTGTTCGTCTTAAGCTGTACAGCGTACGAATGCCTTTTACTATTTCGAGTGCGTGACACGAGAAGAACGCAGCGAGGAGCACAGGCGCGAATTTCATCTTGGACCATTCGTTTAGACACTCCCTGGCACTCTAAGTTGTTTACCTTGCATATGACATCGTTTATCTTGAGCTTGCCAAATGCAGGTGAACTGTTGGTGACACCACAAACCAATTGCCGCTTATTACTATCATCTAGTATTATGCCTAGATCAGAATCATGGTAGTTGCACAATTCAATTTCCAGCAGATCATCACAACTACTCAAGCGAAAACTGCGACGCGAGGCGTTGTCTGACGGCGTCGCTGGGTTTGTAATTGTTTGACTCTCAAGCTGTTCCTTGAGTGCATCAATTTTTCTTTGCGCCTCATCTTTCTGCTTCTTGATCTTCTCGCTGTCGCGTATAGCCATTAGCAAATCTGATATGGCCTTGTCGCGCTCCTTACGCAAATTATCACAAAGTGTCTTTACAGAGTCGCGTTCTTGCACTATTTTCTCACGTTGTGAGATTACCCAATCGCGCACACGTTTCGCCTCTTCGGCATCTTGCAATGCGCGCTCAACTTCGGACTGAGCCTTGTCGAGGCTTTTACGTAGCTTCTCCAATTCCTCTTTGCTATCATTATTAAACTCCTTGGACCAGCTGCTCTCACGCGACTTGAGTAGATCACGTTTCTTGTGTTCCGCATTTGCTAATTGCAACGATTTTAATTCGGTCTTGTATACAAGCTCATCTTTTTTAAAACGCTCGATTTCTTTGTTGGCTAAAGCCAGATCATCGGACATCTTTTGATGCTCTTGCAGCACATTATCTTTTTCGGAGAGAAGCTGATTTAGCTCCTCGTTTAATGAAACTACAAGCTTTTTCTCCTTCGACAATAAAACCTTTAAAGTTTGATTTTCATCGCCGCGCTCGCGATAAAAATTTCGCTCCTTTTCCAACTCAATGTATGATTTCTTGTATTTTTCACGCTCCATAGCTATTAAGTTGCGTTCCTTCTTGAGCTCTGCCAATTTCTCACTGCTGTTACAGCTGCCATCGCATGGCGTTTGTAACTTACCATAATAAAAGGCATTGCTTCCGGGTGTTGACGGTTGTGTAGCTGAAGCATTTCCGTTGCTCTGGTTTTGGTTCTCAAGCACCATAAGTTTAAGTTTTAAGCGCGCACTCTCTGCTACAATATCCGTAAACTTATTGCGATCAGCCATGTAGTGCTCTTGATAAAAATTTAATTGTGTAGCTAGTTCATCGCAGCGCCGCTCCGAGTTTGAATGTTGATGGCGGAGCGAAGTCAACTCCAACATCGCTGACTCGTACTGCGACTGCAGTAGTTCATATTTCTTGACACTGGTTCCAACTACCCCGACGCCTCCTCCACTACTGACCACCTTTGTAGGTCTATTGTTATTGGCCATATTGGCAGCTGTTGTGCTACCACTAGAGTTTGATGGTGGTCGCAATGTGTTATCGTAACCCGCATACTCAGAACTCTCTTCTGAAAAGATTTAATGTTTAAGTTCATTGCTTCTTAGCCTTATGCTTCCTACTTACCCTCTTGACTGCTTGTGCTGGTCAACGAAAGGTCACCAGATGCCATTTTCGCCATCACATCTTTTTCACCTAATTAAACCTATCATATACATGTATTAAGTTAAGCTGAAACACAAGATCATATATGTTAGATATAGCAAGTTAATACTTAGAGATGGTCTGCATACTGGTCAAAAATCTTTAAATGTTGCCACAGTTCATAGTACAACATATTATTAGTCATATATACTCACATAGTCATAAAAAGCATCTGAAAATAAAATTCTTACAATTAATTTGAGAAAGCAGCATTTTCATTCACTACCCAGTTGGGCTTTTAAAATTATATATTACAGTCAAACAAAATAAAGACGAAATATAACAAAACATGAGAAGCGAAGCTTAAATTTAGGTATAAAGCTTATGAGCTTTCAAGGGGCTAATGACTCCACTTACGGAAACTATTGTTGTGCAAATTGAATGCGAGTGTGTCTTGTAAGTAAGCAAAAAGTGAGAGAACACCGACAGCAACTTAACTGAAAGAATTAATTGAGTCAGCCAAGCAGAAAGCGTAAATATAATGTAGTACGTGTAATCGCAATCAAAGAGAAAAAAGTTTACGTATGAAAGATAAAGATAGCACAATAGAGAGAGATGGGTAAACAGCAGGAAATTTTGCCAATTGGAGTAAACGTTATAGAACATATGAAGGTATATTTATACAAACACTTAAACAGACTATAGATGTATATATATGTGGGAACACACAGAGTCAAACGCTACAAATGAATGAATTGAGCATGCACTGACTACACCCCAATTTCAGTCCCTCTACTTCTTTTGGCGTGAATGATGCGAATGCGCAACAGGCGAGTGCTCCTTTTACTATTACTTAATTACATTAAGCAAACAACCAGGATAAAAAAGAATAAAAGTTGAAACTGAAAAACATAGCTATTTTTAATGGCAATTCTCACACACTCGCGACATCTGTTAACTATAATTATCTTGAGAAGTAACTTACAAATCACGAACACAAAAAAAAACAACCTTCGAAGTCTAGACAGTGTAAACGTCACTTTATTTTCACTCTATGATCGTTTCATTACTTTAGGTGGAGATCGGATTCTCGGTGCCAACTTGTTAACTCGAAGATTAGCAAATATATTTTATCGGTTTTTTCGTTTATTCACATATTGTCATGTTTTTCATAAATACATTATTATAAAATTTTTTATTAAGCATGAATATTTCAATGAAAACGAAATACTAAATAAAAATAAAAAATTTTCGCTGCGAAAGTAAGAGTATGGCCGTATCCTCCAAGACTAAAATACTGAATTAACACTTATAATTCGGCAATAGTTAAGCTAAAAATACCAACCCATTTTGACAGGTCCGGATATTCCAAAAAAACATTTATACAAATTACAACCACCTTCCATAGGTTGCCATAAAATACATTTAGTGTTGATTAAAGACATAATATTAATTAAAATCCGAAATTATATAAAATAGTTTTTTTTTAATTTCCTTTTTGCATATTTTTCATTGATAAGGCCAAGAAATGTTGATTTCTCTCATAGGCGAAAAACCCATATGTAAATACTTCAATAAGTAGCCAATAAGACCTCCGATAGGTGTCAGGCGATAACATTTTCGAGCGATAGCCAAATTGTATTTAAAAAAAAAAACATAAAGCATACAATTCTTATCTCTTTAGTTGATTAAAGAAAAAAAGAAGTTAAATTTAGTTTTAACAAAATTTGTTGCATATTCATGATTCCAATAGTTACGCAGCAGAATATTCGATTGTTAACAGAAAACTGCCCAACATTACATAAAAAAAATCTGTGCAACAAGACTCCTCCCATTAACAGAATACTGGTTTGCTATCAGCAATTATTTTGGTATTTTTTTATTACTGAAACGAAGAGGTTTCAATGTATTTTGAATTGACTATCGAGGTTCGGGGCTTTTATTTAAAATTGTACGTAATTAAAAAGAACTGTAAATGCAACACAAAAGCTTTAAAATTAAGACAACTAAGTATTCATTTATTTAAACAGGCTGATAGTAAAAATCTGTTAATGGTAATTGAAGTTACTGTGATTCCTCTCTTTAATATCAATTTTAATAATCAATTGTCTAAAAATAGACAACTCTAGACTATCCTTACTCTAATTTAATTTGGAAATTATTTACTAAATAACTATATCTGCTTCAAGGCCAAGTGATTCGGAATGCTTTTTAGCTTTCATTCGTAAATCCGCTATGCTGGAGTTTTTATGCGCTGCAGCAAATGCGGCCAAATGCAGCGGATACTGCGGCAATGGGAAAAGTCCAGCAGGCCTGCTTCTGTTACTAATTGCCGCCGCATACTGAAGTTACAAAATATGTTAACGAAATAATCAATTATTATATACTTTATAAATTTACCTGATGAGCAGCAGCAGATAAAATGGCTGGATCGAAGGCTGAAAATGCAGCTGCTGCTGCAACGCTTCCGGAAAAATGTTCAGCTGTGGCTGTAGCTACAGCTGTCGGGGATGTAGTCCGATTATTAACAATGGTAACGGCGCTAGTTACAGACTGCTGCTGCACAGTGCTTATGGAGTTAGTTTGTGGCATAATAGACGTGTTCGTATTTCGGATTGTAGCCAAGCTTACATAGGGTGCCACTCGACAAGGTTCAAGCGGCGTTGACACCGGTGGACTTCGACTACTTAGTAAAATACCTGAAATATTAAAAACATTTGGATTTCTGGGTATGTGCAGGTAAATAATAATATAAAACAAGCAAAACCGATGTAGTAAAAAGATTTCGAACCCTTTTGCGTAACATATATTTAAATTTTATTTTATTCATAAATACATATGTACACATATGTAGGTATGTAAATATAAACACATGCATATCGTGCTTCGTCTAGGTTATTGTAATGTCCGTCAGTAAGTATAAACGTAATTTTCTCACCGCTATTGAAACTAGAAGCTTAAAACAACTTAGAAAACAATACGCAACTAAATTTGGTACTAGTCAATATAATGCAATGTAATAGTGCTAACAAGGCAGCCTTTGGTTACTGACCCCATGACGGCGATGAAGCGATTAAGCTTGCATGAAGCGCAAGCTCAACATAGCTAAGCGGCTGAGCTGAGTATAGAGTCTACCTGACTGTCATCAACTAATCGAAAATAGGAAATCGTGATATCATAATCGATGCGTTGATATAAACCAAAATAAACAAGTGAGATTGCTCTAGTCGGGACCGCCCGACTAGTAGATACCCTGAACCCAGAAATGAACACATACACACAAACTCTCGGCAGTTAATGAGTATTGATCCTGTTAAAAAAAAAAAAATTACCAACGGAAAAAGAAATGTTCCTCAACCGGGTCTCGAACTCGCTCTCTGCGTTCTAAGTTGCACGACTCTTACCAACTGCACCACACCACCACATTTTTTGCGAATGATATAACATTACTTAACTATCGCAAAAAGTCAAGGAAAACGAAAATATTGCACTTGTCATTAAAACGATACAAATTAATAATGATAATAATTATAAATAACGAAAAAATAAAGAAATCCAACATTGCTCTACCATACCAGCGCTGAATTCGAACCCGGACCTCCACGCTACACGGCATAACTCTTACCAACTGGACCACGCTCTATCTTCTCCTCGTTGTGTTAAAATTCAATTTAACCGTTGCAAACAAAATTCCTAGAAGAACGCAAGACAAATTTTGCATATGCATATGTATGCGTGCACATGTACACAGAAATTGCCAAGCAGCTGCGCTTTGCCCCCACTACTGAAAATAGATTCTTGATTTGCTCGTAAACTAAATGTACGATCGTTATGAAATTTTCAGGGCTTATTCAGATCATTGCTTTGTTTTTATGGTTTTTTCAATATTGGGGGCGATTGGGGGAGGTATCCAAAACCTGAAGGGCTTATTCTTCGTATATTTTGCGCAAACATAAAATAATAAATTTGGTGGCTCTAGCTTTTATAGTTTGGGAGTTATGCTTAAAAAACGAAGTCAAAAAAGCGATAAATATCGATAATAAGAAAACGGAAGGAGTTATCGATGTTTTGAAATAAACTTGATCTGCGTATGGAATATACGAACCGAATGAGACCAAGATCAGCTTTCTAGCTTTTGTAGTCTCTGAAATCGACGCGTTCATACAGACAGACGGACAGACGGACGGACAGACAGACGGACAGACAGACGGACAGACAGACGGACAGACAGACGGACATGGCTAAATTGACTCGGCTAGTGATGCTGATCAAGAATATATACACTTTATGGGGTCGGAGATGCTTCCTTCTGCCTGTTACATACATTTGCACAAAACCATTATACCCTTTTTTACCCATTTTAAATGGGTTCAGGGTATAATAAATGGTCGATTACAATTTTAAAAAAATATATTTTTCCTAACATTACTAATAAAGACAGACATAAAGTTGAATAGGCTATTGATGCTGGTCAAGAAGTATAATTAGTGAGCGAGAGTAAAGAATAGATCCACAATAAGAGAGAGAAAGGAGGAAGAGAGATTAGTAGAAACAGAGAAGAAGCAAGTTAGAGAAACAGAAGCTAGTAACAAACCAGAGAAAATTTTAGTGAGCGAGAGAAGGAAATAATAAGTGCAAATTTGAAGAAGCGACTAAGAAAGAGGGAGAGAGAATGAAAGTAAAAGAGAGACAGAGAGAGAGAGAGAGAGGCAAAGCGAGTAATGGAAAGAGAGAGCGAGAGAGAGAGTAAGAGAGAACATAGGAAAACGAGAAATTGAGGAGAAGTGGAAAAGGGTAATTAAAACAAATTGTATGTCGTCATTAAGACAGTTTCTCTCATAACTTATTCAAAACGTTACCGATTTGCATGTATGGCTTATGCTGTATTCAAAATATATGAAAAACATTGATTGCTTCTATGTTTTTGTGTTCAAAACCAATGTTTCTGTGAACGTGGTTACAACCAACTGCAATGTTTCTGCATGTGTATTTAAGCCCCTTAACAAATTTTTAGACTGGCTATTAAGGTTTTTTTATATGTGTAAATAATTTACATAAGCACATACCTTAATCCAAGTACATAAATACAAATGAACATCCCAATTTGGCAAATCGGTACAAAAATTCGTGACAAGTAATTGAATTCATTTTCTAATTTATTGCCATAAAAACACCCTCCATCGAGGGCTTGATTCTATTGCTCTTACTGTCCCAACTTCCTGCTACACCCCCATCTCAGGGCCAAGGCCAGACAGACACATATCAAAATGACACTCAAGGGACCACAAGGCCAGGACCAGGTTAGCATCGTCATTTATGCAGTGCTTTGCTTTTAGGGCTATTTCTTTTTCGTGGCGATAAAAAATTCGGAGAATTGATATAAGTCCATAAAACGATACTTTACTCTATATGAAAAAGGTTCTTTTTCATTCGAATTTTAATTTGATTACTTTTTTGCTTTCCTCAGCCTAACATTTCTTCCCCTAAGCACATTTCACTCGACAACCTATGTATATATTATCTTGAGTTAACTTTAAGTAAATCGACCAGCATAACACTCTTTAAAATATCACAAGATAAAGAAAAGGTGTTTTTTTGGGTGCCAAAGATTAAAATATGCTTGCAGACCTATAATTGATGTGAGCAATGTTTTATACCGAACGGCATTTTCGTATAATAAATTTTCGTACCATTCGTTCCTATAACCCTGTTTGGATTTTTGGCTTAAGCCGACAATTTTCGACATTTGTAATACATGCAACAAAAAGTCAATAATTTGCAATGTTTCACAAAGACATCTTTGAATGTAAGAGATTTTATTATTTTATATATCGCACATTGCCATAACGAGACGGCGGTAAAAACTGATATTTATTTTGGGACACAATTAGCAACAACTTTTTTCGCCTGTAAATCAACACAGATTTCCCTTACACTCCTAGGTCTATAGAAATCAAGAGATAAACCATTGTTTGTAGTCTTATATTAGTTATAATGAGGAAATTTCGGTTATGGTATAACTTTAGCCAACATCCCAATTATGGTTCCGTGTTAAAAAAATAATCAGATATACATCATACATACTAATAACCTACCCTTGCAGAAATTAAGCAAATTTAAATTATATAGTAGTTTGGTGTTGGTAATATTTTGTTGATATGTGGCAGTATAATTACGCTCACAATTGTCAAGTTTGCCTATTCGCCACCTACGCTATATTTCATGACGATAGCTTTTAAATTGAAAAACTAGTTGGCATCTTAGTTTAATCCCTCCTACAATTAAAAATTTGCTAAACATTTATTTTATTTTATGTTTTATATCCACTATGTTCATTTTTGTTTTATTTGTGCACCCTTGCTAATGCCATCCTAAGCCACAATCCTTCTGTTGGAGTTTATTTTGAATTTATGTAAATTTCAAATAACATGGCAATTAGTTAAGTAAATGTTGAAAGTTTACAGCTTAACTGTAATGCCACAGTTACAGATGTCTTAATGCCTGTGACGTCTTTATTTAACGAACTGGTTAACACAATATGTCATGGTTTCACAGTTTATTCAAATGTATCATCATTAATACATCAAACTCTTACCACCCCCTGCTTTCATGGCTTTATGTTCATTCATCAACACCCCAGCTCAGACGATAACATTTTTATTTTCCACTTTTACGGCTGGAATATTTAATTTGATTAAGTTGGCAATGATTTGTGTCGCTGTCGCTGTACCGCATAGGGGAATTTACTTGCAGTCCAAGAAAAATCACAGCATATGCGAATTTAAAAATTGCGCGATACTTTTAATTTTAATATCACACAAACTTTCTGAGAAAGAGAGAGTAAAAGTGTCAAAAGCTACCCTGTTAGCAAATTTATAATCATTTAATAACGTTTCGTCAAAGTTATCTTGTGCCATTTTGGAAGTAGTTTTATATTTTAATTGAAAATTAATTTTACTGTCATATTAACATAAATATCTATCGTGAACTCAATATATATAGTACTATATTATGCGTCGGAAGGAACAGTGTGGACTTTAGAGAATTTGCCCAATACGGCCTGTCTGTTATCGTGTTCTTTGTGTAAACTTGTAACCAACAACCTTGGTATATTTATTATTACACGATTAAAAAATCTAAATTAATATAAACAAAATTTATCTACCTAATATATTGATTATTTTATATGCATAGTCTACAATATTATTTACTTACCCTTATGCATTTGATTTTCATGTTTACGACATTTCGCTCTTCTATTTTGAAACCAAACCTGAAAAGATACAGAAATAAATGGTAAATCCTATAGGATTTATATTCTAGGATTTAACAATTTTTTGATTTAAGCAAGAACAAGTGCTGAGAGTGCCTGACAAATAGATACTCTATACCGAATTGCGAACTGCAGTAACATATACACACTTAGATCCATTTAATTAATAAGCTTTCTTTAGCGATCCTGATGAATTTGCAATAGATTCGTTTAGTGCTATAGTGTCTACAAGTATTTATTTGATCCAAATTGGTGTCAACAGCTCTCATATTCGATGAAGTCTAAATTCGAAAAGTTGAAGTAGCTAGCTTTTGTAGTGTCTGAGATCGACGCGTTCATACATACGGATGGATATAGCGGAATCGATTCGGTTGTTGATTTTGATCACGAATATATATATCTTCATGTGTGCCTCCTTCTGTCTGATAAATAGATTTTTACAGCACCATTTTTACTCATTTTTAATGGTTTCAGGTTATAAAAACAGCCTGCACTTCGCGAAATACCAAAACGGTAAAGTGTGTCTCATACGTATGTACGTACAATAACTATTTGTAAATTCAATAGATTCAGGAAATATACAGCCAGTTTTCGAATCTAAGTGTAACTATTGCTCAATGCCATTAGTTAGAATAAATTTATTGTAAGCAAGTAGAAGGGAATTGTAATTTATTACACTTGTAACAACCAGTATGTTGTTCATATATTACCACATACCGATCCATTAAGAGCCGCCCTGATTGAGCATTTAACTTGTAATCGGCCCCCTGTTGTCTTTACAATTTCTTACTTGGGCATAATTGTTACGAAGGGCGGCGTAAACCACTTAACACCCCATATCTCTTGGTAAGCTGGTGGTTGAAAAGTTAAATTTGTTACTGGACTCTGTTAAGAATCGGAAAAATAAAATTTTACTGTCCCAACTACATTTATAATGAATATCAATTGAATTTGAATTTGTGCTCTTACTTTAAGCTGACTACTAACATCTCCAAATAATGCTACAATTTATGCCAGTTTTTTTTACCCTACGCACATTGAAAATTTGTAAAAAGTTTATGATGGTTGTGTAAAAAGGTATGTAACAGGCAAGCATCTTCGACCACATAAAGTATATACATGTTTAAGGACGACTATCTGAGTTTGTGTATGTATTTATGAATAAACGGCGTAAAACTTTCCTAGTGGGGCACTCCTGACTAGACCATTATTATTGTTATATGTATGTAAATATTTACCTGCACCCGTGCTTCACTAAGTCCCAGTCGCTGACTTAATTCCTCTCGCATAAAGGCATCTGGGTAGTGTGTTTCTTCGAAAAGTCGTTCCAGTTCGTTTAGCTGTTCGAGTGTAAAGTTTGTGCGTGATCGTCGCTGTTTACTACTAAGTCCTGAGGGTTCTATTCGAGATATATTTTCCCCTATAGTAGTTGGTGGCTCAGGAGAAATAGATTTTTCAGAAGTAACTGGCTTTTGCAATGATATTTCTGGAGAATTACTATCATTTGAACACTCGTTTAAGTTTATAGTGATAGTTGCAGAAGTTTTCAGTTCTGTAAAATTTTTATAATAAATTATGATACAAATATCTATAGTTTCTAAATATGGTTTATAACTTACAATTAAGAATTTCAAAGATAGTAAAAAATGTTCGACTAAAAGATACTTAAAGCTTACACATATGTTTGCACCTAATTATTTTTTCAAACAGCACTAGTGTTCTATACTTTGGTATTTTTTAGAATTTAAGAATATACATATATATGACACTACAAATTTAACAGCACGTTGTTGACCATTCTTTTTTCTAGCTCCTAACGTTCTTGAATTCGGCGTGTTGGTGTTAGATAATAATCAGACTGACTGATGGCCAAATCGACTCTACTAGCGATTTTATTTTGGACAACACAATTTCTTCTACTTAATATATTTCAGCATCTGTGTTACACCAAAGCTAATATAAATACTTAAAAGACGAGTAATGCCTATACATTTAAATGTAAGACAAAATTGGCTTTTCAAGTTTTTTCCCCTCTTCAAAAGCCAAGCCAAAATGCCTTGCTTACCCGCTGATGACCAACCCAATTAAAATGAAGCTGTCTTATAGTATTTCGTTATTCAGTGCTACTAAACTAAATTAGAGAACTTAAGCTTGCGAAAATCATCAATCGACTAGATAAAGAGCTAGTACTAGTAAGTGACATAATAGGCGCAGAAGGTCGCAGCGTACGTTAATCCGTTTATTAATAAAATAATAATAAATAAATATATAAATATATATATATATATAAATATATAAATATATATACATATATATATATTTTATGTGGACTGCCGAGCAGGAATTTTACAATTATGATTCTTTTTCTGAATCCGTTTTCAGTTTATTAACACTGGATACAATTATAGAGCTTTATAAGTTATTCGAAATTTATCACAAATTCCTAAACTGTTTATCGAAGAAAAGAACCTAACCTAATTTCATTGATAGATACAAATTAAGAAAATACTTAGTAAATAGTACAATATTAATATTGTTTTGTTGAAATATATTCTTTAAATATAAAATATATTTTAATAAAATGTTTGTTCTAAAAATTTACTTAGCGATGTTTCTATATTATAAATTTCCATATCCTTTATGCACTTGCTAATGGTTTTACAATCTTGTTCTTCGCATGTTGAACTCATATCACCATTGCTCTTAGAACTCTTAGTTCCGTTTAGGATACGTGCGTTAGGATCATATAAGCAAGCAGTCGGATTTTTACATTTATCATCTGAAAATATGAAAATAGAATTTAAATTATAAGAAAATAAACGAGATAGGGTGTCAAACACACATAAATAATTATCTCTACCAATTAAATTATTCTGTAGTATTTTGGTCTTTTTATATTCTGAAAATTTCATAACTATTATATTTTTATACTCGTTCACGAAGAGAAACTAGTATATTGGGTTTGTGCAATGTCCGTCATGCTGTCCATCTGTCCGTCCGGATGAACGCACCTATTTTCGGCGCTATTGAAGATAGAGACTTGAAACTTTGGATATATACTTGTAGTTATATTCTTCAGACAAAGTGTTAAGATTTTTGTGCCACGCCCACTGGGAAGCTGGCAATACGATAACATGTCGATATCGCAAATCGATAAAAAGTGAATATTTCCCACAATTTTAAAGATAGATCCACCAAATTTGGTATGTAGATACTGGTGATCTCCCCCAAAGATTGATTGATCCCTTGATATCCCACGCCCACTAGAACGCCCCTAGCGCCCCGTTCTAAAAAACTTGAGCTAGGGTCACCAAATTGGGATTTATATTGCTGGAATGCTCCCCCAAACATCACAGAAAAAAAAGTGGCCAGTGCGCCCACTCTCCCACCCGCCCCCACAAGCCTTGAATATCTATATCTCAAACAGTTTTAAAGCTGTAGTCACCAAATTTGGAAGGTAGATAAATGGTCAGCTCCTTTGAAGATTTGTAAAAAAAATCGCAACACCCTCTTCCGCCTCGCAAACCACGAAAATCTATACCTCGTACAGTTTTAAAGCCAGAGGCACCAAATTTAATATGTAGATAGCTGCTGACCAAATACCGAAATTTTTCCAAGATAACAATATTTAAGAACGTGCACGAGTATTACGCAGTCGGTAACGCCCGACTGCAACATTCACACTTGTTAGTTTAGAAATAAACCAAAAAGTGCGCTTGGCCCTCACCATAGAATTTAAACTCTTGACTTACTTCTAAACTAATAGTATGATCATTGTAAAATTTTCAAGACTAAATAGGAGCATTGAAATGTACGCGCAAACCAAAGCGTAGTTCTCTTATATTTAATTTTTGTTTTTTTCTGTTTTAATAATTGTAATTGAGATTGTTCTTTTTTATACAGACCTTCCTTACATCTTTTGCCTGTTACATAAATTTGCACAAAACCACTAAACCCTTTTTACCTATTTTAAATGGGTTTAGTGTTCAGGAATAAAATTTTAAATATAGTTTTATTGATTCGGTTGATGGTATAAGAAAATACACACTTTTTGGGGTCGGTGGTGAAGCTTTTTATATGTTTCACATTTTGTATCAAAATTATACATTTCTCTGCATGGGTGTTGAAAACATTTTACTTTATAATATACAAAAGCTTTCGCGTAAAATAAAAAAATAAATTGCTGCCATACATGCATATTCTCTTTAATGTGTTTTATATAACCGATCTTTGAGGCACAAAAATTAACTGCGAACTATATGCAGTTAATTTTGTGTCTATGTATGAGTTTATAAACATTTGCTGTCATGTCTAAAATGATAGAATAAAAAGTTATTTTATGCAATTCGAATAAACAGAGAGTTATGCCTTCGAATTTGGCCAGTTATTAAAAGATATGTCTAAAATTATAGAATAAAAAGTTATTTTATGCAATTCGAATAAACAGAAAGTTATGCGTTCGAATTTAGTCAGTTATTAAAAGATATGTCCTGTATTTATAATTTTATTTTTTTTTTTACCCCGATAATTTTTAGTTTATATAATAAATAATATAAATTAAACAAAAAAATAATCCGAAATGTACTGAAACTTCTACCGACTTACCTTCTAAATTTTCGTCCGACACCAATAGATCAGATATTAACCAGTTTTTTGGCTTCGAAGCAGGATCAGTCTTACGAAAATTATCTCTATTTGAGATTGTTATAACAGACTTTTGTTGTAGCGAACTAATTTTAACTAATGACAACGGTTTGGACAAAATAGACTCTTCTTCATTGCTGTTTTCTCCCGCCACAGAAATATCGGTTATATCAATATCCATAGATTCGTCTTCATTAGCACAATTATCGACAGAACTTCTACCCAATCTATTTGTGTTTACTAATATCGACTTTGTTGTTGCGTCGGTAAGTTTATGAATACGAGCACTTGTCATTGAGTTAAATAAATTATTGACACGATTATTAGTTAAATTGAACTCAAATGATTTGTTTACAAACTGTGCTAATTGCTCCATCTTTGACAGCAACCAGTTTCAGACAAAGTTATTGTTTCTTTATTGATAAAATTCTCGCCGCATTTTTACTCCGATTCATAGTTGTTCTTACAAAATAAAACGGTCGACTACTTTGCAAGCATTGCCAATGGCATTACAGGTCCTTTTCCAAGTCAAATAAAACTAATACAAAGTTGAGTCTGTACTCTGTACAGAAACATTCTATTTCGCTCTTGGCTTCTGCGCATGTCACTCAGCACAGTGTCATGCAATCCTATTGCTTTAGGAGAAAGATACATTACTGGGATAGAAAGAAAACATACTTTAATCAACAAGCGTGAAGGAAATAGACACCGCATAAAGTATGTATTAGAATTGGCACATGGCTAAATATGCGGCTAATTATCATTTATTATGTATTATAAAATTGTTCTCATTAAGTTCGCACTATTTTCATACATCTCAAGTCGGTAGGATAGATTTTTTAAATTTAAGAATCTCACTTAATCAGTATAAAGGAACACTACAATACAGCTAATGGTTTCAATGAAATTAAATTAATATCAATTCGTTGATTCAAAGTTTTAAATGTACTGTAATGCATCTCCTAATGTCATTGAGCAAATTGTTCGCTTCTTGGGACTCGCTCTTTTTTCGACCATAAAAACAACCCCTGAAAGTAGTAGTCACAGTTCGTAGAATAAGGTGTCGCCCTGCCTACGTGGTTTCAATTTATTCTCATTGGTCTTTACGGGCTGGTTGTTCTTGTAAAGTGGTTGTAGGTTGTTGGCTCAACCCTACTTTACTGTTATTGGTTATAGCCGCTTTATGCTGTATACACATTAAGCGTGTATAAAACACCTAATAATTTTCCGTGGAATCGCCTATGTGGGTGGAGTTTCATATTCGTTGTACTTAGTATAACGCTGATTAAAGAGCTGAACAATACTTAAATTTCAGAAATTATTTATTTATGTATACACAAGTCTGCAATATTATTGACTTTAGAGGACAAGAAGAAATAAGATATATATTTATCATATCGATTATTAAGGCTTATTTATGTTTATCACCAATCCCAAAAAAATCACATTTTATAATGTAATTAAATAAATTTTCGCAAGAAAACCCGGTTAATAACTGTCGTTTAAACCTAAATTATTATTTCAAATTATAAGCATGTAGATTTACCTTGTTTTATTTTGAGATGCATTGAAACCATTTTTCATTCGCCTGTATCTATTACCCAGTCAAACACCACCAAACCCAACAGTGAATCTGACTTTGTTGCTGGTATATATGTTTGTACAAATATAATGTGCTCACCTCTTTTAAAACTATGTTGACATTCTAAAGATTTTACTAATTTAGATTACTAATAATTCTTAAATAATAGTACGCTATTCATTACGCAACCTACAAACAAAAAAAAAATTTTTAAATATTAATTGTTTTAAATGCTGTACTGAAATGTACATAGGCTATACAGAACATATTGAATTAATAGAAATCGCATAATTAACATAAGTTTGTAAATACCAAAAATTAGATGGCTCTCTAATCTTTGCTCTTGTTAAATAATCTTCTCTGCTTTTCTGAACTTGCGTTTGTGATGTTGCACCACCACTTACTACATTAATATACTAAAAATAAAAAATTATAATAAATAATGTGAGTCGATATAAAAAATTAGATGAGTTAAAATGAAACAAATTTAATCGAGCATTTTCTGATTTATTTAATGTATACGTTTTGACATCACAGACTTAAACATAACATTCAATCATATATAAAGCATTAAAGTTTTTGAAATGCAACATAAAATTATGACTTGAGATTCGAAGTTTTTAAAACTAGAGTAAGCTTTATGCTTGGAGAGTTTTTATTCTTTGTCCTTACAAATTCTAGACGTCATTTCGTGTAGTGGTTCTAATTCCTTGTTAGATATCAGTTCAAACTCTTGCACAAAATAATAAAAATGCTTATAGCAAGCATTCACATGCGCTTCCTGAAACGAAACGAATATATTTTTTTAAAGTATTGGTAAAATGAACAAATAAAAATTCTACAATTCCACAAAGCCTCGGAAACGTATCTCAACGGCACAATACGCAAAGAATTGGTACTTAAAAAACTAATTCATTTTCGATAGCAAAAATTTATAAATAAATTCATAATATTTTAACGAGTTATTGGATTTGAAAGAGTGACGTACCACTCGACAAGTATATAGTGCAAGCCTTCATTGTGTTTGGCCAGTAGCGTGTACTGCATTCCGAAATAATAAAAATATCATTTTTAATCAATACTCACCGCACCAATAGTAACAATTCTATCAAAGTGATGAATATAAACATGAACGAAAACACGAAATAATCGTGTTAAAATTTTTCGGCTGAGTGTCACAAACGTTTTTGGAAAAGGAACATCTAAAAGTAATAAAAACAAAGGACCCCATTATTATAAACTCCTCTCTTTAAAAAGTTTCTTTACAATTTCATTTTCTTAATCACTAGGCATGAAATTTACTTTTAACTTCGCAATCAATTATTCATAAGCCATATACTCAATGAATTTTTAAATGTTTAAAGCATCAGAGCATTTCAACATGTGCAAATATGTCTAGTATAATCTCGTACCTGTGGAAACGGGAAACACTGCTTCATTGTTTATTTGTGTTTCAATCCAATCCATTAGGAGCTCGATATACTTCTGTGCAGGCAGCGCAGTGGGCTTTTTGTACCTACAATTTTATCATTAAAATAATATTTATACAATAAAGCACTAAATGGTTCATACATATCTCCGTCTGCCCATAAATATTCATATCGAGAGCCGCCGGACATTGTTGGGCAAGTAGTTTCATTGCAGTACTCAGATACAGTGCCATAAATAAGATTGATGCGATTAAAAAAGTCAACAACTAAATATTTATACAATATTATATTATTTTATAAATAAATATATTTTGGTAAAAGGTACCCACCGTGGACTGCTAACCAGTCGTTCATATTCTCGCCTTCCGGCAATCGGACAACTTGACGTAAATTAATTCCAGATTGTAAACTAGCCTGGGCCTGCTTGTGAAGCGAATATCGAATGGTACCGGCCGTAAACCTTTTTTTGGTCTAAAAGTCTGCAAACGACAAATAATGCATGCGAATTAGGCATGGCTGTTATTTTTATTTACATAAAAACTGTGGAGCGATCATTGCAATCCACAAATATACATACCTTTCCTTTTTGAAAGAAATCTAAAAACCCGTGTAGGGCCATTTCGTTCTTTTTTTATTTACTATTTATATATAATATAAGAATATTGTTTTAAGAATAATTACAAATCTCAATAAAACATATGTAAACACTGTGTGACCAATAATAGCCAATTTAAAAAATACCAAACAATTTTTGTCTGTTAGTTAACATTCTCAAAAAATGTTTCTTACAGCGCAAACCAATAAAAATTCTAATATTTTCCTAGTTTAGGTGGGAAATAAGCGAATATTGATAAATTAGATAAATACTAAATTTTTTAGGTGTGTTAGCCCAAATAAATATAGGCGAGCCATTACAAAAAAGTACCTTAATACACATCGATGTTTCATTTATATTTTTTAATCATTCAATGATTTTATTCTAGCTAATATATGTTCTACTTTTTTTTTTATTTTCCTAGCATTTGTGCTTTAAGAAATAATAAACATTAACTTTATGCCTTGTCGAAGCAAACAGAAAATATCGATACATGCCTATCGGATATTTTTACCAGCACCTATGTCGCCATGTTGTTTAGCAATTTGTGCGTCTCTGTTTTGTTTGTGAATTAAAAAAAAAAATAGAAAAGAAGCAAATAGATAATGTTTTACGAACACATAATTTTGGCCAAAAAAGGGCCGCTAGCCAGAATTTGGTTAGCAGCTCATTGGGATAAAAAAATTACAAAAGCACACGTATTCGAAACAAATATAGAAAAATCTGTGGAAGGTATTCTGCAACCAAAAGTAAAATTGGCGCTACGTACATCT
Organism: Drosophila paramelanica; assembly: GCA_035043915.1. Lineage (NCBI taxonomy): Eukaryota > Metazoa > Arthropoda > Insecta > Diptera > Drosophilidae > Drosophila > Drosophila paramelanica. Next base: position 47,123 of record JAWNMO010000077.1, on the reverse strand, counting down.
GGACATTTATTGCTTGGCGTTGTGCGAATATACTCGAGAAAGGCAAAATATCTATTGGCCGACTGCAATGAGGCGTTTGTTAAAATCAAAATGGCATTTAGGCCTGGAATGGTGGACCTACCAGAAGGTCATAGAGAAGCCAATGTTAATGCAATAACATTGCCTGAAGTTTTCCACGATTTTGACACAGCATTGCCCGAACTAAATGATATTGATATTGAGGCGCAATTTTCTGTTAACCAATCCCGAGCCGATGAAATAACTATGAGGGAAGATTACGGTAGCTTATCACTCTCCCTACAGGATGATGGTTTTGGTGATATTGGTTTTGAAGCGGATACTCCTGAAATGATGCGTGGCCCGCTCTCTGCCAATATTAATGGTCAGCTATTTGATGATGATGTTCTGGCAAATGTTGTTGAATCAAATGATCCAAATATTAGGTTAACACAATCCGAAATGCCAAGTGATCGTCTTGATGGCGACGGTTTTGGCGATTCTTTTGGACAACCAACATTATTTGAGGATGATCTATTTGGCGAGCCACCACAAACGGTTGGCATAAATACAACAATTAGTGAAGTGAATAATCCTGCAGACTATTCTGACGACGATGGTATAGACAATTTCAACAACGCTCCATCGCCGGCTTCTTCTTGTACCAACTCTGTTGCAAATGATAAAGATGATAATTTTCAAACAAAAGACCATAATTTCAATGAAGAGGTAAACGCCTGTGGTGGCGATGCAGCATTAAATGATTTAACTTTGGTACAAAATGACGACGAAGGATTTGCTCTGGCACCCATTGATGCAACTACTTACAAGGGTGCTACAAAGGCCAAGCGCAAGAGAAAACTCATTATTGATGAAATTAAGAATATTTCTGGAGAGGAAATGAAGGCACAACTAGCAGACACTTCCGATATACTGACTACATTAGATCTGGCACCGCCTACAAAAAGGTTAATGTATTGGAAGGAGACAGGTGGTGTGGAAAAGCTTTTTGCACTACCATCCCGAACCATACCCGCTAGAGTGCTTTTGAATAATTATAATCGGCAACTGCTGTCTCATTCGACGCCCTTGGAGGACTTCTCAAGTATTGCGCCGATGGATGTTCTTGCATTGGAACTTTACGCACACGAAGGCGATAACTCGATTATTATAGTGAATAAAAAGGGACGGAAACGTAAAAATGATTTATCTTCAAATATAACTGCAGATCAAAACACCGATATTACACTTACTCAAACTTTGGCCCCTCCTGAGATGATTCGAGAGCAAGACAAATCATTGGGTCTCTCGGCTGTGTCATTAGATATAGGCGCAAAAGATCAGGAAAGTCTTGGACCGCAAAATGACGCAACAATTTTTGAAAACATGCGTAGTCCTGCACTGCTATCATTTAATGACATGGAGAATTTCTCTAATCTCAATGAACTACCATTAACACCACGAGATGGACATCAAGATATGGGCGATGATTTCCAACACGGTGATTTAACACCTGCCGGCTTAGAGCACGGACAAATGACACCACATGATGGCGGCATTGGAGATATTGACTGTTTACCAAATTTGCCGCCCGATCAGGTCAACTCAATATTTAATGACCCAGAAGCAAGATCTATGGATGATGTCAATAACTTTAACAAGACGTGTGAGATTTCGACCGATTGGAATGATTACGATTTTCCACCTTCCGTAGGTCTTCCGAATGCAACAGCTGAAGAACAAATGGAAAATGAAACGGACGAACAATTTGAGGAAAGAGTGTTAAACAAAAGAGCAGCACAGCTTTTTGTTGATGTCAGAGTTCACTTTAATAACAATGATCATTTAACGCTTTCGCAACTAACAGTCAGAAATTCAAGAAAACAGGCCGCACAAAAGTTCTATTCCCTACTTGTACTAAAAAAGTTCAAGGCTTTACATATTACGCAAGCCGCGCCATATGCAGACATAACAGTTACTCGTGGTCCTCTCTTTGACAATCCCAAATTGTAAAACGATTGCCTACTTGGATTGACAAGAAACCGAAAATGTTTTGTATTACAAATATTGTTATTAAGAAATTACTTTATGTACAAGAACCAATAATATAAAACAATTTTCTTAAGTAAAAGTAAAAGAATTTTAAGGTTTTTTAATTGCTATTAAATTTAAATTTTACAAGTATTTCTGTATTAATTTTATAATGATTAGTTGTTTAATGAGTATTTAAATTATTTAGCTACTTTAATATTAACAAAGTTGCACAACAGTGTTAAAAATTTGAAACATACATTTTAATTTAAAATAGATTTTCGTATTTCTTCTAGACAATATATGCTTTTTTTGGATGAATTTCACAAAATGTAAGTATGAACATTTCTGTCTGCATCTCACCAACTAAATGTGTCGGTTTTTCTAACTTACAGATAATGTAAATCTACTTCTGTGAACTTCAAATTTAATTTCTGAAAATGGCAGATAAAAATATCACAATATCATCTACAAAATACCACACCGTTTAACTGTACCGCCTTGTAAAGAGCATTTGACAGAGTTTATAGCATAAATGTTGATCCATTAGCAGTACGTTCATTATATAAAAATAGTTTTTAAATGTATTTCATATTTATTCCCAGCTTAAGATACGCATATAATTTAAAGCATAGAATATTTATAAGTTTGAACATGAAATACAAATAAATGTATATAAAATCCCACAACGTTTTACTCCACGTTGTCATAGATGTCTTCTAGACCCGGAATATCCCGAAGCTTTTGCAAAAATGCATCATATGCCTTCTGTTCCTCTACAGTCAACTGTACAAGACTCTAAAATAAAGACATTTTTAAATGTACTTGTTTTTTGAAGTCGGTGTTTATCTTTTACATTTGGTGTATATATATGTTCACTATTTTCAACAGAATAACCGTTCTGTTCCAAAGCCTTACTGAGCCCGCTCAAATAAGTTGGACTGCAAATAAACTAAAAATTTGAATTTATATACACCGGATGTTGTAGGTTTTAGTATTAGAGAATAACATACATTTACTGCAGCACTCTCAACATCAACAATTTCAACTTCTTCCGCACCAAATTGAATTGCGTCTTCCGTGACTCTTTCATCCAAACTGTATCCATTTTTGTGCAACGCTGAAGTGTAATGAGTTTCTATTAGGCCAAAATCTTGAAACATATGGCTGACGTCCATAAAAACACCACTGGAAATTATAATTTTATATATTTATCGTTTTGAATGTCTTTTTACTCTATTCTTTAGTACGATAAACTCACCCAGCCTTTTTTATCATAGCTGTTGCATCCATTTTGACTCCAGCCAGGTTATCACTATATATGCTGCAAATCATATAAACATTTCTTCTAAACCTTATGTCTAGTCTATGTTTTTTTAGCTGAGCTTTATTATTCTGGCATTTTTTTATTGTATTTTGTATTGTTCCAATAGGCATATTTTTCTTTAACGCATTATCTATTTCACAGCGTAAAAGGGAGTTTACAGCAGGGTCCGCAGATTTACCTTCCTGTATAGCCAAACGAAGTTTCCTGGCAATCTTTGTAAATAGAACTGCTCGCAAGCCGTCCTTCTGAGCCTTTATATGTTTTATATTTGCCCATTTTGAATGACCTGCCATGCAACGTGTTATGCATTCATTAAATCTTATTTGTTTAATTTGAATTCCCATCCGCATGCAGTTTCGTAACATTGTTCTGTATACAAACTAACAATAACAACACCAGCCGGAAAGATCCGCATGAAAGTGCAAAGAAACTATCGTGCATATATCGATACATATTAGTTTGCAATAATAGGGTTGCAAATACGGTAATAATTTCATTTAGAACCACATAAATTGTATTTATAGTTTTGCAAAAAGAATCGATTTCCGGCGGGGTAAAGTAGTTATATTGCCAAAAAAAATTAGAAAATAATAATTGCTTAGCAGTGCCAAATGAGTAAATTCTTAGAACCAATGTTATAATTATTGTAGACTATCGGTAACAGTTTGAAATAAACTATTAATCGTTTTGTCGAATCCATGACATATTAAAATAAGTATCGGCTTTTATTTTCCCCAAATCTAAAATTTAATCTCGACTTATGCATGATTTGAAAATTTGCGGCTTGCTGCAGTATTACCCACCATAAAAAAACTTTTTCATAAAAATCCCTTAACATTCGGGCTCATTGCAAATTGTAGTTGCTGCTCTTTTTTACTGCTTAGCAGTGCCAAATGAGTAAATTCTTAGAACCAATGTCAAACAATTGTAAACTATCGGTAACAGTTTGAAATGAACAATTAATCGTTTTGTACATTTCATGACATATTGAAACAAATATCGCCTTTTATTTGTTTCAAAACTAATGTTCAATTTCGATTTATGCATGATTTGAAAATTTACAGCTTGATGCAGTATGTGGTGGCAACAAAATAACTTTTTTTAATAAAAATTCCTTAGCATTCGAGTTCATTGCCAATTATGGTTGTTGTTGTCTTATACATGTATTTTAGTTTAATATATGTAAATATGATATATATTGTATTATTTTTGTTGATATTGAGAAGCGAAATTTATTTATCTTACACAAATATGTAAAAATACAATTTTTTTTTTATTGAGGATGGAGAGGACTAGAGTTCCTTCCTCCTTTTTAATAGGCAGCCAAGATACGACCGTCCGGTTCAACAACTGAAACTTATATCATTACAGGTTAGTGCAACTTATAATAAATTGAATTTGACCTAACTTAAAACTAACAGGTCTGTTACGATTAATGGCTGTCAAATGATTTGGTTGTTGACATGGCTACATACACCACTGCGCGCGACTCAATACAATTAAATTTGAGTGCGCGCCAAATTCAAATTGAGCATATGCTATCGAATTAACATAACAGCTGCTCGCTCTGTTAGTTAGCAGAAAACTGCACTAACAGAGCAAACAGCTGTTCGATATACAATTAATCGGCGAAAATGCATAGCTGTGCATGGCCATGTGCGAATTGGAATTTAACTTAAAAGGTAAGTTTAAGTAAGTTAAGAACATTAATGACTTAAGTTAACAGGAAATACATGAGATGACATATGAAATGGACTGCGTTGGACAATATACATAAATACAAAAAGGTACAATTTAACAATACGAGAAATTGACATTTGTTTTACATACATTAAGTGGCATACATAATTACATACATATATAACTAATCTTATTTTTCTTTTTTCCTTTCTTTTCAGGTGATGTCGATGAAACATAATGGCAGTTGGACTGGACCAACAGCTAAGTACAAAATAATGGACAATAAGGGTAAGTGCAAAATATTCTAAATTGACAAATTTAACTAATTTCTATTCTTCCTAGGTACGAGACGTCAGCTGTTCGCACGCTAAGGTCAAGTAAGTGGATATATAAAATTATATAAATTAAATTAGAGAGTTAATAGTAATCTCCTCGTCTTTATAGCCTTTGCTGCAGTTGTCGCCAGGTTGCCACGGCTGGAAACGCCATGATCGCCGTAGCCTGGATTTGATGCTGCTGCTGCTGCCGCCGCCGCTGATGTTGCTGCTGCTGCCGCCGCTCGTTTGTAGCCTCCGCCAGGCCATGGCAGAGGCGTCACGGAGGCCGCGCATGATTTGGTAAAGCGCCGAAAGTGGATGCGGCCAGCTGCAACGGCCAATCGCTGGATGCGCAGAATATGCGCAAGCAGCCGCCGCTGCTGCCGCAGCCTACAAAACGATAAGATATTCAATTTGGTTTATTTGGAAAGCATCGAACACATCGAAATTTCAGTCTGTTTTCAAACAATTTAATTTAATTTAGAAGCGTAAATACAAAGTTTTATTGTTGTGTGTACAATAAGACAGAAAATGATTAATTATATTGTTGCGTTAGAATTTTCGCCTATCAATAGTGGCTTTTGATAATGTCAGCTGGGCTGTTTTGACAGCGAGCGAGCCGGGAAAAAATGTGGGCGAAACGGGAAAAGAGCGTCACGAGTAAACCGGGGATAAAGCGCAAAGATGAGCATGTGCAGATGTGAGTGACCATATAATGTAAACATTACTAAAAACAAACTAAATATAATGGAGACAACATTAAATACAATAATAATAGGAAAAAACAAAGTAAACCAAAATAAAATAACAATACTAAAATGTATAAAAATAGTAATATTATATAAATAATGCACACAATATAAAAAATACAAAACATATTCAAATGAAAAGAAAAAAACCATAACAAAATAATATGAAATAACAAAATAAAATATCAAATAAATATATAATAATAGGAAAAAACAAAATAAACCATAATAAACTATAATAAAATAACAAAAAGCACATTGGCAAAAGGAAAAAAACAATCAATCATAACAACAATAATAATTATAAAGCCAAAAATAAACAAAATAAACATTTTAGCTCAAGGAAAAAGGATAAAAAAGAGCAACAAGAGAAGAAACAAACTAAGCATAGGAAAGAAGAAAAAGGGAGGAAGAAAGAAAATGAGAAAAGGGGCAAAAGGTAGGAAAGCATAATAAAATAACCAAAATAAATAATATAACACAAATAATTCAAATGAAAACAAAAGAAAAGAAAAGAAAAGAAAAGAAAAGAAAAAAACCATAACAAAATAATATGAAATAACAAAATAAAATATCAAATAAATATATAATAATAGGAAAAAACAAAATAAACCATAATAAACTATAATAAAATAACAAAAAGCACATTGGCAAAAGGAAAAAAACAATCAATCATAACAACAATAATAATTATAAAGCCAAAAATAAACAAAATAAACATTTTAGCTCAAGGAAAAAGGATAAAAAAGAGCAACAAGAGAAGAAACAAACTAAGCATAGGAAAGAAGAAAAAGGGAGGAAGAAAGAAAATGAGAAAAGGGGCAAAAGGTAGGAAAGCATAATAAAATAACCAAAATAAATAATATAACACAAATAATTCAAATGAAAACAAAAGAAAAGAAAAGAAAAGAAAAGAAAAGAAAAAAACCATAACAAAATAATATGAAATAACAAAATAAAATATCAAATAAATATATAATAATAGGAAAAAACAAAATAAACCATAATAAACTATAATAAAATAACAAAAAGCACATTGGCAAAAGGAAAAAAACAATCAATCATAACAACAATAATAATTATAAAGCCAAAAATAAACAAAATAAACATTTTAGCTCAAGGAAAAAGGATAAAAAAGAGCAACAAGAGAAGAAACAAACTAAGCATAGGAAAGAAGAAAAAGGGAGGAAGAAAGAAAATGAGAAAAGGGGCAAAAGGTAGGAAAGCATAATAAAATAACCAAAATAAATAATATAACACAAATAATTCAAATGAAAACAAAAGAAAAGAAAAGAAAAGAAAAGAAAAGAAAAGAAAAGAAAAAAACCATAACAAAATAATATGAAATAACAAAATAAAATATCAAATAAATATATAATAATAGGAAAAAACAAAATAAACCATAATAAACTATAATAAAATAACAAAAAGCACATTGGCAAAAGGAAAAAAACAATCAATCATAACAACAATAATAATTATAAAGCCAAAAATAAACAAAATAAACATTTTAGCTCAAGGAAAAAGGATAAAAAAGAGCAACAAGAGAAGAAACAAACTAAGCATAGGAAAGAAGAAAAAGGGAGGAAGAAAGAAAATGAGAAAAGGGGCAAAAGGTAGGAAAGCATAATAAAATAACCAAAATAAATAATATAACACAAATAATTCAAATGAAAACAAAAGAAAAGAAAAGAAAAGAAAAGAAAAGAAAAGAAAAAAACCATAACAAAATAATATGAAATAACAAAATAAAATATCAAATAAATATATAATAATAGGAAAAAACAAAATAAACCATAATAAACTATAATAAAATAACAAAAAGCACATTGGCAAAAGGAAAAAAACAATCAATCATAACAACAATAATAATTATAAAGCCAAAAATAAACAAAATAAACATTTTAGCTCAAGGAAAAAGGATAAAAAAGAGCAACAAGAGAAGAAACAAACTAAGCATAGGAAAGAAGAAAAAGGGAGGAAGAAAGAAAATGAGAAAAGGGGCAAAAGGTAGGAAAGCATAATAAAATAACCAAAATAAATAATATAACACAAATAATTCAAATGAAAACAAAAGAAAAGAAAAGAAAAGAAAAGAAAAGAAAAAAACCATAACAAAATAATATGAAATAACAAAATAAAATATCAAATAAATATATAATAATAGGAAAAAACAAAATAAACCATAATAAACTATAATAAAATAACAAAAAGCACATTGGCAAAAGGAAAAAAACAATCAATCATAACAACAATAATAATTATAAAGCCAAAAATAAACAAAATAAACATTTTAGCTCAAGGAAAAAGGATAAAAAAGAGCAACAAGAGAAGAAACAAACTAAGCATAGGAAAGAAGAAAAAGGGAGGAAGAAAGAAAATGAGAAAAGGGGCAAAAGGTAGGAAAGCATAATAAAATAACCAAAATAAATAATATAACACAAATAATTCAAATGAAAACAAAAGAAAAGAAAAGAAAAGAAAAGAAAAGAAAAGAAAAAAACCATAACAAAATAATATGAAATAACAAAATAAAATATCAAATAAATATATAATAATAGGAAAAAACAAAATAAACCATAATAAACTATAATAAAATAACAAAAAGCACATTGGCAAAAGGAAAAAAACAATCAATCATAACAACAATAATAATTATAAAGCCAAAAATAAACAAAATAAACATTTTAGCTCAAGGAAAAAGGATAAAAAAGAGCAACAAGAGAAGAAACAAACTAAGCATAGGAAAGAAGAAAAAGGGAGGAAGAAAGAAAATGAGAAAAGGGGCAAAAGGTAGGAAAGCATAATAAAATAACCAAAATAAATAATATAACACAAATAATTCAAATGAAAACAAAAGAAAAGAAAAGAAAAGAAAAGAAAAGAAAAGAAAAAAACCATAACAAAATAATATGAAATAACAAAATAAAATATCAAATAAATATATAATAATAGGAAAAAACAAAATAAACCATAATAAACTATAATAAAATAACAAAAAGCACATTGGCAAAAGGAAAAAAACAATCAATCATAACAACAATAATAATTATAAAGCCAAAAATAAACAAAATAAACATTTTAGCTCAAGGAAAAAGGATAAAAAAGAGCAACAAGAGAAGAAACAAACTAAGCATAGGAAAGAAGAAAAAGGGAGGAAGAAAGAAAATGAGAAAAGGGGCAAAAGGTAGGAAAGCATAATAAAATAACCAAAATAAATAATATAACACAAATAATTCAAATGAAAACAAAAGAAAAGAAAAGAAAAGAAAAGAAAAGAAAAGAAAAAACCATAACAAAATAATATGAAATAACAAAATAAAATATCAAATAAATATATAATAATAGGAAAAAACAAAATAAACCATAATAAACTATAATAAAATAACAAAAAGCACATTGGCAAAAGGAAAAAAACAATCAATCATAACAACAATAATAATTATAAAGCCAAAAATAAACAAAATAAACATTTTAGCTCAAGGAAAAAGGATAAAAAAGAGCAACAAGAGAAGAAACAAACTAAGCATAGGAAAGAAGAAAAAGGGAGGAAGAAAGAAAATGAGAAAAGGGGCAAAAGGTAGGAAAGCATAATAAAATAACCAAAATAAATAATATAACACAAATAATTCAAATGAAAACAAAAGAAAAGAAAAGAAAAGAAAAGAAAAGAAAAGAAAAAAACCATAACAAAATAATATGAAATAACAAAATAAAATATCAAATAAATATATAATAATAGGAAAAAACAAAATAAACCATAATAAACTATAATAAAATAACAAAAAGCACATTGGCAAAAGGAAAAAAACAATCAATCATAACAACAATAATAATTATAAAGCCAAAAATAAACAAAATAAACATTTTAGCTCAAGGAAAAAGGATAAAAAAGAGCAACAAGAGAAGAAACAAACTAAGCATAGGAAAGAAGAAAAAGGGAGGAAGAAAGAAAATGAGAAAAGGGGCAAAAGGTAGGAAAGCATAATAAAATAACCAAAATAAATAATATAACACAAATAATTCAAATGAAAACAAAAGAAAAGAAAAGAAAAGAAAAGAAAAGAAAAGAAAAAAACCATAACAAAATAATATGAAATAACAAAATAAAATATCAAATAAATATATAATAATAGGAAAAAACAAAATAAACCATAATAAACTATAATAAAATAACAAAAAGCACATTGGCAAAAGGAAAAAAACAATCAATCATAACAACAATAATAATTATAAAGCCAAAAATAAACAAAATAAACATTTTAGCTCAAGGAAAAAGGATAAAAAAGAGCAACAAGAGAAGAAACAAACTAAGCATAGGAAAGAAGAAAAAGGGAGGAAGAAAGAAAATGAGAAAAGGGGCAAAAGGTAGGAAAGCATAATAAAATAACCAAAATAAATAATATAACACAAATAATTCAAATGAAAACAAAAGAAAAGAAAAGAAAAGAAAAGAAAAGAAAAGAAAACAACCATAACAAAATAATATGAAATAAGCAAAATAAAATATCAAATAAATATATAATAATAGGAAAAAACAAAATAAACCATAATAAACTATAATAAAATAACAAAAAGCACATTGGCAAAAGGAAAAAACAATCAATCATAACAACAATAATAATTATAAAGCCAAAAATAAACAAATAAACATTTTAGCTCAAGGAAAAAGGATAAAAAAGAGCAACAAGAGAAGAAACAAACTAAGCATAGGAAAGAAGAAAAAGGGAGGAAGAAAGAAAATGAGAAAAGGGGCAAAAGGTAGGAAAGCATAATAAAATAACCAAAATAAATAATATAACACAAATAATTCAAATGAAAACAAAAGAAAAGAAAAGAAAAGAAAAGAAAAGAAAAAAACCATAACAAAATAATATGAAATAACAAAATAAAATATCAAATAAATATATAATAATAGGAAAAAACAAAATAAACCATAATAAACTATAATAAAATAACAAAAAGCACATTGGCAAAAGGAAAAAAACAATCAATCATAACAACAATAATAATTATAAAGCCAAAAATAAACAAAATAAACATTTTAGCTCAAGGAAAAAGGATAAAAAAGAGCAACAAGAGAAGAAACAAACTAAGCATAGGAAAGAAGAAAAAGGGAGGAAGAAAGAAAATGAGAAAAGGGGCAAAAGGTAGGAAAGCATAATAAAATAACCAAAATAAATAATATAACACAAATAATTCAAATGAAAACAAAAGAAAAGAAAAGAAAAGAAAAGAAAAGAAAAGAAAAAAACCATAACAAAATAATATGAAATAACAAAATAAAATATCAAATAAATATATAATAATAGGAAAAAACAAAATAAACCATAATAAACTATAATAAAATAACAAAAAGCACATTGGCAAAAGGAAAAAAACAATCAATCATAACAACAATAATAATTATAAAGCCAAAAATAAACAAAATAAACATTTTAGCTCAAGGAAAAAGGATAAAAAAGAGCAACAAGAGAAGAAACAAACTAAGCATAGGAAAGAAGAAAAAGGGAGGAAGAAAGAAAATGAGAAAAGGGGCAAAAGGTAGGAAAGCATAATAAAATAACCAAAATAAATAATATAACACAAATAATTCAAATGAAAACAAAAGAAAAGAAAAGAAAAGAAAAGAAAAGAAAAGAAAAAAACCATAACAAAATAATATGAAATAACAAAATAAAATATCAAATAAATATATAATAATAGGAAAAAACAAAATAAACCATAATAAACTATAATAAAATAACAAAAAGCACATTGGCAAAAGGAAAAAAACAATCAATCATAACAACAATAATAATTATAAAGCCAAAAATAAACAAAATAAACATTTTAGCTCAAGGAAAAAGGATAAAAAAGAGCAACAAGAGAAGAAACAAACTAAGCATAGGAAAGAAGAAAAAGGGAGGAAGAAAGAAAATGAGAAAAGGGGCAAAAGGTAGGAAAGCATAATAAAATAACCAAAATAAATAATATAACACAAATAATTCAAATGAAAACAAAAGAAAAGAAAAGAAAAGAAAAGAAAAGAAAAAAACCATAACAAAATAATATGAAATAACAAAATAAAATATCAAATAAATATATAATAATAGGAAAAAACAAAATAAACCATAATAAACTATAATAAAATAACAAAAAGCACATTGGCAAAAGGAAAAAAACAATCAATCATAACAACAATAATAATTATAAAGCCAAAAATAAACAAAATAAACATTTTAGCTCAAGGAAAAAGGATAAAAAAGAGCAACAAGAGAAGAAACAAACTAAGCATAGGAAAGAAGAAAAAGGGAGGAAGAAAGAAAATGAGAAAAGGGGCAAAAGGTAGGAAAGCATAATAAAATAACCAAAATAAATAATATAACACAAATAATTCAAATGAAAACAAAAGAAAAGAAAAGAAAAGAAAAGAAAAGAAAAGAAAAAAACCATAACAAAATAATATGAAATAACAAAATAAAATATCAAATAAATATATAATAATAGGAAAAAACAAAATAAACCATAATAAACTATAATAAAATAACAAAAAGCACATTGGCAAAAGGAAAAAAACAATCAATCATAACAACAATAATAATTATAAAGCCAAAAATAAACAAAATAAACATTTTAGCTCAAGGAAAAAGGATAAAAAAGAGCAACAAGAGAAGAAACAAACTAAGCATAGGAAAGAAGAAAAAGGGAGGAAGAAAGAAAATGAGAAAAGGGGCAAAAGGTAGGAAAGCATAATAAAATAACCAAAATAAATAATATAACACAAATAATTCAAATGAAAACAAAAGAAAAGAAAAGAAAAGAAAAGAAAAGAAAAGAAAAAAACCATAACAAAATAATATGAAATAACAAAATAAAATATCAAATAAATATATAATAATAGGAAAAAACAAAATAAACCATAATAAACTATAATAAAATAACAAAAAGCACATTGGCAAAAGGAAAAAAACAATCAATCATAACAACAATAATAATTATAAAGCCAAAAATAAACAAAATAAACATTTTAGCTCAAGGAAAAAGGATAAAAAAGAGCAACAAGAGAAGAAACAAACTAAGCATAGGAAAGAAGAAAAAGGGAGGAAGAAAGAAAATGAGAAAAGGGGCAAAAGGTAGGAAAGCATAATAAAATAACCAAAATAAATAATATAACACAAATAATTCAAATGAAAACAAAAGAAAAGAAAAGAAAAGAAAAGAAAAGAAAAGAAAAAAACCATAACAAAATAATATGAAATAACATTTTTTTTTTTTTTTTTTTCATAATATATGTCAGCCTGTTGCATGACACATATGTAAATGGCGACCCAATTCTTTCCACGGCTAACCATAGGTTATTGGAGAGTTTTGAGTAGTTATCCGCGGACGCCATCGAGTGGACCAAGCGGAACCGGCTGTTTCTTCGGTAGCTTGTAAGGGTAAGCAGGTAGGGTGGACTGTAAGGAAGTTTTCCTGTGGACAGTTAGTTTAGTTATGTTAAATGGTTGCTTGAGAGGTAAGCAGTTTTGGGGAATGTAGTTTGGTTTAATTTCTTAGCGCACTTAAAGCAGTTGACAGCTTGCTAGGAACATACACGTCTGCGGGGTGCGTAGTCTCTATTCCAGCATTTAGGTCAGCTGCTTGTGTGCTCATTGGTGGTTTGCTTTCCGGTAAGTTGTTTTAGTTTGGCTGCTAGCTGCTTGCGAGGTAAGCAGTGTTTATGGCATGTTCCTGGGTTGGGTTTGTTAGTGTTATTTCTTAGTGTGCATGAAGCAGTTGACAGCTTGCTAGGAACATACACGTTTGCGGGGTGCGTAGTCTCTATTCCAGCATTTAAGTCAGCTGTTTGTGTGCGCGTTGGTTGTTTGTTTTTTTTTTTTTTTTTTCATAATATATGTCAGCCTGTTGCATGACACATATGTAAATGGCGACCCAATTCTTTCCACGGCTAACCATAGGTTATTGGAGAGTTTTGAGTAGTTATCCGCGGACGCCATCGAGTGGACCAAGCGGAACCGGCTGTTTCTTCGGTAGCTTGTAAGGGTAAGCAGGTAGGGTGGACTGTAAGGAAGTTTTCCTGTGGACAGTTAGTTTAGTTATGTTAAATGGTTGCTTGAGAGGTAAGCAGTTTTGGGGAATGTAGTTTGGTTTAATTTCTTAGCGCACTTAAAGCAGTTGACAGCTTGCTAGGAACATACACGTCTGCGGGGTGCGTAGTCTCTATTCCAGCATTTAGGTCAGCTGCTTGTGTGCTCATTGGTGGTTTGCTTTCCGGTAAGTTGTTTTAGTTTGGCTGCTAGCTGCTTGCGAGGTAAGCAGTGTTTATGGCATGTTCCTGGGTTGGGTTTGTTAGTGTTATTTCTTAGTGTGCATGAAGCAGTTGACAGCTTGCTAGGAACATACACGTTTGCGGGGTGCGTAGTCTCTATTCCAGCATTTAAGTCAGCTGTTTGTGTGCGCGTTGGTTGTTTGTTTTACGGCAAGAGTTTTTTAGTTTGGCTGATGGCTGCTTGTGAGGTAAGCAGAGTTTATGGCATATTGTTTGGTTTTTAAATGTTGGGCAAGTGTTTTTAGTTTGGCTGTTAGTTATATTTAGTAGTTGCTTGAGGGGTAAGCAGTGTTTATGGCATGTTGTTGGATTTGATTTTTTTTTTTTATAGTGTTATTTATTAGTGCGCATGTAGCAGTTGACGGCTTGCTAGGAACATACACGTTTGCGGGGTGCGTAGTCTCTGTTCCAGCATTTAGGTCAGCTGCTTGTGTGCTCATTGGTGGTTTGCTTTCCGGTAAGTTGTTTTAGTTTGGCTGTTGGTTGCTTGAGCGGTAAGCAGTGTTTATGGCATGTTCCTGGGTTGGGTTTGTCAGTGTTATTTCTTAGTGTGCATGAAGCAGTTGACAGCTTGCAAGGAACATACACGTTTGCGGGGTGCGTAGTCTCTATTCCAGCATTTGAGTCATCTGTTTGTGTGTGCATTGGTGGTTTGCTTTACGGCAAGTGGTTTTAGTTTGGCTGCTAGCTGCTTGCGAGGTAAGCAGTGTTTATGGCATGTTCCTGGGTTGGGTTTGTAAGTGTTATTTCTTAGTGTGCATGAAGCAGTTGACGGCTTGCAAGGAACATACACGTTTGCGGGGTGCGTAGTCTCTATTCCAGCATTTAAGTCAGCTGTTTGTGTGTGCTTTGGGGGTTTTGTTTAACGGCAAGAGTTTTTTAGTTTGGCTGATGGCTGCTTGTGGGGTAAACAGAGTTTATGGCATGTTGTTTGGTTTTTAAGTGTTGGGCAAGTGTTTTTAGTTTGGCTGTTAGTTATATTTAGTAGTTGCTTGAGAGGTAAGCAGTGTTTATGGCATGTTGTTGGATTTGGTTTTTTAGTGTTATTTAGTGTTTTTTAGTGTTATTTATTAGTGCGCATGAAGCAGTTGACGGCTTGCTAGGAACATGCACGTTTGCGATTTTTTTTTTTTTTTTTTTTTTTTTTTTTAGTAGTATTTTTTGCTTGTAAGGCCCAAATGTAATGGTTTGGCCAGCAGCATCAGTTTTTTGATAGGTGATAGTACCTAGTCAAATATAGTCATCATAACTGCTGGCCCAGTTCTTCACTGAGCGGGGATTAGGCTAACCGTGTGTTGGTTGGTTTGTGCAATGAATGTGCTGTTTGCATTTGTGTTTGAGTTGCTTAAATTGGATCTCGTTTGTGTGATTGCGGGTTGGTTTTCTGGGTGATCATCATCTCTGGATGGTTTAGAGTTATAGTGATAGTTGGGGTGTGTTTGATTGCGTGTAAGTTGTGTTGGGGTTGGGCTGTGTTTCTGATTGTGGCTGGTGATTAGGCTCACGAGTGCTGAAGGATGTGATTTGTCGTTCTGTATCTTGTAGTTCCTTGTCGAGAGCTCGTATTTCCCGATTGAGATCGGTCATTGCGTCAGCACTCATTGGGAAACGGAGTGTGAAAGATCTTTCGGTAGAGTTTATGTCATAAGGGAGTCTTGCAATAAGTGTGTTTTTCTTTTGGATCAGACTGAGTTTTTTGTCCAGTAACATTTGGAGGCTTGGTCGTGGCCTGATTATTCGTGGTAGTGGGGTAACGTATTGGTTGGTTGTTGCTGCGCTGAGTAAGCACGAGCTATTGAGCCCGGGTAGGGCAAGTTTTATTCATATTAATATTTTCAAAACATTTTTCCTGAATTTTTTGACGCCTACTGTGTTGGCTGTATGGTGTAAGCATTGGAGCTGTGTTGAACAAGTATAACGTGTAATTATGAACAGGTGTAGTGGGTATTGTATGTGATTAAGAGCTCGGGGGCCATCGAGGGGGCGCCATAAGGCGCTCCGGGATGCCACGGATGGCGGCAACAAGCTCGTTGCCTAACAGGCTTTCCTCCACAGGAAAGCTTGGCGTGTGGTGTGACTCCCACGCTGCAGTCGCTACGGCCACTCTTGGCCAAGTATTGCCCGCCGAGGACGCAAATTGCGACCTCTCAGTAGGTAAAGAGAGGCTCTCTCTAGCTTGGGGAACAGTAGGGGGGATTTGCTCCATCGCTGCAGTCACTGTGGCCGCAGGTGACCACACTTCTTCCATCACGCCAGATATTGCCGGCGCCGCCTCAGCATACTCTGGCAGGGTCGCCTTAAGAGACATAGATGGCTTTTTTTTTTTTTTTTTTTTTTTTGGTTGTTGCTGCGCTGAGTTAGCACACGCTAATGAGCCCCAGGTGGGGCAAATTTTTATTCATTATAATATGTACAAAATATTTTCTCTGAATGTTTTGACGCCTACTAGGTTGACTGTATGGTGTAAGCACTAAGGCTGGTTGGACAGTAAAAAAAAACAGTGTTTAATGGAAAAGTGTGGTGAGTGTAGTGTCTAAGTGTTCGGGGGCCATCGAGGGGGCGCCAATAGGCGCCCCGGGATGCCACGGATGGCGGCAACCAGCTCGTTGCCTGGCTGGCTTTCCCCCTCAGGAAAGCTTGGCGCATGGTGTGTTTCCCACGCCGCAGTCGCTTCGGCCACTCTTGGCCATATGTCACCCGCCAGGGGCGCAGCTTGCGCTACGTCAGCAGCAAAACGATGGCTCTCACCGTCCTGGCGGGCAGTTGGGGGAGTTTTCTCCCTCGCTGCAGTCACCGCGGCCTCAGGAAGCCACACTTCTCGCGCCAGGGCCACCCCAGACTTTGCCGGCGCTACCTCAGTAGGCTCCAAAGAGGGCGCCACAGGAGACAGCGCTGGCTCCAGCCTCAGCGGATCCAACGCCGCAGTCGGTGAGGGTGCAGGGCATTGCACACGAGGTGGGGGTGAAGCACACGCCGGACGCCCAGGCAGGTATGGTCCTGTAGGGACGAGCGCACCACCATCCATCGCCAACGCCGCACTCCATCTGGCCTCGGCAGGCCAAGATTGCTGCGTCAAGAACGCACTGGCTGTCGTCAGAGCCGCCACAACGCACTCAGGCATGCTTGGCCCAGCGGAAAAGGACAGCGGAGCAGGCAGGTCCAACGCCGCAGTCGCTAATGCCATAGGGGGCATTTCAATAAAGGGGGGCGAACCATTCGCCCCACGCACAGGCTGGCCCGCTCCAGAAGGGAAAGAAGACGCGCCACCATTCTCCAACGCCGCACTCCATCTAGCCCTGGCAGGCAAAAGTTGCTGCGCAGAGGACGCAGTAGCTGCTGCCAGCGCCACCTCGACGCTAGGCTGGCTCGCTCTAGCTGGGAGGGACAGCGACGCAGGCAGCTCCATCGCCGCAGTCGCTAATGCCTTGGGAGACATCTCATGGTGGGGGAGCGCGCCATTCGCCGCACTCGCTTCCATATGCACTCCAGAAAGAAGGGGGGACGCGCCTTCAGCCTCCAACGCCGCACTCCTTCTGGCCCTGGCAGGCAAAAGTTGTTGCGCTGAGGACGCAGCAGCTCCACTCTCAGGCACGCTGTCTCCAGAAAGGAGGGGGGACGCGTCTTCAAACTCCAACGCCGCACTCCTTCTAGCCCTGGCAGGCAAGATTTCCCGTGGTGGGGTCGCAGGGGATAGCGAACGCTCAACAACGGCAGCATCTTCCAACAGGGAAGCGGGGCCGCTATCAGCAGGCCGGGACGGCTCCAAGGGCTCAGGCCTTGGTTGGGGGTACCTGTGGGAGGGGTTAAAAATCCGCGCCCGCAAAGATAAAAATTCTGCACGAACTTGCTCCGTTGTGCGGAAGTCGCAGCCATGACTATGGCGGGTTGGCCTGAAGGCGGTAAGGAGGTTTGGCGGCTGCTCCACCCTTAGCTGCTGTGGGCAATACTTATTCAGATGGCGCAGATAGCTCGGCCTAGTCAACCGTACAGGGACGTAGGGATGCGTAGCCAACCTGACAGCCTCATCGTTGGGGTGGTCCCATAGCCTCCCATAGTACTTGGCACAGAATTCCTCCAGCACATCTACCACCATGCGTACTTCCAGGTCTCTGTGCAGTGTCGCAGTACTGACGAACCAGGGAGCTCCCGCGACGGTCCTCAGGGTCTTGTTCTGCTCAACCTGGATTCGAAGAAGGTGAGTGGGGCTGCACAGAGGGCCCCAGACTGCAAGCGCATACTGCCAGATTGGAGCAATGAGTTGCTTGTAGAGCAAAGTCTTCACTGCAAGAGGAAGCTTGCTGGTGCCACCCAAAAGCCAGCTCAGCTTCTTGCGCCTTGCTCTAATCCTGGTGACCAGAGAGGTAACATGCTTATGCATCAGCAGCTTTGCGTCCAGCTGGATGCCAAGGTATGTGTGCGCTGTTTTCCTGGTGAGCATTTGCCCATCAATCCTGGGCGTAAAAAAGGTGGGGTCCGGCGGCTGGTGACGCAAGGTGTAAAGGACATGCGCTGTCTTGCTGATATTGATCTTCACGCACCATTTGTTGGCCCAACACATAAAGCTCTTGAGGTAATTGTCCATAATCTCGACGACAATCCTGGGAGTGTGGTGAGCAGCAAGAACCACAGTGTCGTCAGCATACGTTGCAAGAAGGACGTTGTGTGAGGTGTGAAAGCCCATGGCGTCAGGCAGAGGCATGTCTGAGGTGAATGTGTTGTATAGTATAGGGCCAAGGACACTTCCCTGAGGAACACCAGCCTTGATCAGCTTGGAGCTTGAGCAAACTCCACCACAGCAGTTAACAGCAAATGTGCGGTTGGCAAGATAGTGCCTGACGACTCTAAAGAGAGCTTCAGGCAGCAGCTTCTTGAGCTTCACGAGGAGACCGTCGTGCCAGACTCGGTCAAATGCCTCCTGAACATCCATGTACGTGGCAGAGCAGTACGAGAAGTTCTCAAAGGCCCGGAGGATGAACTGCGTCACTCGCCCAAGCTGCTGTTCAGCCGAGTGCGCTTCCCGGAAGCCAAACTGGTGGGACGGCATAGCCTCAGCGAACTCCTGGGACTCACGCATCCGGCGGAGAAGCAGGTGCTCGAAGATCTTCGAAAACCCGCAGAGTAAGCTGATTGGCCTGTATGAGGACAGCTGATCAGCTGGCTTGCCGGGTTTGGGGACCATGGTGACCACCGCATGCTTCCACTTGGTCGGGAAGTAGCCAAATTCCAGGATGCCATTAAAAATGAGGGCCAGGTATTCAATGGCGGACTTGGGCAGCGCTTTGATGGCCAGATTATCGATCCTGTCAGGGCCAGGCGATTTTCTGGGCTTGAGGAGCTTGATTTCGGCCACAACTTCCTCAACAGTTATGGCACGAAAGGGGAGCGGTGATGAAGTGGGCGCAGTCCGGGCCTCCTCTTCAACTTCAGCTCTCTCAGCGTCCGACACAGAAAAGATGGGCTGAAATCTGAGCTCTAGGTGCTTGGCAAAAGCTTCGGCCTTCTCCTCCGCCGTCTTGCACCAGATGCCATCTCTGGGGTTGCTGGGACCATCCGGGTCCACGTGCTTCTTGACCGGCAGGTTGGCGGGAGGCTGCCTCTCCATGGCGCTTGTCAGGCGCCATAGCTTCTGTATCCTGTACCTGTCTGACGGGTCAATTGCCTCCAACTCTCGGTCCAGTCTCCTGTCCTTGGCAGCTTGGAGCAGCTTGCTGATGCGGTTGGTCAGCAGGTTGAGCACAGACCTGGCCTGAAGGCATCGACCATCGCAGATGAGACGCTTGACCAGGCGTCTGGCGGCTATCAGCTTGAGCAGCTGCTGGTTAGCGGAGTTACGCTGGCGGGAGGTGGGCACCTGAAATGCTGAAGCAAGTTGGGCAGCGCAGTGGATGTTCCTTTCCAGTATGTCGACGGCGTCATCCAGATCCAGGCCGGAACGGAGCTCGGTGTCAACTAACACCCGATCGTCAAGACAGCGCTGGAACTTACCAATGTTGGCATTGCGCGGCAGAAGTCGGCTCCTGCTGGGATTGGTGGCCGGCTTGTCCAATATGGCTATCCGGAGAACAACATGGTCCGAGCCAAGGTCAATAGTCGAGTCGATTTGCAGCATGTCATCCCGGAGACCCTTGTAGACCGCAAAGTCAATGGCAGAGGGAGCGTGGCGGCCATTGCGAGGGAAATGGGTGGGGGAGCCAGTGGCAAGCACAGAAAAGCCATGGGTCCTGGCGCACTCAAGGAGCGCTGCACCCCTCCTACAGCCTCGTGAGTTGCCCCACCACTGATCCTTGGCATTCCAGTCCCCAGCAACTAGAAACCTCGAGCCAAGGGAACAGAGCGCACTGCGGAAATCTTCAACGCACCAAGCTTGTTGGGGAGGAAAATAGGCGGCAGCAATGCTGATGCAGGAGCCGTTGGACATACGGACAGACACTGCAGCGCATTGCAGGCGGTCTGTCGAGATGGGCGGGAGTGCGATGTGCTGGATGCTCTGCTTCACAAGGACAGCTGCTCCCCCTCTGCGAGTGTCAGCTGGATGGTTCGCATAGTATACGCAGTATCCGGTTGTGTTGAAGGTGTCGTCTTGTTTAAAATGTGTCTCCGACACAAGAGCGATGTCAACATCCTTGCTGCGGATGAATTCCTCGAACTCCAGTGTCTTCTTTTTGAGCCCCGATGCATTCCAAGACATTAAGCTGAGCCGCTTTTTTTTTTTTTTTTTTTTTTTTTTTAGTGAGCCCCGTGTGGGGCAAATTTTATTCATCTTAATATTTACAAACATTTTCCTTTTTTTTTAACATAGGATGGAGAGGACGTATTTATCCTTCCTCCTTTTATTAGGCAGCCACGGAGCAACGCAACCGTCCGGCTCAACAGACAAAACTTATATCATTACTAAACAAGCAACTTATAATAAATTTTAGTGGACCTAACTTATAACTAAAACAGGTCTGTTACGATTAATGGCTGTCAATGATATGGTTGAGCACACGGCTAAATACACAACTGAGCGCGACTCAAGACAATTACATTTGAGTGCGCGCCAAAGAAAATATACAAATTTAGCATATGCTATCGAGTTAACATTGCAGCTGCTCGCTCTGTTAGTTAGCAGAAAACTGCACCAACAGAGCGAACAGCTGTTCGATATACAATTAATCGGCAAAATGCATAGCTGTGAGTGGCCATGTGCGAATTGAAATTGAACTTAAAAGGTAAGTATAAATATAAATTAAGAACATTAATGACTTAAATTTACAGGAAATACATGAAATGACATATGAAATGGACTGCGTTGGACAATATACATAAATACAAAAAGGTACAATTTAACTTAAACGAGAAATTGACATTTGTTTTACATACATTAAATGGCATACATAATTACATACATACATGAAACTAATCTTATTTTTCTTTTTTCCTTTCTTTTCAGGTGATGTCTGAGAAACATAGATGGCAGTTGGACTGGACCAACAGGTAAGTACAAAATATTGGACAAAAAAGGTAAGTGCAAAATAAATTATACTAATTGACAAATTGACTAATTTCTATTTTTCCCTAGGTACGAGACGTCAGCTGTTCGCACACAAAGGTCAAGTAAGTTGATATATACAAATTATATAAATTAAATTAGAGAATGAATACTAATCTCCTCGTCTTTATAGCCTTTGCTGCAGTTGTCACCAGGTTGCCACGGCTGGGACGCCAAGTCGCCGTGATCTGGATTTGATGCCGCTGCTGCCGCCGCTGATGTTGAATGCTGCTGCCGCCGCCGCTGATGTTGCTGCATGCTGCCGCCGCTCGTCTGTAGCCTCCGCCAGGCCATGGCAGAGGCGTCACGGAGGCCGCGCTGGATTTGGCGCAGCATTTGCATGCGCCGAAATTGGATGCGGCCAGCTGCTACGGCCACTCGCTGGATGCGCACAATATGCGCAAGGAGCCGCTGCTGCTGCCGCTTTGGCCGCCTTGCCCAAATTTGGCGAGTGTGCCAAAATGGGCCAGGCGACCGAATTCGCTGCTGCTGCTGCTGCTGCCGAGCCGCCCGGCAATGGCCAATGAGCGCCATATGCCGCCGCCCATCGGAAGTCGCCGCTGCTGCTGCCGCCGCCGTCGTCGCTGGATTGTGCGCCTTGCCCATATGCCGCCGTGAAAACGGCAGCTCTGGGGCAAGGCACACGCATTCGCCGCATCGCCAAGGAGCCGCCTGCGAAGCCCAAGAAAGGCCCGCCAAGCCGCTGCAGTCGCCGCATCGCCATATGGATTGCCATTAAAATGGCATTTTGGAGGCGATTGTTGCTGCTTCTGCCGCTGCCGCCGTCGCTGCTTCTGCTGCTGCCGCTGCTGCCACGCAACCCAATCGCCGTGAACGGCAGTTGGGCTGCATAAAAGGCTGCAGCTGTAGTTGCGCAGCCAGGATGCCGTCATGGAGGACTGGATGCTCCGGAGTCGTCGTCGCTGGAGCAGTTGCAGGCCTGCCGATGAGCTGCCATGAAAATGGCAAAATTGCAGGCCGCAACTGCCGATGCTGCAGCCGCGCTCATGCGCCCGAGTCGCCATGAAAATGGCAACCCAGGCACACGAGACGCTGCTGCTGATGATGCTGGAGCCAGGATGCCACGCCCGGAGGACTGGACCAGGCTGGAATTGCCGCCATGGCAGACGCTGTAGCCGCTGTTAGCAGGTAAGTAGCCAGCTGCGTCTGCGAATATTTAAAATTTTGAAATATTAATTAATTTTTCTTTTTCAGGTGCTGCCGAAGCAGCAGACTGGAGCCGGCGTTGCCATTATAATGGCATTTTGGAGATCCTGGGCGAGATTTTATGTCCCGCCACAGGATCTCGAATGTGAGTTGCCACTGCTGCTGCTCCACAGGCCGTGAAGCAGCTGCATGGCAATTTGCTGCTGGCTGCTGGTTCTGCTGCTTCTGCTTCTGCTGCTGCTGCTGCTGCTGCCCGCTGAAGGTGTTCAGCCTCAGTTGCTCCAGGATGGCCAAGATGAAGCTGGACTCCTGGATTGTTGCTGCTGGCTGATTGTCGACGGATTGGAGCTGCTGTGGACGCCGTTGTTGCTGCTCCAGATGCCTCCAGTTGCAAATGGCCAACATGTGGCAATTTGCATTTTTGCGCCGTCGTCGCTGGATTGCCCGTTGTTGCTGCTGATTGCGGGCAGCCGAAATGAAGCCAGTTTGTTGGCTGACTTCGATCGACTGCTGCTCAACTGGATCCCGTGATGTCGTCAGGTAAGTGTTGAAGTTCGTCATGTATTTATTTATTGTCATTTGTTGTATTTGTTGTGTTTTATTTATAAATAAATACGTCATTGGCGGTGGTCATTAACTTGCTGTTGTTATTATTGTCAATGTCGCCAATTGAGTCGACTGACATGTCGTTTGGATTCGGGCTGGCTATTTTGACGATAGCCTCGATATGTTTCTGCTGCTGCTGTGCCAGTGGTTTTGTTTGTCTGAGGTGGCATTCAGCAGCAAGACCTGGACCACTTGGAGCAGCGCATCCATTTTTTGCGACATCGCCAGCATGACCTCCGAGTTAATTCGGAGCAGCTCAGTCAAGCCACTATCAGCTGCGGCTGACTGGGCGATTTTGGCGGCTGCTGTTCTGCTGTTTGCTGCTGCGCCTGCTCATCCTGGAGCTGCATCTGGAGGCGATGCAAGTGCCGGCTGGCTGGCCCAACTTGCGAATTGGCGTTGCCCGTCGAATTACTGCCAGCCTTGGCAGTCTGAGTGAGCGACAACTTTTCCTTTTTATTTTTTTTGGCCATTTTATTTATTGTTTTCTTTTTTTTCAGGTGTTGCTGCTGCTGTTCCTGCTGCTGCCTTGGAGCCCGCTGCTGCTGATGTGTCTGCTGCTCGCGAAGCTGCCGCCCAAGTGGCTGTTTGGGCTGCTGCTTCCGGCCGGTTGCAGACTGCTGCTGCTCCTTAATCTGCTGCTGTTTTTTTTTGGGTGTTGCTGTGTCGAAATCACACAAGCTAGTGAGCCCCGTGTGGGGCAAATTTTATTCATCTTAATATTTACAAACATTTTCCTTGAATTTTTTGACGCCTACTGTGTTGGCTGTATGGTGTAAGCATTAGAGCTGTGCTGGACAATAAAAACAGTGTATTGTGGACAAGTGTGGTGAGTGTAGCGTCTAAGTGTTCGGGGGCCATCGAGGGGGCGCCAATAAGCGCTCCGGGATGCCACGGATGTCAGCAACCAGCTCGTTGCCTGGCTGGCTTTCCCCCACGGGAAAGCTTGGCGCGTGGTGTGCCTCCCACGCCGCAGTCACTTCGGCCACTCTTAGCCAAATATCGCTCGCCAGGGGCGCAACTTGCGCCACATCAGCAGCAAAAGGATGCCTCACACTGTCCTGGCGGGCGGTTGGGGGCATTTTTTCCCTCGCTGCAGTCACCGTGGTCACTGACGGCCACGCCTCTCGCGCCAGGGCCACCCCAGACTTTGCCGGCGCTACCTCAGCAGGCTCCGACGAGGGCGCCGCAGGAGAGTAAGCTGGCTCCAGCCTCAGCGGATCCAACGCCGCAGTCAGTGAGGGTGCAGGGCATTGCACATGAGGTGGGGGCGAAGCACACGCCGCACGCCCAGGCAGGTAGGGCCCTGTAGGGACGAGCACGCCACCGTCCATCGTCAACGCCGCACTCCATCTGGCCTCGGCAGGCCAAAGTTGCTGCGTCAAGAACGCATTAGCTGCTGCCAGAGTCACCTCATCGGACACAGGCATGCTTGGCGCAGCAGAAAAGGACAGCGGAGCAGGCTGCTCCAACGCCGCAGTCACAAGTGCCATAGGGGGCATCTCAATAAAGGGGGGCGAACCATTCGCCCCACGCTCAGGCTGGCCCGCTCCAGGAGAGAGAGGAGACGCGCCACCATTCTTCAACGCCGCACTCCATCCAGCCCTGGCAGGCAAAAGTTGTTGCGCAGAGGACGCAGTAGCTGCTGCCAGCGCCACCTCGACGCTAGGCTGGCACGCTCCAGCTGGGAGGGACAGCGACACGGGCAGCTCCATCGCCGCAGTCGTAGTTGCCACGGGGGACAGCTCAAAAGGGGAGGGCGCAGCATTCGCCGTAGACCCAGGCAGGCTCACTCCAGAAAGTGGGGACGCGCCGACATACTCCAACGCCGCACTCCATCTAGCCCTGGCAGGCCAATGTTGTTGCGTCAAGGACGCATCATCCAGCGCCATCACGACGCCAGGCAGGCTCGCTCCAGCTGGTAAGGACGGTGCATCAGACAGCACCACCGCCGCAGTAGCTAATGCCTCGGAGGACATCTCACGGAGGGGGAGCGCGCCATTCGCCGCACTCGCTGGCATGATCACTCCAGAAAGAAGGGGGGACGCGCCTTCAGCCTCCAACGCCGCACTCCTTCTAGCCCTGGCAGGCAAGATTTCCCGTGGTGGGGACGCAGATGATGGCGAACGCGCACCAGCACCCTCAGGCGGGACTGCAGTGACTGCCGGCAAGGAAGCAGGGCCGCCGTCTACAAGTCGGGATGGCTCCAAGGGCACAGGCCTCGCTTGGGGATGCCTGCGGAGGGGGTTAAAAATCTGCGCCCGCGTAGATAGAAACTCCGCACGAACTTGCTCCGTTGTGCGGAAGTCGCAGCCATGACTATGGCGATTAGGCCTGAAGGCAGTAAGGATGCTTGGCGGCTGCTCCACCCTTAGCTGCTGCGGGCAATACTTGTTCAGGTGGCGCAGATAGCTCGGCCTAGTCAACCGTACAGGGACATAGGGATGCGTGGCCAACCTGACAGCCTCAGCGTTGGGGTGGTCCCATAGCCTCCCATAGTACTTGGCACAGAATTCCTCCAGCACATCTACCACCATGCGAACTTCCAGGTCTCTGTGCAGTGTCGCAGTACTGACGAACCAGGGAGCTCCCGCGACGGTCCTCAGGGTCTTGTTCTGCTCAACCTGGATTCGAAGGAGGTGAGTGGGGCTGCACAGAGGGCCCCAGACTGCAAGCGCATACTGCCAGATTGGAGCAATGAGTTGCTTGTAGAGCAACGTCTTCACCGCAAGAGGAAGCTTGCTGGCGCCACCCAAAAGCCAGCTCAGCTTCTTGCGCCTTGCTCTCATCCTGGTGACCAACGATGTAACATGCTTGTGCATCAGCAGCTTTGCGTCCAGCTGGATGCCAAGGTATGTGTGCGCTGTTTTTCTGGTGAGCATTTGCCCATCAATCCTGGGCGTAAAAAAGGTGGGGTCCGGCGGCTGGTGACGCAAGGTGTAGAGGACATGCGCTGTCTTGCTGATGTTAATCTTAACACACCATTTGTTGGCCCAACACATGAAACGCTTAAGGTAAGTGTCCATGATTTCAACAACAATCCGGGGAGTGTGGTGAGCAGCGAGAACCACAGTGTCGTCAGCATACGTTGCCAAGAGGACGTTGTGTGAGGTGTGATAGCCCATGGCGTCAGGCAGAGGCATGTCTGAGGTGAATGTGTTGTAAAGGATAGGGCCAAGGACACTTCCCTGGGGCACACCAGCTTTTATCAGCTTGGAGCTAGAGCAGACTCCACCACAGCAGTTAACGGCAAAAGTGCGGTTAGCAAGATAGTGTCTGACGACCCTGTACAGAGCTTCAGGTAGCAGCTTCCTGAGCTTGACAAGCAGACCGTCATGCCAGACTCTATCAAATGCCTCCTGGACGTCCTTTTTTGGTTGTTGCTGCGCTGAAATCACACAAGCTAGTGAGCCCCGTGTGGGGCAAATTTTATTCATCTTAATATTTACAAACATTTTCCTTGAATTTTTTGACGCCTACTGTGTTGGCTGTATGGTGTAAGCATTAGAGCTGTGCTGGACAATAAAAACAGTGTATTGTGGACAAGTGTGGTGAGTGTAGCGTCTAAGTGTTCGGGGGCCATCGAGGGGGCGCCAATAAGCGCTCCGGGATGCCACGGATGTCGGCAACCAGCTCGTTGCCTGGCTGGCTTTCCCCCACGGGAAAGCTTGGCGCGTGGTGTGCCTCCCACGCCGCAGTCACTTCGGCCACTCTTAGCCAAATATCGCTCGCCAGGGGCGCAACTTGCGCCACATCAGCAGCAAAAGGATGCCTCACACTGTCCTGGCGGGCGGTTGGGGGCATTTTCTCCCTCGCTGCAGTCACCGTGGTCACTGACGGCCACGCCTCTCGCGCCAGGGCCACCCCAGACTTTGCCGGCGCTACCTCAGCAGGCTCCGACGAGGGCGCCGCAGGAGAGTAAGCTGGCTCCAGCCTCAGCGGATCCAACGCCGCAGTCAGTGAGGGTGCAGGGCATTGCACATGAGGTGGGGGCGAAGCACACGCCGCACGCCCAGGCAGGTAGGGCCCTGTAGGGACGAGCACGCCACCGTCCATCGTCAACGCCGCACTCCATCTGGCCTCGGCAGGCCAAAGTTGCTGCGTCAAGAACGCATTAGCTGCTGCCAGAGTCACCTCATCGGACACAGGCATGCTTGGCGCAGCAGAAAAGGACAGCGGAGCAGGCTGCTCCAACGCCGCAGTCACAAGTGCCATAGGGGGCATCTCAATAAAGGGGGGCGAACCATTCGCCCCACGCTCAGGCTGGCCCGCTCCAGGAGAGAGAGGAGACGCGCCACCATTCTTCAACGCCGCACTCCATCCAGCCCTGGCAGGCAAAAGTTGTTGCGCAGAGGACGCAGTAGCTGCTGCCAGCGCCACCTCGACGCTAGGCTGGCACGCTCCAGCTGGGAGGGACAGCGACACGGGCAGCTCCATCGCCGCAGTCGTAGTTGCCACGGGGGACAGCTCAAAAGGGGAGGGCGCAGCATTCGCCGTAGACCCAGGCAGGCTCACTCCAGAAAGTGGGGACGCGCCGACATACTCCAACGCCGCACTCCATCTAGCCCTGGCAGGCCAATGTTGTTGCGTCAAGGACGCATCATCCAGCGCCATCACGACGCCAGGCAGGCTCGCTCCAGCTGGTAAGGACGGTGCATCAGACAGCACCACCGCCGCAGTAGCTAATGCCTCGGAGGACATCTCACGGAGGGGGAGCGCGCCATTCGCCGCACTCGCTGGCATGATCACTCCAGAAAGAAGGGGGGACGCGCCTTCAGCCTCCAACGCCGCACTCCTTCTAGCCCTGGCAGGCAAGATTTCCCGTGGTGGGGACGCAGATGATGGCGAACGCGCACCAGCACCCTCAGGCGGGACTGCAGTGACTGCCGGCAAGGAAGCAGGGCCGCCGTCTACAAGTCGGGATGGCTCCAAGGGCACAGGCCTCGCTTGGGGATGCCTGCGGAGGGGGTTAAAAATCTGCGCCCGCGTAGATAGAAACTCCGCACGAACTTGCTCCGTTGTGCGGAAGTCGCAGCCATGACTATGGCGATTAGGCCTGAAGGCAGTAAGGATGCTTGGCGGCTGCTCCACCCTTAGCTGCTGCGGGCAATACTTGTTCAGGTGGCGCAGATAGCTCGGCCTAGTCAACCGTACAGGGACGTAGGGATGCGTGGCCAACCTGACAGCCTCAGCGTTGGGGTGGTCCCATAGCCTCCCATAGTACTTGGCACAGAATTCCTCCAGCACATCTACCACCATGCGTACTTCCAGGTCTCTGTGCAGTGTCGCAGTACTGACGAACCAGGGAGCTCCCGCGACGGTCCTCAGGGTCTTGTTCTGCTCAACCTGGATTCGAAGGAGGTGAGTGGGGCTGCACAGAGGGCCCCAGACTGCAAGCGCATACTGCCAGATTGGAGCAATGAGTTGCTTGTAGAGCAACGTCTTCACCGCAAGAGGAAGCTTGCTGGCGCCACCCAAAAGCCAGCTCAGCTTCTTGCGCCTTGCTCTCATCCTGGTGACCAACGATGTAACATGCTTGTGCATCAGCAGCTTTGCGTCCAGCTGGATGCCAAGGTATGTGTGCGCTGTTTTCCTGGTGAGCATTTGCCCATCAATCCTGGGCGTAAAAAAGGTGGGGTCCGGCGGCTGGTGACGCAAGGTGTAGAGGACATGCGCTGTCTTGCTGATGTTAATCTTAACACACCATTTGTTGGCCCAACACATGAAACGCTTAAGGTAAGTGTCCATGATTTCAACAACAATCCGGGGAGTGTGGTGAGCAGCGAGAACCACAGTGTCGTCAGCATACGTTGCCAAGAGGACGTTGTGTGAGGTGTGATAGCCCATGGCGTCAGGCAGAGGCATGTCTGAGGTGAATGTGTTGTAAAGGATAGGGCCAAGGACACTTCCCTGGGGCACACCAGCTTTTATCAGCTTGGAGCTAGAGCAGACTCCACCACAGCAGTTAACGGCAAAAGTGCGGTTAGCAAGATAGTGTCTGACGACCCTGTACAGAGCTTCAGGTAGCAGCTTCCTGAGCTTGACAAGCAGACCGTCATGCCAGACTCTATCAAATGCCTCCTGGACGTCCATGTATGTGGCTGAGCAATAGGAGAAGTTTTCAAAGGCCCGGAGGATGAACTGCGTCACTCGTCCAAGCTGCTGTTCAGCCGAGTGCGCTTCCCGGAAGCCAAACTGGTGGGACGGGATAGCCTCAGCAAACTCCTGGGACTCACGCATCCGACGGAGGAGCAGGTGCTCGAAGATCTTCGAGAACCCACAAAGCAAACTGATTGGTCTGTACGATGACAACTGATCAGCTGGCTTGCCGGGTTTGGGAACCATGGTGACCACCGCATGCTTCCACTTGGTCGGGAAGTAGCCAAATTGCAGAATGCCATTAAAAATGAGGGCCAGGTACTCAACGGCAGACTTGGGCAGCGCTTTGATGGCCAGATTATCGATCCTGTCAGGGCCAGGCGACTTTCTGGGCTTGAGGAGCTTGATTTCGGCCACAACTTCCTCAGCAGTTATGGCACGAAAGGGGAGCGGAGATGAAGAGGGCGCAGTCCGGGCCTCCTCTTCGACTTCAGCTCTCTCAGCGTCCGACACAGAGAATATGGGCTGGAATCTGAGCTCTAGGTGCTTGGCAAAAGCTTCGGCCTTCTCCTCCGCCGTCTTGCACCAGATGCCACCTCTGGGGTTGCTGGGTCCATCCGGGTCAACGTGCTTCTTGACCGGCAGGTTAGCGGGAGGCTGCCTCTCCATGGCGTTTGTCAGGCGCCATAGCTTCTGCATTTTATACCTGTCTGACGGGTCAATTGCCTCCAACTCCCGGTCCAGTCTCCTGTCCTTGGCAGTTTGGAGCAGCTTGCTGATGCGATTGGTCAGCAGGTTTAGCACAGACCTGGCCTGAAGGCATCGACCATCGCAGATAAGACGCTTGACCAGACGTCTGGCAGCTATCAGCTTAAGCAGCTGCTGGTTAGCGGAGTTACGCTGACGGGAGGTGGGCATCTGATGGGCTTGGGCGAACTGGGCAGCACAGTGGATGTTCCTCTCCAGTATGTCGACGGCGTCGTCCAAGTCCAGGCCAGAACGGAGCTCAGTGTCGACCAGCACCCGATCATCAAGCCAGCGCTGGAACTTGGCAATGTTGGCATTGCGCGACAGCAGTCGGCTCCTGCTAGGATTGGTAGCCGGCTTGTCCAAGATAGCGATCCGAAGAACAACGTGGTCCGAGCCGAGGTCGATCGTTGAGTCGATTTGGAGCAGGTCATCCCGGAGACCCTTGTAGACCGCAAAATCAATTGCAGACGGAGCATGGCGGCCATTGCGGGGAAAGTGGGTGGGGGAGCCAGTGGCTAAGACTGAAAAGCCATGCGTTCTGGCACACTCAAGGAGCGCTGCACCCCTCCTACAGCCTCGTGAGTTGCCCCACCACTGATCCTTGGCATTCCAGTCCCCAGCAATCAAGAACCTTGAACCAAGGGAACTAAGCACACTGCGGAAATCCTCAACGCACCAAGCTTGCTGGGGAGGAAAATAGGCGGCAGCAATGCTGATGCAGGAGCCGTTGGACATACGGACAGACACTGCAGCGCATTGCAGGCGGTCTGTCGAGATGGGCGGGAGTGCGATGTGCTGGATGCTCTGCTTCACAAGGACAGCTGCTCCCCCTCTGCGAGTGTCAGCTGGATGGTTCGCATAGTATACGCAGTATCCGGTTGTGTTGAAGGTGTCGTCTTGTTTAAAATGTGTCTCCGACACAAGAGCGATGTCAACATCCTTGCTGCGGATGAATTCCTCGAACTCCAGTGTCTTCTTTTTGAGCCCCGATGCATTCCAAGACATTAAGCTGAGCCGCTGCGCACGACTATGTCTGCCGCCTGTGGAATGCATAGGGGCTGTGTTGGCAGGAATAAAGAATTATCTTTTGGGCTGACTTGACTACGCCAATGAGCCCCAAGTGGGGCAAGTTTTGATTCATTTAATATGTTCAGAACATTTTGTCTGAATGTTGTTGACGCCTACTGTGTTGAGCTGAATGGTGTAAGCAGTAAGCTGTGCTGGGCAGTAGAAAAACAGTGTATTATGGAAAGAGTAGTGGTGAGTGTAGTGCGCTCTAAGTGTTCGGGGGCCATCGAGGGGGCGCCACAAGAGCGCTCCGGGATGCCACGGATGGCGGCAACCAGCTCGTTGCCTGGCTGGCTTTCCCCCGCAGGAAAGCTTGGCGCATGGTGTGCTCTCCCACGCCGCAGTCGCTTCGGCCACTCTTGGCCATATGTCGCCCGCCAGGGGCGCAACTTGCGCCACATCAGCAGCAAGAGGATGTCTCTCACTGTCTTGGTGGGCGGTTGGGGGAATTTTCTCCCTCGCTGCAGTCACTGCGGCCACTGGAAGTCCACACTTCTCGCGCCAGGGCCACCCCAGACTTTGCCGGCGCTATCAGCGGCTCCTACGTAGGGTGCCACAGAGAGTGTGCTGGCTCCAGCCTCAGCGGATCCACGCCGCGGTCAGTGCAGGGTGCAGCGCAGTGCACGGCCAGGTGGGGCAATGCGCACGCCGCACGCCCAGGCAGCAAGGGCCCTGTAGGGCGGGCGCGATCTCCTCGCCAACGCCGCACTGCCACTCTCGGCAGGCCTCGGCAGGCCACGAGTTGATTCGGCGGAGTGAACGCACTAGCCGCTGCCAGAGCCGACCTCAGCGCACTCAGCGCATGGCTATGGCCTCAGCCTGTAAGAGGACAGCGGAGCAGGCTGCTCCAACGCCGCAGTCGTTAATGCCACGGGGGGTGGTTCATAAGGCGAGGGCGCACCATTTGGCACATTCGCTGGTAGGCTCAGTCCAGAGAGAGGGGGCCGCGCCAACAGTCTCCGTCGCCGCACTCCTTCTAGCCCTGGCAGGCCATTGTTGTTGCGTCAATAACGCGGTAGCTGCTGCTAGCGCAAACTCGGCACGCTCAGGAACGCTCGCCCTAGCTGAGAAGGGCAGCGAGGCAAGTAGCTCCATCGCCGCGGTCGCTGATGCCACGGGGGACAGCTCAATAGGGGAGGGCGCAGCAATCGCCGCAGTCTCAGGCAGGCTCACTCCAGAAAGGGGGGACACGCTGCCATACTCCAACGCCGCACTCAATCTAGCCCTGGCAGGCCAATGTTGTAGTGTGAGGGGCGCACTAGCCAGCGACACATCGACGCTAGGCAGGCTCGCCCTGGTTGGCAGCTCCATCGCCGCAGTCATAGTTGCCACAGGGGACAGCTCAATAACAGAGGGCGCACCAATCGCTCCACTCTCAGGCACGCTGCGTCCAGAAAGGAGGGGGGACGCGCCTTCAAACTCCAACGCCGCACTCCTTCTAGCCCTGGCAGGCAAGATTTCCCGTGGTGGGGTCGCAGGGGATAGCGAACGCTCAGCAACGGCAGCATCCTCCAACAGGGAAGCAGGGCCGCCATCAGCAGGCCGGGATGGCTCCAAGGGCAGAGGCCTAGCTTGGGGGTACTCCGTTGTGCGGAAGTCGCAGCCATGACTATGGCGGTTTGGCCTGAAGGCGGTAAGGATGTTTGGCGGCTGCTCCACCCTTAGCTGCTGTGGGCAATACTTGTTCAGATGGCGCAGATAGCTCGGCCTAGTCAACCGTACAGGGACGTAGGGATGCGTAGCCAACCTGACAGCCTCATCATTGGGGTGGTCCCATAGCCTCCCATAGTACTTGGCACAGAATTCCTCCAGCACATCTACCACCATGCGTACTTTCAGGTCTCTGTGCAGTGTCGCAGTACTGACGAACCAGGGAGCTCCCGCGACGGTCCTCAGGGTCTTGTTCTGCTCAACCTGGATTCGAAGGAGGTGAGTGGGGCTGCACAGAGGGCCCCAGACTGCAAGCGCATACTGCCAGATTGGAGCAATGAGTTGCTTGTAGAGCAACGTCTTCACCGCAAGAGGAAGCTTGCTGGCGCCACCCAAAAGCCAGCTCAGCTTCTTGCGCCTTGCTCTCATCCTGGTGACCAACGATGTAACATGCTTGTGCATCAGCAGCTTTGCGTCCAGCTGGATGCCAAGGTATGTGTGCGCTGTTTTTCTGGTGAGCATTTGCCCATCAATCCTGGGCGTAAAAAAGGTGGGGTCCGGCGGCTGGTGACGCAAGGTGTAGAGGACATGCGCTGTCTTGCTGATGTTAATCTTGACGCACCATTTGTTGGCCCAGCACATGAAGTTCTTGAGGTAGTTGTCCATAATCTCGACGACAATCCTGGGAGTGTGGTGAGCAGCAAGAACCACAGTGTCGTCAGCATACGTTGCAAGAAGGACGTTGTGTGAGGTGTGAAAGCCCATGGCGTCAGGCAGAGGCATGTCTGAGGTGAATGTGTTGTAAAGTATGGGCCCAAGGACACTACCCTGAGGAACACCAGCCTTGATCAGCTTGGAGCTTGAGCAAACTCCACCACAGCAGTTAACAGCGAACGTGCGGTTGGCAAGATAGTGCCTGACGACTCTAAATAGAGCTTCAGGCAGCAGCTTCTTGAGCTTCACGAGGAGACCATCGTGCCAGACTCGGTCAAATGCCTCCTGAACATCCATGTATGTGGCAGAGCAGTATGAGAAGTTCTCAAAGGCCCGGAGGATGAATTGCGTCACTCTCCCAAGCTGCTGCTCAGCCGAGTGCGCTTCCCGGAAGCCAAACTGGTGGGACGGCATGGCCTCAGCAAACTCCTGGGACTCGCGCATCCGGCGGAGAAGCAGGTGCTCGAAGATCTTCGAAAACCCGCAGAGTAAGCTGATTGGCCTGTATGAGGACAGCTGATCAGCTGGCTTGCCGGGTTTGGGGACCATGGTGACCACCGCATGCTTCCACTTGGTCGGGAAGTAGCCAAATTCCAGGATGCCATTAAAAATGAGGGCCAGGTATTCAATGGCGGACTTGGGCAGCGCTTTGATGGCCAGATTATCGATCCTGTCAGGGCCAGGCGATTTTCTGGGCTTGAGGAGCTTGATTTCGGCCACAACTTCCTCAACAGTTATGGCACGAAAGGGGAGCGGTGATGAAGTGGGCGCAGTCCGGGCCTCCTCTTCAACTTCAGCTCTCTCAGCGTCCGACACAGAAAAGATGGGCTGAAATCTGAGCTCTAGGTGCTTGGCAAAAGCTTCGGCCTTCTCCTCCGCCGTCTTGCACCAGATGCCATCTCTGGGGTTGCTGGGACCATCCGGGTCCACGTGCTTCTTGACCGGCAGGTTGGCGGGAGGCTGCCTCTCCATGGCGCTTGTCAGGCGCCATAGCTTCTGCATCCTGTACCTGTCTGACGGGTCAATTGCCTCCAACTCTCGGTCCAGTCTCCTGTCCTTGGCAGCTTGGAGCAGCTTGCTGATGCGGTTGGTCAGCAGGTTGAGCACAGACCTGGCCTGAAGGCATCGACCATCGCAGATGAGACGCTTGACCAGGCGTCTGGCGGCTATCAGCTTGAGCAGCTGCTGGTTAGCGGAGTTACGCTGGCGGGAGGTGGGCACCTGATATGCTGAAGCAAGCTGGGCAGCGCAGTGGATGTTCCTTTCCAGTATGTCGACGGCGTCATCCAGATCCAGGCCGGAACGGAGCTCGGTGTCAACTAACACCCGATCGTCAAGACAGCGCTGGAACTTACCAATGTTGGCATTGCGCGGCAGAAGTCGGCTCCTGCTGGGATTGGTGGCCGGCTTGTCCAATATGGCTATCCGGAGAACAACATGGTCCGAGCCAAGGTCAATAATCGAGTCGATTTGCAGCATGTCATCCCGGAGACCCTTGTAGACCGCAAAGTCAATGGCAGAGGGAGCGTGGCGGCCATTGCGAGGGAAATGGGTGGGGGAGCCAGTGGCAAGCACAGAAAAGCCATGGGTCCTGGCGCACTCAAGGAGCGCTGCACCCCTCCTACAGCCTCGTGAGTTGCCCCACCACTGATCCTTGGCATTCCAGTCCCCAGCAACTAGAAACCTCGAGCCAAGGGAACAGAGCGCACTGCGGAAATCTTCAACGCACCAAGCTTGCTGGGGAGGAAAATAGGCGGCAGCAATGCTGATGCAGGAGCCGTTGGACATACGGACAGACACTGCAGCGCATTGCAGGCGGTCTGTCGAGATGGGCGGGAGTGCGATGTGCTGGATGCTCTGCTTCACAAGGACAGCTGCTCCCCCTCTGCGAGTGTCAGCTGGATGGTTCGCATAGTATACGCAGTATCCGGTTGTGTTGAAGGTTTTTTTTTGTTCTGCGCTGAGTTAGCACACGCTAATGAGCCCCAGGTGGGGCAAATTTTTATTCATTATAATATGTACAAAATATTTTCTCTGAATGTTTTGACGCCTACTAGGTTGACTGTATGGTGTAAGCACTAAGGCTGGTTGGACAGTAAAAAAAAACAGTGTTTAATGGAAAAGTGTGGTGAGTGTAGTGTCTAAGTGTTCGGGGGCCATCGAGGGGGCGCCAATAGGCGCCCCGGGATGCCACGGATGGCGGCAACCAGCTCGTTGCCTGGCTGGCTTTCCCCCTCAGGAAAGCTTGGCGCATGGTGTGTTTCCCACGCCGCAGTCGCTTCTGGCCACTCTTGGCCATATGTCACCCGCCAGGGGCGCAGCTTG
The DNA here is from genome assembly GCA_035043915.1 of Drosophila paramelanica. Classification (NCBI taxonomy): domain Eukaryota; kingdom Metazoa; phylum Arthropoda; class Insecta; order Diptera; family Drosophilidae; genus Drosophila; species Drosophila paramelanica. The sequence continues at coordinate 10,801 of JAWNMO010000077.1, read as the reverse complement.
CGCTACGTCAGCAGCAAAACGATGGCTCTCACCGTCCTGGCGGGCAGTTGGGGGAGTTTTCTCCCTCGCTGCAGTCACCGCGGCCTCAGGAAGCCACACTTCTCGCGCCAGGGCCACCCCAGACTTTGCCGGCGCTACCTCAGTAGGCTCCAAAGAGGGCGCCACAGGAGACAGCGCTGGCTCCAGCCTCAGCGGATCCAACGCCGCAGTCGGTGAGGGTGCAGGGCATTGCACACGAGGTGGGGGTGAAGCACACGCCGGACGCCCAGGCAGGTATGGTCCTGTAGGGACGAGCGCACCACCATCCATCGCCAACGCCGCACTCCATCTGGCCTCGGCAGGCCAAGATTGCTGCGTCAAGAACGCACTGGCTGTCGTCAGAGCCGCCACAACGCACTCAGGCATGCTTGGCCCAGCGGAAAAGGACAGCGGAGCAGGCAGGTCCAACGCCGCAGTCGCTAATGCCATAGGGGGCATTTCAATAAAGGGGGGCGAACCATTCGCCCCACGCACAGGCTGGCCCGCTCCAGAAGGGAAAGAAGACGCGCCACCATTCTCCAACGCCGCACTCCATCTAGCCCTGGCAGGCAAAAGTTGCTGCGCAGAGGACGCAGTAGCTGCTGCCAGCGCCACCTCGACGCTAGGCTGGCTCGCTCTAGCTGGGAGGGACAGCGACGCAGGCAGCTCCATCGCCGCAGTCGCTAATGCCTTGGGAGACATCTCATGGTGGGGGAGCGCGCCATTCGCCGCACTCGCTTCCATATGCACTCCAGAAAGAAGGGGGGACGCGCCTTCAGCCTCCAACGCCGCACTCCTTCTGGCCCTGGCAGGCAAAAGTTGTTGCGCTGAGGACGCAGCAGCTCCACTCTCAGGCACGCTGTCTCCAGAAAGGGGGGAGGACGCACCGTCCAACTCCAACGCCGCACTCCGTCTAGCCCTGGCAGGCAAGATTTCCCGTGGCGGGGTCGCAGGGGATAGTGAACGCTCAGCAGGATCCTCAGGCAGGATTGCAGCAGCAGCTATCAAGGAGGCAGGGCCGCCATCTGTAGGCCGGGATGGCTCCAGGGGCGCAGATCTCGCTTGGGGATTCCTGCGGAAGAAGTTAAATATCTGCGGCCGCATAGATAAAAACTCCGCACGAATTTGCTCCGCTGTGCGGAAGTCGCAGCCATGACTATGACGGGTTGGCCTGAGGACGGTAAGGGGGTTTGGCGGCTGCTCCACCCTTAGCTGCTGTGGGCAATACTTGTCCAGATGGCGCAGATAGCTCGGCCTAGTCAACCGTACAGGGACATAGGGATGCGTGGCCAACCTGACAGCCTCAGCGTTGGGGTGGTCCCATAGCCTCCCATAGTACTTGGCACAGAATTCCTCCAGCACATCTACCACCATGCGTACTTCCAGGTCTCTGTGCAGTGTCGCAGTACTGACGAACCAGGGAGCTCCCGCGACGGTCCTCAGGGTCTTGTTCTGCTCAACCTGGATTCGAAGAAGGTGAGTGGGGCTGCACAGAGGGCCCCAGACTGCAAGCGCATACTGCCAGATTGGAGCAATGAGTTGCTTGTAGAGCAAGGTCTTCACCGCAAGAGGAAGCTTGCTGGTGCCACCCAAAAGCCAGCTCAGCTTCTTGCGCCTTGCTCTCATCCTGGTGACCAAGGACGTAACATGCTTGTGCATCAGCAGCTTTGCGTCCAGCTGGATGCCAAGGTATGTGTGCGCTGTTTTCCTGGTGAGCATTTGCCCATCAATCCTGGGCGTAAAAAAGGTGGGGTCCGGCGGCTGGTGACGCAAGGTGTAGAGGACATGCGCTGTCTTGCTGATGTTAATCTTAACGCACCATTTGTTGGCCCAACACATGAAAGCTCTTGAGGTAAGTGTCCATGATCTCGACGACAATCCTGGGAGTGTGGTGAGCAGCGAGAACCACAGTGTCGTCAGCATACGTTGCCAAGAAGGACGTTGTGTGAGGTGTGATAGCCCATGGCGTCAGGCAGAGGCATGTCTGAGGTGAATGTGTTGTAAAGGATAGGGCCAAGGACACTTCCCTGGGGCACACCAGCTTTTATCAGCTTGGAGCTAGAGCAGACTCCACCACAGCAGTTAACGGCAAAAGTGCGGTTAGCAAGATAGTGTCTGACGACCCTGTACAGAGCTTCAGGTAGCAGCTTCCTGAGCTTGACAAGCAGACCGTCATGCCAGACTCTATCAAATGCCTCCTGGACATCCATGTATGTGGCTGAGCAATAGGAGAAGTTTTCAAAGGCCCGGAGGATGAACTGCGTCACTCGTCCAAGCTGCTGTTCAGCCGAGTGCGCTTCCCGGAAGCCAAACTGGTGGGACGGCATAGCCTCAGCAAACTCCTGGGACTCACGCATCCGACGGAGGAGCAGGTGCTCGAAGATCTTCGAGAACCCACAAAGCAAACTGATTGGTCTGTACGATGACAACTGATCAGCTGGCTTGCCGGGTTTGGGAACCATGGTGACCACCGCATGCTTCCACTTGGTCGGGAAGTAGCCAAATTCCAGGATGCCATTAAAAATGAGGGCCAGGTATTCAATGGCGGACTTGGGCAGCGCTTTGATGGCCAGATTATCGATCCTGTCAGGGCCAGGCGATTTTCTGGGCTTGAGGAGCTTGATTTCGGCCACAACTTCCTCAACAGTTATGGCACGAAAGGGGAGCGGTGATGAAGTGGGCGCAGTCCGGGCCTCCTCTTCAACTTCAGCTCTCTCAGCGTCCGACACAGAAAAGATGGGCTGAAATCTGAGCTCTAGGTGCTTGGCAAAAGCTTCGGCCTTCTCCTCCGCCGTCTTGCACCAGATGCCATCTCTGGGGTTGCTGGGACCATCCGGGTCCACGTGCTTCTTGACCGGCAGGTTGGCGGGAGGCTGCCTCTCCATGGCGCTTGTCAGGCGCCATAGCTTCTGCATCCTGTACCTGTCTGACGGGTCAATTGCCTCCAACTCTCGGTCCAGTCTCCTGTCCTTGGCAGCTTGGAGCAGCTTGCTGATGCGGTTGGTCAGCAGGTTGAGCACAGACCTGGCCTGAAGGCATCGACCATCGCAGATGAGACGCTTGACCAGGCGTCTGGCGGCTATCAGCTTGAGCAGCTGCTGGTTAGCGGAGTTACGCTGGCGGGAGGTGGGCACCTGATATGCTGAAGCAAGCTGGGCAGCGCAGTGGATGTTCCTTTCCAGTATGTCGACGGCGTCATCCAGATCCAGGCCGGAACGGAGCTCGGTGTCAACTAACACCCGATCGTCAAGACAGCGCTGGAACTTACCAATGTTGGCATTGCGCGGCAGAAGTCGGCTCCTGCTGGGATTGGTGGCCGGCTTGTCCAATATGGCTATCCGGAGAACAACATGGTCCGAGCCAAGGTCAATAGTCGAGTCGATTTGCAGCATGTCATCCCGGAGACCCTTGTAGACCGCAAAGTCAATGGCAGAGGGAGCGTGGCGGCCATTGCGAGGGAAATGGGTGGGGGAGCCAGTGGCAAGCACAGAAAAGCCATGGGTCCTGGCGCACTCAAGGAGCGCTGCACCCCTCCTACAGCCTCGTGAGTTGCCCCACCACTGATCCTTGGCATTCCAGTCCCCAGCAACTAGAAACCTCGAGCCAAGGGAACAGAGCGCACTGCGGAAATCTTCAACGCACCAAGCTTGCTGGGGAGGAAAATAGGCGGCAGCAATGCTGATGCAGGAGCCGTTGGACATACGGACAGACACTGCAGCGCATTGCAGGCGGTCTGTCGAGATGGGCGGGAGTGCGATGTGCTGGATGCTCTGCTTCACAAGGACAGCTGCTCCCCCTCTGCGAGTGTCAGCTGGATGGTTCGCATAGTATACGCAGTATCCGGTTGTGTTGAAGGTGTCGTCTTGTTTAAAATGTGTCTCCGACACAAGAGCGATGTCAACATCCTTGCTGCGGATGAATTCCTCGAACTCCAGTGTCTTCTTTTTGAGCCCCGATGCATTCCAAGACATTAAGCTGAGCCGCTGCGCACGACTATGTCTGCCGCCTGTGGAATGCATAGGGGCTGTGTTGGCAGGAATAAAGGAATTATCCATTTTGGGGCCCATTGACTTGATTCTTCGCCAAAAATAGGGAAATCAAGTGGGCCAGTTGGCTGGTTATTTGATCTAGCCTCCCTCCCAGGGAACTGAGGTCGTCTGGTTGGGGTGGGATGGGCAAACGACGCTGCCTGTCCTCAAGCATGACAGAGACAAGCGAGTCAAGCTTGTCGCTGAGGCTGTTGAGCGCATCAAATATGCCGAAAGAAGAAGGATGGGAGCTGCCAGTTCGGCTCGCAGCTGAATGGCTGACAGCACGGGCAATCGGCTTCTCACGCAAGGGAGAAACGCGTTGCCGAGGTTGCCGAAGGCTCAGCTGCGGGTGCTCCAGTGTCTGCTGCTTCTGGCGCTGCTGCTGCTTGCGCTGCGGTTGCTGCTGCTGTTGTTGCTGCTGCTGCTGTTGTTGCTGCTTCTGCTGTTGCTGCTTGCGCTGTTGGGGGTTGGGTGGCGGCGGTTGCATCTGCCGCTGACTACCTCCAAGATTTGCGGGGACCAGGGAAGCACCTTTCCTAGCTGTGTCCGCATAGGAGCCACCCGGCAAAGGTGCAAGCGGATTGGCGGGAGTGGGCCCAACAGCAGGTGACTTCCTGGCCAGTTGTTGCTGCTGACGGCGCGATGTACTGCCCACAACCTGAGGCAGGCCAAGATCTGCAAGCAGATTGTTGGCACGGAGCAGAGCGGCAGGCTCACGAGGCTGGCATGCCTTCTTGAAAGCAGGGCAGCCCTTGTAGCTGGCTGCATGCGGGCCCTTGCAATTGGCGCACTTCGCCGCTTCCTCAGGCGTTTTAGCGCAGGCCGTGGACTGGTGGTTGCCGCCACACTTCACACACAAAAACGGACGGCGGCAGTAATTTTTTGTGTGCCCAAATTGCTGGCAGCGATGGCACTGGGCAACATCGCTGGAACGCAGCGGCTTTTCGGCGGAAACGAGTTGGCTGCCTAGCTTTTTTAGCTGCAGCACCTCATGGCTTTTCTCAGTGGGGTCAAGCTCCACCACAAAGAGGTCGAGGGGTGTTCCAGAGACACGGGCCTTAATATTATTAATGAAGCGCACCTTGAAGCCCAGATCTTCTAAGTGTGTGCGAATCCACTCGACAGGAGTGGTTCGATGAAGGTGGCGCAAAACAACTCTAAAGCCACGGTCACTCTTTAGCTGGTAAGAGTGCCACTCGGACGAGCCCTCTTGAAGGTGACGTACTAGAGCTCGGTACGACTCAACGTCGGTACATTGGACGCGGAGGCCCTGATCGACGGTAGGTTTAGTGCAGAACTTACCCTCCGGTATGACTTGCTTAATGGAGTCAGAGATGGCAATAATGTTAACAATATTCCTTATATAGATTGGCGGAGGCTTCACGTGGCGTGGTTCAACGATTTTGAATAAATCCTCGGCCGCTGCATGAGCTGGCGCAGTTGGGAGGCATGAGTTAACGGGTTCAACTGACCCAGGGGAAGCATCAGGGGCCGCTGCATGAGCCGGCACAGCTGGATGATGTGGATTGACGGGATCAAATGATCCAGGAGAAAGATCGTGAGCCGCTGCATGAGCCGGCTCATCCGAAGTGACAGGATCCTTTAATCCATTTTTTTGGTTGTTGCTGCGCTGAGTAAGCACGAGCTATTGAGCCCGGGTAGGGCAAGTTTTATTCATATTAATATTTTCAAAACATTTTTCCTGAATTTTTTGACGCCTACTGTGTTGGCTGTATGGTGTAAGCATTGGAGCTGTGTTGAACAAGTATAACGTGTAATTATGAACAGGTGTAGTGGGTATTGTATGTGATTAAGAGCTCGGGGGCCATCGAGGGGGCGCCATAAGGCGCTCCGGGATGCCACGGATGGCGGCAACAAGCTCGTTGCCTAACAGGCTTTCCTCCACAGGAAAGCTTGGCGTGTGGTGTGACTCCCACGCTGCAGTCGCTACGGCCACTCTTGGCCAAGTATTGCCCGCCGAGGACGCAAATTGCGACCTCTCAGTAGGTAAAGAGAGGCTCTCTCTAGCTTGGGGAACAGTAGGGGGGATTTGCTCCATCGCTGCAGTCACTGTGGCCGCAGGTGACCACACTTCTTCCATCACGCCAGATATTGCCGGCGCCGCCTCAGCATACTCTGGCAGGGTCGCCTTAAGAGACATAGATGGCTCCAGCCTCGCCAAGGATGCGCTAGCAATTGCCCGCATGCCCTCAGCATGCTCAGAAATATAGTTCCCAGTTGAGAGCATTGGCAGGGGGGAGGGAACTAAGAACATGGTCGCTGCGTCTTCCGGGGACCAGGAATAATGTGACGCACCGCCAGCCACAGTGGCATCAGCAACGTGCCCAGGTAAATTGGGCCCAGTAGGGGGATTTGGGAGCATATGAGACATGCTCGCCCCAACCTGTGGATTAGGCGGCTGCAAATCCAGCGCCGCAGTCAGCAAGGAAGCAGGGGATTGCATACGAGGTGGGGGCGCAGCACACGCCGCACGCCCAGGCAGGTAGGGACCTGTGGGGAGGAATGCACCGCCATCCATCTCCAACGCCGCACTCCATCTAGCCTCGGCAGGCCAAATTTGTTGCGTCAGGAACGCACCAGTCGCAGCCAGTGCCATCTCAGCGTGCTCAGGCAGGTTCGCCCGAGCTGAAAAGGATGGAAAAGCGGGCAGCTCCATCGACGCCGTAGCTAAAGCTATAGGGGACATCACGATAAAGGGGGACGCACCATTCGCCCCATGCTTAGGCAGGTCCTCTCCAGGAAGGAGAGGAGACACGCCACCATGCTCCAACGCCGCACTCAACCCAACCCTGGCAGGCAACGGTTGCTGCACAGTGGACGCAGAAGCTGCTGCCAGCGCCACCTCAACGCTAGGCAGACTCGCTCTAAATGGGAGGGACAGCGACGCAGACGCTAGAGCCACGGGGAACAGCTCGTGAGGGGAGAGTGTGGCATTTGACGCAGTCCCAGACAGGCTCACTCCAGAATGGGGAGGGGACGCGCTGTCATACTCCAACGCCGCACTCAATCTAGCCCTGGCAGGCCAATGTTGTTGTATGAGGGGCGCACTAGCCGCAGCTAGCGCCACCTCGACGTCAGGCAGGTTCGCCCTAGTAGGCAGCTCCAACGCCGCAGTCATTGAGGACAGCTCATAGGGGGAGGGCACATCATTCACCATATTCATTGGCAGGCTCACTCCAGAAAAGAGAGGAGAAACGCCATCATTCTCCGACGCCGCACTCCATCTAGCCCTGGCAGGCCAAGGTTGCTGCGCCAAGGACGCATCATCCAGCGCCATTTCGACACCAGGCAGGTTCGCTCTCGCTGGTAAGGGCGGAGAGACAGACAGCTCCATCGACGCAGTAGCTAATGCCACAGGGGTCATCTCACGTGGGGGGAGCACGCCATTCACCGCTCTAGCTGGCATGCTCACTCCAGAAAGGGGGGAGGACGCACCGTCCAACTCCAACGCCGCACTCCGTCTAGCCCTGGCAGGCAAGATTTCCCGTGGCGGGGTCGCAGGGGATAGTGAACGCTCAGCAGGATCCTCAGGCAGGATTGCAGCAGCAGCTATCAAGGAGGCAGGGCCGCCATCTGTAGGCCGGGATGGCTCCAGGGGCGCAGATCTCGCTTGGGGATTCCTGCGGAAGAAGTTAAATATCTGCGGCCGCATAGATAAAAACTCCGCACGAATTTGCTCCGCTGTGCGGAAGTCGCAGCCATGACTATGACGGGTTGGCCTGAGGACGGTAAGGGGGTTTGGCGGCTGCTCCACCCTTAGCTGCTGTGGGCAATACTTGTCCAGATGGCGCAGATAGCTCAGCCTAGTCAACCGTACAGGGACATAGGGATGCGTGGCCAACCTGACAGCCTCAGCGTTGGGGTGGTCCCATAGCCTCCCATAGTACTTGGCACAGAATTCCTCCAGCACATCTACCACCATGCGTACTTCCAGGTCTCTGTGCAGTGTCGCAGTACTGACGAACCAGGGAGCTCCCGCGACGGTCCTCAGGGTCTTGTTCTGCTCAACCTGGATTCGATGAAGGTGAGTGGGGCTGCACAGAGGGCCCCAGACTGCAAGCGCGTACTGCCAGATTGGAGCAATGAGCTGCTTGTAGAGCAAGGTCTTCACCGCAAGAGGAAGCTTGCTGGTGCCACCCAAAAGCCAGCTCAGCTTCTTGTGCCTTGCCCTTATCCTGGTGACCAAGGACGTGATGTGCTTTTGCAACTGCAGCTTTGCGTCCAGCTGAATGCCAAGGTACGTGTGCGCCGATTTCCTGGTGAGCATTTGACCATCAATCCTGGGCGTGAAAAAGGAGGGGTCCGGCGGCTGGTGACGCAAGGTGTAGAGGACATGCGCTGTCTTGCTGATGTTAATCTTAACACACCATTTGTTGGCCCAACACATGAAACGCTTAAGGTAAGTGTCCATGATTTCAACAACAATCCGGGGAGTGTGGTGAGCAGCGAGAACCACAGTGTCGTCAGCATACGTTGCCAAGAGGACGTTGTGTGAGGTGTGATAGCCCATGGCGTCAGGCAGAGGCATGTCTGAGGTGAATGTGTTGTAAAGGATAGGGCCAAGGACACTTCCCTGGGGCACACCAGCTTTTATCAGCTTGGAGCTAGAGCAGACTCCACCACAGCAGTTAACGGCAAAAGTGCGGTTAGCAAGATAGTGTCTGACGACCCTGTACAGAGCTTCAGGTAGCAGCTTCCTGAGCTTGACAAGCAGACCGTCATGCCAGACTCTATCAAATGCCTCCTGGACATCCATGTATGTGGCTGAGCAATAGGAGAAGTTTTCAAAGGCCCGGAGGATGAACTGCGTCACTCGTCCAAGCTGCTGTTCAGCCGAGTGCGCTTCCCGGAAGCCAAACTGGTGGGACGGCATAGCCTCAGCAAACTCCTGGGACTCACGCATCCGACGGAGGAGCAGGTGCTCGAAGATCTTCGAGAACCCACAAAGCAAACTGATTGGTCTGTACGATGACAACTGATCAGCTGGCTTGCCGGGTTTGGGAACCATGGTGACCACCGCATGCTTCCACTTGGTCGGGAAGTAGCCAAATTCCAGGATGCCATTAAAAATGAGGGCCAGGTATTCAATGGCGGACTTGGGCAGCGCTTTGATGGCCAGATTATCGATCCTGTCAGGGCCAGGCGATTTTCTGGGCTTGAGGAGCTTGATTTCGGCCACAACTTCCTCAACAGTTATGGCACGAAAGGGGAGCGGTGATGAAGTGGGCGCAGTCCGGGCCTCCTCTTCAACTTCAGCTCTCTCAGCGTCCGACACAGAAAAGATGGGCTGAAATCTGAGCTCTAGGTGCTTGGCAAAAGCTTCGGCCTTCTCCTCCGCCGTCTTGCACCAGATGCCATCTCTGGGGTTGCTGGGACCATCCGGGTCCACGTGCTTCTTGACCGGCAGGTTGGCGGGAGGCTGCCTCTCCATGGCGCTTGTCAGGCGCCATAGCTTCTGCATCCTGTACCTGTCTGACGGGTCAATTGCCTCCAACTCTCGGTCCAGCCTCCTGTCCTTGGCAGCTTGGAGCAGCTTGCTGATGCGGTTGGTCAGCAGGTTGAGCACAGACCTGGCCTGAAGGCATCGACCATCGCAGATGAGACGCTTGACCAGGCGTCTGGCGGCTATCAGCTTGAGCAGCTGCTGGTTAGCGGAGTTACGCTGGCGGGAGGTGGGCACCTGATATGCTGAAGCAAGTTGGGCAGCGCAGTGGATGTTCCTTTCCAGTATGTCGACGGCGTCATCCAGATCCAGGCCGGAACGGAGCTCGGTGTCAACTAACACCCGATCGTCAAGACAGCGCTGGAACTTACCAATGTTGGCATTGCGCGGCAGAAGTCGGCTCCTGCTGGGATTGGTGGCCGGCTTGTCCAATATGGCTATCCGGAGAACAACATGGTCCGAGCCAAGGTCAATAGTCGAGTCGATTTGCAGCATGTCATCCCGGAGACCCTTGTAGACCGCAAAGTCAATGGCAGAGGGAGCGTGGCGGCCATTGCGAGGGAAATGGGTGGGGGAGCCAGTGGCAAGCACAGAAAAGCCATGGGTCCTGGCGCACTCAAGGAGCGCTGCACCCCTCCTACAGCCTCGTGAGTTGCCCCACCACTGATCCTTGGCATTCCAGTCCCCAGCAACTAGAAACCTCGAGCCAAGGGAACAGAGCGCACTGCGGAAATCTTCAACGCACCAAGCTTGCTGGGGAGGAAAATAGGCGGCAGCAATGCTGATGCAGGAGCCGTTGGACATACGGACAGACACTGCAGCGCATTGCAGGCGGTCTGTCGAGATGGGCGGGAGTGCGATGTGCTGGATGCTCTGCTTCACAAGGACAGCTGCTCCCCCTCTGCGAGTGTCAGCTGGATGGTTCGCATAGTATACGCAGTATCCGGTTGTGTTGAAGGTGTCGTCTTGTTTAAAATGTGTCTCCGACACAAGAGCGATGTCAACATCCTTGCTGCGGATGAATTCCTCGAACTCCAGTGTCTTCTTTTTGAGCCCCGATGCATTCCAAGACATTAAGCTGAGCCGCTGCGCACGACTATGTCTGCCGCCTGTGGAATGCATAGGGGCTGTGTTGGCAGGAATAAAGGAATTATCCATTTTGGGGCCCATTGACTTGATTCTTCGCCAAAAATAGGGAAATCAAGTGGGCCAGTTGGCTGGTTATTTGATCTAGCCTCCCTCCCAGGGAACTGAGGTCGTCTGGTTGGGGTGGGATGGGCAAACGACG